>CM024791.1:12015861-12699941 GCA_014281875.1 Nibea albiflora | reverse complement strand
GTAGCACGTGAAGCCGCTGTTTTTTTAGTTTACTTTTCTGACATGATCTTCAGCGCAGATAGACTGACGTTTCACATACACCTAACCTTGCCTGATATCTGTGAGTAAGATGTGTTCAACTTCTGGCAGCTCTCTCTGCTCTCAGATATTTCACACAACGCGCACATCTCTCTGGATTCCGAATGCACCCAAAGATCTGTTGACATGCAGGCATTTCGTTTTAACAGTTCTGTTTCATTTTGCGTTGAAATGGTGATTCATGAATGAGAATCATGTCCCCAGCAGGCTTATTTCATACATGTGACAGCCTTTTACCATTTACGTACCCAACTTTGGCTTGCCAGTCTATGTACTTGCATAGCTACTGTAAATTAACTTAGCTTGCTCAGTTGTCATCAAGACTTTGTTAAGAGCCCCCTCATAAAAATGATTTATCTTCAGAGCCAACATAAAAATCCATGGCGGTAAACTAATAATATTGAACATTGTTTGAAAGAAAAGGGAGGAGGAGAGGAGGAGAGATGGAGAGAGATGAAGAGATGAAACTTTAACGACCCCTGTGGGGAAATAAAAGTCATTTTGGTAACCAAAAGACAGGAGGGTCAAATAGAATATAAACACTAAAATGCACAGCTGAAAATTTCAACATTTCAAATAGACTGAGTGTGGAAGTGATAAATATTGGAAAGGATTCCTCTCGCATATTCATTAGCATGTTAAACTAAATAAAGATCTCAAGTATCAATATCTTATTTAGATATTGATTAATAAACATGTTGTGTGTGATGTATATACTGCATAATGCATGCAGTTTATAAGCACGCTTTTATGCATAAGAAAGTAACTTCTAAGATCATTTTGATCAACCCACCACAGTGGCTGCTTCCATACAAATAAATTACACATTGAATACAAATAAATCCAGAAACCTGTCATTATTATAACATGTCATGTCATGTCATGTTCATCTGATTCTTGTGTCAAGTTGTAGATCCACAAAACTATGAATTACATTCCTTTTCATGGCATGTTTATAGTTTTTAGGACATGTGACAGCGCGGCTAATTAATGCAACGCTGCTCGGCGAGCTTCTGACCGGCAATCTGAGACGGCAATTTATCAACTTAACATTCTTCCAACTTTGTTACCATATAGTCATCACGTCACTTTGACAAAAATCAAACTGGACATGACGTTCTGTTAATTGGCCGTGTGGCATGGTTTCTCAGTGAAGCAATTTACGCAGCCTCATAGTGTGCCTGAAAAACAACATATACCTACTGAAATGTCTCCTTAATTCAGGTATTTATTAATTAATAGACACAGTAGGAATTCAAAAACAGTATACATCATGTCATTTACAATAATAAATTTATCTATCTATCTATCTATCTATCTATCTATCTATCTATCTATCTATCTATCTATCTATCTATCTATCTATCTATGATGCAAGTGCATCTGCAACCACAGGCCTCTTTCCAGTACAGATATGGGAAGTGGCAAAGGTCAACCCGCTATACTGGTCAACCCGCTGTTTGAAGACTGTGACATCATACCACTACTACTCTAATCTACTGGCGCCATAGTAATACATCTAGACCGGTAGGGAGATACATAAGGTCTGATAGCTACCGTCTGCAACCCTCAGCTTTACCGAAAGGTGGAAGTTAGTGGGGGCACCAGCAGGGTTAAATGTTGCATGCAGGGTGGGGATGCAGCATTGGGGAAAAAAAAAATTGCACTGATTGCGTAAGCACATTAGGTGGGCCTGCCTGAATAGTGCATAGTCTGAATGAAAGCCATACAAATCCACAGTGTGATATATGGTGAATTTCTGCTCAATCAGAGCCTTGGTCACAAGTGTTGCAGCCCACATCTGCACTGGTCTGAGGTTTATTTTAGTGAGCACTGCCAACAGCAAATGAGAGCCCAGATTAGAATGAAGTGACCCAGAAATGTTAAGTCACAATTCTAATCACTGATTACATTAAAAGGGAGAACAACTTGGAAACTCCTTCCCTAAAACCCGTAAACTACTCATTTGAATGCAGCACTATTGCCTTCAGTCCTCTGTGTTTGCTCCTCTATATTTCTACTGAAAAGTACCAGCTGAATTAGTCCCTTCAGCCAAAGCTTTAACCCAAATTCCCCATTCATTTTGAAGTGCATACTAATGTATGCTCATTCATGTCGGATCATCCGCACTGCTAGATCAACAGTCACACCAGGATCATCTGTGACAGGTACAGACAGCAGAAGCACCTCATCTTCTGGTGGGAGGATATTTAAGACAACAACAAATCTCACAATTATTCTCTGTGAAATCCGTCGTTATGTGCGCTGCGATGCGTTTCCAGACTGGTTAAGATTTATAAGTCCTGTCGTATACTTCTAGTCTTGGGGTGAGTCATATAAGGCTGAAATGCAGATTATCTCTGTGGGAACAGAAGACACGCAGTACGCATGTGCACCGCACGCAAGTAGAAGGGTTCTCTCTGTGCCCTCTTTGCTCCACTGAGCTGAGTCCAATTTGCCCTTCTTTGAATATTTGCTGTGGGAATGCTGCTGGTCCCCCCCCCCCCTCCCCATCCCCCCCAGCCCCCATCCGATCTAGAGAGGTGAGTACACCTTTGATTGGCAGCAGCGATGCCTGAACTGCGATTGAAATTCCCATCCTCGGAACCCACCTGCTGGCACGGCTTTCCTGATTGCCCGTTGGTAATTGACACATCCCTTTGTTAATTATCAAGGTGATGTGACACATGTACTCATAGAGATCAGTGAATCTGCATTGCAGACACATTCCCTGCTCAGCGTGTCAGCAAGGTGTCCTTTTGAAGCAAGCCTCTGTCTCAGGTGATTAAAGATCCTGTCATGTTATATCTTCCAGGGCCAATAATTAAAACTGAAACATAAAGCAGGGTCTAATGAACTGCAGCTTGACGATTATTTCATCAATAAATGCATAGCATTCGCGTCTATTTTTGTCCCCAAGTTAATGCTTTGCTTGCGCTTTAGGAATATGTCAATTATTGTATGTCGCAAATAAGTCATCAGCAGCGAGCATCTTAATTGTGCCGGAGACCTGCAACTGTGTGTGCTTGTAATCAGGTATATTATCACACAAATTGTGATGAGTTTACACTGGTGTAAGGAGGATGTATGGGGGGGAGGGGGAGATAACTTCAGTTTTAATTAGTTGTAAGTTATTCAGTTAAATATAAATAGTTTTAATTAACCCCAACCCTGGTGGTTGTTTTGTCCAGGGTTCGGCGATACATCCATAACAACATGAAACTTGCAGTGCTCACATCCTTGTCATAGAACACTGATTAAAATATAACTGAGGCAGAGGGATCGTGCTGAAGACGATGCCTCTGAAAGTGTTTCATTATCAGTATTTTTTATATAACCTTGAAAATTCTGTCATGGCAGGTTTTAGTGCAAATGAAGTTGTGTCAATGCAACAAAATGATTCGGTTTGCAAAGTAAAAGCATTGTTTTACCTTTGAGGGTTTGCTCAGCAGCTTGTGACGCATTATAAAAATGAAAAACCTTCTGGGCGCCCATTTACTTAGGCTGTTTAATGGCTTGCTTGTGTGTCAAACATCAAAATGGAATTATATTCATTTGAAAGTCAAGGCCACTCTTAGCAGTAATGACAATGTCAAATTGATGCATGAGTGGCAGTCCTTTCCAGCTCAAAATATAGATTTTCATGTTTTGGTAAATGAGAAATGATAATGATTTGACCATGGTGAAATAAATGCAATGTTATGCTAAACAGCCAAAGAGTGCATTATACACAAAACTGCTCATACCTAATAATTTTCAGTCCCAGCTTCAGCATGAATGCAGTGTCACCAACCACTCTATTATATTCAGCATTGTCTCTCACTCGGCATTTAAAGTTGGGCTGACATGTTTAATTCAATGGAAGTCATTACATGATAATAAGGTGCTGGAGAGTGGACTCATAAACTGGTGACTCCGCTGGTGTCAGACAGAATGACTTCCTTTCCTAATTAAGATCATTTTGTTCCCATGTTCCGTCGTATTGTTCTCGAGTATTAACGCTTCTGTATAAGAAGGTCACAGCCTGCTCTACACACACTATGGCTCATATTTTAGGGCATCATCAAGCCTCAGGCATGAAGCTAAACGCCAACCTGAATGAGCGTGTCCGTTCCACTAATGATGGCGAGTCACATGGATTTTCATCTAAGGCCTCGTATCTCTGTGTATTTCCCATTTAAAAGGACCAGCACCGTGGACAAACAATAGCATAAACCGGCAACAGTCACAATGGCGTTAATCACACATTTCCAGTGACAGATTCACTGGTTGACTATAATTGTTAGCTAAGAGGAGTCTGTGGCATTAATTAAATAGAAAAACGGCGGAAGAAAAGCGTTTTACAATGATGCAAGAACAGTGTCAATCTTATATTCCAGTTAGCTCTTAGGGATATTAGCAATAGTGGCTTAGACACACTTAGAAGAATGTATTTATTCATGAGTGACTGATAATGGTATTAATTGTACCAGTTTTATTGTAAATTTGGAAGGGATTAATGGTAAAAGATAGTTCTCCTTTCGCAGTCACGGTGATATGTCCATCGACTCAAACCTCTGTGTTCTGTTTGCACAGCTCAAAAACACCACATAAAGGAAGCCAAATGGAGCAGGCAAACAAAAAAAGAAAAATGGGAGCCTGTATAGTTGGTTGGCTCCGGTGTGTATGCTCTACGGCTAACATGGCGCCGTGGTAAGGGGGGAATAGATAAGGGCTGTGGTGTTTTCACACGGCTGAGGGCTATGAGAGGGCTCAGGAGTGATATGTGGTGACAGCACAGTGCCACACTGTTGACACAGCCTGCATCTCCTGGGTACTGAGGGCTGGATCGCCCCGAGCTTGATTATTTACAGGCCTGCGTGCTTTCAAAAAATGTTCTGTGAGGACATCCTGAGAAACCCTTATTCGCAAGGCCTTTTAATTGGATCAGCGCTATCATTTATTAATGGGACTGCCTATATGCAAGTCTAGTTTTTCAGGGCCCATGATTATTAATGGCTGCTGGATCAAAAGACTGATATGACCTGTACGATACTCCATGTCAGCCTGAAAGAGGAATATATTTCCATCGCCAAATTGCAGGGTGGGGGGGTATGGAAAGAAGAATCTGCTGTTCACACAGGCAGGAGAAAACTCCGAATTTTTGGAGTATGATGACCCTGACATGCATGGTAATTTCAGTGAAATCCCGTAAAATATTGACTTGCATTGACTTGCATCATACAGTGAGTCTGAATGGAGGGCTAGACGGATGTTCATCTTTACTGAAGGCTCAATACAGTCAGTCTACTCCCGAAATCTTTGGGAAAAAAAAAAAAAAAGATTGTTTCAAAGAACGATTGTTGGAATTGCTCTGAGAAAAAATTCATTGTGAAAGATAATGGCGTGCGAGTCATTTGCATCCGACATGCTTCTGATTGCACGATAGCAACTTCAGTCGTCAAGACCCATGAGACAAGTGCATGTGTTAATTCTCTTAGGGCCGGTTGAATAATAATAATGATGCACTTAGAAATAAGGTGCATTAGTATTGAGATCTGAAAACAAAGATAACGATTTACCAAAGATGTGAAACGTGTGGCATAAATGCGAAACAAATTGAGTCTGTAAACTATTGGTCTTTGACGGGTTTCTTTGGATAACATGTCCTTTTGTTTACAGTCTCTCCTCTACCCTCGCTGCCAGCTTAGCGGCTACACTGCCAGCACTCTCGTTAGCACTTACTGACTTTTTGTTTGCTGTTCTGACACAAGCATCTTGTGTGGGTGTTTTTTCAGGGGTGAGCCCCCATTGGGTAATGGGTTGTCCAGTGACAGCTCAGTACTCCAGACATTGTTCAATGCATGAAGTGTGAATTTCAGTTTTTTTGGCTGACAAAAAGTGTACTTAAAGTTAGCTAGGGAATGCCCAGTGCTGCTGTTAAGCAACTCGTGCATCCCGGTCACTGAGCTGTCACTCACAAACAGCACGAAAGAAGTACAAATAAAATAGCTTACGTCATTATACAAAGCTAACTAGACATTTCACTTTACTCTAATCAGACGGTCTACCTACTCCATTATTCAATCACTCTACTGATAGCTTCCTTTAGGACTCTCTGTGGCATATTCACTCATTCTTATTGATTTAGAAGCTCCAAAAGTGAGTGCACTTGAAACGTTTAACAAACACTTAACGTGAGCGAGGTGAATTAACAACAACAACAACAAAAAAGAAAAAAATCACCTCTTTGAACATCACTTCCCTCGCTGAGATCCACTAACAGATGTGTGTCACTGTGAAACAGGATATGTAGAACAGCCTTCCGAGAGTATCCTGTAAGCCGCGTGTTTCGGGCTCGTCATTGTCGCTCATCGCAACCAAATGAGACATGACATTCTCTTGACTGCTTACTTCTTCAAATTAATTATTTATAACCTGGGTGGAAAAGTGTGTCAGAGTGGAATTTAATTGTCAAAGTCTCATTATGCTAAAGGGCATTTTCTTGTCACTCGCGAGACTAAATTGTCTGAGCATCCTCCTCAGGACTATCACTGAGGAGAATATTTCATATTGTGAAAATTACAAGGACAAGGTCTTATATTGTAATTGTGCTACAGAACACTAGGATTCTGTGCTGCACATATGACACCACGTGTTGCACTGTTGCACAAAACAAAAAGGAAAAAAGAAATGCTACCATTTGCACAGTACACGGTAAATACTGAGGCTGGCTAGTGGCCAAGCGTTTACGGGAATGCGTCGTTGCCAAACAGGAACCAAGACGATGACAGCTTCCAGCCACGTGCTGTCCTTATTAGTTAAAAATGAAGAGTGCATTGAGACCGCCACTAGCCCTCTTTAGAATGCCACTGAGGATGATAACACCATATGTCAATCACTTTTATGGAAGATGCATTAGGGTGACAGTCTACATCTTAAAAAAGGAAAACGCAAGCACTCATGTTTGAAAACCTCTTTTTGTAAAATGTGTATTACCATCCACACATCACGCTGATGATGCATTAGTGTATTTTTCTGCATTTGACCAAATACATGCCTGACATACACACATGTTTACATGTCCCTTACAGTTCTGTATGCCTTTTTTTTTCATAGCAAGCTTGAAAGATTTTTTTTTTTGAACCCTAAAGTTCAACATGATTGTTTGATGTGACAGATGTGAGAATAGGAGTGGGTGGACTTGACTGATGTTGAGCTCTCAGCACTGTGCTATGATTGAGACTGGAATTACAGCTGTTGTGAAGAAAGAACCCATGCTGACTTTTGACTGATGTGCTTTGTACGTACGAGCTTGTGTGTGCGTGTCTATCTGGGCACGGCCATCACTTCATGCATGAGCAGGCAAATGTCTGCATTTGCTCTTTTAATCTAAATGGCCTGTATGTGTTAAAGCTATTGTGCTGATACGGAGTATAAGACTTATCCTTATGGCAAATGAATTGTACGTATCAAGTATTAACAGAAGGCCTTTTTTTTTGTTCATTACCATTATATTTTCACATTCCTTCAAGGGTGCTGTGTTGAGTGACGAGTTGAAAGAATCAAGAATACAACATTAATATACACTGACTGCGGGTACTACATGTAGCGTGGCCTTAATGTGCTAATGAGTTCAAACATGCAGTTTAACACAAGACTGTCAATCAAGCCTTTGGCATTTTGGCATCTGACAGTCGGATCGTGCGTTCCTCTGAGGGACACGAGCAGTTTGCCCACATTGGCTTTCTCACGGCTGCGTCGAGCCCCAAAAAAAGAAAGTGCACATTTCATGTCAAAATTAACAGCCATTTAAGTATCTGGACGTCCGCTGAAAGGAAATCAATTTGTGTTCAGTGGTTTTGTGTAATCTGTTTGCCACCGCTCTGTATCATTGATATGAACCGTCCAATTGTTCTCAGCCATTATCACCAGCATGTGTTTTACTGGCTCTGATCTGCAGTAATTGCCCCAACTCACACCAGCTGAGTTGTCTGCAGTGGTCATATTTATTTTTCTCTACCTTCAGATATGAAACAAGCAGAGCTTAGTTTTAAAAAACACGTTCGACTACTCAGAAATGAGTGAAAAGACATTTTCAAAAATAACGTGTCAACTTATGGTTTTAAACATTTTTGAGGACTGCAATCGTGATGGAAAAGTTTTCTGTTCCAAACTTTTTTTTTTCTTTGCTTTTATTTTGAACACAGAAAACACACAAACACATAAGAAAGAGAAAAGAAAGCCCATGTTTCAAACAGAAACAAATGTTTAATATATAAGCAGTCCCATTATGCTCTAGGTAATGTAAACAGCTAGGCAGAATTTCTTTTTTTATATATTTTAAGTAATACAATAGCCATCTTTTAGTTGCTTATATGTTTTGGAATTTGCACCATGAAAGTTGTGCTGCATTATCAGTTCCTGTATGTTTTTTTTCTTTTTGATGTTTGTTTGCGTTTTGTAGCATGAATGCTACTGAAAATGTCTAAATGTGATGATGATTTTTGAGCAGATTTATGGTATATCGCATTATATTACACTGCTATCACTGGGAAGACTGCTTTCTGTTGAATGAAATATGTGTGTGGGGGGAAAAAAAGCCTTTCAAATCTGCAGTAAGTGGATAAAACAGAGCCTTAAATTCTTTTCAGCAGTAAAACTGCAATAGCGTATTCACAATAATTCCTAAATAACTGTGTGTCTGGATACTCCTTAGCATTATAACTACAATTTTCTAATTGTATTCAATCAAGAGAAAAGCTCACACCAAACAAAAGCCCGAGAAACACAGAATAGTGAAAACACATTGTCGTTGGGAAAGCTGCATCCTCGTAAAACTCAGCTGCAGTTTCTTCTTAACTATCCACTCGTACTGTACTGACAATACGATTCACTTTCACTCAGTCAATCTTGAGCAATTGGCATTACTTTATCTCTGTCATTTTCCTCAGTTGAGCTGAGAAATGAGAAGGCTTCAAAGGAAAATTTGCCGGGCAGCTAGTTATCTTGAGCCTATGGAAACAAAGACAAGGAGCGAGACAGCACCTCAATACTTTGCCTTCTCACAAGGGTCTCAAGAAAGTGACTGAAATTTTATTTTTAGAGTCACTAACTTTTGACTTGTCAGATTCTTGCAACCTGTCATCATTTCAAATGTGTCTGTGGGCCTCTACTGCTACCTTAAAACTCTGACTCGAGTCCTGTATAATTTCCCCATCTTCCCAGCTCCCTCTGTGCTAAATTGCATTGGAAGATGGATTTTTGGCATCTGAGGCTGTCAGGTCTCAGCCATGGAAGACTTTATGCACTAGTAAACCCGCTATGAAAGTGATTCTGGAGGGATGGAAGGGTATAAGAGTGGTGAGTCAAGTACTGACACTCCAGCAGGTCTTTCTGGCTGTGATTGTATGTATTTAACAATAATGTCAATGCTGTAGATCTCCCTTTTCCCCCTTCTCATCTTTCCTTTCTCTTTCTCCCCGTCTCTCTAAATCTATTTCTCCTGCATTCCCTCAATCTCACTCTCTCGCAGATGTCATAATGATGATAGGATCTGGTCCGGCAGCAATCTGAAGACCATCTTCATTCCAGGCTGAACTATTATCTTCATTTTCATTACAGTTATTGCAGTGTGCATATGCGTCGATTGTAGAACATATTTTACATTATAACATGGCTTGGGTGAATATGCTATTTTGACTGACTGAAGGCTGTTCATTCATTCTCAATAACAGGACCCTTCCAACAAAACCAGCTATCACCACGGATGGAAATTTGATTGTGTGCTTGCCAAAAAAAAAAAAAAAAAAAAATGTCAGGCAAGTTGAATGTAAGCATGTCTGTGCTTAGAAGTACAGATTTTCATTGTCTTCTCCGTGTCACAGTCACAGCACTGACACTGCTGTGATAACAATGTGCAAATCCAAAGATGCTGTGTGTTTTTTGTCTAAAGTCTCCTCCTCCCTCCTCTTCCTCGCGCTCCTCCATTTTATTTGTGCAAACAAAAATCTTCCCTTCCCTGCATGTCGGACTCTTAAGCGCGTCTCCCCCCGCCGTCCGTAAGCGCACCTGTGCGCGTTTGAAGACGGGTGGGCGAGCGCCAGACTAAGAACGATCAAGCAAGAGGCTATCAAAGCAATCAAGCTGCCAATATTTGCTGACAGTTTCTTGACAATGTTAGCCTACCACTGTTTGAGGGAGAAAGCCTGCTCTTCATGCTAACGAAGCAATGAACCGAGAGAACCGAGCGGTATTTGAAAGGTCGGGGAGCTGTCATCATGCTTTATTAAAGGGGCGCATGCAATGCATCTATTTAGTGTTAATCACTAATTAGTTGAACCAGGATGTGATTTGTCTCATGAAATTTTTAAAATCCTATAATGTGGGCACCAGCATTCAGAGTATGCAGGGATATGGTGAAATATTTAAGCCTTTTAATACCAAGCCTCTTCACTTCAAAGCCAGTGATTCTCTCTGGACACTTGGTACTGGTTAAATGTAAAAGCATTGGTGAATTTGATTGATATCATATTGATAAGATGAACTGAAGTGGCAGAACAGCCAAATGCATAAGCTGTACGACCAGTCCAAACGTTATTTTCTGGCCTACATAACCCAGAGAAAGACATAAGTAAGTAAGAAGAAGATATTCAAAGGTATTGTAAAACAATAAAAAATGATAATTAGTTGTAAAAAAGCAAAAAAAAAAATGCTGTGTTATTATGTAAGTGAAGTCCTTAGATCCATTACTGGTAATCACACTTGGAACAAATGCAGGGGCTTAACAAGGCCAGCTTCTAATTGTGCACTTGAAATCTTTGTCTTGGGTACAGTGAGGCTAACAAAAGTACAACAAACAAACAAACAGACAAAAGATTCTAATTTCTACAACAAGGAACTCTAGATACTTGTTTATGAAGTTGCAAGTTTTATTCAAGATGAAGCAAAAAATTATGACCAAGCCAGCTACATGATGTCATATTCAATATGCAATGATAAATGTCTGACAGAAACTCCCCTGCGCGTCACCTTTGGTTGAAGAAATTCATTAGGAAAATGATTTCTTTGATGATCTACGCGGTATATGCGATACAGGCAAATCCATTTCTGCTCTACGGCTAAAGGAATGGCCGGTCTGCGTTTTAACTGGTGAAGTGGATGCGTGCGGGCGCACACTTGCACGCTCCATCTTTGTCCCCTCCTAACACTCAAAAGCCACTGTTGCCCACTCCAGCTTGAACTCCCTCAGCGCTCTGAGGGTTTTCTCCCCATGACACACACTAACAATGACTGATGGGTAACAAAGCTTGCTGGAAAATGTCACTTTCTATTCCGCTCATCTGTGTAAAAGCATGTGCAGGGGAAAGTGTGTGTGTGTGTGTGTGGGGGGGGTCAGTGAGGTCAAACGAGATGTAATGTGTACATCCAAATGTAAAAAGTAAAAAAAATAGTAATATATATAGTTTTATGGATCTGTGGGAAAAGATGAAGCATAAATCATCATTTTTCATCGGATCGTTTGTCATTTACGGCGAATCGCAACTTTTTTTTTACATCCAGCAGAGTGTTTTTGTGTTTGTCAGTCAGTCAGCCTTAACTCCTGTCATGGCCTTATGCTTTAGCAGTCTTTTGGCAACAACTGGAAAACCAGAGGCGATGGACAATGCTTAACAAGTGCAGAATAATCGGTGGCATCAGCTGTGAGCAACAAAGTGAAAATGCTTTTATTCATTTTCATGCATCAAGCTTTTTACTGCATGCTTACCGCAAACTGACCACAGTGTGCCTGCAGGGTGTTAAAAGGGTTGTCGATCAATACCAATGACACAATGATTACTGCAGATGCTGGTATTTGTAGTACTGAGCACTCACTTTATAAGCCACGCTCTGTTTTAGAACAAAACTTCCCTGATTGTTAGCTCTCGTTATGTAGCTCTTATGAACTGGAGATACATGAGTACATACAAATGAATCTCAGACCACCTCTGAATGTGGTTTCATAATAATCCATCCATATCTGTAACTGCTTGTCTTCATCAGGGCCTTTCCACACAGAAAGGCCTCAGCTGAGGCTCGAACCAAGAACCTTCTTGCTGTGTGCTAACAGTGCTAATCACTGTGCCTCTGCGCTGCCCTGGTTTCATAATAATAATAAATCCTCAGTGTATCTTGGATTCAGGAAAACAGATTTATTGCACTGTTTTGATTAAAGAGTTTAGGTTATAGATTACAAAAAAATATCATTATGATGGAACTTAATTCTCTAGCTAAGAAACTTCCAGAAACTTCCAGCTTCATGTTTTTTATTTTTTTTTACAACTGTAATCTGCAACAAGCATAACAAATCTATTTTTATTCTGGTCCAGTAACTTGGAGGTTTGATGATGAATACACAGTACAATACAAAATATGCTGCAGAACTCTGCAACACTGAAACTGAAACAGGCACATGATGCATTGGGACTAGCTTTATTCAAACAACATAAAGAAGTTTTCTTTTTTTTTTTTTTTTCTAGTGCTGACAAAACCAGACCAGCTCACACTTAAGTTCACTCCATGCAACAAACCAAACATATTTCTCCCATTACAGATGAAGAATTTATACGGTTCTCAACCCCTTGACACTTCTCCCCACATAGCCATGAACACAAGTATTATTTTTTTTATTATCTGTGCCTAAACGTGAATAAGGCCCATTAAATTGGTCTCTTAAGTTGTGTGCATAACTACTAATGCCTCATTTGTACCGTTGAAGTCATGATATTTTCCTTCAGATAAGTTTTTTTCCCCTCAAATGTATTGCATCAAACAGCTATTTCAGTTACTTACAGATGTAGCGTGTGTGTCTGTTTTAGTCTATTTCTGAATTCATTTCCTCACATAAGTAGTTTTTAAGTCCTGAACTTGAAGAAAACCTTTTTTTTTTTCTTTTATCAGCTACCGCATACCTCTCTGCTCTCTAAAGCACTTGTCCTGTGTTCTCCTTTGAGAAAAATACCTGAAGCCGAAAAAGCAAAAACATTTTAGACATTTTTGTGCATGATGACAACCGCATTGCATTAATTTAGCGGTACTGATAGAGTCATATATCCAACCAGTCGTACCGATCTTCCAGAAGCAGTAACATTCTGTCGCACATACACAGCCACACTAAGCCAGACAGCAGCCTGCTTACCCGAGAGCCACGGATTTTGAACAACAACCCACATTAGCTTTCCTGCTAAAGTCTCCCTCTTATCTAACTTCCAAACATGACCACACATCTTGTTCTGATCCCGGGCTTGTTTAACAACAAACCAAAGATTCACCTGGGAAAAGTGCACTGCTAATGTCAATTTGCAGGCTAGATGGCTAATTAGCTCCTCTGCTGCGGCGCACTGAACAGTGTGTAAACGTACCTGCAAACGTACATCAAATAATCTTCAGCGCCTCTAACAGCACACTGTCTGACCACGACTTGTAGCTACAGCTCAAGTTTGTTTATTTTGTCTCTCGTGTCGCATGGTGTAACATCAGCACTAATCTCTGTAAACTGATATCTGCATATGAATACATGATCTGTAGGGAAGGGACCAACATTTGGAATCAGAAGCACTCTGGTTACATGCAGGTAAACAGTGTGTGTGTGGAGAGCAACAGCGGCTTAACACAACGGCTCAATTGCAATCTCAGAACCCATCAGCTATTATCCGGCAACAATTTAGCCTTTTATTATTATTATTATCATTACTGCATGTATATGCAGACATCTGTTCGTAGAGATTGGCTGAAAGTCGCCTTGGTCTCATTTGTCTGTATCCTCATTCTTGCGTACCTAGCTGCGAATCGCACGGCAGAGGAAGTCTTGGCCAGGATATCTGCCATCCGTTTTGCAAATATCCACAGGCTGCACTGGAAACCTGAAAAAAACATTGGCCATTGCCCCAGAGAATAGATCACATTCCTGACGCTGTCATAAATAGCTTGTTAGTTCCTTTCAATAATTGAAAAACTATTAGCAATTCATTTTAAAAAGTCAATTCATGTTCATGCAAATTCAACTAGGCAAACTGTCAGTCAACTCGCCATGGCGTCTCCACTATGCAGCTGGTTTATGCTAGTTAGATTTGGCGGAAAGGTGCGGGCGATGGTAAAAGCCACTTGGGTAGACAGATTAGGTGTTAAACACACATTTTTTGTGCAAGTTTGCCCTGATACCTGCTAGGCTAAGTCAGAATAATTGGTTGAAAAAGGTTTTATTTATAGGTCCTAAACACACACACACACACACACACACACACACCGGCGTGTTAGTTGTGATTTTCTGCACAGTGCATTCAAAAGTCAATTAGTCACTGATTAATGGGTGAGGACAAAGTTTTCCTGTCCCTTTAACAACTTTCCTCTTGCAGTATCATCAGAATATATTTCAGCGCATGCTGGGGAGTAAAAATACCTGGCTGACATTCATCGTGTTCCAGTACATTTGAGCTGCACTCACTGCTACAAACATGACACGAACTGGTTCGACCCTTACATAACTATAATTTAACCTTATTCCTTCACGTAAAAAAGACTGATGGATCTCTCTCTCTCTCTCTCCCTCTCCCACACTCTCTTCCTCACCACGTGTGTATGCTTCAGAGCACGTGGATTCTTCAATGCCGCACTCTGCCTTTGTTTATGCCTTAAGATCATCTAGGGCGCCTGGCATTGTTGAACAGCGAGCTACATACAAGAACAAAGGATGATCTTCCGATATTACACAATTAAGTACATTTGTTATCACATTCACTGAAAAAATGGAGAACTTAGACAAATGTGTTGTATTTCTTTATAGGTGGTGTCAGTTAAAGTGTGTGATTATTCCAATATGTCATTTCTCAATATGCATAAACACATAATATGCAACATTGTAGCAATTTGTCAGGCACAGTACAAAACCATAACAAGCTTCCAGGACTGTGTTTTTCATTAAAAAGGGGACTGGAGGCACACTGACATTTGTCCCTAGTCAGCCTAGTTGAGGGCTGGCGTTGCTGGAGCAAATATCAACAAAACAGCTTTTGAATTTATTAAATTTAGGTCCCAAACAGCACTGTGCGTGTTCACCTCTCTCATGCTTAAGCACCGGGGTCTGGTTTATGTTTTATGATTTTTCTTCTTTGAAGTTAGAAAACTTATCAACAAGAACAATTCAAGGAGCTCTTTTCACCTCATCCTCAACTTACTCATTTCCAGGGAAACTGTTTGATGCTGATTAGCAGCATTGCCTGGTATCTTCACTCGCATACAGTGAGGCTGGATCTACAATCGGGGGTGTCCTGTTGTGCACCCAGGGGCCTGTCATGTCCATGTGTCCTTGTATGTGCATAGCCAAGACAGAAATTAATGAAGAAAGAATGGATACTCTACATGAAGAGCAGATGTTTAGGGTTGTCGTGCCTTTTGTATCTGCTCTGTCTATAAAAACAGGTCCAAGGTTACCGTTTGTGCTCTGTGTATCTGCATGAAGGACGTAGGGGTCTGTATTCAATCTAGTAAAGCAGTGGAAAACAACTACTGGTCTGACCCTACAAAACACTTCAGTAACACAATGCTTTGTATACACTGGGAGCCTTAAACATCCATTAGTTCAATGTTGTTTTAATCCAACCACTGTATTCATGAAAAGAACAGAAAACAAAAGTGCACCGGAATCTGTAATGAAACTGAAATGTAACATTTTTTTTCATTATTATTTTTATCCAAATGAATTACTAACATAATACAACCAATTAATAGCCCATGAGCTCTTTAAATGGTCATCTTTCCTGCAGCTGCGCGACGTCTTTTCCAGCTGGCTGTGAAATAGTGAGGCTTGGCCGTACAGTATTCACACAGTCTGTCACCTTTTAAATCAAGGTACTCCCCAGTATTGCTAGTCTTACAGGGTATCCAGGGTGATTTCAAAAGCATCGGTCTCCACAATGGTTATCTTGAACCAGTGAAGCAGAGAGAAGGAGAAAGGTTTCAATTCTATCTCTTTTCACCCAGAACTCCAAAGAATGAGGCAATTTTATTTCCCTATGGAAATATGCTGATGACGTACTATCTGGCTTTACTGTTCATGTATTTGTCTCTGACACTGATTTATTTCTTCTAATAAAAGCCTTTTGTGAATTTGTGTCGAAAAAATATCGCTCAAAGATTTTGTCAGAATAATGCATATTCTGACAACATCTTTGAGGTATATTTTCAATTACAAATTACAGGAAAGTTCACTGCTCTTTGAGGGAGCAAAATAGAGCTTTAAGATGATTGCAACTTTAATTATTTATATAGCCGAGCCATTACTTTATTTGTCATGAGTGATGCGCTTCTCACTCTGTCGAACTACCTGCAAGAACTACCCATCAAATTTATATATCAGACATCTCAGTTTCGCTCATGCAGAATTTATTCTATAATTCATGTGAATAGGTTAGATGGGCAATATTTGCTTGGCCTCTGGCCTTCCCTGCCGCATTTCTCTGTGCTCAATGGAGAAGGCACCGGGAGCCAAGGATATTTGCCTAGTAGCATGCCCACGGCGTATAACGGTGCAAGCAGTGTACCAAACCAAAACAATATGTCGGCATTCTGTTTTCCTGGAAAAGTTCTCTCTCACTCAGACTTTTATGGCTGTTTGCTTTTATAGACCCATGTATATTAAAGATGCATTTGATTCATATGAACCAATTCATTCCAATAATGGTCGGTGGTGTCTGCACATTAGTTTGTGAATGGATTCGTTTTAGATGGTGCTGAAAGAAAGTTTTACACTGTGAAATTCGGTGGAATAGAATGAGAACTCTTAACAGGGCCTCAAGAGTTGAGCTTAATCTGCTGAATGTGGGTTTCTCCTTCAACACGCTCACTGTCCTTAGAAAAACTCCAACAGCAAGATGCAGTTATTAGTCAGAGTTTGTTAGACTCCTGCCAGGTTTCAAGCAAAATCCCAGTGGGATTGGCTTAGCTTTCATGAGATGCTTTTGCCTCACTTTCTCTCTCCTGTTTCAAAGAGGATTACATGACAAAGACATTAATGCCATAATACCACTTTTTTGGCATAAAGGTGACTTCTACCAAAAAGTGGATTTCTTGTCAATTAAACTTCCACTATCTTTTTATAATGGGGAGCATGCCATGCCGAGACATCAGCGAAATATGAAAATAAAACATATAAATGGGTGCAAATGTGGGCTAAGAGGCAGGTTAGGAATATAGGGTGGAACCTTTTTTTCTAATTGTTAAGATGATTTGTATATGCACACCTTTAATGTCATTTTATCGTTTTATGTAATGTCAATGATGTGACCTTATTCTTTATTGTGTTTTAATATGGACCCGGGGAAGAGGAGCTGTTGCCAAGGTAACAACTAATGGGGATCCCGATAAACAATAAACCTAAATTGTCTCTGACTCTCACAAAGCTCTGACCCAGGGGGAAACTTTGGGGTTATAGATGTGAATACTCTGCTTTGCCATTAAGCTACTGTAGTAGTTGATGAGGAAACGGTTTTCTGTTCATACTTGATTTTAATGTGGGGACACTTAAATGAACAAGGCTTCCTTTTTGGATAATAATGAATCCCTGGCACTTGTTATTTTGCATTGGAACTAATAACTCCACTCAGTAACAAGCCTTTCCTAAACAAGCATGCAAACGGGCTTGCACAGACATTTCCTCCAAATACAAAGTAGTTATCCAAAGAATTTAATAGCACATTACCATGGATGGCTTATATAATGGGACATTTAGAAACCAACAAAACAAATCTACAGTTTTACCTTGATCTCCTCCCTATTTGCCATTGTATTTTTCCTGTTGTTTTTTTGGGCTTGTTTAATTTAATTAGATGCTACTTTAGTTTCTAATAGTTACAGTTTCTATGGTGATTTTTGAATGTAAAAAAAAAAAAAAAAAAAGTGACAGCAATCAGCAGGATGTTACACAATTATGGAGGGGTGTTATTTACAGAATTGAATGCAGCTAATCTGTATGAGCTGTGTACATCTCATTACTGCCATTAATAATTCTCATTAAATTGTAAGTTCAGTCACAAACACTGACCCAGTCTCCTTCAAGAGACCTGGAAATGACCTTAAATATAGCCCGGTTTTAATGAACAGTCTGATTGGTCAACATTATACATAGTTAAATAGTTGTTCTGTGTTCTGTCAACAACAACAGCGCAGAGAGAAAGAGTAAGGATGGAAAAATTCCCTCGGTGACTGCCAACAGCAAGGTATTCTGGGTAAGATGACAATGATGTGTTTTTTTTCTCGTTTTCTCGCTTATCTCTTGATCTCAGAGATGCAAATTATTCTTTCACACCATTAAAGTTAAGTGGAGAAGATGAGCAGAAAGCGAGGGATTTGGTCTGTCATGGTTGAGCGAGTGAGCGAGCAAGGCAGGCACTGAGGCAAGAGGGAGAGAATACAAACTAGATGCTTATGTTTCGGACATGACGGCCAACAAGAAATGGGTGTTAGTACGCGTGTCGACCGGGGCCATACTGCGTCAACCTAATGAAAATTGGCTGAGCATAGAGAAACAGTGACAAATTAAATGGGCCATCAAAAAGCACTGCTCGTGGTAGAAAGACAGAGCAAGCATTTCCTGATGGAATTAAAATCATTGCACTTAATCTTTAACTGCCAGCGGAACTGCATTTTTGTTGGACAACAGCACTCAACATGGCAAAGGGCTGGAATTAGGGGATGTGATGAAATTAAAGTATATACGTGGGGCAGTCAACAGGCCCTAAATGATAGATGCAGTTTTGAACATCATCCTGTAAAACTGATGAAACATAATTTCAATTTTTAACGGTAAAACGTGTTGTCTGTAACACAACAAGTCATATTTAGTTTTCATAAATAGCCCAACAGCATTTAATCAAAACATCTACCTCATTGATAAATGCGCGGCATGCAATATGTTAGCAATATCTGTCATGGCATAAAGGCATTAAAATCATTCATTTATGACTCTACCACAAAGAAAATAAGCCAGCATCTTCTGACTAGATTTAATTCCTACCACAGTTCCATAGTGGAAAACAAAAGTGCTTCTTCTGTAGTTTTGAGAAAACAGAGAACAATAAGCACAAATAAAAGTCCCGCTGTGTCTCCTCTACAAACCAAGTTGTGCAGTCAAAATGCTGAATTTGCAACATAATCTGAAACCTATATTTTTTGGAGATTAGGCTCTAAGTAGGAGGCAGACTACAGAAGATAAAGGTAAATCACAGTAAGCAAGGCAAACCATGGATGCCTGGACAGAAACGGTCTTTAAGCAGCTGTTTTATTACTTTCAACACAAAACAAACTGAAGGTGGAGGTGGGATTAACCAATCAACACCTCAGATGTCATGTCAGGTTAGAGTAGTAAAATTTAGATAGATAGATAGATAGATAGATAGATAGATAGACTATTGATCACTACCTCTAATTTACGTGCGTGTGCGCGCCTGGATGAGTGCGTGCGCACGTACGTGGGCGGCTTGTCGGCCTCTTGATGGAAAGTGAATTATCCGTTAAACAGCGGAGGGATATGGTGCGTGGTGACGTCACGTGCATGCATACGCGCGGACGTGTGTGAGGGGCTTGTAGCCAACCTCTTAGTAGAAAGTGATTTGACCCTTAAACGATGGGAACGCCGAACACATTTGATTGTATTGTTGACCCTGCACATGACGAATAAACCAGAAAAACTTGAATGACTTGACGACGGAAGACTACGTAATGACGTCACGCATGAGTGTTCGTACCTGTGTAGATGAGGGGTGAGAGGTGGTGACCTTTGACTGCGAATGCGTGGCGACGTCACTCGGCACGTGAATTGTTGGCGGAACTAAGACCATGACGCGCCAAGCGTTAAGTTTTAATCTATCCCCTTGTAGTAAACAATTTCTGCAAGGAGTGACTTGTAAAGAATACTTATCTGTTAGACATGGCGAAGGCTGAGCGTAGTGCCGCTGCCACTGGTTGCCGTTGTGATGTGGGGCCGGTGTATTTGGGATAATGGCGACGTGAGTTGGAGAACAGGAACGATGGACTGCCGTTGGATGTCTCGTCTCTCGTTCTGAAGACGGCGGTGCACTGGGAGGCGTGATGAATTCAACAGGTGGATTAAAGTAGTCTTGCATGTTGCCGAGATGAACCGGGCTGGATGCGGCCCGTCAAACAGACTGAGCGGATGCTCACTGGACTGACTCGCTTCTTGATCGGCTTTTGGGTTACGGGAAGAGGCGCCTCGTGGACGGAGGCTGAGGAGAAGTTTTCAGCTTCTGTTGCTGGATCTGCTGGCTTGTGTCGATGGAAACTTCAGATGTGGTCGTCCTGGTTTCGTCTGATGATCCTCCGATGGAAAGTGGGGCGAAGTTCAAGTTCACGGTAAAGTGAGTGAATGAATGAACGTTGTTCGTTGACGTGTACTAGCGTGCTTATCTGAGTGTGCGCGAGGTCGTGTGGCGTGTTTCCCGGTCGCGTGCGGAATACGAGCGTGAACGGAACCACGGCGTTAAGGAGGGTATTTATAGGACTGTTGGAAGTGGCGCTGTTGAGGTGTGGTCCGGCTCCTGAAACTCCGCTTTAAGCTCCAAACAATGATTTGGAATGACTCATCTTAAAAATGGAATTACCTCCACTTTAACAACTATCTCTAATGTCACACGCAATAAATTTTTCACTTTACCAGTGTACCAGATGGCTGCCATGTCATTGTCAGATGCTCCTCTCTTTTTATTTATTTATTTTTTTCCCCCTCTTCGCACATGACATACATTGTTTGGCTGAACGGATGGATGGATGAGATGGATTGGTGGGTGGACCGGTGGGTGTGCGGTTAGGTTAGAGGAACACACTTGACTGGCGACACTTACTTTGCTATTCTGCAGAGTGACGTGGTGTGTAAGTAAGCGGGCAGTGTAAAAAAGAAAGTGACAGCATCAAATGACCAATTCTCTCTCTTCGGATTCCAATGTATGTGTTTCTGAGTGATGAGTGAAACCTGAGTGTAGTGCTGCTGACAGTCAAGAAATGATCTCTCAAATAGAATTCAAGAATGATGGCACGGCTAGGTGTGCATGAGGCGGTCAAGGCTTTCCCATGACAGAAATTTACACTTTGGTTTAAGATACATGTTATTGATTACCACATAAACGCCGGACCAACACTGAATACTAGAAGATAAGATTTTGAAGAGGAGACATGGCAGTGTAGTACAGGATCGGTTCCTACAGGTCCCGACGCGAAGATATATGATGAAAGGCCTCATGTGGAGATGTTAGGAGCCGTTGTCCACTGACAGCAGCTTTTAGCTTAATCAGACAGCATAAGCGCCATAAAAATAGATTGCAAATAATTTCCCAGGTAATAAAGTATTGATGTTTGTCAGGACTTGATGTGTAAACAGCACAATAATTCATATGCTCTGCAAAGTGCTGACGGTAGTCCATAAGTCATGACTATGTGTCATTCACACAGCGTGTTAGTATCTTGTAGTTCAAAGCCTACTTAGTGCTATTATTTTTTCATCTTTGGAGGGGCTTCATTCATCACACTGGGCTTTCCTGTATTTGTGCACAAGAAATCGCACTTTGAGGACTAAGAGTGAATACAAAAAAACACAGAGTTTGCACAAAAAAAAAAGCAAAATCACACAATCCATCTGTTTTTACTTTTGTTTAAATATGTCTCTTTCTCGAATAGATGAACATTTCCCCCAGTTAAGAATGCTGTTTGTTTTTCCTCTTATTGAATTACTCCCAACAATAAAACATATTCCGACAGCCTTGTTTACAAAGGATACCAATCAAGTGCTGCTGACTCCACTTCAGTACTAATTGTTAACATTAAAACATAATTAAAAAGTGACGATCAAGCAAAGACGCAAACAAGCTCTGCTTTGCTAATTTAAAAGTTAAATAATAACGTAATCCCCGATGTATAGCGCTGTGTATATATGACTGTTTTAGGGCAAAGTTGCTAATGAGCCCGGTGACGGCACACGCTGTTGCACGGCGCTCTTGTAGCGAGCAACGGCAATTAAGAGCTCAACTAAAGGTGGTGGGAAATGAGAAATGACAGAACGTAACAGGCTGTCGGTGAAAGTGAGGTGGAACATTGCTGGTGTACATGCACGGGCAGTTGTGTAGTTTCGCACGTGAAAAGAACCAAAAAAAACAAAGAGTGTCTGTTCTTCCACCAAAGGAACACTTCTCCTGCACATTTGCATGTGAGGTCATCTGGCCCCCGTTGCATACCATCTTGACGCTATCGATACATATTCATCAGCATCGGAGAGCCATTCATTTGCCAGATTGGAAAATGGGCAGTGAAGAGAGCTTGACATTCACTTTGTGCTGAATTGTTCTCACTTGACACCTAACTTGCTGATTGATGAGAAATATTATGGCCTGGAGGAAAAGCAAAGTGAAAGATGAATGAGTGTAATGCTGGAGCTCTCGTCACATCTCAGAACCACAACTCTTTATTAATCTTTTGTTTAGCCCTGCACCTATCCATCCCTGTTTGTGTTACACAAGTAGGATTGGATCTGTCATATCGGGTATTTACCTGCATTTGTCTCGAGGCTCTCCGGTGTGTTTGTGAGTGTGTGTGTGTGTGTGGGAACCTGTAAGGGTGCATGTGTGTACATTCCTCTGCCCTCACAAAACCATTGTATTTAAATTGGTGTAGTGGCCCCGGTGTTAACTGTTTGGAGGTTTTCCTGTCAGCTGCGTATTATTCTGCAGGTGTTTTGAAATATATTCCAGATATTCATGTGCTGTTAGTGACACACTCGACACTGCGCTGTGAAAAATACAAAACAAACTAGCAAATCATAGGCTGCCTGACCACACACAGTACAAAGAACTTTGACTGTACACGTGGTTTGGGGACACGTGACAAGGCTTCTCAAGGTTACGAAAGAAAGAAAGAAAGAAAGAAAGAAAGAACAGCATCTCACATGTTGAAAATCACTTTACAGACAACAAAAAAAATGACTGTGCAAGAGTTCATTGGCAGAACAAAATGACAAAATTACACTTACAAGCACATAGCAGTGCCTCCTTGAAGCTGGACGGACAAACTGATGTGAATACTGTTATCTTGTCAACGTCATCCTCTGTCTTCTGTAACACCTTTGCTTCTCCATGGAACACATTTCCCTCCATTTCTTCCAACCCTATTGTTTCACATGCAGGTGTTTCGTCACGGTATAACTGAACAGTAATGAGAAATTATCCGTCAGTGGATGCACTAAATAAACTATACCTGTAATGGATTGATGCACTTCCCTATAGAAGATGCTGTAAAAACTATAATAATAAAAGCACACTGGTGTAACCTGACTATTGTGGAGGTAAAAAATAAAAGTGATGTGAGCATGATGGCCCAGTTTTCCTGATAGTAAATCATTGCTATTCTTCTCAAGGCTTTTGTCGATTTAGGAGCGCTTTCTTTTTTCCCTCCCGTGCTGATCTGATCTGATCTGATCTGATCTGACTACCCTGTGTTCACACACTTTTGATGATTTTCAGGGCTAATTTGTGTGAGCTGAAATAATGCAATGATTGAACGTATTTTTTTTTTTTTTTTAAGGGAACTGTCCTGATGCTTAGTTGCTGCTGCTTTGATTGCAGCGCACTCATGAGAACTGTTGCAAATTCTAAAGTCTTTTCCTAGCAAGCCAGCCTCTCTTAATCTACTGCCCATCAGGTGCGATGCATATTTAAACTGTATTCACTTCACTTTGTTTAATAAATATGTTGTATCTTAAGTTTGTATTTGCGTAGGACTTTCTTGATTGGACATTTAATTTGTTACATTTTGACAGTACTCACATCTATGGTAAAAAATCAATCACTTTTCCGCAGGCTGTATGTGTGCGCTTAGTTGTTTTCTGATCCAAAATGGCTCCATTATTCTTGTCTGGAAAGAATCATACTGTTATAGGTTGCTACAAATCACCGCGAACGACCCATTCGGCACATTCACATGTGAAGATTTGACAGCTCAATGAATATAATGTGAAAGGAGTGAAATACAAAAGAGGGTATCCATTCCTATCGGTGGGGGGGGGGGCGCGTTCCTCCCCATCATTTTTAATTTCACGGGCATTTTCTGAACTTTCAAGGGTATTTTTTTTTCCCCCTGGTGCTCCTGTTAATTTCTGACCCTGCCAATAAAATTCAAATTGTGATTCATCTCATCTTTCTCAGCACCACAACACACTGTACTGTCAGACCCTCTCAAGCCCCCGTGGCAAGACTTAAGCCATAGAAAAGGTCAAGTGTCTGGATCATTGTCAGTGTCAGCATATTGATAGACTTGTTGACAGATTGACAGATTGACCATTGACTCATGTCAGGATTCAATTTTGCTTGATAATTTCCACCTCGGGTTCATTTTCGTCTCCGTGTGCTTGTCGTGACACGAGTGTTTTGTGATCGTGTTTTCTTTGTGATTTCAGGTCGGGCTTTGTGACATTGCAGCCCATTATCTCACAGTGGTGGTGTTTGGGATATGACATTCCAAAAGGTCATTGTAAGCTTTACAGTCAGTAGGGTGGCGTGGTGGTAAGGGACCGTCCTATAATCAGCCCTGTAACCTGCCCTGCTTAAGTGACTCGAGTATCACACAGAATCCCTCCCAACGACATGGGTATGGCTTTATATCTCACCCTGTACTTTGACCTCTGACCTCCCTGTGGAGGGGGACAAGAACAAATTTCACATGAGAGGATCAGGAGGAAAAAAAAAATAAAAATAAATAAGCAGAAAGGGAAGAGGTCACTTTCAAGAGCGGCTCCGAGCACTGTTCTTGTTTCCCTCACGCTTAAATCAGGTCAAACCAAAGTTTCACTCAAAAATTTCCTCAGGGCACAAGTGAAGTGAGGTTTCTGAAGTGGAACCCTGCATGTCAGCCACTTCTGCCAGTATACCATTATTTGCACTGTGGCTTTGTTGTTATGTGTCATGCCAGAAAGAAAAAAAAAACTACAGTAGTGCTTAGTTCAGGTCAAAGCAGCGCTGAAAAATCTGTGCCGTACATCTAAAGAAGTACAATCTAAAAACAGAATGTTAAGACTCGGTTGTTTTTGCCTTCAACTCTGACTTTGTGAAATGTGGTGTACTGAGAGTTAGTAATGAGGCTGATTGGAGTTCCTAGAATCACAGGTCAGGCTGACATTGCTCCATGCTTTTCGTTCTGTTGCAGAGTTGAACACAGACAGCCGTTTTTTTGTTTTTTTTTTGCAATAAAAGATTTACCAACCAATGACTCATCTGGTCTTGAAATGAACAGGACTTTTTATTTTATTATTAATGTCCCTACTATGCGACTTGAATCAAGTTAGTTTAGCAGGAGTGGCTAAATGGGTTGAACCAATTGTGGGATGCTAATGCACATAGAACAAGTCAAAAATGAAGAAAAAATACGTAGGCTTGCATTTGAATCTGAAGCCTCTTTGAAACCCTGCTTGCTCTCCGGCAGTCCGTATGAGTCCCATAATGAAAGAGCGGGCACGCTCCGATGAGTTTGTTGAATGTGTATAAGATAAGTTGATATGCTTGGCAAATCTGAGTTTGTACAGTCCTTCCACTGTGCATAAAAAACAACTGAAATGGATCAGTAAAAACTAGTATGGCATGTCAACTCCAACAACGCTGACAGAAATAGTATCAGTTGTTTAAATGATCATATCTCCGGGTCCTATCTGCAGAAGCATGCTGGTGCACTGTACCATCTCATTTCACAGATCACAAAAAAAATAAAAAAATATTCTGTTTTATTAACTTACGGAATGTGACGAGCAAGCTAATACAATACTAGCAAGGCACGACGAAAATCTTCAAATTCAGAGAAGATTAAAGTCCCTGGGCCATGAAATTCCTTGAAAAACAAAAACAAAGAGAAAAAGAAGAAAAAAAAAAAACCTTTTTATTAAAATGTACTGCTCAAATTCCTTAATATTCCTATATAAGCGTTTTATAAGCATAAAGCTTATACATAAGTATACATTCTAGCTGATATAAGTAGATATAAGCTTCATTCAGCTCTCTCCATTTTAGGATTATTACTTCACAGGGATTTCTGGATATGGATATTTGATGAAGGAGCAGTTTTAAAATTCCAAAAAAGGAGTGAAAAATGAAGTAAAATACAACCTCTTGAGTTTAATTTTGACTTGTGCTGTACTACCCCAAAACATGGCGATGCTGAGTCCTTGAGCTCCACCAGACGAGGCCTTGATAGTCATGAAAAAAAACAAAGCATTATGTCCCGGTAAGTGCAGGAACCAGAATGTTAGAAAAAAAACCACTGAAACATCAGAGTCCAATTTTCACCACAATTCTTCTTCACCATATTAGAACTTTCATTACAACATGGCCAGAGGCAGCAGAAACAAGCTACATAACAGCTAGCTTATTTTATGCCCTTCAACCAAACGTGCAAAAATGCTGTTTTTTTCCCCATCGCCTCCCATTTTATCACCCAAAATAAATAATGTATCAATGCATTGGCTTGTAATCTCAAAGGAATCATTATGTGGCTTCAAGTGTGCTGGCGTGGGCCTCGAGCTTTGACCTTCAGAGCAGCGCTGATGGCAAATATGACCTTGGAAAAACAGGAAACTAGGCAAATGATTAGTGCAATAATAAAATGTGAATATTATGATTCAACAATATTGTTTTGTTTATTGCAAAACAGCATAAACATGATTATCCTCCATTATGCTTTGGAGGGAATTCTGCCAGGAATTAACATAATTATATTTTCCCCAAATCGTTAAGTGTTTACACTTTTAATTACTTTGTCATATTGACTATTTGTCATGAGTGAAATGCAGGGCCAGCCACATGTTGAAACTCTTTTGTGTCCTGCAGCACATGCACCGTGTAAGTAAAATCACACAGCTTTGAGCTCTATGATTTTTTTGTCATGTCCCTTCACTTATTCATATCTCCAAAGCAAGTAACTCTCAGCCAAACACATCAAAGGTAGATTTCTTTATTTTTTTTTAAGAACAAGTGACAGGTCTTGTTTGAGGCTAGTGGGGTTTATTTGGTTTCTAAAGACACATCTCAAGAAATCAAAATTATTCTTGAATGGCAGGATGTCAGTTTATGCTCACAGCTTTCAATATAACCTTCTTGTATGGTCTATGATGAAATGCAGACTGAAGGAAAGAACAGAGAGGCCCCTTGTAGCACAGTTCAGCTGGTACAGCCTCCTGAAAAAAATAATTTGAGATATACTGCCAAGTCCAAGTAGTTTAAATGGAATTATTTGGATTTGAAATTATTTCACATACCATCTACAGTACAGAGAGAGCACAGAGTTTAGCTGATGTAACAGAGAAGCCATTCTTTCATACAGTATCCATGCTGTAAAAGGGAACACAGGTGAAGAAAGCACAAGCAAGATTTCAACCTGTTGTTAAAGTGTTATGACAAAATCACACAACCCCCTCCCAATAAAAGCATGAATCATTTACAGCGGCATAGCTTTAACAGGCTCATTTTATTGTGGCACGTTCCTCTAGCACCTATTCTTTGCAAAGGGTAAATGAAGTTCAAACGCAAACGCTCACTGAATGGCTGTTTTTTTTTTTTTTTTTCTGGATGAAAAGGATGGTGGAGAAATCTACAATGGCTCCCTGCACGGCAATCACGAATTGGCCTGAATGCGCAGGAAGCCATGCCACCACGAGTCTGGTCCAAGCAACTCTATTCAAATGACTACATCCATGTCTCCCTGTAGAGATGGCTCAAATGAGCCTGTTAGCCTTTGAATCCGTCGGAGAAGAAAACAGGACATGTCAACCAGGGAGAGATCAACAGGGAAACAAGAGGAGCATTCGTTTGCGCCTCAGGGAGTTGTACTAGCTAGTATCCTCTGCTCTCCCTTGCACTGATTTGACAGTCAATGCTCCCCCCCCCCCAAAACACTGCTACATTTAATGAATGAAAGGCAACTTCACATAGTTTTATGTCAAATTTGTGTCTAGGAGTAGAACTTTTTGACTACTTTGTCTCCCCACTCTTGAATTTGTTTCAGGCCCCCCCCCCCCCTCATAGTCATAAAGGACAACACAGGGAAGTGTTTGTTGCACGACAAGCAGTTATTATTAGCAACAAAATCACAGAAAAGAAGGTGTCATTGAAACAAACAATGTGAAAATCTTAACAGTTCATTTCTTCCATCTGTGTTTTCTGAAAATATACTACTGTACAGTATGCATGATAAAACACAGCGCAAACTGAAAATAATTGCTGTTTCAGATTCAGAGCAAGAATGTGATTCTGGTCCAAAGCCAGTTCCTTGGCAAACGTCTCGAAAAGAAGATAGTTTGCTGGCTCCCTACTGCTCCTCTCCTGGCAGCAACGCTGTGTTTAACTATCAGCTTGACTGCTTTAAGCCCACTTGAATCAAGGTCTCTTAGTTTTCTTGTCACCCGGTCAACAACCAAAATCTTATACCCCATGAAACTAATTTCCCCGTGTGTTATATTCTCTCACAGCGTGGAAAGAAAAGATCTATTTCTAATTGAGAGCGGATGCTTTGCATTGTTTATGGGAGAAACCTCTGTTTAACACTTGAGATCAGAATTGGACACAGTGCTACTTTAAGCAGTGGAGTTGAGTGTGTTGGTGTGAAAAAAGAGACGTCTCTTATCCCCAAGGGATCAACAACGTTCACAGTTACCGTGGTGACCGATGAGAGACTGCTCTCCCCTTGCCACATAAACCTTATTTACTATTGCAGCTGTTCAATTTTGCAACACCCACCCCACCTTTTCTCATATTTGGTGTTCATGCCTGAAGAAGTGCTCCTTGTGCCTTGTGTCTACCCCTAAGATATATGCATCCGAAAAGTCTGCCGCAGTAAGTCATTGCATCCTTAGAAAACAACCTCTGGGTTACAGA
The DNA here is from genome assembly GCA_014281875.1 of Nibea albiflora. Classification (NCBI taxonomy): domain Eukaryota; kingdom Metazoa; phylum Chordata; class Actinopteri; family Sciaenidae; genus Nibea; species Nibea albiflora. Next base: position 12,670,938 of record CM024791.1, on the reverse strand, counting down.
AAATTCAAATTAGGCCTTTTAAAGCAATAATTAAAATCAGCGGGTCAGACCTCTTTATTAGAACATTGTTTTGGTGCTTCCCATTTAAAGGATTTTCTAGTCTGTTTTGTTTTGGTCTCATAGGTTTTACTTTGCAAGGGCTTTGCATCACCGTCTGTTTATTTTCTTGGAGAATCGTGTCTATCAGAGAACAGGCTGGGAACATCACAGGGCTTGACATACGCACACACATACACACTCTCAACCGCACACACTGACAAACCCCTGCGCCCCTCACACACGCACACACACACACACACACACACACAGAAGAATAAATGCACAAAATTTCATACTGCCTGTTCAGCAAGCACAAACTCTCCTAGAACAAACACAACAAGGAGACATATCCACATCGCCCATTTGCCCACACACACATATGCACAGGCAAACAAAGCATTAGATCCCCTCCATCCTGCCACATAGACACTCTCCAAGGAGAGAGGCTTGTGACGCTAAACTAATAAAGCCAGCATGGTGGCCACAGCAGGGGCTAGTGCACTGTTGTTAGTAGCCCCCTCAGCCCCAGCCGCACTTCTTGCCTTTCTCTTTCTTTCTTTCTTTCTTTCTTTCTTTCTTTCTTTCTTTCTTTCTTTCTTTCTTTCTTTCTTTCTTTCTTTCTCAAGCACACCGTGGCAGGATTATATCACAAGCCTTTGCCACACTCATGTGCAGCCAGCATCCTGGTAGCTTGTGGTTCACCATCAGTGCTATGACCTTAGAGACCCACTAAACTGAGTAAATTGTGTGTTAATGAATTACATGTTAATAGAGCAAATAAATGAAAAAATAAGGAGTGCCGTATTAAGTCATGCCATCTTTTTTTTTTCTTTTTTTTTCTTATAAGATGCACGCACAGCATGCAATCGCTTAGGGGAAAGTTAGGAGAAAGCAGTTTGAAATGCCAAGGCACTAATGCAATCAAATTATGCTACTTGGCGCTGTTTCTGAGATAAGTTCCTATTTTACGTGAGGCATGGAGGAACATTTCAGGAGATAAATGGTGTGATCAATGATGGGAGAACAAGCCATAACGACAACATGACTGCCATTGTTAAATATTTTCATTGCTGTGAATAAATCTGGATGTTAATGTGCAATTTAGCCTTTGGCCAAAAGGAACAGTCCAAGGCGCTGGCATTTGCGGCACCCTGCGGACAGTAGGAACGCTTCAGGCACAGAACTCTCTCAAGGTCTTAGACAGTATGGGAATTATAGTCCATATCTTGTTTTCTCTCAATAACAAGCAGAGTCAAACCTCAAATGTAAATCTGTATTATTAAAAGTGTATAAACTTGGGAGAAGTTAGAATGAAAAGTTGATATCAATCAGCATCAATTATTTTTGTTTTGCAGCATGTGAAGTCAAATTGTGCCCTCTGCACTGCTTGCTATTTCTTAATGACCTGGCATACCATTGAGTTCAATGAGAGAAATGTGTTCAAAGAAGCTACATGAGAAAGAAAGGAAAAAAATTGGTGAAAAAAGACACGACAAGATTATCGGTCTTCTTCACCAGTTTTGCTGGAATTTCTGTCTAATCAAAGGCGAGAGTGGACAATTGCGGCTCAGGAGTCGTCTTCTTTGTTAATGATTTTCTTCGAGACTAAATTGAACTTCTAAACACAGCTGGATGTTTATTAAAACGCACAGATAGAAAATTCAGTTTTATCAGCAGGCACGAAGATTAAATAATAAAATAACTTAACAGTTTAACAACTTGTAACAAGTAGTGAGTGGGAGAAACGCTCAAAATAGAAACTTATTTACATGTAGCGTCATGGACTCCTTAATCCAAGCATGAGGCATGAAATGAAAGTCATCACATTTAGAAAAAGTAGAAAGAAGAGACACTTTGGAGCTGTTGGCAAGGCAAGGACGTCTGGTATGTGAGCGGGCTAGAAGTTTCTTTTTTATTCTGAGCTGTTGCCTTTCTTTGCCTGCAAGGAAACAATAATAGGAATGCTTTCTGTACAGACCACAAAAAAGACTTTACAGCACTTTCATTGCCTATGGGAGTTCTAACTCGTGGGATGAGCTTTCAAAAAATAAAAGTTTTTTTTTTTTTTTTTATGATTCTGAAATAAACCATTTCATTTTTGTTAACCTTCCCATCTCGCAATCACCTAAAATCAGTTAAATAACATTCAGACCCTGGAGTTTACATTGTCTCTGTAAGATTATGTACTTCCACCAGTGTTTGATGTTCATTCTATGTTTATCCATCCAAAGTTAAATTGTATTTGTAGAATTCTACAGATGAAGAATCAATATTTATGGAAGCACGTTCTCCATTGTTGTGATACTGATTCAATTTGAAGTTTCGCTTCTTCCTTCCTGACTGAATTTGTGGCAGGAAATTGCTTCACTATAGCATTATGAAAGCATCACCCACTGCCCAAAATGTCTACTGAACCAGATGTGTATTGACAGTAAGACACGCACAAGTGCAAGCTTGTAGCAATGTCACACGAATTACTCTCCCTGTCATCTTTGTTAATGTTGCATGTTTGACTGTAATACACAGAGATATCTTTATGTGTTTATCGCTAAATCAAATATCATGGTACATCACTGAAGTCTGTCTAATCTGTAAATGTTGTTAATGTTTGCTTTTTTTTAGGCTTTTCAAACCATCACTGATGATACCAAACAAACCATTTATTTTTTACAGGAACATTTCTGTCATGTCAAATAGGATGACACAAAGGCGTGGGTTATTTCTAATCATCAGGACGTCAATCATCAGAATTCCATCCCAGCTTCTTGTTAGTTATGTTTTAATTAGCAAGGACGCACATAAAGTCCCATGCACCCTGTCATATGTGTTGCTGCTGCCACTGTATAAGGGCTCTGGGTGAGTCTTTTAAAATCACGGAAATGAGTAACAATCAGTGCTATAACCGACGGAAAGCTCTGTAATTAAATTGTTACATACTGCGTCTGGACAATGCAGAGCTTGTCATGTTTTCATCACATCGCGCGATATTATTATTACACCGTATATCACATATAGCAATGTTAGCAAGCTGCCTAACGTATACGGCGCAGGCTGTGTGCAGGATAACATATCATTTGCGGCTTTTACAATAAGTGAATGCTCTGTGGAGAGAATGAGCCGAGGGAAGCGGCGCGGAGAGTTGCAGAGCAGGTGATGTGTCAAGAAAAGCTGACACATCCTACGTAATTAATGTGAAGTAGAAATTCAGAAGTGTGATAAGTGACTAAGCCTGGTGGCCGAGTAATATATGATAACTAGTAAAACAATCAATGGTAAGGCCAGAAAATGCTGTTATATGATTGTTCTGTATTCAAGTATATATTTATCTGATATATATATAGAGGCTGGAGGGCGAGGTCCCTTTTCTCAGGTTGGAGCAACAGCCCCTCAAAATGTCTGTGCAAGTCCTTGCTTATTGGACAGTTCTGCACCTCACAATTTAAATTTAAAGATACTTAGAAGCACGGGGCTCCTCCAAATAACAAAATGATCGTAAAGGTTTTATGTCACGGCAAACAGTTTTTAGTTATTACACCTTAGTTTTCTCACTTTGGCGTTGCGGACAATACCCATGAGCTCTCATCTGCCATTGCCATGATATGAAGCGAGTCAGAGGCAGAAATTAATGAATGAGTCTGGTCAATATGTGAAAAAAAACAAACACAGTGCCATACAGTAGTCGCTAGATTAATCAAAAAACGTTATTAGTTTTGGCTTCCGAAATGCACCTTTGATGTTAGAGTTAACACGGTTGTTTGTTATCTGGTGGTTGCTGGTGTTTTTGTTTGCTTTTTTTTAAGAACCAGCACTTTTACAATACAATTGCTCATCTTTTGCAGTGATTATTCAACCAGGAGAGTTCCATGTCCTTCCCCAGTGGCAGATTCAAGCTGTCTGAGGGGCAGGAGGGAGTAACATAGCATAACAACCAGGTGCATGCAGCGGCGCGAAAGCATTTAGGGCAGCCTAGACGGCACTTCATCACATTTTCTTGGACATTGGGCCACCATAGAGGGCACTATCATGTTTTATCTACCATAAGAGCATCCAAGAGAGCACATTTGTAGTATGTTTTTTTTTTTGTTGTTGTTGTTTCCAACACAGGGCCAACAGGCGGTCATAAACTCTGGTCTCTCTATTTGCCATTCCCGATAGAGAGACCAGATACAGTACCTATAGTTAAAATTCATCTTTCACTAACCATGATTTTGTCCTCAAATAGAAATTTTGGTTTCATAAAACAAAGTCTACGTTGTTGAAAGATTAGTGCAGATGACCAGAGGAAACGGAGAGAAAGGGCTGCAGTATACTCTGCGGGTAGTACTGTGAGGTGGGCGATGTTTGGTTTTGTCCATTTTTACAGCAAAACAATACAATAAAATATGTTTCTGAAAACACCTGAGGTGAGAAATAGGCAATACAATAACACAATGACTCATATTTGATCAGTGCTGACATATAAAAACTATTTACACTAGCATACTCTAGGCCTTAACATTCAAAGCTTTTTGCAGACTCATGGCAGCTAAATGGATCTCAAAATGGACAAAGGCTGCTGGACAGAAACTCCATACAGGCCTCTGTACTGACTTTTCCTCTTAAATTACTGTAGGTGTATTCCTGTAAACTGTCAAACATTCTCGACTGGAGGCACAATGCATTCCCCCTGATGTCCTTGTTTATTAGAAAAACTGCTCTTTTCCCAACAATAATGCAGTCCAACTGCATTGCAATTCTGCAGATTGAAATCAGGGACCCTGCTGCAGTCATTTTGGTGGAGAACTGAGAAAATAAGAGGCCACTGCCCATTTTGTTCTCAATGAAGTATGATGTCGGCAAGCAATCTTTCAATTCAGACCTATGATGAGCATTAGCACTTGCTCAATCACTAGGATAAAAGCATGGGGTCACCTTTAATGTTGTGCAACAAAAGACCATCCTTAAAGGTCCTGTGAGCTATTGAAGTCGGTTCAGCACTATAGTCCCACCACTGCAATGAGAAATCCTCTTTATGTCAGGAGGCTTGGCCTGATTGAATTCCTTTGCGTATCAGTGAATGGATCAAGTAAGAAAAGGGAGCAGATTTGTGCTTGTGATAAACTGTAGCCTCTGCTGAGCCGAGGATTTACAGCAGGCCATGTTGATGAAATCCACTCCTGCAGTGGGTACCGCGTAGCTGCTTGAGGTATTTTTAACAGCCATGCATAATCCAGATGCGCAAACTCATAACATTTACAAATTACAAGCTCAGGTGTTACAAATAATTAATGTTTTCCATTGTGCCACCACTCAGCTCTTGCTAAATGAGTCATGTTATGCACTTGAGATGCTTATTACGCTCCTTCTAAATATTGGTAGTTCATGTAATTTCATAAACAGTAAAGCAGTACACATATCAGCCTAATTTTCCAGTACTGTGCAGTTTTTAAGCTCAGATGATAGTCGGCTTCTAATTTAATGTTTCTAATGAGCAGCCATTATAACAGTAAAGCTCCAGTAATCATGACTCATTATTCTGTGGCCCAAACTGTTGCATCACAAATTTCTTAAAGAAGTCACCTAAGTAAAGATGGAAAAAAAAAAGCACAGAGCACAGATTCAAAACAAAATGACTATATATGTGTGTGTGTGTGTGTGTGTGTGTGTGTGTGTGTGTGTATATATATACACACAATATATTACAATATAACAAAATATTATCATGCATTACCACTTTGTGTCTGATTACCACCTTGTGTGTGCTAAAGTTTCCCCATTTGCCTGAATTGGCTTTTTAATAGTGCTGGGGATGTTTCGGGGTACGTTTTGGGCCATTTGCTACGCCAGTATGTCATAGGGACAGAGCCTGCAGTGAGCTGTGGCTATCAAGATGAGAGTGCAGAAAAAAGTAATAGCAGACACAATAGCTGAACCCAATAAGAGTAGAAAGTACGGAGAAGCCTGATGTGCGGCACAAAATGCCCATTTAAAACAGGCAGAACATGAGCATCAGTTTTCAATCTGAAGGAGACAATTAAGGGCTGAAAAGCGGCGTCCCGCTGGCCTGCCGCCTATATGCAACCTCGCTCTTAAACATGTAGGATCATGTTGCAGTTGTTGCTCCAGCACATTTGATTAATACATATAAAATATAATTTTATATTCTGCAGTTCAGTGTTGCTTCTAGGTGCTTTACGATGTCAGAAAATCACAATATCACAAAAACAGTGTTCAGAGTTTCATTATGCGACATGATGCACAGACTATAAATTCCTAACTTGTGGACTGTTTAACTAGATTAACTGCCACAAATTGTGTTTTTTGTGTAACAGTTGTAGCGTATTGGCCTCACCACCTACCCTAAAACGCTGCGTTCAGAATACACATATTGTAGCGTCCCGACCCTTTGACTAACTCAGACACAGGTCCTACTCGTTAATTGTCAAGATAAGACAACAATTAAACAAGTTCAAAGCTCGAGGAGGCATTGGTCCCTGCCCTCTTGAACAACACGTTGTTTTCTGAGGCACCTATCGACAGGATTGCATCATTTGTCTGTGCCATCCAGTACCATTACAACTCAGTGATGAAAAATAAATCCTTTTAATGATGCGACAGTGTCATGGCTAAGGTTAGATGTCTGGAGAAACATTGTGGTTTGGGTTGAAATGACTACAGTATGTCAAGAGGGTTAGGAAAGTTCCATCGTCGTGTTACAATAATAACTTGCAGTGGGCTTGGGGAGGGCAGACCTCTGCCAAGGTGTTTTCCTTCTACAGTGATGTTTGAGGTGGCTGTTATGTTTTGGTGTATAATTACAGCAAACCATTGCATACTTTACCACCACATACTTTAATTACAAATTGGGTGTCTTCCTTGGCTGACACTACACCCTTCCCCACATTTTTCATGAAAATCAGGCCAAAAAGGTAACCTCGGCGCAGGACTTTTGTCTCCACCTCTGGTAGTTACAGTATATTACGCAAACACTATCGACACATGCTCATGACATTAGATGTAGCAACAAAAACACTTTACAAATACCAACCTGTCCAAGAGCAGTAACATGACATCTGTGTCTGCCCTCAGTCTCCATTGGCGAGAGAGTCTGATTTCGTTGAACCATCCATCCACCCTGTTCTCCCAACATGGATTGTGTCACTCTGTATCACCTTTGTTCCCGTCATCATTTCTAAGCCGACTAGAGGGCTCTCTCCTTGAAGGACAGTTTTCTTTGGCATTATTTCCACGGCTTGCTTTGTTACGTGCATAACATGCTTTTCAATGTCACACGGATGCACAAAAAAAAAAAAAAAGAATTGTTATTTGTGGAAATCTTCACCACAGATATGTGAACAGGCTTTTGAATAAACCCGTGGTGTTTGTATTCCTAACCACTGTTGTGAATGCGATTGGTCCAGGTAGCATTCGGGGGTGATGAGGCACTTCACACTCTCCACTGCCACTCTCCACTTGTCTTTTCAAGGTCTAGAAAGATTTTGATCAGCACCCTAATAAACACAGCCCATCAAAGTTTTCAGAATACATTTTAGAGTTTTATCAGGACTCACTGTCTGAGCAAGGTTGACAGTTATTTTCAGGTAAGTAATTTCCCCCGCTGCATCATCCACCAGTGGTTCTTAGTGCTCCTCAACCTTCCAAATCCCACTTAAACCCCTGGGAAGAATATTAGCTATTGTGCCACATTTTCCACACAGCTACCTAGGAGCACTAGATTATCCGGGAGAGTTCGCTAGACACTACATCAAGAAACTGAAAGTAGTGACATGCACGGATGTCACACATGCAGTGGCTTATAGTGGAAGGTTGTAGGTTTATTACATCTTATGATCCGTTAAGCATAATGGCAGGTATGGAAAACAACAGTTTTTGTTGCTTTAATTGGCATTACCAGAATTAATAACAAACCATAACAAACCAATCCGAAACTGTCTATATATCTCTATAGTATGATGAGAGATATGTTGTTCTGAAACCAATTGGTTGCCATAGACACAACAGTAAAAAAAAACCCTCTAACCTTTATTGGGACCATTTATACCTCCATTGCCCCTGTTGATGGTATCGAGCAGTAACTGTCCTGGATTTACTATGGCTGCCCTGCACTCTGTTTCTGTCCTTTGCTACATCCCTTCGAGGAATAATCTAGGAAATAGATTTATAAGACTTTTATTTGATCAGCATGGTTTGTTTTCCTAACATCGTAAGCCAGTAAATTTGCGACATTATTGACACCGGGCTGAAAATGTGCCAGATGAAATGGACTGTAATGAATAAATTCCAGCCAAATGTTAGTGGAGGACAGACGCTAGAAGCTTCGCTTCCGCTAGCTGGCGGAGATCACAATTCTTAACTTGTGTCTGTGAATTAGCACACAATTAAAAGTAATCACCAAAGTTAGCTAACAGCTAAATCTCACTAAACTGCTTGCAAACACAAAGTACCAAATGACTAAGTGCTATATTTACTTACTTGTCTTTACTTGGATTCAGGCAGTGGTCGTTATTAGACCCACTGTTAATTTCTGAAAATGCCAGCCAGAATGCACAGCAACTCATCATTATGTTCAATCAATGTTTGAGGTAATTGTGGAATATACAAGCAAACACAGATGACCTACAATATGTTCTTCATGGCATTTAGAAGCATCTTACAGAAAAAAAAGGATGAAATTGCTTTGAAATGTTATTGGCATGCCATTTCACAGTGTCCCTTTTAGTCTGCCACATTAATCATATTTATGTTGTCTGAGATGCATTGTCATTCAGAAAGCAACAAATAACTCCTTTTACCCTCGGCCAGCTGATTTTTGTGTTCCAGCGCTGCTTGTTTATTTATGGCCAACATGAGAGCAATGCACAAGAAAGACCTGTCACTTTTGGGCATTGTTTAATCATATTTTTATGATTTAACTTCTGAGCATTCAGAGGAATATATTTGAATATGATTTGTTAAGGTCTCTGCTGTATATTGTTTTGGCACTGGGCCTTGTTAGACACAGAATGGAGACAGGAAATTAACAAAGAAAGGAGCAGCAGAATCAGGAGAGATTATAAGAAGATAAATATAATAGAAAAACATTGGTAAATCAAATTACTTTAGATGTCTAGACAATGAATACATATTTTGTCCAAGTGCTTGTTGAATGCATAGAGTAGTGCTTCAGTCAGTTTGTCAGTTGGTGGTGATATCTTTTTATTATTATAATTTTTTAAAAATTTTTTATGTGTGTTGGTGAAAACATGCCTGAAAACCTCTGACCTGTTTGCTTCAGGTCGGCCCCGCCCATTATGACGGTAATGTTGTTTTTTGTAGCCAATTTCCTTCCCCGCACAGTTCATGGAGATTTTCTGGGTCTCGAATGGAGTCTAAAACACTAGTCCTTCCTCTGTGCTAGAGATGCAAAACAATGCTTGAGAAAGTATGGCTGAGAAAACATGCTACATCCCTGGTGGCAGCTCAGTCCTCTTCCACACCATCACTGCAGGCTTCACGAGCACTGAAACATCTGCATAGCCAGAAAACTCCTCAAAAGAACTGGAGATTGTCTCGAGGCAATACCAGAAAGCATAATCAGAAGCTGATGCTTTGTTCATACTCGGAGTGTTATGCAGTATGCAGTATGGGGCCTTGCCTCTGAGCTCATATGAAGCCATGTCACATCACAGTAGGCTTTGGGATCCTCTGGGCTCTAATTGGGACATGGGGAAATGAATTTTCCGGCTATGACCTGTCTAGGATTTGCAGCCTGGGCAAAGTGACGACACTTCTCATTACACGTAAAGAAAGATTTCATCTCTTTGTAATCACGGAGAGGTTTTCCCACAATGAACCCATTTCCTTTCAAATTCAACAATCTATTATTTAATTGCTATCATTTATTCTGACAGAATAACTCTGCAGAACATGGCGCTTTTTTTTTCTTCTCCTTCTCCTCATTTTACTTTTGATGATTCCCCACTATGAATTCTTTCTTATCAGAGAATATGAGATGCAGAATGTGAGATGAACATTGCCATTGTAAACTTGAACCAAACGCTATTCTTTCCCTCTGTCCTGTACTTTATCAAAGAATATCTGAATAACTGTAAAAATCAACAGATTTCAGCATTCTCACCAGTGTCCCTCACGGTATGAAAACTCTATTTTACTCATCTTATACAATGCCGTTGGCAGGAAATGAGTCATTACATTGTGATTTCATGCTGCCAAGATGTCGAGAACCCTTCTGGAGAGCTCATGTCATGTTTGTAGGGACTTGTAGGGAATCATGATAGCTTCCACATTACTTTGCTATTCTGTATGCTTTAAAGACAACGGAGTACAAAACCCGACAGAGAAGCATTAAATTTAAATCACCTTTCCATATTCCCGTGGATTTCATCGTGATCCTTTTCCTTTTGCATTACATCGTCCAATGTAATGTTAACTAAGTGATATTATTTATGAAATGCAGCCACACACCCTTTCCTGCAGCTGTGCAGGACACCCTGTCATCAAATTAACAGGAGCATGAGACAGTGAACTAAAAAATGCTTGCTGCCAGGGACTATCATAGTCACTGGCTGCAAATGCACCAGGCTCTGTCATGCAGATAATCATCCCTCTGCTGCAGGGAATCACGGGCCTACGTGGTGGTGGGTGTCAGGGGGCCAACGGGCGATTGGACTCCCCTCTATGTCCTACACCAGACCTGTCATAGGCCCAATATGATCCTGGTGCTCCAGTGTGACAAGAGTGACCCGGAGCCTGTGATCCCCCCCCCCCTTGCATCTGTGGCACTTGCAGGCCTAATCTGAAAGCAGTATCGCGATGGCAGGGTTTGGCGCCACTGGAGGCCACACAGCGAGGACAGGTCATTACTGCCGCACCCTTCAAAGAGAGCGCCTTGCAGTGCTGCTGCCTTTCTCTGCCAGATCACCCTTGGCACGGGGTGCTTCTCATGCCTGCTGAGCGTTCTTACAGACACTTTACACCCCTACGGGGGGCCAAAGGCCTAGGTAAGGCCAGACTTCTGCTCCCCAGAAACCCAGCCCTCCTACTTTTAATAAATGTGTATTCACAGCGTCAGGCACACTAATTACTGTATTTAAGAACAATCCGTTATACAGCGGGAGGTCCATGGTTCTGTCTTACAGCGCTGGGTTCTTTGCCTTGGTGATGCCATACTTGAATGGCACTGCTTTACATTCCCCATTTGTACCTAATAATATATTCCAAAGAGCATGACAGCAAATGAAGAACATTTTTTTAATTCCCTCGACCCACCACCCTTCCTCCACCTCCATATCCTCCCCCACCCCACCCCCGCTCTCGTCTCCTTTGCGTTTTAAGAGGCATGAAGTCGGCTGGGTTTGTCAGTAATGGTTGATAACTAATTCATTGGTCCTCTCTCTCTCTCTCTCTCTCTCTCTTTTTTTTAGAACCCAGTGGTTTTCATCTTATTTCCCACTTTAGAAGTTTCACTTTTAATCTTTTACTTAGTCGGTCTGTCTGGATGCCGAATCCCATGCTGCGTGTTTTATATATTCTGCCAACAATAAAACTCTCTTCATAAACTCATTGCGTCTCTTAACTTATCGTTCCCATGTGGCTGAGTGCAAATGCTCCAAAACCTAAAAAAGAAGTTTCATAATTGTGTGTTTGTGTGTTTAGATTAGTACCTAATTAGTATGTAATCTTCAATAATTCGAACATGAGTAAGGCGACTCACTTCCACATTTCCAGGCAGAGCAACGTAGTGCATAATTTTTCATATCAGAGAACAATATCAGCCATAACTTGAGGCTAACTAACTGGAGAGCCACCTCAGGCCAGCGTTTTTGAGACTGCAGGCAATATCTATCGTAATCAAAGGCTTTTTTTTATGCAAATGTGTGCTGACTGACTCTTTTAGAAGTAAAAAGGCTTTTGTATGTCCTATTGAGAATCACTCTCATTAGGAAATGGAAATTGCTCTTCTAAATGAGCTGCAAAAGCAACTTACAACAGCCTTGTACATCATCACAGTGCCACATTTGCAAATTCCAAGCAACATGATGATAATTGTTATGACCGAATATATTTCATGGAGTTACTCTGCAGACTGTGCAAACAGGTATATGTACATAGGATCACAGTATATATAGATGTGACCCGATGTCATGTTTGCGCTCTGCGCTATGATACCATAATTATCAATATGTTTCAAAACACGAAAAGAAAAGTAATGCCAGCGAGTGTCAAAGCAACAGGGCAGAGGCTGCGCACACATCCCCGCAATGACAGTGAGGCTCTGTTAGCAACAGCTCAAGCAGTGCTTCCGGTTGTGTCACATCAGCATCTGTGTTTAAAGCCTCTGCTGTTAAGTGTAAAATCAGATAGCGGATAGCTGCACAAAAAAAAAAAAAGAGCAGATTCTTCAAGGCCGGTTTTTGTTCTGTTGCAGCAACCTTTTGTCAGCAGCGTAACACTAATCAGAGAGCGTCTCTGCAGAGGACGTGACAGCTGCAGCGAAGATGACCATTATGAACGTGAAGATAAGAATTGCTACGTTAAAACTGATAGTAATTTACAAATGTGTGCTCGAGTGTGAAATGCATTATGCAATAAACTATTGCCCTCTGTTGGGCAACGGTGCTATCTGCATTGGTTCTGGCATGCAGTGAGGAGGTTATCAGAGGAGGCAGACTGTGAGAATGACATCTCTCCCCTACTGTCACATTATTCAAAGTGAAAAATAAGTATATGCACATTCTCCATGGGGTAATTCTTCACTATTTGTATAAAACACAATGACTTTGATGTGCAAACACAAGCTTTTGCTTTCCATTTGTGTATGTTTTTTTTCTCTTCTTCTTCTGTTACTCTGTTATTTTCAGTTCAGGGCACCAGTGTTGCCAGGACTCCACACCTTCTGCTTTTTTAATGTAGTTTAGGTGGATAATTGGATAACACAGGTTTATCCTCAGCAAGCACTTTGTATGAGCAATCCAATTTCACATCCTCCTGAAGGGAAACCATTATTCTTAACCAGGGCTTGATACTCAAGTCACCCTTGCGCAGAAATGCAGCACAAGGTTCTCCCCAAATCCTATCAGCTCCTAACCTTGTTACCAGCCAATCTGTATTATTGTGCTATAATTCCATATTCTGCCCTGTCCTCACCGTGGCACCAGCGTTTGAAAAGATAAAGCTTTTGCTGCCGTTCTGTTGACAACAATGCCTCGGTGGACTGTTTGTCTTCTGTCTGTGAACATTGGCACGTTCCGCCGCACTGTTCAAACCAACGCATCTCTGGTGGACATTTAACTATTTCATGGTCTCCCAGAATAGAGCCTGTGTATGTCTACAGCGGCATTTTGATATTCCAGTAGATTTCAAGACATTTCAAGACGCGTCTTATTGGTTTGCAACAGTGCAATTCTTCCTAGAATCCTCGACAGACTGTCTGAGGACCTGGTGTCCTTCTGTTAATTAAATTAGTTTCAAATTTGAACTCATCCTATAGCCCATTAAAGAAGTGCAAAATAATGGAGAATAACATGTGGAAGGAGATTAGAGATGAATCCACCCAGCCTCCACTGCACAATGAGCTCTAACAAAAACATTTGAAATAATACATTGAAAAAAAGAAGACAATTATATGAGCATTTAAATGAAAATACTGAGCGGCAAGTCTGCATGAGTCTCAGATGTGCTGCCTAGGTTTGTAATTTGCAGAGAAAGTTGCCTCCAGCTATCAGTTCCATTTTGGGCAAATGTTGTTCTGCTTGATTGGATGATTGATTTCAGGTTTGCCAGGTAGGTAGGCGAGATAGGCCAAGGATTTTAGGTTGCCACTTGTGACATTGCTCGTGTGCCTTGGTAAAACTTTTTGCAAATTAACTCTTTGGCTCTACACCAGAAAGGACCTTTTTCACATTCAGTGATGGAACACAAAAAAACAAAAAAAACAAAATCCTCTCATTGGCACATTTAAAATCACATTTCAAACATTAGGTGTTCATTAATGAAGTTATAAAATGTATGTGTGAATATGCAAGTGCTTTGAAATCATCGTCCTTCACATGCTTTTTCTGATGTGTGATATTTACTTTCAGAGCCAAACCAATATGCCGCCTATTAAAATTAGACTCAAAACTCTTTTTTTCTTTTTCTCTTCTCAGCTGTAATATGAGCTGTAGCGTAGTCCTGGCACCTACCATACCACTTCTTTAAGTTATTTATTTACCTAAAGCAGAGTTTGTGTTGTTCGGTGTGATATCCGCTTCATGAGCAGAGCAATAACCCCAGCACTGAGGCAATGTGTAATGTACTGGGTCTTATAGGATCTTCAAAGATCCACTGAGAACGTATCTACGTAAGCCACATTATTTGCTGCATACTGCTTTCGATATATGCATTCATAGCCAATAAAAGAATGGTATTAGCATAGCAGTGTACAGTGTCCTCGGCTATAGAAAGTAAATATTACCAGGGATATTGGAGAAGCAATCAAACAGATGTGTTTAATCCATAACCAGCACAGCTACTGTTTGAGGTCATTTAAACGGTTCAATATTTTATTTTTGGCCTCTTTAAAAGACAAATTGGAAATTTGATATTAATCTTGCTTCTTGCTTTGCATTGCGTGCAAACCTGGTATCAGGACACAGTTAGCCTAGCATACTGTAGCATGAATATTGGAAGCAACATGAAGCAGCTAGCTTTGCTCAAATTTAAAAACCCACACACAAAGAAATGCACAAGAGTCATACAGACAAACATTTGTGGTACTTAAACGATCTCTAGATGAACAGTGAATTCGTCCGCCTGGTGGTGGGGATCATTTTTGTTCATTTACATTACTCAGGTGGGTAACTGGCTTACTACAGTGGTATGAACCACAAATGAAAAAATGTTGTCATCTTTGACCGAGATAAACGGATAAAAACGATGCCGACATCATGATGAATAAGCAAGCGTTTTGGTCAGGGGTATACACTAACTTGGTTCAATGTTAAGCACAACCCATAGCTGGAGATATATATTTTCAGAATAAGGTAGTCAAACTTCCTCATTCACTTTTCTCCAAGCAGTCTCCTTTTTCGTCCATACGAGTGCCCCCATTCGATTACAGGTGGAGGTTACTTCCTGCTGCACACAGGTTAGTAAACCTGAGTGAAGATAAATCTTTGTTTTAATCCCCAAAGTTAAAAAAAAAAACAAAAAAAAAACATGGTTGCGCTCTCCTCCTGCCGGTAAACGGCTCTGGATCAGAGCAGGATCTGCTGTTACTCTGGGTCTTTATTCTTCCAGAAACTTTGGTTCTTTGTCGAGTTCCTCGGCACTCGGCAACTCTGCAAAGCCATGCGATACGTGCAACTTTTCAGTTCAACATTTTCAACAGTGTGAAAATGCATGTATCCGCATCTTTACATTGACTTACACTGAATGTCATCTACTTCCATTAAAATTGTATTCACTCTCTGTGCCAGCGCACCACACTTCTCTGTCACATGTCCAGCTGCAGTTGCCAGACGAAACTGGGGAGATTTTGGCATAAAGGCACCAAACCTTGCAACCCATAAGACATCATATCACAGATACAGTGCCAGGCTGTCGCTAATTAGAGAGTTACAGAGGATAAATCTTCCTAAAACCACAAATTATAATTTGGAAGTTGTCCTGTTTGCTGTTCCCTTACATGTCATTATTTAATTATCTAGAGTGCTTATTTAGAAGATATTTACAATATAGCCATAATAATCGATAAACTGCATGTTTGGATCCAGTGTACATGCGTGGACTTTGACTGTGAAAGGTGTTGTTGGTAATGAGAACTGAGTCGGTGACCTAGCCAGAACTAGGTAGCATCCCGTACTAACTACCGTCCTGAATCTTCTAGTCACTTGCCTTCTTGAACCTTAACGACAGTCTCAGCCGGTATATCATGGAAGGCAAATTGTATATGGAACCGTGCAAACAAGCAGGTGTGTTTTTTTGTTTTTTGTATTGCTTCACAATGTCCCTGAGGCCTTATCTCCACCATGTCTAAGGGACTTCAGGGATCACAACTCAGACATGCCGCACGATATTGTGAACAAACCGAATAAATACACAAAAACAATGACTTACACAACTTCAGAGGAAGATGTAACAAGACCTGGTGCAGTTCAAGGAAGACTAGAGACATCTGCGTCCCTCCGAGATTTAAATGTGTGTTGTTAGGCCTTTCATTTTTAGACCCGCAGCTCCCAGTGGGGGTTGCAAGCGTGTAATACTGTGTTTGTGTGTACCTGCAACTAAATAACTCACTGTCAAGTACAACCACTATGGCTTTCACTTCTACCTGAATAATCCACACACCTAATTTAACATTTTTGAAAACATTTTTTTACCACTCCAATTGGGCAAAGGAGTATTCCACGGGGAGTTATTACACTGCTGGCTTGTAAGCAACTGTTCAGGAAATGAAGGCATTTCAAAGAACACAGAGCCATGATTTGTTTACAAGTTGCCGTTGTCCTACATATGCTGCGTAAACAAACATTCCTTCATATTATAGATCATCATTTTTTGCTTTGTGCTCATCTGCAGGCGTGATGTGTGTTTGTGTGTATGTATTAGCTGGACAAAGAACATGGGAGCAATTTTAAGCACATATTTGCCCTGCATAGAGTTTTCAATGGCACAGTCACAAAGGCTATGGCAATGTGGCATCTGGGAGACTGTGGAGACTTTGTAGCTGCAATCACCATCATCAGAATCACCATGAAGGGCCACATGAGAATTATAAATAATGTTAACACATTTGGCCTCACAATAAAGACATGCCTTGCAGGTCTGGCAGTTAATACGGTAAAGCAAATTTAGCCAGGATGGCACCTATGTCTCCAGTTAAAGATACAGTTTGTGTCGCTTTAGCTAAATGTATTTGGGAGGAAACATAAGGATTAGTGGGATTAGTACTGCATTAGTTACATTCCATATCAAGGTAAAGATAAACCATATCGTATGCAAATATTCAATTCAACAGCAGCCATTGTGCAACGTGTTCATATTGGATCTCTTTTCATTTGTTTATTCTCCAACGACATCAGAAGCCCAAATATTATGTGTGCTCTCCTTAACACACTCGGCTCATACCCTTGGTTAATGTCCATGTCCTAAACGTGTATTCTACTTTTAGGCTATGCGCTCAATTAGGCAATATATCATCTTACAATACAACTCAAGAAACAGCTGTTGTTGTTTTGTTTTTTTAATAAAGGTTATATTATACCATACTGGGTGTGAGTACAAATGAGTTCTCTGTGCTCCAGTGCGCCATTGTGTACATTTTATGTACACAAGTTGTGTATTTATATATCAGCATATTCACCAAAGTGCCCGCAGTTTTTACTGATATTAATATTACGGGTAATTACTTTGTTTTAAGGAGTAATATATTCCAATAGAGACAGATTTATTAGTCTATAGACAGAGACTTATATTCCCCTAAACTAAGATGTATGTCACGATAGTAGTAAACACAGTTTGATACACACAGGAGCCTTGTTTTCGGGGGTGGGGGAGGGGGGCTTGTGTCTTCAAGAAGATAAAGTTACACTATAAGCTTTTCCCTTACAATGTAATAATAGATTAACACGATCTTAGTATGTAAGCCTTTTATTTGCAGTATTACTTCACAATAGTACCACGGGGCATACTGCTGCTCTGAGCCTCTAACAATGCCATATCTCATTGCTGAATGAGACATTTTCAGCCTTATAAATACTGCTTTTAATGTCTCACCTGAGACCGTTGCTGTGCCTCCCCCAGGCTGTATTTCTACACGTGTTGCCGGATAAAATGATAAATTGATACACGCTGTTTATTAGGCCTGTGTTGACTCATTAATACTACAGGCCTATATACTGCATCTTTCCTTTCATGTACAGCTGTGTCTTCCTCACACTCGGGTGTGAAAGGGAAAACTTCCGGAATATACTGCCATGCTGTCAAAAGTACCATAAGACTTTTAAAATTTCTCATGGGTCATGTCCATTATTGATTTAGCTGCCATTCTGCTCACAGCTCTGGTACTTCGTGCTATGGGACCTGTCAGACAGAATATACATGCGCAGGAGCTTCAACAGACACATTAAAGGTGGACGTAAACACCGCATAGCCCTGTAATTCTAGTTAACAATTCCATGTCAACCATTAACATTAGTCCATTAAAGGTTTTACAAGATTTCTCTTTAAATATTCACAATGAATGGCATGACTGGTAAGGTCTGTGCAGTTTTGACACGGCTCTGGCAATGTGAGGTTCTGCAGTGTGAGGCTTGCCTCTACGAACTGTTTGAAGAACTGTGCACCGTGAAGACTTTGCACATAGAAAGTCTGAAGATGATGACAGATGATTCAAAATACAAAGAAAAAAAATATATGGGCATCTCAGAGACATCAAAGTGTGATCTATATGCTTACACTATCCCAACTACCAAGGCAAGCATGTTATTTACATAATTCATACACGGTTATTATTCCTGTGCGGTGTGTGTGTGTGTGTGTGTGTGTGTGTGTCAATCCATCTACTACTGAATCTGCCTCACCCAAACATATTTAACACACATTCTCCTCCAATTAATACCCAGCAAAGCTGCGGTCTTTTTCATATCTGATGAAAACTTGGGGTGGTTACCAATTAGTCTGCTGGTAATTATCTCCATCTTCTTTGATCTTGACTATGACTGCTCTGTCAGACACACTCATTTATTCATCTCCTTTGCTCGGTGAGATGGACTTTTTTGGAGATTGCACAGATTGATGCGCATTAAAAATGGCTCCAGAAGCAAGCTGGAACCCTGTGAGAGTGCACACATGGCTGCCGCGTTTTCTTTGTATGTCTGCAAGTCTTGCATCTCCAGCCCCCCACCCGCTGTATGAAGTACAGACTATTTAAGTATCAGCTATGCTTTTTTTCTGTCTTTGGATGTCTTTGCTTTGGAAAAAAAAAACATTACGTCTTTTAAACCGCCACGAATATGCTCATAATCAATACTGCCTATTATTATTCTCTAACTACAGCCAACCTCTCCTCTGATACTCTGCCCATGACATGAAATCTCTACCGTAAACATCAAATGAGCCTCCCCATGTGCAGGGGAAGAACTGAATATTTAAGCAGGGCTCACACTGATGAACACCGTGGCAACTCCGTTCGCATCGAGAGATAAGATTCTTAGTTCCCTCTCTCGGTACAGTGGACGGTTGTTGAATTTGCTTTGACGCCCGGGATTAGCATTAGCGTCAACACACGAGACAATCTCGACAACCAGCGCAAGGCAACGAGAACTAGCGTGAAAGTGAGAGAAAAAGGTACACGCTTTGTAGAGCAGTATGGTTTTACTGAAAAAAAATTGTGGCAGTAGTTGGAGGGTGCTTATTTCGAAACACTATGTCTCGCTGTTCACACTGACATCCTTGCTTTCACTCACACCTTTCTTCCCACTAAAACAGATTTTTGCTCGCTGTAAGTTGGCAGACCGCCTGGATTTCTCAATGGCACTGACCCAAACGAGTATGTAAATGAGATATGGCTCATGCATTAAGAGCTCTTTGATTTAAGCTGAATTCTGTATGTAGAGTACAATTCTATCATACGCTCATGAGCTGTTAATGTGCATTATTAAATGTAAAATGCGATATTTAATGCCTTTTTACACACATTCACACACTGTATGCGAATGTAGGTAAGCACAATGAACATTAAGAGGGAGTGAGACCAAAATTGAGAGAAATCAGGGGAGAGAAGGGTCAGAGGAGAGCTGAAAACGAGATGGAAATCTGTGTCCCTCAAGCCCTGTCTTTGAATCCCTCCAGTGAAGAATCCCACTCAAGGGTAAAGGATAATCTCCAACTGAGAGATGCTTTCTTAGCTCGGCCAAAGCCTCAGCTGTATGAAAGAAACAGTCTTCTGAACACAGTACAACAGGTTAAAGAGATTACAAATAGCTAAGTGAGCACCGAGACACATTTACAAATTAGCGACCACTTCAGTCTCTTTTTTTTTTTGTCATTTTAAATGGACTTAACATTTAAAACATAACATACAGCGGACATAAACAAACACAGGCATTTTATTTTTTCTTTTAAAAAATGCAGATTGGCAAATAAACCGAGTCATTTTAATTAAGCAGATAGTTTTATGGAAGAAAATTAATAAAAACATAATCATTGTTGCTGCCATGCTAATCTGCACTTCTTTTTTTGTTATGTGTTCATGGAGTGGAACAATTAAGGATTGATTGCTTTTAGAATGAGCCATATCTCTGAGGTAAGCTTGCTGTCAAACCTGTGGCAATGATTTAATTTCACTCAGTTAATCAATCGGTTATGCTCTTCCCATTTTGGGGGGCTAAGCACAGACACTATTTTCCACTTTATGAAGGAATGCCATGGATAGAAAGAATCAAACAAACCGTTCATATCAACTTTGCTCAGTTTTATGGCTCTAAGAACTGAATTTCATGCTAATATGTAATAATTATTTTATATTTTTCCCCCCCTTATGTAAAGGAATGCTCATTTTTGCCCTGTCTACTTGGAGAAGGATGTCATTGTTAATGTATGGTCTGGAATAAGCAGACTCACCGCACGTCCTCCTGGGACGGGGCTAATTACGTGTTCAGAATCTGCAGCATGACTCTCTGGGCTTTTATGCCTCTGTCACTTCTCATCCACTCAATTGGATTGGATATATCCCAAGAACAACCTACAGCCTTGATTCCCTCTGCAAAAACAGGTCACTGTGAGTTCGCAGCGTGTGGAATGAGTCTAATTATTGGGGTACAGATGGGCACAGAATACGTAATGGCAGAACATGCTTTGACCCCATTCCTCTCCCCTCAGACCCAGAACAAGTAAGGCACTGGCTTTCCCACAAGGCAGCCACAGCCCTGTTACAACCCTGGATGTAGGCTAGACTATGTCTAAGAAGATTGGGGGTGTTAGAAACCGAGCAATCTTGGGCTTTGGGATTAGGATTTCTGGATCAACTTGGATCAGCTGCATAATGTAATCTTATTGACATGAGGAATTATTATGACAGACTAAACCAGAAATACAATAATCTGCATTAGACCAAGAGAGGAAAGTACTATAGTTTCACTCTGTGAGATCTCGTCATGGCTTATCTTGTTAAAGCAGTTATCTCCCCGTATGGGAGAATCTGATCATTGCTTCAAGTTCCCAGTTAAGCTGTGGCATACTGGAGTTTTGATAGTTATCATCCACCCTTGGTATAGCAAAGGTTCAAAGTCAAACCCAAGGATGTTCTCTCAACACCAATTTTATTCTTGAAACTAAAAAGGGAGACTGAAACTGTGAGAAATTGCAGCTGGCACAATAAAAAACCAACTCAAAAATACAACTTTCTTTTTCTGTGTGCACCGTTTTATCCCTCTCTAATCTTGAAAAGTAAACTACAGTCCTGAAGGGTGGAAAACAAGCCCATTGACAACCTCCAAGCCCAAGGGATGCAGTTGAACGCATGCTTGGTTTGTTGTATTCGCATGTAGACCCTCCCAATTCCCTTGTCTGCGTGTGTCTCTGTCTTCTGTCTGAGGGGCAGTGGATCAGAACCCCCTATACATGCAGTACACAGTTAGCAGGTCATTCTTCTGGAGCCCCACATAGCTGTCAGAGAGCCGGGCCTGCCAGATTTATCATAGTCTCTGAATTTTGTATTTCAGGCTTGTGAGGGCAAAAGTTGATGCTGACGTTCTGAGTGACAAGCTGCTTTACCGTACGGAAATTCCAACTGGACCGTTCCATATTCATGAACTGATTTAAATTCTGGCACTGTACATGGGTTCCTACAAGATATTGAGGAAGACAGTCAGTGTACCCTATTCAAATCTCATACAGCTGTCTTTGTGGAACATTGCAAGCCGTACCAGCAAGGGCGTTGTACACCGAGATGCAAGGATGTTAGTTTGCTTAAGTTTCAAAGGTTATTTCGACAGTAATGGCAAATCGGTTTCATTGTTTAGAGCCATGTGTGCTGCAGACGGGGATTGCTGGGTAGAAACTTTCCAGTGTTTGAAGTCTCTTTGCCTCACGCCTTCATGACAGGCCGAGAGAAGTTAAGAGATACTAAAATTTGAAAGACATTCAAACATCCTTAAAATGAATACATGCGTACACACTTGCCTCACCTCCAAAGCTATGATAGCATTTAAATAATTTGACATCATATTAAACTAGAGCATATTTAGGATTTAACTTTTTTTTATCTTTCATTTTATCCTACTTAGGTTGGCTGAATGGAGGGTAGTTCTTGGACTGACTGACTAGTCTCTGAACCTTTAGGCTTTCTGTTCAAACTCTGTTCAACTCTTTTATTACACTAACCCCAAGGCCTAACCAATACTTTTTAAATATTTTATCAAGAACTTTACTTTTGCTCTGCACACATTAGGCATGTTTTGAGATATTATTTTCTATTAGTGTGCGCTGTATGAATGCATAATTCTATGTCCAATGACAACGCCACATATATTAAATTCTTAAAGATGTGCAATGTCATTTTATTAAGTACACCTTGCTAGAACTAATACAACAGTAGATGTGAGAAATCACACCTTCATGAAGGTTAGAACGCTCAGGTTTCAACACCAAAACTACATCCACCTTCAGTGACCGTAAAAATCAACACCTCCGTCTCAGCAAAGGCAAGTCACAGCCACCTCACATCTCACATCTACCTGACTGGGTCCACATTATATTACCGGGGCCTCTCCTGCCAGGTGGAAATTATGATAGACATACATATATACTCCTGTTCTACATTTTGAGTTGTGTGACTTAACACTTCATTGTTTGGTTGTTGTTTTTTTACCACTATTACTGATATATTTTATTGAATGAAATAGAAATCAGTGTTCCCCAAAATGTTTTTGTTGGCCTAAAATAAGTAAGTAAGTAAACGTAAAATAAAAATGAGTCCAATAATACATGATTCCTCGATGATATTTACAGCCTTGTATAAAACACACACACACACACACACACACACACACACACACACACACAGTAGATGCCCTGTAGTTGTGGTCAAGTCCTTGAATCGCTTTCAGTCTCACCAACATTTTTTTTTTTATTTCAAATAAGTAGAAAATACTAAATTTGGAGCTCTTCACAACATTTTGTGCCCACACTTCTGACATTTTGACTGTGGATGTTTACCAAAACATTTGTCCAACATGTTGTAGTGTATGCCCCTAAAGCCAGGGGAGTGATAATCAGAGCACAGACCCGTTGTTTGTATGTTTTATTGACTTGCTTCGGGGTCTTCAGCAGGTTCTCACACTCCTGCATCCAAGAGACTAATCGCAGACTGGTCCCAGGCTTGTAAGGCAGGCACACCAGGCAACACAGTAAACAAGTTCAAAACACAACTCTCTTTGAAAGACATACATGAGTCACTTCCTCGGGCCAAATATGATGCGTGTGCTGCCACAAGTATTACATTACGGAAATCTATAGAAGAGTGTGACTGCCTGAGTGCTGGGTAAACTTCAGCAGTATGTTCCTGGGCACAATGAGATTTTATTGAGCAGCTGCACTCTGCAAGCTCTCTTTTCTCAGACGACACAGCTAATCAAAACTAGTCAGCTCAGGCCAGGTTGGATTTTCTGAATTTCTGTCACCGTGTTCTCTCCAGAACGAGGCAAAGCAACCATGTTTGCACAGCAAGAGAACGTATCATTTCAAATCTAATACTTCAGGGTCAGTGTGCGCACTGCATGTTCCAGCTGTGCAATTATTTGATGCATTGGCTGTACATTTGCAATCTGAGCAACGGAGCAGGCAGATTTTAACGTGAGAGAGCTGGATCTTTTTGATTCTTCGTTATTTGTTGTTGACCTAAGTACACGCGTGCCCAACGTTGCTCAACAACATCAGATGAGGGGGTTGCGTGCACCTGTTTTTTATGTTTTGTTTTTTTTTCATGGCTGCCGTCACTGCTACAGCACGTTGTTGTTTAGGCTGTATATGACACCAAGAAAACAAGCAGTGGGGGGAAAAAAATCACTGTGAATCAAATCACGACAGTAAGAATAAATAAGATAAATGGATTTTGTATCAAGTCTTAAATCAATTTGGAGAAATTGACCTAAAACTGAAACAGACGACAACAAATTCCTCTCAGAAAACACTTACGGCCAGCTGACTGGAGATTTCCCCTTGTCAGGATTTGACTTAGCTTACCGTACATTTAATTTGACATCGGGTTTGTCCGAGGAATACGGGGTGCTTAACATGGACGGGCGCTGCTTTAATGCAAATATTTTAAAGCAAGTGCATTTGTCAGGAATTGGTCACAAAGCACAGGTGAAGTTGCGCCGGATTACCGCAGTTGCCTGTCAGAAAACAATTGGTAATTCTCCCTTTTCTAACAAAAAACAATGTAAGATATCAAGTGTGCAAAAACCATGACATTTCTGAAAGACCACAACATGGAACCAATATTCTTGGTGTCATGCTGACTTATATTGAGCACACTGTTTACTGGCTGACCGTTGCACACCTCTCTGCTTTGTCCGGGCGCAGAGACCTCGCCGATTTATAACATATTTTGTACTCCCACGCCACATTTAG
The DNA here is from genome assembly GCA_014281875.1 of Nibea albiflora. Classification (NCBI taxonomy): domain Eukaryota; kingdom Metazoa; phylum Chordata; class Actinopteri; family Sciaenidae; genus Nibea; species Nibea albiflora. The sequence goes on along the minus strand of CM024791.1, from coordinate 12,646,284 downwards.
AGATTATTCTGCTCTGCAGGTGTGACTTCTCATTCATCCGTGTGTAAAATTCCCTTTGCACCTTCTAATAGTTTGGCTAAGATAATCCTGTCCTATAAATTTCTCAAAAAATAATTGTTTTAGGGTCATTGGGGATGGGTACTTAATTCCTTGAAGCTTCCCCAATATGCAGAGAGATTATTTAATTTCCTCTCATGAATAAAACACACACCCTTTTGATTTGATGCACGGCGCAGCTTGCAGACAGCGTCCATGTGTGATGTTTTGTTGCTCTCTCCCCCCCGTTCGATGTTTGTCTCCAGTCAGAGTGATCGCACTCGGGGACAAACTGGTTAGAGCGTGGTTGGACAGCGTGACTAAATCACCCCCTTTAACATACGTGTGTGAGCTTGCATAATACCTTTCCCACACACCATTTACAATCTGACAAGCCATAATGAATACCAGTAGACTTATTGCCCTGAAAGATAAACTTTAATCAGGCTCCTTTGCCTTTCTTTTGTTTGAGCATGCCTTGGCATATCCTGTGTTGTATGCTCCACGGTGAAGGCAAATAGCAAATGGGAAGTTATTTAAGATTTTTCATTTAAATGTGAAGGCCTCTGATAATATAATCACCTACGAAATTGCCGGGAGTGACCCTCCAATCAATCTCGGTTTGATTCATTTTAACCACAGACTGTTGTTCCATTAACTGAAGCACATGGGCTGCACTTTTAAACTTGTAGGATGTCTGGAGATTTTTATCTGAGAATGTCACGATCCATTCGAGTCCTACTGGATGTCTCTTGTTGTACAATTTGTGCACAGAAATGTCAGTTAAGAGTTAGAACTATATCTGCTGTGCGTTTGCTGTGAAGGTGCCGTTATGACACATCTTTTAAGGAACAACACACACAGTGGGTCACCGTCTGTATCCACCTGCATGTTTACTGCATATGTGTTGTCGTAATTAACACTCACGGCCATATGCTAAACACCTTTAAGAAAAACTGCTAGAATCTACTACAGTCGACAGTAAACAGCGAGGACTGCCTTAGTATTTAATGCACACCGTCTGCAGCAGAGGTTATATGCACCAGCATGTTAATGATTATTTTTAAATTGATTCCGCAAATTCTTTTGAGAACTCAATTCATTTGTCTTTTTAATAATGTAAAATTTAATAATGAATCCAATTTGCCTCTCCTTAGTGGCCTCCTGGATTATCCTAGGATGCAGAATACCATCCTGGCATCTAAATGTCTTCAATACAAGATTAACAATTGACAAAGGGTTGCGGGTTGCAGGGTGATTATTGGCTGCAGGCGGAGATTAAAGCAAAGCAGCAGCACAGCTGACAGTTTGGTTATCTCTTTTGGACTAAATGAAAATCATGGCCTGAATCCATCAAAGGAGATTAGGAAAATGTGAGCCCATTACTGATGTCCTCTCACAGGTTGGTGTGTCTGTATATGTCTGTCTTTTTTTTTTTTTTTTCTTCCAGTCTTCGATTAGAAGCCAAATCTGTTGATTCACCTCTGCCGCTCGGTGAAGTAGACATCCCCTTCCACCGATGTCAGCAACCTCATTTGTGTGCGCACTCCAAAGCTGTTGCTTTCATTTTCCTCAGTGTGCAGCTGTTTGTAGCTACAAACTCGCTGTGCCCGCAAAAATAATGAGCTAGTTAAGATCCTGTGTAACACTCTATATGGCCTGTAAGTGATGATATAATGAGTCAGATGCACAGGAGCCTACTGTAACAATTTTTCACCCCCGCCCAAAAAAAAACTGTGGGGGTTTCTTTGTTAAAGTTGTTAAAGAGCTGATAACTCTCACTAGACTCTGGAGTTATCAGGAGGGTACACTGCCCCCTCTAGTTATTAGCATCCATGAAGTCTGCAGCACCACAATGTATTTTGCCCACTGAGTGACAAAATCACAGCTGACGTTAGGACTGTCAAGGGCACATTTCCCTCAACTAGAGGGGAGATCCGCTGGGAGAAGCGAGCAAGCGTGTGTGTCAGGGAAAAACGACAGTGTTTTATGAATTTCTTGGCCACTCACATCTTTCAGGAATAGTTAGGCCCCCCCCCACCCCACCCCACGCCTACCCTCCTCCACTTTTACCAGGGGAGAGGACTCTGTGATGTGTGTTCTGTGTGAAATCTATGGTCTGAGGGCAGTGTGGATCTACAAGCTAGCCTGTTGTCAAAACCAATTTTGTATATCACAGATGGGTGCCATGCATTATCATAACACCAGCTCAGCAACTAAGGCTTTGAATTCATAATCAAACAAAGGTGGTAGGACAACGTGTTCCAAGGATGCCATTCAGATGTCTAATATAGAGAATTAGAAAATGACTTACACTTCATATTATGTCAAGGAACGGCGTGTCAGTCAAAGTTAAACATATATATATAGAGAGAGAATATCATAATATAGATGCACTATACAGTGTTTAATATTATAGCATACAGTTTATAATGTTCAAAAAGTCAAAAATCAGCAACAGTTTTGGTAATCTATCATAATAATGTATTTAAATCCAGTGGAAAGCCAAATCCACAAAGCCTTTCACAAAAATGTGAAAATGACTTATTACATATATATTTATTTTTAATCTTTCAGATTCAAAATATTGCTGTTTAAGTTATTGCGTACTTTTCTGATATTGTTTTAAATTGGGTGAGGTTATGTTTGGATTTATTATGTAATAATTCTGCAAACCAAACATAGAAACAAGCGTGTCAGTTGTCCCACGTCATTCAAACATGGTAACATAAAACAGCTTAGCTAGTCTTTTCCACAGGCAATCACTGACTAAATATACATTTTCCTTTCACAGAATGAGATGTGAAAAAATTCTGGTTTTGGAGCTAGGTTTTCTAATACTTCTGAACATATAATTTCACTCACCTTTGATACCATATATGTTTACTATTTTAAGCCATGTTCCCAGAGCCAAAAATGAATCATTCACTAGTTCAAGCTTTTGAGAGCATCAGTGGAAAATTTATTTTACTTTTATGGTGTGAGTTATTATGCCTTATAAAAGCAACTGTGAGAAAAAAAAACACACACATAAGAAATGATTATGTCCCTTTGGTCCTCTGTATAAAGGAGATGAGTGTGCTTAAAGATCCAGTGTACAGTACAAGATTTAGGGAGCTCTATTTACATGGAATCGTGAAATATAATACTCACCCTGAATAAAGCTAGGATAGGCTCCAGCCTTTGCGACCCTGAAGAGGATAAGCAGTTACAGAAAATGGAAAGATGGATGGATAATATGCATAACCATGTTTTCATTATGTATAATCACCTGAAAATATGAGAAATTATGTTTTTGTTGCCTTACAATGAGGCCTTTTTATCTACAGACAATGCGAGTCCTCTTCTTCTACAGTAGGCCAAACACTGGCTTTAGGGCTTTCTAGGGTTTTTCATGCATTTGGTGAGGTGAGGTGTTTGCAGTCAGAAACCAGATGCTAATAAATCTAACACAATTGTAAAATAAGCAACACACACACAAAAAAAGAGCTAACTTTCTATTACTTACATATACAAGAGCAAGTACAACATTATCCTGGAAACAGATCAAGTTGCATTTCATGATCTTTTAATCTTCTATTTGCTGTTCAAAGCGTTTCATTTCCGCTCCATCTGAATGCCAAGTTTATAGCATCAAAACCCACATGAGACCAGACAAAACATGCACCTGCAAAGTGCTTTTGACAAAGATGAGTCAGGCATGGTTTCAGAAAGCATATGGGCTTCAGGAAGCACTTACCAGCTTCTTAGTAGCATGCTGAGATTCTCCATCAACCTCCACCAGGAAGTTGCATCTTCCAACGTGCGATGGTGACACCTCAACCCAACCTTAGATCAGACTAATTAACAACAGCGAGAATTGGTTTGTATAATTATTCTGCTCCTTGGAGCTTGCATTTTAGAGACATGCGTGTCTAATGATAAAACAGTGCCAAATGCCAGTTGTTGGTTAAGTACCCTCTCTTAGGCCAGGCCTGTCATTAGTAACATGAAGAACCCACTGGTGTGAGACAAGGCGAGGTGGGAATCATGTACTGCGATGGGATAAACAAAGAGTGGGTCAAAGCCTCTGCAGCAGCCAAAGAGAACAGATCGTAACTTTCTTTGAAATGAGAGTGCTGCAGCATACATTGTGCTCATTAATAAACCCATTTTTCATGATGTGTGGGACATTTTGTATTGGTCCTATAGCAATATGTCTTTGCAATTGGCTGCACAATGAAAACTAAGAAAAATCTAAAGTTGAATTGATGTTCAAGGAGGCATCATGACTTGTCGGAGGATAAGAAATACATCCAAGATTATATCTAAGGTTGTTAGTATTATAACAGCACCGCTCTATTCATGGGTAATAGAAAAAGATTTGCCAACCCTTACTAGGAGTGGATTATGATAGAAAAGAGGAAGGGATTTGAATTATCAAAAATAGGTTAGGTTTTCACTTTTCTTTGAGCAGATACATCGATGTAGATCTCTGATATAAAGCTCCACTGTTCATATCAGAATGGATGTAATATTTTCCTATTATGCATCTGTTGTGCTAACACGAACAGGACTAGATATACCAAATATCTCTTTTGGTATGCTACCTGAAGACAACATTAGGAGGTTTTGCACTGAGAATGAATGGCAGACTGATGTTTGGGAAACCAAAAGTGAAATTCCACCAACATATGGGCATAGTTTCTCAATCACAAGTCAGTTCAAACTGTTGTTTGAGTTTATTTTTTTTCTACCTAGAAAATAAACGCTCTGATTTTTTTGTTGAGCGCTCCAAATTGAGCACGCTTCGTTACACCGGCCCATATACAGTACATGTAATTTTAGTCTGCATCGCCACATTTGCATCTAGATATACAATCCATTTTCCGGAAATAGAGAAATCAACAATGGAAGTGATGGACACGTGAAAAAATTCAGGCGAAACTATACTGAACAAATCATAGAGCGTGTTTACATACACGGGATCGGGTGAAACAGCATTTGAGTACAAATGGGTTAAAACACACATTTTATGGAAATGCAGCAAATGAAAATGTGCTGAGGTACGTGGAGAGGCACCTTTGCAATTCCCTGAAAACTGTGGGGGTCTGAAATAATGGGTCCTTGGCGGTGTCTTCACTCCATCTCTGCACTCCAGCAGATCGACACATAAATGCCATTGGACAGCTCATACTTATTATGCTCAGATGGTTTTGGAAATGAGACCCTGGCTGTTTTCTCAATTTGGAGCCTTAAGGCAGTGATTTAAAGAGATAAAGGGGCTAAATTCAGGCGCAGGAGTACCGTCCAATCTATCATTGACATGACCTTGACTCACAAAGCAAACTGAGACATGAGATCTAAAGGGGCATTTCCAAAGTTAACTGTGCTGATGATACAAAGGCGGGGTTCTAGGTCCCACATCTCTTATGAGCCGATCCCTCTGATAACCAGTGAAACTGCACTGCTAATGAGATCACTTGAGTATAGTAAAGTAAATTAATAGATAACCACATGCACACACGTTGCCACTGACTGGAAAAAAGAGGCCTAAGTAGCTATAAGTAGCTATAGGCTAAAGCAAGCCCAAAAAGATGAAAAAATAAAATATCCTTTGAACAACTTTAATAGATATAATTAAGATCAGCCCCTTCCTACGGTTAATATCTAATAAACCCCATCCATGATTTGACCATTTTTTTAAACACACACACACACACACACACACACAGTATTCAAAGAGTTTAACCTCCACAAGAAAGAACCTTGGACAGAGAAGCACACTGAATATTATGCATCATTAATTTGGCTTAATGATTCAGATGATAGTAATACGGTCTGCTGATGTGATGGAACTGCAGGATTTTGGATGAGAGGCGGCCCCAAGTTCAGGCTGTGAGATGTGTTAACATGCCGTCCTTTTCCTCGAAGTACAAACTAAATGTCCAGTTCGAAATGCGCTGCTGTTGTTTCAGATGCGTTCAAAGTGTATGCTGAGAGGGTTTGCAAAGCACAATGCAGATTAAATGTCATATAATGACCTAATAACCGCATTCAGTAATCACACTAAGAAACTATTAAACCCAAGACATAATGACTTTCTTTGTTAACAAGCATCGAAGGCTATTGTGGTGTGCCCACACATCACTGAAAGAGAAATGGCAATACCTCCATTTAACTGGCAATATTCAGTTCTATAAATCCTTCAGACTGCACTGTGTGATTGTGAGCCGTGGATTTCTTTTCATATTTCTCTCAAAAGCCTCCAATATTTATTCAGTACCTTCAATTGTCTATCAACCTCTGTGTCCCTGTCAGCTGTCCTTTCCTTGACATCAGCGACAGCCATCTTCTCACACAATGATCTGATTAGACAGTCTGTGCCAAATTAAAGAGCGACAACCTTGAGCAGACTGTCAGACAGGCATCATGCAGGACATTTTAGAAAAATATTATAATGTACCTCAAAGCAGGTTAAAACACAATACAGAAAATGTTCTCACTGACTTTGTATTGAAAATGTAAACATATACGGTTGCATTTCACACCTCGGTAGAAATGACATCAACAGTGTCTACAAGTGTTGGGTTAAAGGACGCACATGCATACTGTATTTAACCGGTAGCTGGTAATGAAATGGAAATGAATTCATGTATAGCACATAGGCTTAGAAAATATGCCTAAAAAAAAATCTGTGTACACAGCATGTATGCTCAGTGATTTGGTAAACTACAGAGCAGTGAAAGGTCCATCGCAGGATTTTTTTTCTTATGGAGCGGAAAATTGGCACTGCCCCTTTATGTTTTCCGACAGTGCCACATTCTAATGTGATGTGAGCATACTGTACTAAACACATATACAAAACACAATATACTGGTCATATACTTTCACACTTTAATATATATATCAAATGTAACCTTAACAATGAATACTAATGAGACCCTGCTCTAAGATTACAATGGAGACGGTGTGGGTTTGTGTGTAAGCAGTTTGACGTTTTTGAAAAATACAAAGAGAACCAAAAAAAAGTTGATCTGATCAGTATATATATATATATATATATATATATATATATATATATATATATATATATATATATATATATATATATATATATATATATATATATATATATATATATCAAGAGCATGAACAAGTTTGTGATGAGACATTCTCCTTCAATGTACTGTGGGAAAAATAAGAGACACTTCAGCTGCTGAATTGCCTTTTTTCATTAATATGCAAATCTATTTGGTAAGATGCTTCAAGAATCAAATCAGATCTCAACAATTCTATAGAAGATATCTGTGATGGGTAAGCGGAGTCGTGTATTCTACTTGAGTTCATTCAAGCGAATACATCAACAAGTCTCCTACATATCCTTTACTGTGCAAATACACGTGGTAATGTGCCCCAAAAATCAAATACGGTTATCTACAGGAGGCACCTACCTGCTATCATGTAGGCGTTCACAAAAAGAAAATATGAGCTACACAGCCAGACACAAAGATGCCTCCACAATGACATAATGTCCTGCAAACCCTGTATCATGCTGACAGGATATAAAAGAAGACAGTATGTCATGTGTCTGCCTTCTACACAAGGAAAACAAACATCACACTGGAGAACACAAAACTTCAAAATAAATCTCTTGTTAGTGTCAGTTAACCTTGTGACCTGTGAGACATATCTTACTCTCGGATGACCTGTGCTCGAAACTACCACTGCCGCGAACGGAGGCTTTTATTTTGATGCCGAAGCGAGGCTTTGTTCATGCATATCCCCGAAGAGCTGTCAAAAAGAATTTCCATTTCATTCTTTAGGACAAAATTCTGATTTTTGCCGTCCCCCATCGACAAAAGTTACTTCATAAATAAGTGATGCCTTTTGCATAGCAAATGTGGCTTCTCTGGATCTTGTACAAGATGACATTTTCTTCAAGAGACAATTACAGATTGAAGATCCGGGCAGGATTGTTACTTATAACCTCTTTGAGCTATCAGCGCCAACTGTCAGGGTTTTCTGAGCCACATCGGCTCTCCACCTAGCAATTCATTACATATGCTCGAGTTCAGAGGAGACCATCAGTTATTGAGCCTATCGTGCGTCAGAATCATGATCCTAAGCATGAATCTCCATATTATTACCACCGCTTTTTTATGCTGTAATTTATTTATTATTATTATTATTATTATTATTATTATTTCATTTTTTACAGTGTGAGTCAAAAACAATTACAGTGACTGTGTGTGAACGTGTGAGGGTGTAAATGACGATCACAAACAAGTGTTCCTTTTCATTGGAGATGACTGAACATAAGATATCATACATATTAAAACGTGGTCATTATTGATGCTTAAACTGTAACAGACCTCAGGAAACGCCTGGAAATTGAACATATACGGTCAACGTCCACAAGTGGTGTATTTTTTATGGGGGAACAGGTGTTACCCAGGGATTAAATATTTATATTCCAATTAATTTATATGCATTCGTGCCCATTACATCAATTTCTACATAATTTGCGAGGTGTTTTTTTTTTTTTTTTCCATCATCGATTTATGTGTAAATCATTACAGGTAGCATGCCCATCTGCAGGTCAGGATGTCAGGGGCTAGAAGTTTATGTTGTATATAAAGTGTATGACGCACAAGACTAGTATACTAACTCTCTGTGTTTCTGGACTTTGTATCTAACTTGGAATATTGTCGCTTGCCATTTTGCCTTCTCAACATCTGGCTCAGGACAGGCGGTTCAAACATTTGCCTTCTCCATGAAATATAAACATGACAGTGACAAATGGTGACAGATGCAGACAGAGGATATTCAAACTGTGATAACGTATCATTCTGACAGTAAAAAAACAAAAAAAACAAAAAGTAGAGAAGAACACAGTCCAAAGATTTGACAACAGCAAAGTATGTACACAAGGACCCGAGAGGATAGTGAAAAGAGAGATATACGGGAGACATCTAGTTTTCGCTGCTGTAACAGATCTGCGCTTCGGTGTTAACATGACTCCCAACATGAGTCTGTCCACTTTATTACAGGAAATTGGTCCCTGAAGTTCCAATGTTTGGAAACTTCGTGCATGCAGGATATCTGCGCAGCGGCTCACTTGGCTGAAAGCCTACGCTCATTGTTGTCTAACTGGGACATGGGAGAAGGAGAACTGGTCTGCTACACTGCAGATAACGCTACAAATATTGTGGCTGCAGAGAGGGAACTGGGATGGCTTTGGCTCAGCTGTTTTGGCCATAAATTTCACCTCTCCATTACAAGCAGTCTTGCCTATGAATCCAGAGCAGGCTCATGTCATGGGGAAATGTAAAAGTTTAGTGGACATGCTCTTATGCAGCTGGTGCAAGAGAGAGCCCAGTGGAAACGGAACCATCCGTGGCTTTTATCGTGTAGTAGTTTTAGCGTAAAAGCTAAGGAACCGAAATTTGCAAGTAAACAATATGTGATTTCAAAATACCTAATCCAAACAAATCACACAATCTTCTGTCGTATAAGGTTTTATGTAGTTAAAAAATAAACGAATAACACTGAACACAGCAACAACAAACCAACAACAACAACAACAACAGTATGACTGAGATTTGGAGGATTTGGGGATTTTATTGGTCATTGTCAGTAATAGCACACAAAGCACTCACAGCTGGTTGTTCCCATTCATGCTGGAACATTAAACATGGACAGCGCGGCAGCAAAATGGCAGAGCGGCTATCACATCGTGTGTTTACATCACTTTATTGAAGATGTCTTTTTCAAGTCAGCCCACATTGCAAACATAAGCAAGCAAATACTACCATCACCTAAGAAAGATTTACTGACACTAGGCTGGCTGTGTAGGTGCATCCTCTATTTACTGAAATCACTTTGCCCTACTTTAAATGAAGGTGGAATAAGCTGCTTGGATTTATGTATATATATATATTTTTTTTTTTCTTTTTTTGGCAGGAGGGCAGACTACATTTTGAACATAGCTGCTCAAATCTGCTTAGTGATAAACATTGTTTACGATTGAAAGAAATTAATTTGTAGTGTTATTTTTTTATGCTGCTCCACAGTAATTCATCTAATGACTATGTTGACAGAAAACAAGTACAAAATCAAACCTATTCAGTGTAGGACAGTCACGAGCAGACGGAGATGGAAGAAAAAAACCAGCTGATAAATTTTTAATCCTCACGCCAGTATAGATGCACGCGAATATGAGCATCTTCACTGCAATGACAGCCTATGTAAGCATTGCATCTATAGGATTTATGTAATACGTAACCACTGTAACAGATGTGTTTTTTGTGGAACACCTGTAACTGTGCCTGTCAGTCAAATAAAGAGCTATATGCCGTTGGAATATGATCTTCTAAAAATCATACACGAAAACAATCAAAGCGACTGTGGCTGGTTTCTTTGGCTGTAATATTTGTAGCGCTTACAGCTTGCAAGCAGTGACAGCAAATTTGTCACATCCGCATGGTCGGACAGTTAACTGACCTCGCCGACGACGAGCTTTATCAAAACCGCTGCTAATTTCCCTGAGATGAACTTGAGATCAAGCAGGCCGATGTGAGCGGATGGCTCGACACTCCGGTGTCCAAAGGGGTCAGGAACTGCAAGCTGCACTACGCCACCGCACTTTAAATCACTGCGGTAATGTTCTGAGACTGAAGCTAATGTGAAAGATGTGTAAGTCAGTTAATTTTTAATGCCAGTTTTAGCTCAATTCTGAAGTTATCATCATCATCATCAAGCACTGGCACTTTGCTCCATTAGGCTCTTTGCACTCTGGGTCATTTGAGATTTTCTGACATTTATAATAATCTCGTACAACAGGCTAGTATCTACATTTCATAGTTTCTTTAAGTTGCCTACCTGCTATCGTTAGTGTAAATGTGACTGAAAGTCTGAATGTGACATTTAAAAGCACATTCTGTCTAAACAATGTGTTATAGTCATTTTTTATTAATATATATATATATATATATATATATATATATATATATATATATATATATATATATATATACATACACATACATACATACATACATACATACATACACCACACACACACACACACACATATATATATGTATATATATATATATATATATACATATACATATATATATATATATATATAATATATATATATATATATATATATATATATATACATACATACATACACACACACACTTACACACTTGCTTCTATTCTTTGAATTTATTTAAAACAACATTTCTGGGTAGGGAAAAAAGGCTGTTGTTTTGTTAGTGACATTGCTGTCAAAGTTTTACAATCCTCATTAAAATAACTGGCACCCCACATGTCAGTCTGTGACGGTAAATAAGCTGCAGTCCCACAGCAAACAGAAAAGACGTGAATGATAATGTAACACATCCTTTTGTCCGCACGTGAGTCATTCAACAAGTTTAATATTCACGACTGACAAATTGGCAAGAACGCTTTGCCTCAGATAAAAAGAGTGACATCTGTAGAGCTATATGCAGTTTGAATTATCTGGGGTTTTTCTTTTATTATCAAGGATATTTCTTTAGATAAAAACAGGCTTTAAAGAATTATTCTTCCATCTCCATGTTGTGCTCTCTCTCTCTCTGTCACTCTCTCTTTTTACTGTTGTCAGATCCCTGTAAGACGAAAAACTGGATGTTGCAAGCCTTTGTTGCGGCTGCTGTTTCAAGCATTTGATATGTGTGACTGAAACCATAGCTTATCCTCGCCTACTGGAGCATTCAAAGCGCAAGCACGGGTTTCGTGTGCATGTGTTTTTGCGTGCGTGCGCGTGTGTGTGTGTGTTCGTGTTTCCATGATGAAAACCGTTAGAGATAAGAAAGTGACTGTGCAAAGCTAATGCCACGAGGGGCGGCGATGAGCGTGTCAAAACTAATACTCACCTCCACAAACATTCCAGAATTGCCTTGCAAAATTATAGTCATTTTCATTTAATCATCTCATGTATGCTTTCAGGAATTTGATGATGCACTTCACAGAGGGAGCAATTGCTTCTTTTTTTTTTCTTTTTTTTTTTTTGGCTGTTGACATGAGTGTTAATTCGACATTCTCACTTTATTTGTAAACCTCCTATAAGGTCGGAGGGGGGAAACTGTTTTCATACCAAGAATATACTGCGCTGCTTTGATTCACGCACTCATCACGCCGAGAGAACAAAGGACATAGCATGTGCCTGATGTATTGTTTTCAAGAATGAGCACAGATGGTGTTGAGATAATGTGTTCAATTTTCACCAATTCCAGTGTAGCCATTTGCACATTCACAGATTAAATGATTTTGAAAATGAATATGCACGGCGTTAGCGGCACATTCATTTTCCATTCACTATCTGTTGTGCTATTAATTTACGGCGTAAGTGATTTGTGACGCCCTAAGAGAAAAAAGAAACATTTCCAATCATCCCTAAGGTGATAACTGTGCTGTACGAGCATACTGGAGAATTAGGCAAAACTCCAAGTCAGCTCTCCGGGGCAGGACTAATCATCTTTCTTTATTACTCCCCAAAAAGCAGGGGTGTAATATAAGTTACAGTACACCATGATGCCTCTCTGCTTGCATCCACTTAACATTCAGAAATAATAATAATAGTACGATTTCATGAATTACCACTGACTTATTTTCTAGCCCTTAATGTTTCCCCTAATGTCAGCAACACAGTGTTCTATGGCCGTTTTTCCTAAACTGCCAAACACACAAACACATAAGATACCGGGCCATAAATGTTTAAGTTTGTATGATGAAGCCCACTCTGATCTACGTTCAGTGACTTTATTTCAATTAATGAATAATTCAGCCAGATGAATTTGCACAATGTTGCATCAGAAATTTAATAATAAAAAAAAAAAAAGAGAGAGAAAAATTCCTTGAAGTAGAAATAACCCAGCATAAATGTTTCAGTGCATTCTGGGTGCTGGTTTTCTTCACGCAGGCAGGGCCACCAGTGACATAAAGGGGGTGTTCGGGTCTCACACTAATATCAAGCTCTGAAATATTTGAATAATGGAAGAAACAGAGTCTTCCTTTCAAATTGTCAAAGTGAGTTTCTGCCAAGAGGGAGACAGAGAAAGGCAGCCACTGAGAGACAGAGAGAGAACTTTGGTCAGTATCCACTCTGACAGGACTGACATTTCTATTCTTGTTTGCTTGACAGAAACCTATTGTTCGCAGCTTTTCGCATCGGTTAATGCGCATCTTTCCTATCAAAAGGACATAAGCCTGATATTTATATCAGTCAAAACAGTCCGAAGCAAAACGTTCCTTGATGCCGCGCCACTGGACATGCCCGGTTCCCCCACCAGTGACAATAAATGTCATATTAAAGTGCTAATTGGTGTGTTCAAAGGATCGCTATCAATAAACAGCCATTCGCGGCTCAAAGTTGGCTTGACTTGACAGTTTCCATTCTTGAGATACTTTGACTTTATGAACTCTTTCAAAGAGTCACAGACACCCTCCCACAGATTTCTGCATTCGGTACTGTCAAGTGTGCGCCACACTTAGCTTGAGTGCATGAGGCTAGAGAACAAGGTGGGATGGAAATGTAAAGGATAGCTAATGGAAGCCCCGTTCTTTAACGCATCCATTTTTAAAGAGCAGCCACAGTATCACAGCCGGGCTCCCTGAAAGCCATTACAATAATGCTACATTTTCACAGATTACTTATTAATCCAACAATGAAAGGTGCAAGAAGCAACCTTGGAGGAGACACCATCCCTCCATTCTGTCTTCACGAAGACGATCGAGTGAAGGTATAAACCTGTAGAGACTCTTTTCACCCTGCACCCATTCTGGTTGGTTTTCATTGTTGCCGCTGTCAAAACCTGACAGGCCTGAAACACTCTAGACAACAGTATCCTCAAGATATGTGCCCTTTCTGGTCTTTGGTGAGAGCTTGGAGGGACTATTAGAGATGTGAAATAAACTTGTGTGTCCTTGAAGGATGACTTTAAGGGGAACGCTTCCATATTTCAATTACTTTGGAACACCTTTTATCTCCAGGAGGCTTTGTTTTTCGATGTGAGCGAGCAGGCACAGTACATGCATTAGCATTGGGTTTAGTGAAACTAATTTGGAGCTTTCACTCTAAAACATAATGATTTATCCTGAGAGACACCCTCATTCCCCTAACTGTACAGCACCAAACTGATTTTACGATTCTGAGAGCCGTTTATTGACTCAAAGCATAAAACGCACTTGCAGCCCAGGAAAACACTGTACAGTACATACAGTGCGTGCATTATTTTGATTAACATTAATCCAAAAAAAAAAAAAAAGAGTCTTCCGTCAAATATGTGTATGGCACAACATCGAGTGGAAAAAGGATGATTTTTTTTTTCTCCTTTTGTTATTTCAGCTTGGTGCATATCCATTAGAGAAAATGACTGCAACAACACTCAATGAATCAATACACTCAATGAACTGCTGAAAAAAGGGAGTTGAAATAAGCACCACAACGACTTAACAAATTAGCAGTAGTTTGTAAGTCAGGAAATGTCAGCGAATGAGCTGTATATTTTTTTCTTTTTAACTGTGCTGAGAGAGTAGGAGGAAGGTTGGAGCTATTCAAAGATGTTCTTTTTTTCTTTAGTCAAAACAGCAAAGCGTGGTTTTGAGATCGACTTACATTTATTGGCCATTCATTGACCAAATGCCTGACCATGCCTTATTAATTAAGTGCCTTTGTGTGGAATAATGAATTAATATGGCATAGGGTGCAGGCTGTTATAACTGACACAGCACAGCAAACAGCAGCCAAATACATGCTGTCCTTGTGTTTCTGTAAGGAGGAAGGATGTATGTAATGTGTTTCTGTGTATACATATATAGAAGATATAGAAAAAGAAGAAAAACCTATGAACTCCACTGGCGAGATAGAAGGTGGTGGACTGTTTAACACGTCTTCTCTAGAAGATGTCAACCTTAGAATGAGATCCACTTATTGTGAAGGCCATATCTGTCGTGGAGAGGAGGTCCAGGAGTTGAAGGGCTCAAAGCCAGACACGGGTACCGAGAGCAGGTGTGAGTATAGAAAGAAACTTTAATAACTTACTTACCGGTAGGGACGAAAAAACACAAAACAGCACACGAGCAGGGCAGAGAAACAAACTAAGAAGCGGCTGGTGGTCCAGGCAGAGAAAAAAACAAAAAAACAAAATGCAATAACCAAAATCAAGAACCAAACTGGGAACGGAGGCAGGCTTCAGAAACAGAGTGCAGACACAGAGTAAAGACATACGACGGACAGAACGAGGAAACGCAGGAACTAAATAGACACCCAGGTGAAACTAATCAGGGACAGCTGAAACAAATCAGGGACAGGTGCAGAATCAGAACAAGGTGAGAGGAAGTAGAAGTAGACAAGACATTGATCATTGTTGGTCGATGCTCAATATCTATAGTGTTTTGCCCACGAGTAGACTTTTGCAATGAGTGAAATCAGATCACATACTGAGCAAGAAGAACACACATGCAGTATAGTATAGATAAAGAGGTTACTGCCATGAGGGGGGGGGGGGCATCCCTAATCGTTGTTATTCTGAAACGTATTCCACACAATTTGCATACCCCAGCCCCCCACCCCCAAAGCCAAGACAAATATACACGACCAGCAGCCATGGTAGTTGAGGAATTAATAGAGTTCTGCTGTTGTCAGTCATGTTGTATTTTTACTGGCCATGCCGCCGCAGCTTGTGAGGAAAGCTGAGACTGATTAAATTTGATAGAGGGCGAAGAAAGGGAAAATGTACACAGAAGCACACAGGGAAATTATCTACAGGGGGAATTGTCAGCACTGTATGTTGGTCAAAGTGATTTTGTTTAAAGTAATCTGAGACATACAGAAGGGTTTAGTAGCTGGGCTTTGACTTGTTCGGAAATATTCACGGCGTAGGGGCGGGGAGCGAGGGGTGGGAGTGGGCGGGGGGGGGTGATAGGGATGCTATGAATTTTTTTTCGTTTTCATTTTTTCCAAGATGCGATGTGAACAGAACCTGCCCCATCGCCTTACTTCCCCCACATTATGTGTTTTGTCTATGTACACTGAATTTTCTCCTGGCGCCATTCGTCATCGAATCAGGATTCACTGAGAGATCCAATAAATAACTCCGGTCCGCCATTGAACAGATTAGGTGTCAGCTAACTTCCGATCCACCCCACGTGCCATGTAGAAGCCTCAGGGGGGCTGTGTCCCAGGGATGATGGGTAATAAAAATGAATCATAGATGAAGGCCAGAGACAGGGTGCTACAGGAGGAGTCTTGATGCATTAAACAGGAACAGTCGATATGTCCTCTTGTGATAATAGAGCATATAGGAGCTGCCGCCAAGCTATTTAACGCTTGTCAATCTAAACCACAGAGGGTATCGGGGCTACAACAGCAGTCCTGAAAATATTTCATGTGGGAAGTTTAGGAATGATGAACTTTCACACGGTATAAATCATCATTTTTTCAAAGCTAGAAAAGTACAATGCTGTTAAAAAGTCACTGTGTCAGCTTGGCATCAGAAAAGAAGAAAAGAATTTGCGTCTGTAAAGTAAACCATTATTGACAGGCACAAAAAGAATTCAATGAGAAGAGAAAAAAAAACGCTGATTTTCTTTCACTTGTGTGAGCTACTTTGGTAATTAACAACAACACAAACCTAAGTGCTGCGTAGCAATAAGATTTAGAGCCCTGTGACTTTCCTCCCTCAGTAGTTAATTGCTTCTGATCTCACTTCCTTCGGTCATCATTCTGAGGAATGCTTTCTGCAAGCGTAAAAGCCACCTCCTTGTTCCACCTTTCAGGAATAATTACGTCCCCTGCACTCTGATGGATATATTAAGAACAGAGGCAAAGGGGGAAAAAAAACCCTAATCCCATGCTTTCACAACCACACTGAGCTTTTTTTTTTTTTTTGCAGCGTGTCACTATACATGCTCTCTCACTGCAAAATTGGAAGTGTATCAAATTGGCCCACTGCGATGAAATCTGTTGTTGAGAGTCACTTCCTAGGAAGTAAGTACATCAGTTACATCAATGTACATTCTAATTGAATGGGATATGTCAGTTCTGGACAGCTTTTTTGCACCCAATGGCTTTGCATAATTGCATTAATATGTTGCATATTTACATGACCGGAATCGGAGGCTGTCACGGGAAGTAGGCAGGCCAATCACACGGACAGCTGACTGAGAAGCTAAGCCACGGTGACGTGCGAGATGGTGCACTCCCCGCGCCCTCTGTCACCGCCGTGCAAATTAACAGTTATTGACGTTTTCCCATTAAAAATGTATTCAGGAGATAAACGTATGCAGGATGAAAGCAGGAGATGGAAGTGTGTGTATAAGTAAGTGTGACAGGATCAAGAGAGCTCGAGGCTTCATGTTCAGTAGGTGTGAGAGTGTAAATACCTATACAGCTGGATGTGTTGATCTTGGGGGGAGATTTCCATTTACAGGAGAAATTCCCCTCCCAGCTACTCTTGCATTTAAGACATTATGTATTTCCGAAGATCATTCCTTTTGCAGATGTTATTTCCCAATGAAGTGATGCAGTTTGCACCTGTCTCTCCCTCAATCTGTTTTCGACTTCTTGCTGTAGATAGCTGTCACAACAGTTGATCGTTAACATTTTTCTGGTTAAAAAAGAATTTTAAAAAAACAAGCAGATGGAAGAGAGTAAGATGGTGTGTTATGGCCATTAGAAAAGAGAAAAAAAGAAGAGTAGACAACAAACAACAGCACTCTTTTACAGTTTACTATTGATACAAACTCGAGACCTAGTTGAGCTCCTCCGCAGAGAAACCCTTCCAGCAAAGCATCGCAGTGATAATCTATCAGCTTTCAGCTATGAAGCAGATGCAAACCTTGTTAAATTATCCTTAATTATCTTAGCAAACGTTAGTTTTAGCAGGCAGCGCCAGAATTTGGTCTAAATCTTCACTCGAACATTTCTTTTGCTGGATTAGCGCCACGTTGCAGCAGTAAAAAAAAAAACCTTGATTACTTTCTACTTAAAGTTAAACAGATTCACAGCCCGTAACTGTGTTCTGATATATCAATGTTATGGCGGGAGGAAAAATGATTTTGCCTGCTTCTTTTACAGTACTTTTTATGCGTGTGATTGCTGAGTGTGGCTACAAATTAGCTGCTCTGCAAAGAAACCGATCACCGTCTGACCAAACTTTACCTTTAAATCGGAATTGGAACTTTCTTTTTTTTTCTTTATTGAAATCCAACACCGTTGCAGCGAATCAGAAGACATCTTAAAGGTCGAGTGTGTAAGATTTAGGGGCGCTATTTACAGAAAAATCACAATCGCTCAGAGAAGAAGAAGAATAATGGTGAGAATGAGTCTTTCATATCTACAGATGCCGCAGGTCCTCTTTCACATGTTGAACCACCGTGTTCCTACAGGAGCCCAGAAAGGACAAACTAAACAGCGGCTTTAGATAAGGTCTTTCAGGTTTTTTAGATGGAAAGGTTGATGAAGGGGACAAAGTGATGAGGTCAACATCTTGAGGTTTGAAATACAGACCTTGTTGGGATTTTGATGTTGTTCCAGCGCCCTGTTGTTGACATGTATGCAGACCCCTCCACCTTTTGGACAGCCTTATCAAACCAGGTTAATCGTTCAGCCACATTGAGTACATCCACTTTGTTCTGGACACACCATACATTGGACAGAACTCCCTCCGGGTTGTAGCAGATCTTCTCTGGTGTAGGTGAGGATAGTAAAACTATCCCGAGTGATAACCCACAGTGTAGTAACTATGATCCCAATAACTTTGTGTGGTTCCATCATAGTGACTGACAATATTATACAAACTAAACATTAACAAGACAAGATGTTAAGTCTTGTTGCTGCAGCAGCGTGATCGCCACGCTTTCTCTTTCATGCTAGAAAGGAGAGGGTGATGCAGCAACTACACTACTGGATACCACTTAATCTGACACACTGGTCTTCCATATGACATTATTTTACCTGTGTTAGTGTAAGTCACAGGCTAGCCTGAAAGCTAGCCTGAGAGCTTTACTAGTAGTATTTAAAGCTGGATTTATTTTTTTTTCAAAGTTGCAATTTTAGCTTCAATAATGTTCCCTGCATTCCACAATGTTTAGTGTTTTCTGTCAGAGTAAAGAAATTGATTTAATACCCTTTTCATGCAGTTTCACTCTGATATTTCTCCAAGAGAATTTCTGTGAGGTTGACGTGTACCACCTTATTTTGCCCATCAGGGCCCTGCATATGACCAGATGAGAGGCTTGAATTTTGGAGTACATCATGAACTGCTGCTGTTCATATTCACTACTGTTGATATTTTTGAAGCCTTCACACTGTTGTCAGTGGAGAGAAAAATCAATTTCTAAAGAAAAATCAATGTCAATTCCCTTCCCTCTGGGCTTGTCTCGGGCTTACAGTATATGGAACAAGTGCAATGGAAATAATGATCTTGTTCTCCTGGCTACACTACCACAGTTTTTTGACCGTCTGAAAGTGCTCTTGAGGTCTCCTGCGGAATGGGCTCTGAGATTTGAGTTTGCTCAAATTAGTGTAAATTACACCACCTCTTCCCTCTCCTGCCTCAGTCAGAAAGTCCCTCTCAGGTCTCCAGTCTGGTGCAAAGTGCTGCAGTGAGGCAGAAGAATGAGAACAGATCACACAGCCAATAAATTCAAGCATTTGAGCTTCCTGATTGCATTTGGGTTTTTTTTAAATTCAACTTTCAGGTTTTAGTTATACGTTTAAGGCATGATCGTTTCCAACTGCAGGTTGGCTCACAAAAGAAACACCGGAAATAAATATTCAAAAACAGGATTTGTTGCGGTTGTAGCAGTAGCAGCAGTGGAAACACTAATAGAGGTTATCTCCTGTGTGAAAATAACTTTCCGATATACATAGGTCTCATACAACGGGAGCACAGGAGACCCGGTTTGAGCTGAATAGTATTGGTGTCAACATATTGTGTGTACACTTTATTTTTTTTCTTCTTCTTTCCTGGAAACCTCGACAAATTAATATAGAATGTGCATATGTTTGTAACAATGACTCCTGGCTGTGTCAAGCAGTGTTGATAAAACACAATCTTTCTGCAGAGGGCAGCTGTGAAAGCCACGGGGAGCAAATAAACAGATTCATGAATACAATGCATACTCAAACAAATAGCACCATCTTCTGAATACCAAAAACAGTAGCAACTACCTCCCGCTTTGATTTAGTGCCACTACATTTATTTTCATCTATTTAAATTCCGCTCTTGCTTTGTAATCACTGAGATGTTTTCGCCCCGTTCCCTGCTTAAATGTGAGAGAAATATTATACAATGTATGCACCAAAACCCAGAGTTGTTTACAGAGGGATTTTTTCCCCTTCTGTCGCGGGCTTTATAATATAATTTTGCCATCAAGCTTGCAGTAATGTTTCGATCTTTTGCTATGTTGACAGTTTACAGCGGGAGGAAAGATAAGAATAATTTTGGTTTAATTTCGTAGAAGACCCGGTGAACGTTAGGCCACACTTATCTGTCCTCTTTTGAAGCAACAGTTGATGGTATCTTTAGCTCTCTCCCATTCTTCCTCTCCCTCTGTCTGCCTCTCACTGCTTTAATCACAAGGGGGCCACAGGCAACTTCTGATGGGCCGGGGCTGTACTGCTGTCATAGCGTCCCTCCTACTCTCAGCTCATGCGGTGCCTCAGCCAGAGCTGGAGCAAGGACACAACCCCTTCAGGCAACCACCTCCCAAATCTGAAGGGATGAAGCACATGTTGCCACAGATAAACCACTGTGATCAATCTCATGGATGCACAGCGAATCAGTGGAGCGAAAGGCTTTGAAAATCAAGCCCTGTCCCTGATGTGCCCAGCAATGATTATGTGGTCAGTGGTGCCAAAGGCAACCAGCAAACATCAAGGAACTTGGAGCAGCAGGCCTGTCAGTTCTCAACACTAATTAAACATATACAAGTCGTGCAGTAATATGATGCCAACAGGGCAAAGGCTGGCATCCTTTGGTGCTTAATAAGTTGAAAATCCCGATTGCCAATGAAATTATTAAATGGATATAAATTTATCTGAAACATCAAGGTATGGTGGAGGAGGAGGTTGGGAAGAGATGTGTTAATTTTTATGGTTTGACACAAGCTCGCTTTGTGACACTTTAGAGCCTAAATCTGGAAGGGAGAAATATTTTTGAGAAAGTTGTAATCAAAAAATAAGTCAATGAATAAAATAAAGAAATAAATTAAGAAAATAAATGTTCAAATTCAACTCTATGTAATGGATCACGTTGTTTTTATGTATCGCATTGGTAGTTATTGCAACATTATCAATAGAGAACAGTCCCCCCCACATCATGGTGCACCACATGCTGGGTAGCAGCCGCTTTGGAATATACTGAATTGCTTATATTTACAGCTTACTGCGCGCACAAGCACACGGGGATGACGAACATAAATCAGCTCATAAAAACACAAATACACAAAGCTACATGGCTTTTGCCCTGTAGGCCAACATTGTTTTGTCAGCTAACCAGTGTGCGGTTGCTGCCGCTGGCTGACAGATTACAGCTGTTACATGTTGAGTGGAGTATCAGTGCTGAAGTCAAGTGCTCCCACGTGCTTTGCTCGCTTTAGCTCTATTGGATATGCTACAATGTAGCTAGCTAACGTAGGCCGACAAACATGACGACTTAAGTAAGAGCGTGAGGAGACGCGCTCCTCTTTAACGCTTGCATTTGTGTTGTCCGTAGTATTTATGTTGAATACATTACATATAGTGTTATTAACATAGTACTCTTTGCTATTTGAGGCTAGTTATCTTTAAGGACTACCTCATCTGGTTACATTCCATATATATATATATATATATATATATATATATATATATATATATATATATATATATATTAATTACAGGTTGGAAAACCATTTTGTTTCTTTGTTTTAACATCTCATGAGACTATTGCATACACATTTCTGCTCTTCATACAGGCATTGCACTGTGCATTGCACTCCATTCAAGTCGACACTTTATGCACATTGCTGCCCTCTTGCAGAGGTGGGAGGGGATTAAAACAGTGCTGAGCTTTGTTGAAGCCCGTGTTTTATTAAAATCAGCCATCACAAAATGTGAAGGACGCACACGACTGGGCTCATTCTGATGATTGTGATGCGAGCCAGAGAGAGAGAGAGACATAAAATAGTGTGAAACGTGTCACTGCCAGTCTGCTGGCTCTGAGACTGGGCACAACATTTTGTCATTGTCAAGCAGGACAGGTGAAACTCGATAAGTTGATTAAGATTGCAACGCCTCTTCATCCATAATAAATGTTATGTTTCACAATACGATCAAATGAGATTTTGATCATAAAATTTATGGACACCAGCTTTGAAGTCTAACAAATACACTTAGTGACTCCCAGGTAATTAAATACATACATACATAGCAGTACAAAAAGTTGTTATCACCTTAGTATATATATACTGTATATTACTTCCTCTACATTTTGACATATCTGCATCTGTTATTCTTTCTATTCCTAGGAATCGCTTTCAAACTTGCAGTTAACAGAAGTGCTTTTAAGCGCCTAAGAATATTCACCTCCCAAAGCGTACACTTTAACTTTTATTTTGTTGGAAGAGAGAGACTGAAAGAAAGTTGTTGTATCTATATGCTTCATGTTGCTCTGAATGTCAGAATTTAAACTATGAAATGATTCCCAGTCAGAATCAGTTATCACATAACATATTCTGGGGAGTGTGCAAGGCCCTGAAAATACTTCAAATGATCCTCGACATAATCTTGGAACAGCAACAGAATCTGAAACTGATGTCTGCCAGACTCCTAAGACTTAGCTAAAGAATACCCATGGGCTCTCTGAGCTCTTGACATTTTGAAATTTGTAAATTTCGGTTTTGCATATTTTACTTCATATGAAATGGCAGTTTTAGCATTGCAGTTCAATCAAATCGGACCTCCAGATAAGTGTATGCACGGCCTGACCTAATCTTAAGACTACGTTAAAAAAAAAAAACCTCAGATGTCTTTCAGAAATTGTTCCTGTGCAACATGCAAATTATATGCATTTGATCCCAAAACCTGCAAACTGTCTTTGTGAAGTTTTCATTTTACCTGTAGTCCCTGAGCCCTTCTAGGATACAAAATGACTAAACTATTGTCATTTAAGCATGAATCTTTTGCCATGTAATACTGTCGTATAAATAAGACGATAATAATGAACCACCAGATAAAATATTCACTTGAATCTCACCTGTCAAACCTTTCTAGGTGGTAATAAGGGTATCTTTTCCAGGTCTATTGTATCATTGCACTTTTGTACTGCGTAACTTGTGTGATGCTTGTTTAGCAGGTAATGACTGTCTTGAACTGAGTCCTCGGGGACAAATAAAGCATTTTGAATTGAACCGAAGGAGTCCTGCTTGAAAGCTAACCAATTGCATCATCAGATTTCTCGCGGCTCTACGGCTTGTCACTGGTGATCACTTACTGCATGCGGGTGAGCTGAGGACCTGTAGATTCAAGACAGAGCAAACTGCAGGATGAAGCAAAGTGCTGCAATATCATCTATCATCCTCATTCACACTTTGTCAGATACCCACCTGCACTGTGAACACAGTGTTGTTCTGTGATGATGCTGACCCCGTGGTTAAGTAAGGCTAACAGCGTGTGATGTGTTTTGGGATCTTTTTTTTTCTGCCTTGATCTGGTGATGTTGCCTGCATAAATTAAAGCTGTGTTCCATGCCCCCTCAACAGAAGCCCGCGCTGGCAGCCCTCCAGCTCAATCACATTGATTTTCCATAACAATATGAAGAACACTGTTCACTGCCGAGGATTAATGAATTGCATCTTCAGAGTCACTTTGGCATTCCTAATGAAGGTAGATGAATTTCCCTGAGCAGGCCAGCTGTGTTTGAATTGGTGCTGACTGTGCCGGGGCACATCCATGGCGGAGCCAATGGAAAAATACAAATATTCCACGGACTCATAAATCTTCCTTTGGGCTGTCAGATAATTTTAGTAAAAACATATGATTCAAAGTGTGACATTTATCATAATCAGACCCAGGGCCCTTCATCATCTTTCTTCTCCCTGGTCCTTTCTTCACCTGAAATGAACATGTTTGTTGTTTGTGGAATCAATTCAGAGAACATTTTTGACATTTTTCTATGGCTACACTGTCAGTAACATTATGGGATCTGACAATGAGATATTGTGTTTTATGATTATCTTGTAAAGTCCCCGTGAAGTCATTCTATTATGTGCTGTGTTTTATTTTTTTATTTTTTGTCTGTTCTATTCAAAGGCAAGTATATTAAAAAGTAAAGGCTTTGTGGAGACATTGGTAAAAGATTTTTACTATTGCTTTGGAGCAATAAAAAGGTATGTTTACAAGGGTGTAAAAGTAAGACAACAAACATATAGAGTTAAACCTGTACTTTGGCACAGTGGTGCTTTGAGCTCAATGCTAACATCGGCATTCTAACATGGTCACAAGGCCAGCATGTTCATGTTGAGCAGGTGTTATGTTTATCTTGGGTATCATTTTAGTATTCGGTCATAAACCAAAGTATTGGACAAACTGAAAATTTGACCTGATGATGGCACTAAAGCAAAGTGAAGAGATCTCCAAAGTTTAACTCGTTGTCCGTGGGCAATCGTGAATGCCTGAAAGTTCACATCAATTCATCTAATTGTAGTTCAGACATTAATATCAGCCTCATGGTGGCACTATATAAAAAATGAGACTGATGTCATTATGATATATTATCTGGAAACCATGAATATTGAAAAATCGGAAATGTAACTCCAATCCATCTAATAGTTGATGGATGCAGTATTTCTCTTTGAACTGTAAATGTCAACCTCATGGTGGCGCTAGGAAAAGCCAGAGGGCTGCCAAAGTCATTAGAAGGAATACTCTGGCCACCACTGATGTCTGCGTAACACCTAAGGGCAATCCATCTAACAGTTATTGACATATTTCAGTCTGGACCAAAGTGACCAACCAACCAAAAGAACAGCAGACCGGCACTCCCATCCGTACGACCGTAGCTACAAAGTAAAAGTGATCTAACACACTCTGCACAGAGCTTAAAATATCTAATTGTAACATTAGTTTTGCTGCATATGTCCCATGATTCAGACAGCAGCAGTTTGAAGACATTTATCAGAACCAAGTATTACCAAGGGGTTCATGCATTTTTCTTTGTGATGAATAGATTAATGAAATGGAAATGAGGAAAACTTGCTATGACACAACTCCCTAATAGACTGGGCAAGGACTGGAAAGGAACTATTTTCTGACTTGATATAAAAGTACACACTCTTCCAACATGATTGAACTGCCTCTGTGGAATATGCAAAGACGCAAAGATGTACCTGTTTTTTTTTCATTTTTCTTCCCAGTTAAACTGTTCACTCTGACACTTTTTTTTATGCATTTAAAACAGCGTTTGTGTAACATGATACACCAATTTACTCACACGTGGTAACCAGGGAGGGAATATTTTTCACCGCCGTCCCCGCCCCAGACTTATTCTGTTTGTGTCACATATGAAGGTCCTGTGGGGCCATCACTGCAGCGCCGGCGGGCTCCAGCTCCCATCCTCCCGAGCTGATTCTGATAACAATTATTTCACTGAATCAGAATCTCTGCCTGACATCCATTCCTATTTTCAGACCACCGGTTATATGAACATTGACTCAGGAATAATCATTTGTTGAACTTTCACACCGTCTTTCTTGATAAGCAAGCCTTTGAATTATTTTTCTGCTTGGCTGTCTCTGTGAAATAGCTCTTGGCTAATGTAAGCCTGTTTTCAGATACAGTGAGCTGGATCTGTGGCTACAGGAGCGGGACTGCTTTGCCCAAAAACACTGATCTGGTCGGGTGAAGAAGTGCCGTATAGATGCATTTTAATCGACACAGACTAAAATACATTTCTACAGTATCATTCATAGTGCAGCTGGTAAATTGCTGCCTGAACAGCAAGCATTGTTGAACAGAACTTACTCTCACATTTTAGTTGCTTTTTTTTGTGATACTGCCTCTGTAGCAAAATTACCATCAACCCTCTCTCAAACTATCTGTCTGTGGTAAGAGCATGCTTCAGTCAAGAGACACAGAATGGGGAAACAGCAATAGCGACAACAACGGTATATGCTGGAACAGTTATGTTTTCCTGAATGGAGCTTGACCACGTTGGCTTCTCTGGAGGACACTAATCCAAGTGTCACAGTGACACATATAACAAACGCAGATAAAACACCTATCTGTCAATATCCTTTCTAATCTCTGTGTACCACTGTTCCAAGAGGAATCGGGTGATACGAGCAATGGGCAGGTTATATTTCACCTTTCATCTTTTTTTTTTTTTTTCACAAGACATTGTCTTTCTGTCTCCAGCTCTTTTGCCTTCTCTCTCACACACATACACCCATCCTTCACCGTCTATGTTTTTTCAATATTTTCAGCAAACAAGGTAAAAGCACTCGAGAAAAAGAAATACAGTTCTAAATCCAATTTTAACCTGAAAATGTAAAAGAAAAAAGAAAAGAAGCTTTTTAAACAGAAAGCAAAGCAAAGATGGACTGGGTGGCCTATTCGAGTATGTATGTAATTTGATTCCTAACAAGCATGACATCAGCTTGCAAGCAGCTAAAATAAAAGGGAGAAAACATGGAGGAGACCTGCATGGAGGCTTCATCCCTAGTCACCCAAACTGGCTGGAACCAGCATGAAACATTGCTCACAGGCAAACGAGATGAGGCACGGTTGGAATTGAAGGCAAACAAATCGACTCTCCACACTTGCATATGCTGCGTTTCTCTGCCACGTCTGCCGTGGCGGGCGCGCGCCCCGCGCGCAAGGCAGACGTGCGGCAAGGAGGGAAACAAGGGCTACAACTCTGCCTGAGGCCACCTACACGATACCCTGAACCATGTGTGGCTTTTTGTGCCAGCTTTGAATTGTCTAACATTCAGGTCAGAACAGGGAAGTACATCTATCTTCTCTGTGTCAGGGCCCAGCATTGATGGATGACCTGGCCTGTTGAGTTGTGGTGGCCAGGTGACAGAGCTCCATTAATAAACAGATTGCAGGGCTTCACTCCTTTGTGTGTCATCAACAAGAGGTGCTCTTCTTTATTATTTCCGTGCCACAGATAATAAATACTCATAAACCTAATGACGCCTGATTACTGCTGCAATCTTTGGCTCATTAGGCTGATTAGCTGCAATTGTGCAACACCGCGGATGCCGGATGTTTAAAAATACACTCCTGGTGCTTTGTGTGTGTGTTTGTATGTTTTGGGTCAAATGACAGATATTCTGTCTGGACACTGAACACATCTATTTGTTATCATTAATATAGAAATGACACCATTTTCTTAACACCTCTTCTTAGTAACGCTCCACTTTTTCTTTTCTTTTAAACCTTAAACCCTCACAGGGTTGTGTTTGTGTGTTTTGCATCAGCAAGGGTGTTCCGTGGTAAAACACTTCAATCATGTCGCCTCTCATAAGCTGCTCTGGTGCGGGCATGTCTCTTAATTTACAGTCCTTGGTGGTGAAAAAATGTCCTTCAATGTCAGCGCGAGCCTTCTGTGTCCACAGACAAATCAACAGAGCGGGTGGAGTCACTGACCCCAATAATTTAGTGCATTACTCTAGACGTTTTCAGATGCCGCGGAAAGTGCCCATTTTTCCCAAATCGAGCCTTGGCCCCTCCTGTTTATTACAGGTTTGTGACCCACGCTGGGCCCTGCTGAGCAGGGGTGGAGGAGGGGGGGTGGTGTTACAGCAAACAGGGGTCGTAGCAATGACACCATGCATCGCCACATCAAACAGAACAGCCCGAAAGCCGTTAAAGGAAGTAAAACTTCCCGAAGCCCCTGAAGCAATAGCTTAAGAGTCAGCAAGTTGGTTTGGAATTGCCGGATGTTATGAATAAAAAAACAAACAAAAAAAAACACTACAATATTTTACAATGACTCTTGCAAAGTAATGTAAAAATCTATTCCCTGTTCTTCTGTATGCACTGGCCTAAATGCACTTCTCCGATTGAATTTGCTCTGGAGGAAAAAAAACAAAACACAATGAATGTCCATGTTTCAATTCCCAAACTATGAACAAATGGTGAGGACAGTAATAGTGAAGAAAAACAAATGTCGAATACATTTTCAATATACAACAAACTTTGCAAGCATCACTTGTTAGAGATTAATTTAGCTATTTCCTCTCCAGAGTTATCATCGCTGTTATCTGAGCTGTTCTCAAATGAGGTGCAGGAAATTAAAGTTTAACAGCTACGGCACTCAGCATATATCAGGCTGCCAGCCATGTGCCAAGAATGTGTTGATGCAGATGACATTGCTTACAGACTACTATAATTGCTGCTATTTTTTGAAGCACTGAAGGTAGGATGTATTTTCTCGCACCTTGGACTGAAAGCGTGCAGGTTGATCATGCGCTATATCTTAATTATAAAAATTGCAAATGTATTCATCTCTCACCCACTTTGCATTCAATTTAATCTGTGCGCAGGGATCGTGCACGCGATTACTTCTTTTTTGTTGTTGTTTTGTTTTTTCATCGCCGTGGTTGTTTCCAGTTCGACTTTGTCATCACAACGTTGGACAATGGGACTGCAGTCTGTAAGCACACTTTAGAGCTAAATCACACTGCTGCATCATTTTCAAGTTCCTCTGTTGTGTACTACCCAAAGTATGCTGTTAAATCCTTGGCTTTATTACTCTCTTCTCCGATAATTAAGATGCCAACAACAAACTAGTCAAGTAAGTGACCGGGATTGCCAATGCTGGCTGCAAAACTCCGCTGCCTTCTCAACTTCAGTGGAAAGAAAACCCCTGAAAACTGCTTGAGCTGTGCACGCACAAAACATTGGTGTTGTCGGTGTGGCAAGCAAATCATTAGCTGGAAAACCTGATAAAGAAGTAATGTAATGCGGTCAATTTAAATTCACATCTGTAGCAATGCAGAAAATTGACATAAGTGCACCAGTAAGGGGAGACGCAAGTGTCTAATTTTGCCACATATCTGAACATCTCTTTGCGCTAAGAGAGAAAACAACATGATGACAGTTCCTGAGTGCGGGTAATAAAACCGTTTCAGTGACAACAATGGCTTTTTATTCTATCTCTCAGTGATAGGGGCTCTGAGCGGTTTTGTTTATGCATGGCGGAGGAGGAGAGTGAATAAGGGATGGCAACATTGATCTAGGACCCCAAGGCTTCATTTTCCCATGGAGACAGCATGGCTAATTAGGCTAGCATGTTGCCTGTTCCAGCACAGCTGCACTGAGAGATTAGACAGACAGAAGCTGCCAGCTGTTACTCAGATGCAGTATCACTGACTAATTGAGACCGGCGAATGTTCACGGAGCAAGGCCCATGCCAGTCATTCGCATCCCGTTGTTCATAATGTGTCCAAAGTATATCATGCAATGATGAAGTTAATCAATGGGACTGCTGTGGAACACAGGACCTGATTAAAATGTAAATACCTCAAATGTAAATGACTCCGTTGAATCATGGGAAATTACAAGGTTTCCCCTTGAGATCTCTAAGTCTCTGTAAATGGTTCCGGAGGTTGCGAATATCAGATTATTTTATTTTTTACTGGTGAAAACAATGTGAACTGTCACCTATTGGCTCCTTTCTTTGCTGACAGAAATCACAATCCGCTTGTCTAATTTAAGCATGAGGGGATTTGACATGTTTTACGTGTCTGTCAACATGCAGCACTTGATGCAGAGTTCCAAGAAGAATGTTCAGTGAGAAGCAAACATAAACATGAACCATCCCGTCCTCCTTTCTTTTCATACAGTTTCATACAGTTTGCATTTGACTTATCATGCAACTTTAATCAGATGCTGATTTTTTTTTTTTATCCTTATCTGAATTCAGGGCTGACTGGGAAGCTGACTGAGAAAGACCAGTAAGAACTGTGTCTATTGAGCTTACTGCTGCTGGATGTCCTACGAGATTCCAACATGCAAGACACGAATTTGGATTGAACCTCGATATTATTTCTGAATCCTAAAATAAATAGGAATCCTGTGTCCAAATCCCGTAAAACCACAATCTTGAAAAGTATCCATAGAAGCTCAAGAGCCACTTCCATAATGCATGGTGACTGCCATGCTTGGTATTGTTGAACTAATCTCAAAATGTGGAATTTTGTGATAAAATTCTGCAGATTGATCCGAGCTATGGATGAACAGTTTGGTTGTAAAACCTGGCTTTATCTTTTATCGGAATAATACAATTGTATTAAAAATGAGGTCACTTGTGTGGAGTACACTGTATATGTACTTATTCCACACAAGTACAATGTACTTTTGTTTTGTTTTGTTATGCGTGTTGTAATCCACACGGCATAATTGTATACAGTGATGAGCTTGAGTGCTGTCTGTTGCTGTATAGGTTATCGGGAGTGAGGGAGTGGAGGGATGACAGAGAATGCGGCTCTCCATCGGATAACCTATCCTCTATGCAGCCACATACTGAGCAAACTAGTAGATAAGACGTGTGCATGCACGCACACACACACACACACACACACACATCTAGCTCAAACCACTTGCGCTCCACTCCCTGTGCACCTCCCCGTCTCTTGACAAACCATCATGTACAATCCTGCCACTGTATAGCGCTGTCAGAAACCAACCAAAATAATCTCTTCTGCAGGGGAATTTAACTCCATACCTTCTGGCATAGTGCAGCGATGCAATTTAATGCCTCCTGTGATAACTAATGGAGAAAACTCTTAAAACTTCAGAGCTTATAATAAGCTTGTCAGCTTATCATATTAGGCATGTGAGCTTATAACATTAGCATTTAAATGTTCCCGAGTATACAGTAATGTGATTGGAGGGCTTTGCCGTTTTGACTTTGCCATTGAGGAGAGAGAGGGGGGGCGGGGGTTATGGAGACACAGGGAGAAAGGGTGCTGATACTGGTGAGGCAGTGTTGAGGACTGTTGGATCACACCTTCTGATAATCTACAACAGTCATTCTTAAGGTATTATAGTGGAATCACGGCTTTTTGAATACACTATATACACTGAAAATGAGTAAACTGTAATAAACCACTCCCTGCTTTCATCCTGCAGGTCAGGTGGATTGCAAACTCGACTGCTTTTAAACGAGCGCGGATGTGTTTGTCTATCGTCGTCCTGTGATTGACGGGCGATCACTCTAGGGCGCTCTCATGAAAGTCTTATCTTAAGTAAAATTATAAATTTAACTATTAATATTAAGTTGAAGTGTTCTTTGCTTTCTGCCCAAAGCATGTTGGATAAGCGCCCCCATCCACTGTTTTAATGAATGACCTAACTGCACTGAAATTACAAGCAGCAAAAAAATGACTTAATAAATGTGGCACTGGATGTAATCAATAATGATGGAGAGGCAGCGAGTTATAATGTGGACATTTTTAGCTGATAGCCAGTTTCTCTCCTCTGGCTCCGAGTCGGACTGCAACAACAACAACAAGAACAAAGTTGATCTTGCAAACTTGACTTTTTCTTCCGCATAACTTCTCTGCAGCATTCTGCAGGTCATAGACATCTCGCCCTTTATTATTTCGGTCAGCTGCATCTAAACTACATATATTTGCTTGTCCAGGACAAACGTACGCAACGTGCTGTGCTTGAGGGAAACGCTAAAGCACAGATCAAGATATATACGCGGGGATTTGCAAACGTTTCACCCTGACAGAAAAAGAAAGCTAATTAAAAATGTTAGTCATGAGATGACCCTGTACGATAATTTCACCCGCACTGCATGACTCCTCCACCTGCCTTTTACATACAAAGGCATACCTGACGCCTCGATCATGAAGATTGAAAGCATTGATTTGACTGAATCAGACCTAATGTCTAACATTCTTTCATGAATGTTTCTTTTACCTTGCTTACCTTTTAAAGGACAAACCAACTCAACTAATTTGCATTTATTCGCAGCCTTTGGCTTGAGGATCATTTCATGATCTGCTTCCTCCATACAGAAGCCATATAAAATAATATAATAACTATGCAGCCTTGCCAAGAAAAAAAAAACATTAATTGTCTGCGAAGAATTTGCTGTTATGTGTATGGAGTTAACCTTTTTGCTCCGTACCTCATGCCTAAAACATAACTCACAGTTCACCATTTTACCTAATCAGGGGCGATCTTCGTCCCACCGCGCTATAAAGACTCTAAAATTAATGATCTTTCCAGCAAGATGTGGAACCCAGCAAGTGAGCAATTTTAGGATTGACAGAGATTATTAAACAAAACTAATTATAGTCATTGGTACAGAACAATAATATCCTGCATACTAAAGTATTAATGTGGGAGATTAAAATAGGCCTATCCATTAAAAGACATGATATTTCATTCTATCTGCAAGGAGGAAATAAGTCTAATAGGCCTTTTTATCTGCGAGGAAATGGGCACCAGCAGAGGTAGATCAGTTAATAATTTAATATGCTTTCCCATCAGATACTGCCCTGGCTGTGTATTTAGCACTGGACAAATACAACTGATAATACACCGTGGTGATTTGGCATCAAACTAGAGAGAAAATATATAAATAGTATTCTGACCTGTTTGGTGGATTGCTATGTGGGCGTTGCGTTGTTGAATTTGTTGGGTAAATTCACGCCACGCTTCAAGAGGGAGTCCGATAAATATTTTAGGAAATGACAGTCTAATGATCGTTACAATAAAAGACTGATTTCAGAAATGAAAGTCTTTCGGATTCAAAGTGATGCCTCATGAAGCAAAAAGACAGCTGCCAAGTGCCTTGAATTGTTAAGTAGCACACTTTTAGGGGACAAAATACTGTATTGAGAGGACTATCCTGAAAATCTGAAGAAGAAGAAGCCCCCCAAAAAATGACTGTTCTCTATGTAGGTCATCCATTCCACTCATTAATGAGATGACTGCACAATTAAGATGAAACATCACTTCTTAATATAATTTTAAATGCATTGTTGTTGAACCGCACTAATCCCCCATGTTGCTTTAAAGTGTTAATTTAATGGCCCTGTTCAATCCAAAAGTAATTTTCGGGCACTATTGTGCAGTAAGTACCAATTAGGTCACAAATTACTTGAACTTAATGAGTATTCAATAGCAGGCTATCATGAATATATCTCTTTGTTTGTGGGGAAGAAAAAAAAAAAATCTCAGGTAAAATAGCATGCGTTGCTTTTCCCATTATCCAATGATTTTAGATGCTGGGCTGATTCAACAGCGCCCGGCTATTGCTTCCTTCCAAAGTAGGGCTGAAAAATGTCGCATGTTGTTTGGCTTTTGAATTTGTAGCCCTGATTGAAAGTCATTGAGGCACATAGACTGCAGATTTGACCACGCAGTCTATTTTCTGTGTCCCATGGTCTTCGTTCAAACTGTGACCTCAGGCTGCTCATAGAAAAGCCACACATTGGCGTTACATCTGCTGTTAACTAAAGTCAAGCCAACAAGCGTGGGATCAAACAGAGATGGAATAGGTTGTACAGACTTTTTTTTTGTTTTCACATTTTCTGCAACAGTGTAAGGTCCTGCCCTTAAACATCTCGCAAAATAAAGAGTGAAAATACTCTACTTAAACTACTACTTAATCTTGAAAGAGCCCCAGTGCAAGTAGAAAAAAGAAAAAAAACTCTTTTTCTCCAGTCAGAAACTAGCTCTTATGTAACATTTGTCACCTTTAGGATTTTCTTTGAATCCATTTCAATGAGCATAAAAATTTATAAATGATTTAATATTAGAGTGCTGATTGAATTATACATGGATCAATGGGGTTAGTGAGTGAGTCATCAATAGTTAAAGGACTAAACATACCTTGTCCTCCAGAATGTCTGTATCCCTTTCAAATGGACCCACACAACATAATGGCCTACTTAACTGCTCGGGACCACTCCTGTCTCCTGCATGTCTTATGATCCACTAACATGTAGCATGAGAGCAACAAATATCTCATTAATGAGTGAGGAGGCCGATTCGCCCACTATTAGACATCAGCACTCAGTACTTCTGCAGCCACATATTGGCTAGTGTACAATTATGTTTCAGATGGCAAAGATTTTTAGCTTACACTTCTGAAACGGCTGCCGTGCTTCCCTTTCACAAGGCACACGCTGACTTTCAGCTGATGTCCGACTAACAATGCTTTATAATGTTCTCAAATTGCACTGGACTTTGAAATACTTCATCAAAGCAATTTTATACTATGAGATTACGCATGTTAGACACGTTCTGATGACACATCAGCACACAAAAACACCCCTTTGCCCGCTCCAGGAGGAGAGCTCATGTAGGCTCGAGTGTCTTTACAATAGGAGCCCGGTGGCGCTTGAATGCTTCATCAGCATGGAGCAATCAGGTGTGTATTCAAATCAAAATGACAGACAGGGATATTAAAGCTCAATGACATTTTACAAACTTTTGATATTGCAGCAGCCTTTTTTTTTTTTTTTTTGCATTCAAAGATTTAAAATGAAATCTCAAGAGAATAAGGCAATATTATACATTATTTATTTATTTTTTTTTTTAATGTACATCTGCTATATTCTAATGAAGGGGCCTGTGGTGTGTTGAGGCTGGGGGTTGGGCACTGTGTGCTCTCTTTGCAGAGATAGGTGTGGTTTGCTGGGTGGCTGAGGAGCTGGCTGCACACACCTGAGCCTGATCTTCATCTGCAGCAGTGCTTAGAGGCTGGCCTCCTCACTGTTCTCACTGCCAGATTGTCGCCGCTGCGTGCTAGATCGGTGCCCGTGTGCTTTTTTGTGAATTTGCTACTTGACATTCCCAACGGAATTACTCACCTGTGTTTTCTGCCTTCGGGACCCGGCTCTCAACAATCATGCCACCCTGCCACCGCACCCTTCAGCTCCAGCCTCAACCTTGCCACGCTTTCCTTACCTCCCCCGTTCCCTGCTTCTCCCCTCCCCCCTGTGAG
The DNA here is from genome assembly GCA_014281875.1 of Nibea albiflora. Classification (NCBI taxonomy): domain Eukaryota; kingdom Metazoa; phylum Chordata; class Actinopteri; family Sciaenidae; genus Nibea; species Nibea albiflora. The sequence goes on along the minus strand of CM024791.1, from coordinate 12,611,248 downwards.
CTGGCCTGCCTCCACAGCCTCCCCTGCGTCAGGAGACGCCACCTCACCTCTTACCCTCAGTTTCAATAAACTGCTGTTTTGTTCCTTCTCCCTCGTCTGTTTGTCTGCATTTTGGGTCCAGCGCCACCGCCACAGAACCGGGCCTCGGTTATGTCACAGGTTCAGATCAAAGCAGCACGACCAAACAAAACCTCCAAGACCAACAGAAATTTATGGAGCTTCCCGACGGACACATGGCTTTGCTTGTTGCTGAAGTAAGCGGTGACCACTGCTAATTGAAGCTGTTGTTAGCTGGGTAGCTCATATGGTTGTGCTGTTGAGCCCTGACAGCATTTACCTCTGGGTAACCACCTCCGACTTAGCCTGAAAAACTCCCCCTCCTGGCGGTCGAAGTCTCTCATGTTAGAGGTGTAAACAGAAACATTCCCCTGGCGCTCTGAACTCCCAGTCTGGGCAGAGTCAGCTAATGGAACACCTAGGTACATATGTAAGGACATTAACCTTTGCTACACCCATTTAAGAAAATGTACACCCATTAATGTAAGTTTAAGGGATATTTTTCTCCACTATAATCCATTAGCGGGTGACATTTTGTGTCTCTAACAGAGACAATCTAACTTTTTTTTTTTCATTATTATTATCATTATAAATAGGTTGTTAATGTTTACACAGTAACAGCACAGATTAAGTGCATAAGCAACTGGCTTGACCTCGAGGGCTTTTAGCAGAGTCATTTGATGATTGGCTTTAAGCATTCAAGCATAGTGTCATTTTAATTAAAAATAAAATCCATAGGTATTAATACAGTCATTCCTGACCTGTTATATAACCTTAGACACCAGAGACAGAGGGGCAGAGGGAAAGAGGTAGGTGGAGCACGAGGAGGAAAGATAAAGAATGAGAGATACTTTTTTTTCCTAAGAATTAAGAAAAGTGCTCTTTGTTTAGTCAGGTGTGGAGCCCCGTGGTGATTAGACACTCATATGGCAGCCATGGCTCCTGGAAGCCATGCAGAACTAACAATAAGCTTGATCTCCATGGGCCAATTAGCCTTTGGAGTTCCCATGTAAAACCCTTCATGAAGAGCCTGTGAATGGAGACCATTACGGACAGAGAGCCGTGCCAGAAGAGCCCCCGTGTCTCCAGTGGATATCTTCTTCCCTGTCCAGTCAAGCCTGCACTTGTGACAAGCAGCCATGTCCTTAAACTGTACACGTTGGTTACGAGGGAATAGAAAACTGACACTGTGCCCTACTGGAATCCAATTACAGCTCTTGAATCAAAGTCTCATCGGCCATTACAGGAGGCAGATAGGGTTGATTGAACCAACTCAGATTATCATCATGACAGAATTTGGCTAGAACGCAAGCATTGTGGTCGTCATCATGAACTGTATCTTTGTCCATCAGGCTCACTGAGGACCTTTTTAAAAGTATCTGCAAGTTTTTAACGTTGCATTTCCAAAGTGTTGCAGAGATGGTTCTTCCAAGACGAAGAAAAGCTTGAAGTGGTTGAATGGCATTGTGTGGAAGGGCCTTGAAACATTTCTCAGTGTGCTGGAATAATCCCCGCAGTCACTGTGACACTTAAAAGAGTGTCATCCTAAGTGTTCATATAGAATGGAGAGAAAAAAAACCCCCAGTTTGTCAGAGAGCACAGTGTTGTTTGGTAAATGCTGCATGTCTGCTTGTTTCTTCAACTTTGTGAAAATCTCTTTTTCTGTTTGCTGTTTATTAAATCCTGTGCTTTGTTAATGTGCATGGGTTGACAATTGTAAGCATACACAAGGGTGAATGAGCGCGTCTGCGTACATGCCTGTTTGTTAGCAGATGCGGGTAGTCGCGTATGATATTCGTGGGAGTATGGATGTGTGTGACGGCCTTGCGTGGATATGTTCATAGCTTTCCCTGACTGCACACCTCCCTCATCACAGCCCACGCTGAGGGTCTTCCTCATTCAGCATTCTGTTCACTCCGCAGCTGTGGTTTTTGAGTCACGTTCACACTGAGAGGTGAGTATAAGCCCCAGCTGCCAACTTTTGAGAAAACAAGAGCTGAACCTAAAACAACAAGAAGGAAATAATTTCTAGCGCTTTGTTTTTCATATTTGCTCTGCTCTCCCGAGGCACTGAACTCTGAAGAACAGTTGGGGTAACATCCTCAAAGCTTGGCATTTCCACTGAGGATTAAATACCTGAAATTTGAAGTCGGGAGAAAATGAAAAACTGTCTCAGCTGCATCAAAGAGCAGCCATGTCATTATTAGCTGTAGAGAGGGAGAAATATGCAACTTGACAGAATTGAATATCATCTTTTCCTTTCTTCTTTCAAGGTGTCCTCCTTTTTTCTGTCAAGATGGTTATATTGTACCAGCCTTGAAGTGCATTAATGCGACCATTTTAATTGGGATTTTGTTGGATGCAGTGTGCCATTAGCACGGCGGGAGTTAGCTTACTGTGATCAAGATTGTCACATGGCTCAGAGACATTTTACTTGAAAGCAGCCCCCTAATGGCAGTCCTATTATTTGAACCTTTTAGTAAAGGTTTGGCATATATTGTGTAGTTTGTCCCGATCACTCTGTTTACACTTCTTATCACCGCAATATGAGCCATAGCTCACTGTCAAAATAAAAGAACTGTCCCGCTTGGTACAGTTATGATAATTCATGAGCCTGTTATGTGAAAAAAATGTATATTTAAATCATTTTTGACATCCACAAATCGTGCACTGACCATAGCTGAGTGAAGTCATGTGTTGCTTTTTTTAAAAACTTTATCTAGTTAACATTCGAACATGCTTCTTGGGTTGTCTTTACTGACAAGAAGTAGGAGAGTGGAAGCTCGGTTTTAACTGTAGTGTAGTGCATATTAAAAACCTCTCTGGGATATTGAAAAGAAGTTTTATTTGACTAAATTGAGAGCCCGGTCTCTTGACATATCGTGCAATGAGTACAATGCCACTTAAAATAGCAGCTCTCCGCATGAAGGGTGCAAGAAATAAATTCCCCTTGTAGGGATTACCTGAGTGTATATGTACTGTTCCTGACTGCAGACTTCTGCAGTGGGGAATAAGTACCGCGGTCATGGTGCTGGACGGATGGATACATCTGCCTTCACTTCGACTATTCAGTTTTTCATTGGAGTGAAAAACTGAATATTTAGACCAAACTTTAACCATTAAAAAAAAAAAACTCACCCGTTTTGTTGTCTCCCCTTGAAAATCTTGTGATTTGTTCTGAAAACCTTATTTTGAATAATCAGTCGACACATTCTATGCTACCCATTCTATCCCAACCCATCTGTCAGCTCATTCAAAGGGCGTATGCACAGCTGATCTCTGTATTCTCTAGTACTTTAAACTTTGAACACATTTGTTAGGCCTTAAGTATACAGACGACATGTTTTGTCTAGTAACTCTGAATCTTTGTTTCCATGGGATACCATTAAACTTGCATGTTCATAGATTCTAGATTTTTCCATTAAAGAGGGCACAGAGTAGCTGTCCTTGAAATCATTTCTAAAAAAAAGAAAAGCATGTTGGATCCAAACTATTATTCAGAGAAGAGTCACTTCCTGTTTCTAAATTTACATTTTACCAAGATGAGCATGTGAAAACGGCGTAATCCAGTTTGTGCTGGAAAAATATCATGTTTCCAAAATATGTGTTGCTGTTCAAACTGCTGTTAATCAATGATGAGTCTTGTATTACTCACCAGCTTTGTTGCTAATACAAGTGTTCATGTCTCTCAAACCAAGCAGGTGGCTCCACAATGTCTGGATGGAAAGATCCGCTGTTGTGACGTGATAGATTTTGGCAGGAACACAGCATTTCTTTCTGCTCAGATACACTTGCTCTTGTGACGACAGCACACAAAGACAATCGTGTGCGTGCGTGTATGTGTGTGTGTGCTGGCCACCTAACTGGAAATGAAGACAAGCAGCCTGCACTGAGAAGCTATTCCCCTCATCCAGAGAAAACCTGTCTGACTATGTTTGATAGATCTCACTATAATATATTTGGTTTTAAATGAAAATTGCAGTCATTGGGCTGAAGTGATATCTGAGGCCTTATGATTTGCTGTGTGGATACACAGCCACCCCTGCAATTCCATCAGTCCCCAGTAGCTGACAGGAATGGATAGGCTCTATTAACACAGATATAGGGGGCCTAAGGCTGTGTTGTAACTAGTGCTATTAATCCATATAGTTGGTCTATCAAGGTGCTACCCTGTATGAGATCAAAAGGAGTAGCCTGCTGTCATAGAAACACCTCCTGAATTTAAAATGATTGTTTCAGGTAAAGAAAAGGGGTTTTACCTCTGTTTTTTTGATGAGGACGATATTCAGCAGTGCTGTTTTTTTTTTCTATGATGTACAATACACCATCACTTTGTAGTATGTTTCTGCTACGGTCTGCTTTTAAATCAAATATCCAAAGAGTTCTTTATCCAAAATTCTAATGTCTTGTTTCATTGTCCTTCTTGAAGGTTGAGTAATTACAAGTGCGGAGCTATTAAAAAACATAAACATCCCACAAGGAATATGCATGTTTCAATGCATTTCAATAACGCCTTAGTCTCTCGGGGAGAGGCATGACACGGCCGGGCCCTTTGATCAACACTAACACCATCAGGTTCATGTCTGCAAGATATCCAGTCTTGAAAGGGACATGCTGGGTTTATACACTATGTACATTAGCAATTTAGATCCGACATGAAGAATATTGTTTGAGCATTTGCATCTCAAAGGTGCAATTTTAATTTTTTGAAGTTGGTCCGGAGCTGAGGTTGGTTGATTTTTTTAATTTTTTTTCCTTTCGCTTTTGTGCCTTCTATTACTATTTGTTAAGGGGAACGGAGGAAAAAGCACTGCGTTTTTTTACTATATGAAATTAAATAAAGGAAGTAGCTGGAACTACACTGATGCATCTCTGAAAGTGCTGCACATGTTGGTATAATTTATTAAAAAGGTTACACTGACGTTCCCATTGATGTAAAACAAAAGGATGGTAATGTTATTTTCATTTCATTGATGCTGCTGCCATTTGAATATAAATATGTTGTCCATTGTTGGTGGAGCGTATGAATAACTAAATAATACAACTTTAAAGAGACTTTGACTGTCATCTCAGTGAGTATGCATGCAATGTTCTTCATCTCCAGTAATATGTATGTAAATCCAGGTAATACAAGCCTGATAGAAAAAAAAAAAAAAAAAAGTATGACATGTCCATATCCAGGATCACATTCCCACCAAATGCCCACAAATCACAATGATCTTTATGGCTTTCATTAATGAATGACACCTCAGGCATCAGGCAAGTTTCTCTATCTGGAAAATGTCTCTCGTAAAATGTGCAACTTATATTGATTGTTCTAAATGTTAATGTCTTTTGAGCTTGGACATCTGATATTTCACCATTAAAGCAATGATAAAGCATGTAATATTGTAATGATATTTACCAACAGCTGTTCCTCGGCTACTCCCAGGGGGGTTGTGGAGGAGGTTTAATGCTGCCTGGGTAGTTCTCTTTATTGATCTATGGAAGGAGAAAAAACAACAACAACCGAAATGTCAAAAGATATTGTCCTTAGCAATATTTCTGCAGGCTACAGCGCAGCAAAGCTAAACCTTGAGTTGCAGCAGCATGACATACACAAGATCCAATAAATAACAATAAAATGTATTCATTTATGAATTCATTTGTGTTATCCTTGTCTAAAAATGACTAAATGGATGCCCTCCAGGAAAACATCTCTGCCACTCAGTTTAAAAAAAGCTGGGATTAGTGGTAAATATCAGTTTTATTTATAAAACACCCATTATTGAGTGACTTTACTCTGTAAGAAATTGAGAATTAGGCCATATTCAAATGATGCAAGGTCTCAGGAGCCAAAACAAACCTTTGATTAAAGAAATACTCTGGATTTTCTGTCATTGCTTAAGACATGAAAAGCCTGATAAATTGTACCAAAAAGTAGTGGTTCATCATGGAAGGAGCTGGTGGGGAATGGAAGCTCTGGTGCAATGTAGTAGAAGCTGTTCCCATAATTGCTTCGTTAAAAACCAGTTGCTTTGAGTGTCCTAGAGTAATTAAGCAGTTGGAATTTTACATTACACTAGTGAAAATTAACAAAGAGCACATCTGGGTGTCCCATAGGTTTAGTCATTAAAAAGCCCATTATTTTTCAAATTACTTTTTCAATCTTTCAGCCCCCCTAATCCGGAGGTATTTCCCAATAGACAAGTTCCCGTTCTTGTTTTGAATGACTCCTTTAGGAAAGTTAAACATTTAGCGGATGGCGTGGCCTGCAATGGCTGCTCCTTGCTGCTGAACTCTATTTCCAAAGGCAAACGCGGTTGGGGAGCAGGCAGACACTGCGAAGATACTGGAGCCAAATTTATTTAAGCCATATAGCCAAGTCTTTAATGACATTAGTGTGGGAAAAAGAAAAAAAAAACACAAGATCATTGTACTCTGCTGAAAATGACAATAGGCAAAGATAACTCACTGAATATGTTTTGGTTTGATTTGTATGTAGTTTCTGGAAGCCTCTCTCACTGACCACGGTCTCGTGAGAAGCATCGCAGTTATTGAAAAGCAATGCTGCCCCTTGAGTGAGTGCGCTCCATTATTCTTAATAATAATTGAAACTGGTCTCATGGGGAGAGCTGACATGAGGAAGTGTCACTAAAGCCATCATATAATCATTAAGAAATGTGATCTTTTGATTTTCTCCTTGGCAGATGTTGCTCAGTCCCGCACGGATGTTTGCTTTATTTAAGATGCACGGAAGGGAAAGCTGAGTAATACTACAAACCTTAATATGAATTGGACTTCATGTGTGTGAAGTGCATGTATGTACATACATTTGGTGAAAGGTTACGTTAGCATTCAGTCTTTTTTTTTTTTTTTTAGCAAACAATCACGGTTAACAGTATTAAGACGGCACAGATGCTCTTTGACATTAAACCTAGCCTTTGCCGAGTCATTGTCGCTCAGTTGCACTGCTATCCTCAGTTACCATGCAGAGAAAACATTTAGGGTCAGGAAGGTTGGTCCTGGTCAAGCTCATACATAATGCCAACATCTGGTGTAACCGAAATCATATGCGTAGGAAGCATCTCAGTGCCTGAGGGAATTTAACTTTAGTAAAAAAAAACTGTCTAAGCCCTGACCTCGACTGTTGCCACCAATTTGTTGATTTCAAACACTCAGAGTCTGTTAATGCTTCGCCTTTTAAAGCTTTGACAAACCTAAATTCTTCTGATTGAAGGAAAGCACATCATACTCGGTTTGTTATTAAGATTCAAGTCAATCAAACATAAAGAAAGAAGTGAAACATAAAGAGGAAAATTGCCAATGTGTACATGCTCCTGGGTTGAGTATATTAGTTTTACATCAAATCATCCAGCTTGGTTTACTCTCCCTGTGTTTGAAATTATAGCAAACCTGATGATTGCTGTTAGCGTTTCTCTCCAAAGCAGCTTTCACAAAATTCTAGAGTACACAGGACCATCCATGAAAAGGCTTCAAACCGAAAAAAAAACAGAAATCCATGGCTGGCATATCAACAATGTTTTTCTCTTCGGGGGCCGCTGGTGTTCCAACATCACAGGGATCCTTTGGTAGAGACAAATACATATACATGACCTGCTGTATACATTTGAAGTTGGTTTGCAGCACCACCGCGTTACTGCTACAGATCTCCTGCTATTAAATTAGAACGTCACATGCAGTGTTGTAGTATGTGAAAAACGAAGGTCTCATTATAATTAATCTTGCAGCATTAATTTGAGATAGCTACAATTGTGATGTGCTTCAAATTTCAATATTTTAACATTTTAATTTACCTCAATCCATGTTTTTTTTTCATGCTCGTGCTTAATATGTCACAAATTTAACAAATTTAACACACTGCAGAATTCAAGTGAATACAAAACAGTAACTCCTACAGTATGGCCCTGATATAATCTCAAGCTGTGGCTAACTTTTTATATGCCACCTTTGTTTGAGTTATGGTCTCCCCATCTACGGAGCATGGCATAATGTACTTGCACCTCCTCAAAAATTCTCAAAGAGTACAAAATATAGGGGATGAATTATTTACCGACGTCAGAATATTTCTGGAGGTTTGCAACAGTGGTGAAGAGTGGCCAAGTCTTTCATCCATGCGAGACTCTTGACAGTGGTTGCTGCCGTAAAAGGCAGAGCCTGAGATAAGAGAACGCTTTGACCAGCCTTGCCTCCCCATGATAAATCTTTATCATTTTAGGTGATGGCCTGACCTCTAAGACGGGTGCTGGCCAAGGGGGTCCTCATTAATACAACTTGAAATCCTCTTGGCTCATTCCGTCTATTTTCTTGATGCCTGTGACCTTTCCAGGATTGCCTCTATCAAACGAAAACCCCTTTTTTGAGGCCAAAGAATTGAAGAGGAGTTTGAAGAGCAGATTGCATGATTCTGTTTGGTCAAAAGAAGAAAAAGAAAAAAGAGGAAAGCAAAAGGTATCTTTGTGTATTCTTTAGTGCCAGTAACTCATGTGTTGTTTGTGAGTTTCTTTTGACACAATGAGCGTGTGATTATTTACCTCTGTTTGTCCGTTCTTTCCAGTCAGCGTGAGGTGATGCGAAAACACGTGACCACAGAAAACTAGCAGCAACTTTCAGCAGCTCACTAGAAAACATCTCATCGCAAACCGAACACGTTTTGTAGCGCCTTTATCATTATTGCCAAATGCACTGACATAACATTCAATACTTTATTTTATTAGAAATTTGGGTTGTTGATTTTCTTTTTTCTCCTACCATTTTAAAGTCCACCTATTATGCAGTTGAAACTATCCTATACCCACAGGGCCATTTTTCCCTTTCACTGCTCCTTTTGTCCTTCAGAGACTTACACAAGGGGAGAAATTAGATCAGGGCACAGTCTGTATCCAGGCAACCGATGCATTGTGGCAACAAACTACATAGATATACATACATGGATACACATCCAGTCTGATAACACATTAGTGTTATCAGAATGAAAATGACCAGTGTCCTGCATCCTTACAGTTTTGGAAAGAACATTACGGAGATACTTTTTTTCTCCTGCCATAAACTGACAGTGCATTATTAATTCCATTAGGAAATTGAGGTTTTGTGTCACAATTAAGCCATTGACTCTAATTATAGTATGATTAATGGTATGGTAATTGCGACCCTTTTGCGAAACACATTAACTCGGTCAAAATAAATCATATTGAATAAAAACTCTCAAATCCCAGTGATAGGATGTCCATTGTCAAGGGTGATAGAACAAATCAGTAATGGAAGCTACCGTTCATATGGCGTATACATACGGATGGTAAGCCACGCTAAGCAAATGTGACAGTTACACTTCAGGTACGCTGTATAAATATATTACAGTCTTATCCTTTAAATTCTTTATTTAGCCCAGTGTCCTCTAACCTAAATTGTTGTTTTAAAAGTGTCAAAGTCAGTGGGACGCTTAACTTATCTTCATGGATCATATGCATGGAAGTCAAATTAGAGGCCCTGGTGAAATGAAAACAAAGTTGAACAATGCATTTTTACAGTCCTGTCTGTGTATTTTAAAGGTGTTTGCAAACACATTTTGGGCTCTTTAGCAGAGCCTTTAAAGCCGAAATGCCATGCTTTAATTCCTGCACATATTATTAGCTGGGCTGAGGAGCGAAGAGCCAAGACAAATTGATCTTAAAAGACGCAAACTATTGTAGACTGCCCCTAAGACATTTGTTTAGTTGTAGTGTTTATCCCATCACACAGCACCTGTAATTTCTCCCATATGGTGCATAACTGATATGGATTAAACAATTAAGACTATTTTCTCTGCATGACTTCTGGCTGCTCTCCCTGCCTTGAAGAACTGCATTTCAAATTAAATTGCCCCAAAAGATGAGCCTGCTTTACTTCCCCCAAACAATTAAATATGGCAGGTCTTATTATCTATAATTCAAGAAAAAAGGGAGGTGCGGTGACTCGAACTTTAATTCAGACCTTTTTGTTTCTTACCGAAAAGATAACTTTCCCTCTTTGTCCAGTTTTGTTTTGTTTGCTGTGTTTGCCAGTCTCCCTAATGAATCTTCAGAGACCATGGCTAGCTGTTGCATTGCTAAAAACACGCAGGTCAGGGTAAGGGTCATTTTCCCATCTGTCTGGTTGGAAGTAAATTCAAAACCAATTAGGTTTAAGAATAAATATTTGATCATGAAATAATTTCAAAATTACATTTCCTTTGCGGTGGAAAGCATGCTTCATAAATGTGCACATCAGAAGTGAAGCACAAGCTCCACACAGATCGCAGCACTTGTGACAAATGTTGCCGCTACACATGAACAGTCACATTTGATATGTGAGTGATAAAGCAGCGGAGCGTGTTCTTTTTTTGTATTCCACTGACAAAGTCATTCATTTGAAATCCGCTAACAAGGCAAATTAAAGGGAGAATTTCATGTAACAAATCCGAATCAACAACCCTGATCAACAGTGGTCTTATTCTCTTGGCAGACGCGTGTGTTTCACATCACAATGCCCCCTCTTGTCATCACGTATACGCGTACGTTTTCACAGCATCACGGCGGAAGGCTAGAAAAACAGAAGTGGGGGGAAAAAAAAGAAAAAAGCTGCCTTTTGATTGAGGAAAAGCTCAACCCAATTAAGCTTTATAAAGACAGCGAGGACAGGTGTACTACTTCTGTGGTGACTTAAAGATTTGTGACAATACCCCAAAGCAAAGGCTTCAACTACACAAAGGACACCCAAGTGTGTTAGGGTTAATTGGATGACCCAATCCATCTCAATTAAAGATTTTAAAGCACACATCCCCTTGTGTGTGTGTGGAAATTGAAATCAGCTACAGATGGCTCTTCCTGTGGGGTTGCTCCAAATAATTGCTGGCAGATACCACCGTTGGGGGGGTGGAGTTGGGGAGGGTTGTTCATCATAGAGTCATAAAATACTTTTAAGTATTTGGGTCAAATTCAGTGTTGACGAGCACCATGTGTGCATGATGGTGCGACTAATACTGTAGCTTAGCCTTTTCCAAACACCATGTTGAAGTCTGCGCCGCTACAAGTAAGACTTAATGAGGCGATTTTTCAAAAAAGAACTTCAGGGGGCAAAAGTCAACGGGTGGGTGGGAGTGGAGGGAGGATAAGTATCTGTTTACTTTCTCACCAATCACCACAGGACTGGTGCTTGAGTTGAAGGAGGACTAAAACGAGCGCGAGATTGGTTAGAGTGATCGGTGGACGAATCAAACCTTAATCCTGCGTTATGGCAGGATTTTTACGCGATGACACACCTGATGGGCCCGTTTGATTTCTTGTTAGAAACTCTCAGTTAGAGCGAGCCTAATTAAATGCCTGTGACATCGAGGTGCAAGACCAATGCACTGATGCATTTTGATTCTGTCTTAATTAACTAACGTGGTCTTTATGTCAAATAAAGGAGGGACGACAAATGTGTCACCCTTTTAAAGAGACTCCAGATTTCATCTTGGATTCAAACCTTTCTTGTCAGAATATAATCCCCGACAACAAAGTCAACAATGACAGTTTCTGAGCGTCATTCAGCTCGCCTCACATCTTTGCCCAATTTTAGATTAGCCCCGGAGGCAACTTGCCAAGATGGCAATGGCTAGACCCATAACACCAGAAACCTATTGGTACCATCATGGATACGACGTCTATGTTTTATACTGTCAATGGTGAATACTTATCTGACTTATTTGTCCTAGTGAAAGAATATGTCACCGCATACAATACGGCTCATTAGTATGGCTTTTTAATAGTTTTGGGACAACAGTGTTGGAGTTGCTGACAATAAGAAACATATAAAATATCACTAGAATGATCTTTCAAACTGTACCATGACAACCATCAAGACAGATTCCCTTACATTTATTATAAATGATTTTTTTTTTATTAAAAAAAAAAAGACCAGTATCATAATATCTCATCTCTTTCAAGATTGTTCAGGTTTATTTGATCCTATTCATATGCCCAAAGATGTCTAACAATAAGGACTCAATGGGAAGCCATCAAAAGCCATTGAAATGCGATTAGTATAGAATGAGGTATTCAATTAATTCAGCTAAATGAACATGTTCTCATGCTGGAAGAGATTACAGCTGTAGGAACATCTGCTATCAACGTCTTAGTTGTATTTTCGAGTGTGTTTTGTGCTTTTCATCGAAGCGGTTCATGAAATTATGATTGATTGCTTGAATTCATGTATGCTACTTTGGTTAATTATCATCATTTTCCCAGTGAGAAGATAAAAATCCATTCTTTTCTTTGTGATCTGTAATCAATGGAAGCAAGACACCATGCAAGAGCCAAATATATGTGTCAAATGTGACTCATATTGGAGGCCTTATGGATAAAGTCATTTCACTCCATTAGGACCTAAATTGAGGATTGTACTGATTACACACATTACCCACGTTTAATAAAAATTATAGTACAGTGACAAATTACTTGCCAAGTCCATTCGCAGTTTTTAGTGTCGAGCTGTTGGCCTGGTCACATTTGAAATTCTATTTTTGTTGAACTCCTAGTCTTTCCTGCACTCCTATTTTACTTTTTGTTGTATATGTATAATATATATAAAATTTAAAAGAATATGAAGATATTAAAGCTACTACTACAAATGTGTGCTCCTAATATCCTGTAAGTAAAACAGGATGTAAGTGTGTCGTTTTTTTCCTCAGGTTGCCATCACGAACAGCTGTCACCATATGGTTTCCTCAGTGAGTGGAATGTTAACTAACCTAAATACATAAACAAATATATATATATATATATATATATATATATATATATATATATATATTGTAGCATCATCATTAATACATTGAGTGTTTAAGCGTTGCTATTTTTTTATGAAATTCTATGATTTAAGATCAGTTTGGTCTTTGTTCTTATAAATCAACAAAACATCTACTCAAATTTGTTAAACAGAAGTCAGAATAATTCATTCATAAGGAACTGAAGGAGGTGTCTAAAGAGGATTTGACTGTTATCAGTTATTAGATTTCCACCAGTCCGATTCCAATCAGAGTAACGCCGCAGTTATTGTTCACACACGGTCGGAAATGAAGCAGTGAGTGCAGATAGATGCAAAGACAGACACGTTAAAGATCCAAACATGTGCATCCACACAGACATCACACACATGCACACATCAAAATTCTCAGCCTGGCCTACTCCTACCTCGCAGTGGCCATCTCAATCATTTGTGTTGACACCTATGGAATTGATTTCCCATGGCAGCACGGTCCATCTATTGCCACAAACATTGGGTTGCAGTCGCATCATGTTGACACAGAACACAATCACTTCTGCTTGTCTGCATTGTTCCTGTGGCACAGTAAAAAAAAAAAAAAAAAGACTAGAGGATGTCCGGATGTCATCTCCGAGATTCAACGTTAACCTCATTTTGTCATTAATACTGAGATGCGTTCGTCTACGCAACAAGCGAAGAGAAGAGCAGCTCTGTAATCAGAGGCTTGTGAATACTCACGTAAACACACACACACCTACACACACATTCTACCACCTATATCGAGAGACCGAAGAAGGAGCAATGGGTGCATTTCCACTGGGGGAAGCCTTAAGTTGGTAGGTGTTGAACCTGCTATACCACCAAAACAGCACCATATGAGCAACATGCGACGAAATCAAAAACGAACAAACTCTGTGTATTATTTGACCACTGGCAAACCAATCCCAGTTTCAGTGTTATCATTAAATGTATTCACAGAATATATGATTGGCTGGTGAAAATAAAACAGTGACAAGGTGAAACGTATTTACATCCAAAACAGTAGTCGACAAGACAAATGCCTCATCGATGATGCCGTGACACGAAATCAATTCAACTCACTGATAGGTGAGACATTAATTCCAAAGAGGGAAATGTATTAACGATGGTCAAGCTTGTTCAATTCTAATAGCCTGGCTGTGCAAACACAGGATGCATACTTGCGTTTAACAACCCTTTAACACCTGGACACTGGTGTTGATTTTATAATTACAAGACATTCAATCAGATTTTAATCTCTGCCCACACAAGCGTGTTTACATACTTCTTTGTCTTTGCTTTAACACAAGTCATATTTGTACAGCTGCTTTGCTTTGGATAAATTTGATCGTCAGTTCTTGGAGAAAAAAAAACCCAGCATATTGTGTCTCTGCCTGTCTCTTGCGTAAAGCACGGATGTTGTTTGAGAATGTTGAGAAATAAATAATGCCAGCATGATACATCCAGCAGAAAACCTTTTTATCGAACACTGTATGCTGCGGCCATGAACTTCAATAGCTCCATAATCCTTTGTCTGTCCAGCATTGATATTTGCCCACCAATTGAATTTCACAGTCTAGACTTTCTTTGGGCATTATCATTCTGGGGACTACATGGTAATCCTACTGAACATTTTGTCACTACGATTGTCTGTAGTTCACAACATTCTGTTAAAGTTGGTTAAAAAAGTTTCATTGATTTTGGTTTTCATATAAATATAGAGTATATATACGGTATAGGCCTACATTTGTACATGTATATGTTGTTTCTAAATTCTGCATGGAGTGATCTAATATCGGTTTTCCATTTAGTTAAGGGTTGGGCTATCGATATTTTGTTACAACAGAAGATGCAGCAATTATTAATGAAGACATGTCCTACAGGTAATTACAACACTAATTTGGTTATGGTAGACTGGTCAGGTATCTGATTACTCCATTGAACCGATTTGTTTGACCAAACATAGGCCTAATTACCCCTATGGACGGGGAGTGACTCCGCTAACAGTTTCAGATCAGAAGGTCCCTACCGCAGAGCTCCCATAAACATCAGCAAATCAGTGCACTGGCATTGGCATCAAACCGTTTCTGGCTTGATTGTGTCTGAGATGAAATATGGATGGTGTGTGCTGTGTATGTCAGATGAATATGCAGTGATAAATAGATACGTTTGCATGTATCTGCAATGCTGCATGAGCTGTAGGCAAAATGAGCTGCAGCCATTTATTTGTCTGCTACTCATGTTAATTTGGATAAATAACAAAGCAAGCAAGTTTGGCTGCACACAATTGTCCGGGAGTCATAAGGCTAATCAACTATTGTCTGCCAAAGCCAGACAACATTGTAATTGCCTTTGAGTTTTTATCCTTTTTTTCCCCGGCATCAGGCTACATATCTAGTTAAACTAGTTTGCATCCGCACTTCACTTACAGCTCTTCATGCACTGAATCAATATTCTCTTATTATGCTCTTTATTTAATCTAATGCTTAAATCAGGATAATGCATTGTTTTTCATTTAAATTTAATGTTATAAGAGGCCCAGATTGAGGGCTGAAATTGAATCTGAAAGCAATTTTAAATGTATTTTGTGCAGATTCTTCTCTATATGTATATTAATGTAGAGCCAAATCCTTGAGTAGGGACGTGCACAGACATTTTAAGGGGCACTTAAAGTCGCAGCGCTATACCAACATTTGACATAGATCTTTATGCAACTCAACCTTTGCAATAAGGTGGTCAATTAAGGCTGTCATTGCTCTTCTCAATCGTTTGAACTACGCAAGCTCGGGACACCGCAATATTCAATAAGAATATTAAAAGGGCATAAATCAGCTGTAACGTAAGGCCTTCATACTGTGTAAACAAGACGTTATGGTCAACGGAGGCAAGGAAGTATCAGACTGTTTTGGCATCACTGCCCTAGTCTTTCAGTGATACAACCGCGAGCAATTAAAAGTGTCAGCTGGCAGAATAATGTCAAACGGAGAATGTGCCCATCGTGGTGCGAGATTACCTGTGACAACCCCCCTGGCTGCACCTCTCCTCCACTGCAGCAGTCGGCGAGACACCACCTCCCCCGAAAACGAAGCTGCACTTTGCAGCATGCACGGGGCAGGAGAGGCCGGAAAGCAGAGTCCTCGATCTTCATCAACATTCTGCACCCCGCATTCAAATGTGATAATTCTGGAGGTGACTCTCAACAGACTGTTAACAATTGACAGGCAGCACTTGCCAAAGCTGTCATGCTCTTACTATCTCTCCTCTGCCATCCAGTATTATTGTCACTGAAGATTCATCATATTACGTCAAAGGGACAATAACCTGAAGACGGTCGGGAGGATATGAAATGTGCCCTTAAATTGGCACGATCGCATTAGCCGTGACCTTTACTGGCCTTCATTAGCAACTAGTAAGAATTGCAATAATAGTGAAACTTTTCTGCAGGTAACCCCCATCCCCTGTGTCTCATAACCCTGACATTAACTATAAGATTATATATATATATATATATATATATATATATATTTTTTTTTACAATAAAGGTAAGCAAGCTAATTAGAGTCAAGATCCAAGAAAGTTATGTAACGCTGAAGTTATAAATCCCAATTTGTAGCATAACGGCAACGCCGCGTGATCTTCTGTTTGTTTGTCTCTATGATGCTGGTCACGAGCTCATCCCAGCAGTTCCAATTGCTGTGCGGTAGGAAAGACGAGTGGGTGAAGGAAGACTGGAAGTGCGATGAAATTCTACAGCACTGGCTGAGAAGTTTTATGCTCCGAAACATCATAGAGTCTATACTTTCCACAGTCAGAAATACCAGCTTATAGTGATGTAATCATTAAGTCGGCGGTACTGATGAGCAACCTTGTGAACCATTGCAGATGTACTGCGGTCACAGAGGCAGGAAACATTTTACTTATCGCACTTGGCCAGTGGTTAGCGAAGGTGAAGCCTTTCCTGACGGTTTTGACAGCAAGATAACACTTTGGAACGTTTGAGTAATAAGCCTCACCAGTTTAGGCGGAGGACAGTACTGTACTGTCTTCCTTCCCCGCTCAGACACACATACAGACACACACGCACACACACACACACCCGCACACAAACTTCAACATGCCAGTTTCTCTGTGCCTACCACCTAATTAAGGCCAGTCCTTGCAGTTTCAGCTCCAGAAAGAACTGCATTCCCCATCTCCTTCAAGGCAGTCCAATGCGTTAGTTGTATTTTCAAGGCACGCCGTTAGCTTGTGGTGCCATATTTTTAGGGGTGAACACCTGCATGTTTGACACCTTGTACCGTTTGATACCACTTCTCTAAAATGGCTGAAGAAGTCTGGTGGTTTATAAAAAGATGTAACATGGCACCAAATCAAACCCGGTACAGAATGTTGTTGAAACACAGGTCGTACTCACATATGCCTCCTACTTGCATGCTTTCAGGCTGAGTTTCGTTGTGAACCTCTAATCAAACTGCTTTATTATAACATTATACAAAGACACATATTCTTGCTTATCAAACGTTCACACAGATTGCATTATGTCTACTGTTTCTCTACTGGACCATGAACGTTTGATATGCACCTCTTCTTCCATACAAGTACAGCGGCTTCACTGATCAGCCAAATTAACATATTAATTGTTTACTTGTGTCCTCACTCTGGTTTCCAGGGTGTTGCCTAAGATATGAAGCATGTTTCTGAGCACACACACACACACACACAAAACACCACTTAGTGTGTCTGCGCTCGCGCGTGTGACCGAGTCGCTCGCATGCTTATGTGCCACGTCGCCCCTGTCTACGCCCGCTGGTACGTGCGTGTGTGCATGAAGGTGTGTAATCAGAGCCGCTTTGGAACTTTACAAGAAGTCATTAACAGTCAAGACTATTGTGCAGACACCATTTTCAAAGGTGCTCCACAACAGCTTGTGCGGCGAGGGCTGATTGAACCAGAGCACTTGAAAGGGGGAGAGAGACGTCAGGTTCGCAGCATCCTGTCGCGGCCCATCTGCCTCTCTCTCTGCTCCCGCCGTCAGTCTCCTTTGTGAGGAGGAAGGGGTTTGAACATCAAAGAGCAGCCATGCTACCTTGGAGACAGAAACAATTAGTAAGGGATCTGGTGAAAGGTGGTATAGAGGAGAACCCTGTTCCATGATAGTCAAAAAAAATATATCCGGGCATTGCTGGGAAGTAAGGGCAGCACTGTATCCCGAAGAATGTATTCCACAGAGAGGCACTGTATATGAATTACACATTTTAGAAGGCGAGGAGGAAATATTTCCAGCTACCAAGAGTATCAGGCACAATAGTGTCAGTCTAAATTCTCCTCTCCGCATACTACCGTGCGTGACGTAATTTTGTTACTCATCCGTTGTTGTGCATCTTCGCCCTACTAAACGGCAGCATATAGAGCTAGCAAAGATGAGACAACCGACAGATAACACCTCTGGCTGTGATAAGTATATTCTCATTAACACTTGTATCCCGCAATATCTCCACAGTAGTCCAGCTTGAGTCCAGAGCAAATCTCAGGGGGACGCTGCCTCATATAGAATACCCTTGAGCTGTTTCACAGCTATCTAAAATCTCCTAGATGTCTTTGCTGGCTCACTAAGCAACTCCACCTACTTTCACCCCGGCTTGCATTTCATTACGAACGTGAGGTTTGAGTTGGCTAAGTTGCTATTTAATAATGCATTTGTCATCCGTGACCAGGCCAGCTGAAGGGGTTAGACCAAACAAACAAAAAATGAGGTCAATATCACCTGGTCCTCTATATTGAGGTCGAACGCTAACACATGAAAGTGAGACCAAAGGAGAACACTTGGTGCAATTTACTCATGTGTGCTATCACACTATCACCTCGGTGACAAGTACAGTTGACAGTACTTAGATAGAAAATAGAAAATGTATTCTTAACAGCAGTAAATTACAGGTAACACGTCTAATTCATCACACAATCACTTTAGGGGCCCATATGGTACATTTACAGCACATTAATCAGAACCTTTATACATGACACTAAAAGGAAGAGTTAAGAGCATTAATCGGAGTGAGTCTATGATGCCAACAGATATGGCCATGCAAAAAGGAGACAAGAGAAGATTGGTATACATAATCAATTTGCCAGGAAATGAGGAAAACATATTAAAAAGACAGACCCTGAATAATTAAATTCAATTATCAGCCAGGGCAAAAAAAAAAAAAAAAAGAAAAGAAAAGTAATAATAGACCGGAGAGCAATAATTGCATTGTTCTTCATGTTCTTCATTGTGCATTTTCTTCACATGATAATTTATTGTGCCATATTTTTTTTTTAAACGTCCCCAGCCACTGTTAGCCACAGAAGAGCTCCATGTGTGCACTGAGCTAAGCGTGACAGTATAAATAGATGCATTAGATGTGATTGAATGTATCAATCACTCAGTTGACTGCCACTTAATCTCCAGAGTCGAGGACATGCACCATGTGACGGACAGGTGTGTGTGTGTGTATGCATGATTGCATACATGGATACACACCATTAACAAGTAACTGTACCACAACTGACAAGAGTTTTTCTTTCTTTCTTTTTTTTGAGTTTCATGTATTCACAGCGTGGCCTTGTCTTACTAAAAGTGACATAAAGAAAACTTAATTTATTTTCTTTGGTCAATGTGATTCATTTGCAGGATGCTTTACTTCTCTCCATGAAGTAAAATGAGCCCTTTTATCTTCAGGTATGTGGGTGGACAAGCGGCCGGACAGTTTTGCGTGTCATTTCGTAGAGTTGGACGATTTATTTTTCTCTAGTTCTTGCAAACATACAAGTAACAAGACGGAGAGCTTTTTTTTTTTTTTTTCAAGGTTATTGCACTTATAATTCCACCCATTTCAGTGCTGGAGAGAAGACAAGATACACAGACAGACAATCAGACAGACACCAGCTGACTGTCGAGCTGTGAAGACCTGTAGGCATGTGAACAGCAGAGGCGGTATCAATCCCTGGAATGAGGCCGATGACCGATTCCAATTCAGGGCCACATCAAAGAGTGTGAATGCAGCAGCACTAACAGGGATGCTGGGGGTCAGGGACACTGGCTGAGGGATTTAGTCATTTCAGGGCTTATGTGAAGCACCATGGAGAGCAGCCATAAAAGCACAATGTCACTTTGTGACCTGCAGTTGGAGGGATACAAACCTGGAGCGTTGTGAGCTGGACGGGAACGTTGCCCTGTTTTGACACACTCAGACATGCACAGGTTTATTGAATTGCGCGCATACACACAGACCCACACACAGACGCAAAGGTCGGGACTTAAAGAAAGAGGCTACTTTCTGTTTCTCGTGCTGCTTCTCTCTCTCTCTCTCTCACTCACTCACTCTGCAACTTCCATCCCTTTTCTTCTTGTCACCCATCCCTCACACCTCGCGTCTTCCGTCTCCCGTAGACGACAAATGCGCGCGGGCAAGCGCATATATCTGTCTATGGGCGTAAATCTGGAGCGGCGGTTTCTAAGGATGATGATGGTAAATGACGATGGTAATTTTTGACAGTCAATTTGCCACTGATGTCCAGTAAATTTGCAGCGCCCCCCCCCCCCCCGAATGCAGCTCTGCATGGTAGCCATATATCGTCTACTTCTGTGACATTTACTGGGTGCAACGACACTCATAGGAGACATTTAGATCTGTCTCATCCGCATGCAGCGCTCCAAACATCCATCCGGGAATAGTCTTGCAGCTTTTAGGGGCAATAAAGCTCATCAGACACTGTTTCCTTGTCAGAGTAGACCTTGTCCTTCCGTAGTATTTTTTTTTTTTTAGGTAAAATGAAAAGGCGATCGAATGCAGTTATCAAAAGTTATGTTTGCTTAACAATGAGCTCGATGAACGGTATGGGTGCCACAGATGCCGGCGATGTTGTTTTATAAGATGAAGGGGAGGGAGTAGGGAAGGACGTACCATCCATAAAACCATTGTTGTTGCCTGAAATCTCCTGTCCCTTTTCAATAATACTAGGACGCTTATTAAAGAATTACTTACAGCGCATAGTTATTATACTCCCGTGGCTCTCACACAGTCTATCATTAGCTTTATATATCAAGAGAAGTCCCGTCACAAATGTGAACCTATTGTCCCCCTCTCCTTTCTCTTTGTAAGCATACTGTCCACATCAGCGTTAATGAGTGCCTGCTACTGTTGCTAGCAGCTCTCACATTCTCATCCACTTGTTATGCAGTAATGAATCAAACTCTCTTATGAGTGCACTGTAGCATGCTGGAGACAAACCAGGGAAGCTACTTAAAGGCACAGCTCAGCTGGGTTGATCACAATGTCAGTCTATTAGCAGACTCCATTTTTCCCCCCTTCTTCCTCACATCTGCACATCTGTAGTCTTTATGCGTCGCGGCTGATAGATTACTAATTTTTTGCCGGGGTTCTTAGCCGACATGGCCAATTTGAGTCTCTATGCACTAAGTTAGAAGCCCCCACATAGCAATGCTGCCCCCCAGTGCATGCAGCACTTGACACCCGACATCAAACAAATGGGATTTGTTGTTTGTCCTTTAAAATGAAGCTGCCCCTTCCTCAGCGCGGGCTTGCATTTGATTTCTAAACTAAGTGACATTATTTGTTTGTACCTTTTACATAATGCAACAGAGACGTCCAAGTTCTACTTGCACTCCACAGTTGAGTCCGGGGGAGAGAGAAAGGGAGTAAGAGGGTGTCATTGCCTGAGTCAGCGTGGCTGTGATTTTGCAGTTTGGATGTGTAGCTGGCACCTATCCAGGAGCATGCCATCCCTTCCATTCTTCAAAGTGCATTTATATTACTAGCTCTCTTGGCAGGCAGGCAGGCAGGCAGGCAGGCCTCTCCGGCGGTTAAGGCTGAAGCGCCTCCCAGACTGGCGATGATTACGATGGCTATAACATAAAAACTGTTATTGGGCTTGTTTGGTGATGGTTATTACAAGTGTATCAAAAACCCACACATGCATCTCCCTCTACCGCAATTCTTCAGTGCTGGAGCCGTGCATGGGCACTAATGAATAGGTGATTTCAGTGATTCGACATGTGTCATAAATATTAAATGGCTCACTGCCCTTGGTTACCTTTGCTGCCAGCGAGAGCCTTTGTCATGTATACCGTAGCTGTTTAGCTTTTTACTTATCGACGGAGGTGACAGTAGGGGACATTTCAAAGAGAATTTCAATCTCCACGGTGAAATACTCCTTTGTAGTGATACTTAGGCTATGTATCGTGTTGAGAGCTTAACCTCTGTAGTACGGTTATGAGTGTTGTTATTGTGGTTGTAGATGACAACAACTATGCAAATGGCGGCGCCGATGCAAAAAAAAACGCGCCATCAGAAAGAACCGATGACCGATTCAGTAACAGTAGCAGTTTGACGAATTGTGCAACTTGTGAATTAGAGGCAATCGTTGTTTATTTTTATTGCTCAGTTGATAGTTAGTTACATTTTATGCGGTGTAATTAATGGCTCCTAATTAAAAAGGTCATATGTATTATTCATTATGCTTTGATTAAATGTAAAATTAACATAACTTAACAAGTGCCTGCAGTGGAAAGCACGTCAAGCGGAACATTTAGCTCGGCAGCTTCAGCAGCTTTGTTTCGCCAGAAAGTTGGTATTGTGGCCTTGCAGCCAATGCTGCTGGGAGTTCACTGTCATCTGGTTTAAGGGCTCTGCCTAATGGCTTACAGTGTTGGGGGGGTTAACACGTTCCAAAAGTAACACTTGAAATTAATGGTCTGGTGCAGAAGAAAGAGTGAGCGCAACCACAGACTCTCATTCAGCAAGTTAAAGAACACATAGAGGCCAGTGGGTAAAAACAGAAAGTAGAGCCAGAATATTTTCAGTGGTTCCACTGGACTCTTGACTCTGGGGATGACAAAGATACAGCGGGGACATGCCAGGACAGGAGAGGTTCAGGAGCCGGACAGCAGCAAGAGGGAGGTTGTGTATCAGAGAGGCAGTGACTGCACAGAGCCAGAATATTTTTCACTTCTAACTACGTGAGTAGTTAGTTTATTTCACCCAAACAAAAGTTGGTAACTGTCAGAATAGTTTTTATTTTTACACTCTTTTTTTTTTGTTGTTGTTGTTTGTTTATTCCTGTGAACTTTGATTGGCGTTAAATAAGTGAGCACGTTGTCAATGTTTTGCACACTTTTCATCCTGCGTACCACATCAGACAATGTTAGCGTCACGTAACAAGCAACGCTATCATGACGGATGTGGAAATACAGTAATGTAGGTCTAACCTACTCAGCTTTGGCCAGTTTATGTGGGAGGCAGGTTTATTCCTAATAGGAACGTTATTTATTGTTGACTGCTGCTGAATCCTGAATGGAACCATTTCCAGAAGCACAGCTAATTTAGTGGAAAAGGAACACGCCTGATCCACACTTCTCTTTGTAATGTTTTCCATTTGGGCCTACAATTTAGAGTCTTTGAACCATCTCTGCTTGTTATCTTGCAGACACATTTTAGCAAACATGGGTGTGTGTGTGTGTGTGTGTGTGTGCTCCATGCATGAATGTAGACTGTTCCATTCATCTATTATCTGTAACCGCTTATCCTCATCAGAGTCACGGTGGGGCTCGAGCCTATCCCAGCTGACTTTGGGTGAGATGTGATCGGACACATAGAGACAATCATTCACACCTACGGACAATTTACAGCCACCAATTAGCCTATTTCGTGCATGTCTTTAGACTGTGGGAGGAAGCTGGGGTACCCAGGGAGAATCCACACAGACTACCACAGGCTAACCACTGCAACACCATGCCTGCCCCTACGTAGGCCGACACTGAAACTGAATATTACAGGAAACGTAAAATTTGTTCCTCCACGTAGCGCTAGAGGGAAACCGCATACCACCACTGGTTAAAGAACTATAGATTGTGTTGTACTGTATATCAGCGGTCATGGTTTCATGTAAGACAAGATTTTCACGGACCGGCCTTCAGGGTGTGGGGCGTAAATACGACGAAATAAAATGATGCGACCGGCATAAAGACAAATATAAAGTGCATAACAATACAACTCACCATTACGCTGAATCAGCTGGAGCCCTGAGCTTGTTTCACCGTTTGTTTTTTATTTTTGCTAGCTTTGAGGGCTTAACTGGGGTAACGTATCACGTGACCGAGACGAACATCTTGACCTGTCTTAACTTGTGTCAAGAGGCACAGACGGATATATATATATATATATATATATATATATATATATATATATATATATATATGAAACGGTCACCACTACATGCAATTACATGAATGCCCCTGAGAGGAACCTTCACTAAACAATTTGAAATGAACCACTATAAACTCGAGTTTGCTTCCTAATGTAGAGTGAGGGACATTATGTTACGTGTATCCTCTTAAATCCTGAATCCTAGGAAGTATGTTTTTTTTATTATTATTACTTATATAATAAAAATGTTGATCAGCTTTTAACTGGCAACAGACTAATGCTTAAGAGGTAGGACTGCTCTTAACCAGCAGTGAGTGGACGACAGTCTGCTTTTTCCAAAGCTGATATGAGTCACTGGTGAGGTGGTTAACCCTCACCAGCGGAGATGTTCATTTACTTGGCAGCTGAAAGGTGTGAATATAAGCAACTAAATGAGCGTGAAGGAGGGTGTTGATGGGAAAAAAAAAGAGCATATGTGTTCAGCAGATCCTCCTCTTAGAAAATAAATAACCAATTTAATAGTTCCACACGATGACTTAGTCTTACTGCAGCGCCACTGGGCAAAGAGTGCCGCTTGAAATATGTTGTTACGGACTTTTCTTGTTTCACGAGTAGCCGAATGATTTTTACATAAAAGCCATTACTTATTCTTTCTTTTAATACACAAAAAGCCCATACTTCTGAGCCAAGTATGAGGCCGAGAGATTGACTCCATTTATAACTAAAATTGTTGCCCTGCAATGCAATGCACATCCCGTTCAGCTGCAGGAAATGTGTTTCCTCATTAGCTTGTGGCATGGAGTCCCCATCCATTGGTCGAGATGTGTGCCTCTGTCATACTAACGCCTCCCGAACCATACAGAGTGTTTGCTTTAGATCCCGGACAATAAGCGGCAGTATAAACACTCCCCCACATTTCTCACGGCTGGGAGGCCTAAGCTGTAAAATGCCCAGATTGATAGAGCTATGTTCAATTCCTCCCCTGAGTTAGAAGGGCAAACTCCTGTGGCGCTCCTGTATCAAGCATGCCCTCCCTGTGAATCGACACTGGAGATAAACTTTCCCAGACAACAATGCCTCATCAGTGGCAGCAGCAAAGGGGCCCTCTTTTATAGCCAGGGCTCCAGTGTTGGACAATTAACAGCTCACAGCGGTCCCCAGCACAAAATACTATGGCCAGGTAAGCACGGTCTCTCCCTCACACTTTCCCCCTTCACCACCGCTGCTACCCCTCCTATCCCCAAACCTCAGGCCTCGCTGCAATGCATCTCTCATTGCGCTCTGTTCTATAAATTGCCAACAGCGCGAGAAGGCAGATACAAATAAAGGTGATTTAGCCCAAAGAGATGCTGAGCTATTGCTCTCATTAGTCCGGAGTGGAGACCAAAGTCGAGATTTAACTGAGAGGGATTCCTGGCCATTAGTGCCCTGGCAGAGGCTGTATTGATAGGTTTTTAATAAGACGCTACATTAATGGTTATCATGAGTGAGTGGGTTTATGGTAATGGGAAAAGGCAGAGGAGGGGAGAGGAGGTCTCCAATGTGTTTTCAGTCAAACTCAGCCTCGGCTTGGCCGCTGCTGTCAGCAGCTTGAGCATGTACCTTTGCGGCTTGACAATTTGTGGAACACAAACTCTCTCTGTGCTCTGCATATAGCGGATCGGGGAAAAAGGTGTAGCGAAAGCAGCGAATTGAGCGACGTGAATGTGGAGAGGGTGATGTCAGTGATGAACGATGCCGGAGGGATGTCTCCTGTGTGCGCAGAAGTCTTCATTTCCTCCTATTAATCAGTTGGACTAATTCTCCCCTTGTTCCATTTTTAACCCTACAGTGTCACTGCCTCCAGTTGCTCTAATTGAAATATTAGCAGCCGGTTAAGTAAATGAAGACAATTTAATCAGTCCCCTTCTCGTGCCTTCCTTGCCTTTTTTTTTTGTCCTTTTCCCATGCGACGGTGTGATCTTTCTATTAAAGAGACGAGTTGAGAGATCAATTTAGATTGTCTTTTTTTTTTTAACTAAGCTGACAACTCTATTGTCTCAGTTCCAGAAGAAGCTGAGATTAACCTTGTTCGAACGTGAACCTTGCCAAAGAGTGTCGGATTCTGCCAACAACTTTTTCCCTCCCCGTCCGTTGCACCATTCACCAGTGGAGATCCAGCAGGATGAGTAGGCTCCAAGGCTCTAGCCAGCAACAAGGCGAGTCATTTTCTTTCCAAAGCACAAAATGTTAACTGAACTTTGTAAAGACTCCGAACTTACACTAGTTTGATGAATTCAAATTAGTCTCATAGGGCCTGTTATAGCACTTCAGCAAGGAAAACAAATGTCGGGAACATTTGGATAATCGGCCTTAGGGCATTCTAAGATGAATAAGTCAAAACTACTTTCCAAGTTTCTCGTCTTAACTTGCCTCAAAGAAGACTGATAACAGCAAAATGATAACAGCAAATGTTCAATCAAGGCAAATAATGTTGTTTAGAGAGTGACCCTCATGTGCATGATATTGATGCATAGTTTAAGTACATGTGTTTCAGGTAAAGGGGTAATATGTAAGATAGCAAGCAAATATTAGTTAATATTATGAAAAGAGCATACAGAGGTAACAACATCTTGTCAAAAACATCTTGTTGCAGAGATACGTATACTGAAATTAGCATGTTAACGGACTAGCTTCTGCCCATACTTTCTTTTAATACCACTTATGCCTTGAGAGGCATTAGCGAGTCACTGTAGCACTCAGCATGCCCTCAGTCCAACAGCCTCAGCAGCCCGAGGTGAGCTACAGAGGAGAGACCCGGAGGCAGACCTGGAGATTCGTGATGAGATTTGTTTGTTTGTTTGTTTTGTTTTTTGCATTTTGTTTTTAACTTTTGAGATTACAAAGTGAATTCATCTTCATTCTCGTCTCCTCCCCGTGGCACTGGTCTGCAGCTGTGGTAATACTACTTCATTTTAATACAGACCAGACAAAAAAAGGAGATCACTTGGGGAAAAAAAAAGTAAGCAAGGAAGTTGGACGACGTACAGTAAGCGCTGATGATATGTCAGATACTTGACTCTAGCTATCAGTTGTACTATGAATTAAGTTAGAACAGGCCTGATCGACCCAATCAAATCAAAGCCGAATCTGCTGGATTCGTGCCACTGTCAGGAGGTCAAGCAACTTATCTCTTGCATAACACAACGACGCAATCCTGTGGTCACAGTCACTATCATGAGAGCTTGGAAAGTTTGCTGTACATTTTTTTGTGGACGCTGTAAGGTTTATAACTGGTGTCTTATTATAAACAATCTGTGTCATTGCGAGTGTTGGGAGGAGGTGAAATGCTGCCCTATATTTCTTTGGAGCATGTGGCCCGGAATTACACTTAAACCAAGTGGGCGGTTAGTAGGCTTAGTTTTTGCCAGGATTAACTAATGACCCTGCTTATTGAGACGGATACTTATAGATAGTCAATCGATACTCTGGGACTAAAAGATACTGATCCAGTGCGATTCTTGTTCTCCATAGTAGTTACATTTACCACTGATACACTTGTGATTTCAGATAATGATGTCATTTGGTTTTAGGGGTTGAAAAGGAAAAGTAGAAAATGTCAGAAAATGACTGCTACCATTGGTTTAAATTCTTTGGGATTTCATCTGACTTGTTTTTTTCTAAAGTTTAACAGTTTGAACATACAGTATTCATTTTCTTCAGACACATTATCTCACCTTTCCTTCTACTTTAGCCAGTTGATGGTGAGCCCGTGTATGAGACGTTTGTTCAAGCAGCCAGAAACATTGCGCTCTGTATTGCTCCATTACACACGTTTTTTTATTTGTTGTGAAATTAGCTATACATCTGTCTGCTTCAACAGAGTTCTCAGATCAGATCGGATATTTTTTTGTGTATATGCGCATGGTTTGCTCTGTTAGACAGCAGTATACAGAGAACTTAGCAGTTCGTGTAGAAACCAGGTGGGTAGGGGTAAACACTTTGTCAGATCTGGTGGATAACCAATCCAGATGGCCTATAGTTTGATTTCAGTGTTAATTACATTCACAGACTTCTTTTGACACATTTGTTTTCTTGCAAAATTACTCCATAGATTTTATGATTAGATTTTTCATCATTACTTTCTTAATTCTTTTTTTTCACCACCACCTCTCTGTCACTCGCTTGGTGCCTGGTGTCAGAAGCGATAATACATTTCATCTTGCCATTCTAATCCTGATTGGAACGACTAGGCTAATCACTCGATGCGGCTGACAGGTATAGAGGCTTTGTCGCAATGATGTCTTTGAAAATTTTGACAATTTGGCATGAGAAAGTGAGGTCTGTCTCCCGCATGATAATAGTGAGTGCAACAGCTGTAGACGCAACTGAAAGTGACTAAAGCGTGAGCGTGCGAAAAAAAACAAGTGCGGTGGCCCTGCTCGACGCGCCGCAGCGGAAGAAAAACAAATGCACATAGACGCGATGCGCAAGCAACGGGAGAAAACATCTTCATTAATTTGACAGCACATGCACGTCAGTTAGGGAAATATGCTGCAAAAACTGAAAATAACCAAATGCACACAACATAATCAAACACAGAGTGGCTCTCTATTCAACCGTGCATTCTAAATGCTGCTGAATTGAGGATGTTTCCTCCGTTCTACTCTTTGCATGTTTTATTTATTTTATATTTATTTATTTTTTATTCAAGTTAGTGTAAAACTTCTCCCTTATTTTTATGTTAATCTAGAAGTGCTACGCCAGTTTTTTTTTTTTTGTTTTTTTTTTTTCTGGGTATCAGGTCTTTAACAATAAATTAGAGATGGTGGGTTGACTGTAGCTTTTGCCTTTTATCATATTTTGCTATCAGCTGTTCTCACCGAAAGGGTAACACATGATTAATATTTAAATCGTGTGTTAATCATTTCAGCGGCAGTGCTAATTCAGCAGCAATGTGTAATTGTATGTAGACTTTTCATCAAATTGCCCCGTTCCCTCTCCAAAATGAATCATATCGCCTCGCCTCCTCCTGCACTCTATTTGTAATAATTTGTACTTAGGGGGAAAAAAAAATTCTCTCATTACCTCTTTCTTTCATTTCTAAAGAAGGCATTATGTCTATTTTCAGGGCAGCGCTGTTATGACCTCTTGTACCGCTTGCTTGCAAAAGGCAGGAATTCAACGTCATTTTTAGTCATGCACTTACTGTGAGTTCTGGATAAGAGTGCGAGCTCTGCGCTTTATGCTAGAAGTCAATCTCAAAGTGCTCGTTACTTAAAACACCATGAAATAGGCTTTGTCAACTTCACACTGCGATCGTACCATGTAATTTAATTAACACGTCTATCTATGTTTTGCAATGACAGTACACGGAATATTGATGAGCCACATCAATAAGTATTAGATCCTACCATCCATTTGCCCAAACCCAATAATCAGCCACACTTTTTTTATATTTACTTTCAAAAGGTATGTGCCTTTTACTGTAAAGCACACGGAGAAAGTGGAACAAAAATTGAGGCGAAGCAATCAGCTGATAAATCTTTGCTTTTTTCTTTTTTTTTTCCAGCCTCCCTATCAGACGTGAAAGCCCGATAACCACTGCCACCCCAACACACACACACACACACCACCCCCCCTTGCCCTTCACATCTGTGTGTCTGCACAGCCGCGATAAGCAAATCAATATCCTGTCACTTCTCATTTTTACTAGCCCAATTCTGCTCTCTGCACCTTCCACAAGGTGACAAGCTCCTGCCTCACGGTCTGGACTGGACAATCTCAGTCTCCTCTTTGTAGAATATTGTCTCTCCAGCCACTCTGAAAGACGTTCTCTGTCGCTAGAAGGATGCCGACATGTTAGCGCCAATGCAGCCGAGGTAGGCGCTCAGTAATGCTTAACTTTTCTTTTTTCCAGTTCACTCTCAGATTAGTTCAAACGAGACTGCGAGGAGTTGTCTTGTGAGATAATTCATGCTGTATATTATTCCCTTGCTTTGGTGAGATTGCACTGAGGTCTCAGTACAGGCGAGGCCTCACAGCTCTCATGCAGTGCACTGCCGCATCGCCACGCATAAAAACCGCCTTAATCACACAGCTCCAGTGCGATTCATGAGGCAATGGCAACTGATCTCACCATAATAATCAAAGGAATGTTTACATTTCATATCAAGTTTTTTTTTTTTTTTTTTTCCTCCCCTTTGGATAAATTAGCCTTAACGTTGAGTTTGGGTGATTATCTTACAAATGTGTAACTGTAAAATGTCACTGTAGTGGTTTGCGGCTAGGTATGTGATTCAATCCTTTGGCATCGATTCATTTCAATCATTAGATTATATGTTGGTGCTGAAGACTTGGAGGAGATAAAGATTGACTCCATGCTTTACGTTGTGCATATTAAACTGAATAGCTGTGCCCTGAGCAATACAACCACCGCCGTAGAGGAGTTATGTGTCTGAAATCACTAAAAGCTTCAGCCATTCCCAGCGCTTCATGATAGATGCTAAAATAATCTTACATTTATTGGCAACAAAAGCAATTCAAGGCAGTTGGGGGGGAAAGGAGTTTTGGTGAATATGGCTTGACAGCTAAATTTAGTTGTCGGAGGTTACAGCTAAATCAGTGGAGATTTTTAAAAGTTTCAGGTTCCATCAGAGCTGGTGCTCTTTTAAATAAGAGACTGCCTCTGCACAGCTTCCCAAGGTAAAGTACTGTGCCAACTCAATATAACCTAACTATCGTCATACATCTGCCACAACGGTCCCGTGGAACGTTGAAAAACAGTCTTTGTTCATCCATCATGCCAAAATTCCAGCTCTAAATCACCGTGGGCAGCCTTATTGGTCCTAGCCCTTTCCCCAAATTAGGTGCTGTGTTTTTTTTCTTCAAAAAGTAGAGACGATAGAAATATGACATGCCAAGTTGCAGGGTAAACAGAGATAATGGGAAGAGAACTTTGGCCTGATCTTTTTTTATGGATGGCTACCATTCTACAGAAGAAGATAAAAATTAATTTGGTTGCAGCCACTCAAGCTTTTTGGGCAGCAGGGGGAAGATTTGTTTAAATATTCAGTGCCCAAGGCAATGTCAAATAACAGCAGACTCTGATAAGATTTTCAAGGCTTGCCACTGAAATTAGCGCCTTAAACAATGATTTCTTGGAAATATTTCTTGGGGCTTCAGGTTTAGGGTTTAGAAAATGAACTGTGGAACAGAGGGATGATGTGTCACTCCATGGAATCTTTCATATCCCCAACTTGAAAATGCCAGTCATGGAGTGGGCATAATGAAATATAAATTGAGCCGTAGACCATCACTAGCACAACAATGATTTCTGCCAAATGTGTACCCTCCAGATTACTCCTTATCACTACCAAGACACACACTGGTGTCCTGTATTGGGTAAATAAACACCAGCATCTGAATGGACAGGGCAAAACACAAACTTGAAGGCTTCGTGTCCATTTTTGAAGTCTGGAACCGTGGGCTAAATGGAATTGACAGCCATGCATAATCACCTGCAGTTTCAGCTGGGGGTGCTTCGGCTTGGCTAGGAAAAAAGTCTTGTTGAGAGCAGATTCAGCCCCAAAAGCCCCATTAAACTCTAATCCTAAATGGGCTTCCATGCCCCGACAGTTTAGGAGAAACACAGTACAGTTAAACATTCCCTGCCAAATAGATTTGGAAACTACTCTGTTGTGATGCCCAGGACTGTGATAGAAATATAATACGGGTTAGACAGCTGTTTTCCCTCACAGTCTGAATCCCATGAAAAAAAAAAAAAGTGATTAAAGTAATAATAGACTGACTTATGTGCTTAATGTACTTACTGTCTCAGTCAACTGCTGTGTCACTATCTCATATGTCTGAGACATACAAGGAGTCCCTTTCTCATTTATTTTTCCTTGATACCACAGGGCCTGATACATAACTAATTGATTCAACCTTTCAAGAGACTTGAATAATGCAATTGTTCCTTTTGTTCACATAAATGTCCCCACGGGACCTGCTTGATCAATTAACGTCAGATGAACAGTCGCTTTCATTACTGTCTTGCTCAGCATACCTTACAGGGGAGTTAACGAAGAGAGTCAGGCAGATGTTTGGGAGCCTTCATTTGATGCTTGAATTCCTTCGCTGGGTGTGTATGTAGTTGGTATTGTTTGTTTTTGTGTTTCGGTAGACCCACATTGTTGTCCTTATGAGAACCCAAGTTATTTTTAGAGTTGTTAGATTTGGCGTTGCATGTATCGTTAGGTCCTTGATAGAAACGTGTAGGCAAGACTCATAGCAATGCTCAAGGCTCTACGGATGGAAATGTCTGTTAGTCTGTCATCCATCTCTCCTCTTGAATCTTGAAAATGAGTGCATGTATCCATAGCCTCCAGAGAAGTAATACAAATGCCACCAGCGGCAGGTCAAAATGTGGCTTTGTTGAGTATTTCTGGTATTTATGTTGAGCGTAAACTAACACAGTTTTGCACATTACCATGCTAAACTAAGATATCATGGTACATCACCTACTAAACATTCGCATGTCACTGTGTTAGCATACTGACGTTAGCAATTAAGTTAGTCAATAGCTTGATCTTTTAGTCCAAATTGATTCTTTCACAGGTTTGACAGGTTGCAAGAAATATTAATTGAACTTTTAGAGATAGCATACTGTATGTGAGATAATGTATTCATACTTCCACCTCTTCTTGTCCAGGGTGTTATTATTTGTTTCCTTATGGGAAAAGATGGAAAAATCTTCTATTACCAGACTGTCAGGTCAGTGTGGCAGAGCAGGGAGCAAAGAAACAAGTGAATATGACTCTAACACAACCCCCCCATGCATGATTTATCTCACACACTTGGACTACTGGCTCAAGGTTAACAACAACTGAAATGAAATTTAAATTTAAAACTAGACTTAAGACAAAAAACAAAAACAAAGAATAACTTCAAATAAATAAATAATATACAGAAAATAATCTTTGTCAAAATGGTCAAATTTGTTCATATATTCAGGCTTTTTCACCTTTATTTGTTGGTGCAGTTGAAGTCAGACAGGAAAGAAGGAGAAAGAGAAGAGATGACATGCAGGAAAGGGCCTAAGGCTGTAATCTAACCCAGGCCACTGCGGTAAGGACCTTGGTATATGGCTTGCACACTTAGGTGAGCTACTGGAGCACCCCTAAAACTGAACATTTTTAAACAATGAAAACTAAACTGAAATGAGCAAACCACTTTGAGACTAGACTTAATCAAAAAATAAAGAACGGAATACAAATAATCATTTTAAAAAATATATACAAAACTCTGGCCACAAATAAAATATCAAATATGCATTCCTTTTAATTCATAAAGATAGAAAGGTATTAGAGTAAAGCACTTCAAAATTATTTTCAAATAAATAGCACTTGAAAAGGCATATGTAATTATCCATGTCTTTAGCTTTATTAAAGGGATAATGACAGGGGTGTAGTAGAGAACATGAAGCTTTACAGTTCATGTTTGGGGAATTTGTACAGTAAGACTAACGTCTATCTGTTGGTGCAGGCAGAGTCCAGTTCTCTAAAAGTAAAGTGTGAGTGGGTGGTTGTCATCAGAGCCACATGGAGGTCACATAAAGAAACTAGAACATGTCTTTGTGTACAGTGGAGACAGATTACCTACTTCTTTGGTTACATAATGCTCCCAACCACGCAGAGTCAAGAGTCAAGTTACAGTCCAGTTGTGTCAACTGCAGCTACTACATTTATGTCTGCTGTGGAAGAAATACAATTAAATGGATTTTATTCAACATCAAAAAAAATAAATAAAAAGTTGCACTGCCATGTTTATACTGTACAGCACAACTTTGCTGATAACTTCAAACTCCGTCTAGCTCATAAACTATTGAGTGTCTACAGCAGAATTCAACCATTGGGGTTGCCTTTAAGTTTCTGATGGTTCAAGATTAGCCTTGGACTGAACTTCACAAATGTAAAATGACATATTGATTTGCCAAATCCCAAACACACCTGTGCAATCTCCCGCTCACACAAACAGATTTCAGATGTTGCTGATGCAAAAAAAGTGAAATTCTCCCCAAGATACAAATCCTTGATTTTAAATCCGTCCCAAGTCTCTAATAAGCTCTTTTCGGCATGGGTAACGCCTGTTAAATGCATTATCATCCGCTACAGCGTACGGATGAACAAAGGCAGTTAAGTTGTCATGTGCCTTTGAGCAGTATGACCTTGTGAAGTCCGTGCAACAACACGCGAGTTCACACACTTACTGCAAACATACTCGCGCACGTGAAGAAACACACAGATGCATCTGCAGGCACATCCACACACAATTACGCATGTGCACGGACCTATTTACGCCACCCCCCCCTAAATTCAAGTTCCCACACACATTAGCACCCACACAACTGCACCAGCTAGCTCTCACTTTATTTCATAAAGCAGTTGGCTGAACATCTATAAATAGGCTGTAGGGCACTGCACAACCTCAATTTGCCACCCCCGTACACTCCTATAGCAATTATCCCAAGGTTTATTTCGGTTAAGCAGTCAAGCACGGGGAATAAACGACTCAGCCTGTTCAGCGGTGGTTAATAGGAATGAGGATACTTAATAGCAGCCAGCAATCAATCAGATCAAAAGGGAGTGAATAAAATAAGCTAATTTGTTCACTGCACATGATCTGAGAATGAGAGTATTTGTTGATTTGTACCAAATTTAGCAAATCTGATGTTAACACCTCTTTCGGGAGTCTGGTGTCACAGATTTTCAGGTTTGCCCTTGCATAACCCTCCTTCACACACCAAGGCAAAAGTCTGCAGCACAGTCATCTTCCAGGCTATGACCAGGTAATGCACGTATAAAAACGTACCATGAAAGCTTACTGTACATGATGCTGTCAGACAGGAACCTGTATTTGCACAGGTTGTCATCCAACACGACGCTTTTTTTCAACTTTTAATTGTGAAGAAAAATCAGAATTTAAAACTTGAGGTGATGGATATTGGAAAGCTCAGCCTTGCCAAACTACAGCTGAATATCATGTAATAAAAGTTTGTGTTAGATAGGATGACTTCTGCGAACTCTTATTTTCTCTGCATACTCTTTCGATTACTGGAAAGATAGTCTTTCTTTCCTTGCCACCAGAGAATCCCATATAGCGTAAACTGTGCAGAAGTCCTCTGGCTGCAGGAAACATAACAACTTTATGGTTTGTGGGGACATACAATAAATTGCGTGGGAATCAGTTTAAACTGAAGCTTTTTTTTTTTTTTGGCATACCACACACAAAAAAAAAAAACATCCTAAAAATCCCAAACCATAAGCCACAAGTCTTAAAAAGAAAAAGGGAAAAAAAAAAAGTTAAAGCCTCTCTACAGCCACCCATACAGTATGAACACTAAAACAGACTGTTATGATCATTCCTCCTGTTCATGCTGGTCATTAAGCGATCCCTTCATAATGTGCTTACAACAGAAATGATGAGGGACACAGTTCCTGTTATGTTCAAAATATATTCCAAAGTTCATCTGGAGCTACTGTAATAAAAAAAAAAAAAAACTTAATCAGTCTGAGTCGAGGAGCTGGCAGACAGCCAGTGATTTCTGCTGCCCGGCAACACTGGTGTTCTCTTTTCAGAAACGGCACGGTGCAAGGCCGCCACAGAAGCTCCCGGCTACCTCCAATCCTGTAAGCCTGTATACCACACGCTGCTGCTATTCACTGCTCACATAATAGAATCTCATCACGCAGCTAAATAGATTAGGTTTCATTTTAATATAAGGGAATGGTTAATTCTAGTTTTACTGACTAGTTTTTATGAATGTTGTTTATTGTCCATAATTTGAAGATGATGCTCAGATAGCATTGTCTTCATCGATCTGTCTGTTCTGTGCTGGTAACGAGGTTTATCATTCAAACAACTAAGACAACCAGTAGAATCTGGTCCTGTATCAGTTCCCTCACTTGAGTTTCTGTGGTTGCCATGGTCACACAGTGAGCCGAAGCGGCACCGAGTTGAAAAACTTGAACCTTCATAAAATCTGACGCAGCGGCAGAGAGCTGTGCGCGTTCACGCGCGCGGCAGGCGCCCTCCCTCTCGTTCAGCTGCCACTGTCCCTTTTTTCTGTGCTGAGCTGCAGCGGAAGGACTTGACAAAAAGATCCTCCTGCTCTCTTGATCTGTTTAACTCAATGTAATTCTTAAAGTGGTTTTGGTTGCACGAAACTTGGATTGTTGATTTAGTCCTGTATCACTTGCGCTGGAATCCCATTAGGGAGGGATCTTTCAATGGCCGGTGTGAACAAGAGGACTCAATGTTCATATAGGCACCTACCTATTCTTTTTAGACAGACTTGAAGAATTGAGAACCCATCCTCTAAGCCCTCCATTACACACTGATTGGTAATGTATGGCAGGGGTAGGCTGATGAATGTCCCCTCCTGCAGCCTCTGCGCTCTGATGGTGATTCGGCTTGGCTCTTCGCCCAGTGTCATTGAGCTTTTTCTTCCACTGGGCAACAGTTCTCCCAGGACCAGTGCAACATATGTTTTCTCCTCCCATGCCAATTTAATTTAAGGTGCTGTTTATTTGCTTGTGGCGATTATGAACCTCTTCTACAAGGACGTCAGTTTCCTCATGGGAAATTCTTTTGTTATAGATCTGGAGGTGTTTTAACGCATTACCAAATTTTACAAAGGATGCACAAAATGGCAGTTTAATTCCTCATGACTGATGCTACACGTACTACATATATATGTTCCCCAAAACATCCAATACCCTGTTCTGTGTTACCAATCTGTACTGAAATAAAGGCTAAAGTGTTCAAGGTTTAATATTAGATAGTACCATTCATAGAGTGCTTTAACTTCAATACCAGCCTTAAAGCACGCATGTGATCTGGCAGTTAGACAGGGTGTTATGTTGGAGCGAGAACATTAATTGTGGAGCTGTGCCAGGCTTTTTGAAAATCTACAAGACAGGTGTACATGCGCGCGGTTGCTGGTGCATGAACACCAGTCAAATCTTAGCCAGCCATGTGAATTTGTCATGATTTTATGAAATCTTGTAACAAGCTGACTGCTCACCAGTCAAATCCCTGAAACCACTGGAAAGAAAGTGCTCTTCAAAGCCTCAAAAAAAAAAAACTACTTTCCCAAAGCAAACCACTAAATCCAAACTGTTGCGGTTGATATGCTCAGTGGCCACAAGTACAAATACATAGCTGTGAAGGCAGCTGCCAGGTGTGTATGTGAGTGCAACCCACTCCCTCCCTGCCCCAGGTCACTGTGTTAAATGAAAAGAAACACTTGGAACTCGGGTGACTATGCAACGGCAACAAAGCACTTTAACATAAAACTTTAAGTAAAAAAACAAAGTTCTATTTTAACCGAGCAATTGAATCATTCAAACAATCTATTTGCCACCTATATGCTGACAAAATTCCATCTCTCTAATTTGCATCTTTAAGAGCAACCTTCAGAGGTTATCACAGAGGCTGATCACATCCGCTGATATCTATGCCAGTTTATCATAAGACTGTTCCGCCCTTGGTACCGATGATGTTTGCCGTATAGACAAGGCTTTGCAGATGTGCAGGCTGCATGAGGCTCATTGAATGTGAAGATCTGGAGTCAGCACTTCAGCTGACTGTGCCACAGGGAAAAGAAAGTGACTCGTATCGAGGCTATGTTGAATCAGACAGACATAGACACAAAGCGGAAGGAAGAGCTAAAAAAGATAGCGAGGGGGAAGTTGGCGGGCATGCGGAGAGTGAGAAAGAGACGGAAAAAGAGAGAAGAACTGTGTGAGGGGGGGAGAGAAAGAGGATAGTGAGGTCAGAGAGAAAGCCTGGGTATAAAGAAGAAGAAGATGGAGAGAGGGAGAGAGAGAGAGGGAGAGGGACTTCACTGAAAGGGAACATAAAGTGACAGAGAGGTCTAACAGACACAGTGGCTTTGATATCCCCTCAGCTTCAGACTGACCTTCACCTACTCCACATGAACCAAACAGTGGAGACACAAGGTGGATGGACTGTTCCCCGAGCTGTCCTTTAGCTCGCGCTCTAGTAACTGTAATAAAACAGCGCTGTCTGGATGGCAAAGAGTGACAGAGGAAAAAGCTCCTGTGACCTACACGTGCAACCTGTTTAATGACCGTAAAGAGATGCCGGGGTGAATCATATATATAACCATAAAATTATATCGATGTGTAGTGTTCAGAGATGCTGAGGTTGTAGCACGTACCTGATGTAAAGGATTAATTATATATAATTATTCCTGTGATCAAGGATCAAGCCTTATCTTTTTTTTTTTTCCATGAAGCATTATTCGAATATAGCTATATTGTAAAGAGAACGTGTAATGTTGAAGCACAATCTCGAACACTTTCTGTATCCTGCATAATTGATGACTGTGAATCACTATGATCATCATCATTCAAAGGAGCATGGATGCAAAAGAAAATGCATTTTAGAAATGTGATTTACATTTCATTTGCGCATGCTCAGAGTGTACAAGTCATATTCTAGTGATAAGCTCTAAGTTTTTTTGTCCCCCCCCCCATTCCTATAATGTGAACTTGAGTCTTCTAAGTCATACACAGCGGCTTTACAGCTTCTCTTATATCCACTGATTCCTCTTCCTGAAATATTTATCATGTGGGAGAGAAGGGGTGAGGGTTGTGCCGCAGGGATCTGATCCACCTGTGGGGGGAAAGGATTGTGCTGAAATAGCCAGACTGCACACTGCCTTTATCTTGAGACCCAAATCCATGAAGTGTACGATCCGCTTCACCTTCAGTCAGAGAAATGAGAAAATGGCCTCTGGGAGACACTTTTGGAGTGAACAAAAGATCCTTCAAACAAAAGTCAAAAAGGGACACTTCCCTAGTATTCATTAATACTGTATATTACAAAGATTAAAACATTCATGCTCACTATTTATGGCTGACTACAGACTCACATTTTCATAGTCAGCACTGTGTACACCTGATCCAGATACCCAGATACTTACCTTCTAAGCCTTGCCAAAAATAACATGTAATTTAACACAGCTGTTTGCATTTACTGTAAATGCATGTTGCTTCTAAGCAACACAAAGATAACTTGCATCAAAGTTGGTCATCAAGTGGGCATGTTAGCATTTGAGTTGCTAACATCCACCTTACAATACAGTTGGCAAAATGTCACTAGAGTGTCGCTGAAACTATATTTATACAGCTATCTCACAGTTTCAGCGAAATCACTGGACATTTATCATTTAAAGGTCCGGTCTGTAGGATTCAGGACGCTCTATTTACAGAATATGGCAGAGATGAAACACATAATACGCATTACTATGTTTTTTTGTTGGTGTAGATCACCTGAAAATAAGAATTGTTATGTGTTTGTTAGCTTAAAATGGATCTTTTATATATATGGATACCCTTGGGTCCTCTTCGCACAGTCCGCCATGTTGAACCGACATGTTCCTTAAGTAGCCCAGAACCTACAAACTAAATACTCGCTCTGGTGTTTCACGTTTGTTGCACATTATGTGGCCACTGTAGTTTCTTCTTAATACTATATAGGAGGGTAAAACAAGAGGGTTGCAGTCCGCAACTACACCACTAGATGCCACTAAATGTTTAAAAAAACATGATTTGTTCTCACGTCTGTCCTGTAAATATGTAGCTGGAGTCAATAGCTTGTTAGCTTAGCTAGTTACATAAAGACTGGAAACAGAGAAGAGCAGCCTGCTCAGTCTGAAGGTAACAAAGGTCAATTCAATTCAATTTTATTCTGCCATTTTGCAGATTTGCAGGTCTAGACCATACTATTCATCCATTATTGACAGAGATTCCCACCCTGAAATCTACCAGCACCAACGTATTGGTGTTGCAGCTTGTTTTTTTAATCTGTACAAAAATCATAGAGTATAAGTGTGGGAATCAGTAACTTCTTAGGGTCTCTGTTGCCTGGAAACATGCCCAAGCCCAAGAAATAAACTAGCACCAACTCCCACAGGGTGTACTCAAATCTGTATATGTTACAAATAATGCAATGGAAGTGGATTTTTTTTTTCTTTCTGCTATTCAGAGGGGGAAAAAAAGAATAGACAGTGTGAGTAACATGGACGTGGTACCCGTGACATCATTCAAAGCTTTCTCAAGAGCCGTTATGAAGAGTGTGATTGTTCTGGGCGTCGTCATCTTGGCAGTCCTACCCGGCTGATCCAAAACTGGGCATTGATGTAGAAGATAGTGTGTGGACTGAATGAAGCCAGGGTGCTCAAACAAGCCACCCGTGACTGCCACCACCTGTCTGAAGTTGCCACTTTTGCATTGGTTTCAGCACCACCCAAGTGACGCAAATCAAACGCACCCGAGATGTTGCGCGTTCGGTCAAGAGCGGATTGTTGAAGACTTCGCGGTGCGCAAGGCTCAGAGTGATGTTCAGACAGGTGAGTACAACCACTGCGTTGCTTGGCAACCTAGTGTAATGGTGTGTATAAACTGCGCAGCGTTGTTTGCTTTAATGTGTGTGTTTGTGGCTGCACCCGCCACAGAGTTTATATTATTGAAACATCTCTCTGTTGACACACTGGTGATGTTGAATTCTGCTGTTAAAGTGTCAGATATTTCATTTCTGGTAGTGTAAGGTAGGTGTAATATTTCTGCGCCCGCCGCCATGTCCCTAATCTTTATTGTTGCTCACTTGTCTTTTCTGGTTAATTCCAGTGAGGCTATGCAGAGGACGGTTGTTTTGTATTCATAATTTATTATTAGTGCTATACTCAGTCTGTCTGTACAAATGGAATATAGACATCAGGGCTCAGTGGTGTGATGTTTTGCTGGTGCTGTTTGTTTGACATTGAATGAAGTTGTAGCACTGGTTTAAGAGTTTAAGATTACCTTCAACTAAAGAATATTTTTCAAAGTAGCTTTACATAGTTTTTTATGCAATATATGACAGTTCATAATCCCTTATGAAAGCGTCCTTGCACTATGCATATGTAAATAAAAAAAATATATATATATATATATATATATATACTCATTTAATTGAATACCCAATCAATGTGAGTCATCCGTTGCTTTGTGGATGACTGTATTTGAATCTAAATCTCTTGTATTGGCCAGGTTTCTGGTCTGGTCTTACACTATGTTCCATTACATTTTGGACTTTTGGTGAGCCGTGTACTGCGAGTTGGGCTGCGTTTGGTGTTGACTCCATTTTTGACAGCTTTCCTGGTCACAAACTTTATCATTTTCTGACTTTTATAACGGCCCACTACAATACCTTTCTAGAACATTTGGGGTAAGAAATTGGCTGTCCACTAACAGAATCTCGATTTGAATTTGATAAGCGCTGCATAGTTTGATCTGAGCTTCATCAGTTTAGTGAGCTGGCTAGACATACTCTCACTGAGAATGACTTGTCAATCACAAGGCAGCCACGCAAGGTAGATTTAGATTCAAGATTTAAGTGCATGTTTAACTACAATTAAATCATTAAAAAATAGTACGTATAAAAAGTGACATTGGCTGCTCATTTAATGTGGTCTGAAGGTACATGTGGTGAGACCGAGCTTTTTAATTTGAGCATGCACCACTTTACAATTGGCATCCAATACTTTCAAGCCTATGAAAACATGGAACTGCCAGATGAATTAAGCACACTGGTTTTATTGTCAGAGAGCAGCAACCCTGATATCCAGTCACGGACCACAGTGTGAAGTTTTAATGAGCACAGAATGGTCACAGGTTTCCTGGGTCCGCACTGGGCCATGCCATAAAAATAATGGGTGGGTGTGTGCAGGTATTAAATTAAAGTGAACACAGACTTTGGAGGAGGGCAATTTTGTTAAAGTCAGTTCTACCAAAGTTCTTGGGAGACTCAGAGGCTTTAAATGGCCCGTCTCAAGTAGATGCATTGAACGGAGAGTGGCTTGTTTGCTTTTTGCATTGGCTAATTAAGACTCGAGAATTGAGAGAGGGAGAGAGAGTTACGTCTGTTTCCATTTTGAATTTATCTGGAGGAGAGAAATTACAGTTGACTCCTCCACTCTAGTGGGGAAAGCAAACCGATATGAAGCAGGAAGAAGAAAAAGAAAGAAAAAACAACAGCAGCAAAGCTTTGAAACTCGGATGCAGTTCTCTTCATTAATCGCCTACAACACATTGACTCTGCCTTCCCTTTCAACCCTCGCCCCCTTTGAGCCTTCTCTGATTAACTTGGTTTATCAGACAGATGGCTGAGCATACCTGACAGTTATAATCATCACCCTCTATTTAATGGCCACTGTTAATAGATGTTTGTTTCTGTATATCTTTTCTTTTCTCTCTTTACGAGCCAATGCCAGTCCTTGGAGCCACGTGCGGCTCTACGTGTTTCACAACACTCTGTTGCGAAAATGCCTCATGCTCGTCATTCAGTGAGCGGCTGCTTGAATCGTCTTTTCTCTCCGCCTTTTATTTATCCGCCTTCGTGGAAAGAGAGAACACGATGGTGTTGAACAAATTGCACAAAAGTAAAAGCCATGGATTTCAGAGACCAACCTGTCCTCCGAGAACTGCGTCCGGTGTGAGTCACACAGTCATTTAAAAGGTGGTTAATTGTAATCTCTACTGGGGTCTGTACAGACAGGACTAAAGACATATAAGAAAGTCAATTATTCATCCCAACAAATGATTTGCTTGGCCTCTGAACTTGCACTAAATAACGTTACCTCTTTGCTGAAAGATAAATCATCACAGCTATCTTTAATCTCCCTGGCGGATATTGGTTAGGAGAAGTCACTTTTTCATATTTGCGTGTCTTCTTCTTAATAGCCCGTTAATGAAGATACATGCAGAATCCTCTCGCTTAATAAGACACATGTCAGGTTTTTCTTGCCTCCGGAAGGAGCACTAAAACTCAGGAGCAAGCCGAGGCTAAGTCTTAAAACTGTGACAAACCACACTAAAGGAGGGGGGGGAGTTGCCACAGGCAAAGGTAAAGCGGGAGCAAGATAAGAATGGAGGGAGGGAAGGGAGACGTAGGGGTGTCAAGACAGAATTACTCCTCATTACAGTGCAGTGAGGAGCCAGTAAATCAAATGCCACTGCAGCCTTTCTGCAACTTTCCCCCCCGTCATCAGTCAAAAGCCCTCCCCGTAAAACATACTCTGTGTTCTGGCGCATGACTGCCTCCAGACCTGTAATAATAGAAACATGTCCCAGTGCACTATGTTCGACAAGGTCGCCTCCTGTGTCTCCCATCTGAGTCGT
This sequence comes from Nibea albiflora, assembly GCA_014281875.1. NCBI lineage: Eukaryota > Metazoa > Chordata > Actinopteri > Sciaenidae > Nibea > Nibea albiflora. The sequence continues at coordinate 12,567,981 of CM024791.1, read as the reverse complement.
GTTGTCCTGTGGGTGTTTGGCCAAACAACGCGGGGATGAAGAGGATGGGGTGTCTTTTTTTTTTTTTTTCATGGTCAACAGAAGGTCGATTGATGATATTGATGCCTGATTTTTTTTTTTTTTTTTTCAAAGTCATCCAAAGTGTTGTTTGGAGGTTTGATGCCTGGCTGGTCCGCACGCGCCGTCAGCTGAGCAGGTGATGTCCTGCCACCGTCGTTTCACAAATGGCGTGTTGCGGCACCTTGACATTGTCGTGGTCGCGGGGTGAAAAACGATGTCGCACTTCATTAGGTCCCTGCTGGTGGAGAGCTGCTCGTCCCATTAGACGCCGCGGCGTGTCGCACCATGTTACTGCAAGCCCCATTGCCATTTATTTCACAATCGGCCAGATGAAACGGCTGATATTAACAATCTGTTCCTTGATGTGTTTCTCTCTCTCTCTCTCTCTCTCTCTCCCGCTCGCACATTTTTCTCCCCTCTCTTTTGCACTCTCTCCCCCCTTCTGGCTGCAAATTCCTGGCATTAACCTAGACAAAAAATTTAAAAATCATTTGTTATGTTGGGTCACGTTTCAGGACACAATTAATGGGGGGAATCGTGTGGACAGGTAATTTGAATCATCAGCTCCATTTGTTATTTACAATTGTCAATTAATGCTGCCCTCAACAGCCCTTGTGTCAGCTCTCTCCCTGCCAGTTGCCAATTACTCTTCAGCCCACCTTGCTGACCTCCTGGCAGGGAGAGAGGAGGGGGAATGAGACGAGCACGATCCCTCTGAGACATGAAACATCCCGGCCATCTGCCGCCCGCATTCATGCCTCCCCAAGCAGGAGAGGACGGGAGAAAGAGTGTGAGAGTAACAAAGAGGGGAAAAAATGAAAGAGGGGACAAAGAACAGAAGAGAGTTTTTGGGGGGGGGAAATGAAAGCAGACTGGGGATAAAGCGATGAGGGAAAGGAGGACAAGCCAAACGACCTGATTTTTAGGGGACAGTTTTGACCTTTTGGCTGAATGACTCAGTCTAGAGTTTCTGACCGGAGATTGTCAAAATCATAAGGTCTCTTTTTCCTTCATCCTTTACTCTGTTTATGCCAGGCAAGGATGCGCCTGTCTGTGCGCGCATGCATGCGCACGATAAGTACGCGTGTTGTTGGGTTTAAAATATACACAGTGTTGGCGCTGACTTGATGATTAACCTGATCGGCTGACTTGGAGGCAACATCGTGCGGCTCGCCAAATGCCAAAATTGCACTTTTTGTCATTAAACATATGAAAAAAGAAAGCGAAAGCACTTGTTATACCCGCTTACAATATAGCCATCTGAACTGTGACTGTGTATTCCAGTTTGCTGCTTTATTGCTGTATGCGGGTAGTGATGAGTAATTTGAGGAGATTTGGCAGGTTTCCTGTCTCAGTCATTTTATCACAGCCATGCAAGTGACGTGTGACTGTTCAGAGTTTATTGTTTAACTGGTATGTTTCTCCTGGAATAGAAATGTAAAGAACACAATCTAATTATTAAGTGCAATATATTTTTACATTGTGTGTACAGTATATATAATATTATATAATACAATATTAGCACAACATTTCATCCACTTCCTTTTTAACATGTATTAGAGCCAGACACAGATTTCTTCCTTCTTCTTTTTCTTTTCTTTTTTTCCCTTTTACACCCAGGTGATCTCTGTGCCCTGGTTTTTGGTCATTTGAATTGTACCTTCCTGTGAAGAGCGTTGAGAGTCAAAACTAATAGCAGATCTCTGTGACTTAAACTTCCTGAGGGGATTAAGGCTCTCCTCTTACATTCTACTAGTCTGTCCTTATTGAGTGTCATTTTCCGCCCAAAGAAAAAAGAAACAAGAAGGAAGTGCAAGGGCTGACCTTATGGGATGTGGAATTGCAATTTGCCACAGCGGGCACCTCGACACATACAAATGACGAAGGGAACTAAAATTCCAATCCCTTAGAGTCTCCTATAGCTGGAGGTTATTGCTTTGTAAAAGGAACATGACATAACCAACCTTGCAAATGTGTCTGATGGCTTTGTTATGGAGGGACTGAGCAGGGAGCGTGTGGAGGAGTTATATTCACTATTGTGCAGCGCCGAGCTTTTCAGCTTTTGTCAGACCGCTGATGTTCTGGCCAAAAAAAAAAAAACCCCAACAAAAAACATGAAGTCACGAGAGGCTCCACTGATCTAAATGCTTTATGATGGGATGTTCATTCAGATCTTTTTTTTTCATGACAACAAAGACAAATCAAGCAGGTAACCAGACCTTGGGGTGTCGTCTGTAGACTATTGACTGTCAACAACTAATTTAGTTACGGTGACAAGCAAATATATCACGTGAAAGTGGGAAAAAAATGTGAAAAGCAACGCAGACATACGGAATATGACTGTCAAGTTGTTATGCCTACACATATATGTTGCCTTCTAAAACAGGCAATGGAATAATTAGATCTAATTGCAATGACATTACCCGTCAGTGGCAGCGAAAAGTGACTTGAAATCAAGATAAAATGGGATAAAAAAATTTAAAAAAAGAAAGTTATTATACCTGTAAGAGGGAGGGCTCCGAGAGACTGGAGAGGAAACGTGAATGAAAGTGCAACAGATGGCGCGTTTAGCTTGAAAACTCCACTTAAGCAAGCATCCTGCTCTTGGTTCTTTGCATGAAGCGAATGCTGGTGTAAGCAGACGGAATTAAATTCCGTTCAGCGCCACTCTGAATTTTGGGATCAGAAGGTTGAGGCTTCTTTAAATAGTTAACTGTCTCGCTGTACAGCACCTCAACTGAGCAGACTTCCACCAAGAGACCTTGTACCTTTTTACCTTTCTTTCTTTACATCCAGCCTTCGACTGAAACTCTTCGGAGGGCTGCAGAGAGTAACTCCTTTCCAAGGTTATGTGGAGATACAGTTTTCCTCACCTGCCCGGTGGAACTTTTTCTACTTGTGTAAATACTTAAAATGATATAGGTCACTGGAGTGATTCTGCCATCATATGTGGCATTAAAGAGCCTATTTGCGGGTGATCGATGAATGATATTTGTATTGATATTTCTATGTTATTGTAGATGTCAGCAGGGGTGAGGTAGCCAGTGTGTGCCCACTTGGCTGAAGTGCTGAATAACAGCTGCTGGACTTCCTTTGATTCCTTTGACTAGCCGCCATGGCCAAACATTACAGTGTCTAACCTGTCAATGACATACCAGGGATTGCTATTGATTGGCACTGTTATTGCTGCCGGCTAAATTCATTACAGGATCGACCAAGGTTGTCTGAGATGAACACAGAGGTTGAAGCTTCTCAAAGCACCTGAAAGGTTAAAAAAGAAGAGGGAAAAAAAATATGAAATAAAAAACACTTTCAAGGCTTGGAGCTATGAATATAAGAAACTAGACGGAAGGAAAGCATGATGATATTTTGTCAAATTATTTTACCTTCAAGTAAAAAAAAAAAAAAAACAGTTTCCTTTTCCGCAGGTCAAAGATGGAATGGAGTTATTTGTTCACTTCTTCTTCATTTTAGCTCTGATTATATTTGCTATTGGCTTCGCTAAACACAGACTTTATGAACTGATCCCGACCAAGGTTGGAGTTGGATTAATGGTCAACAAATAAAATCGTTTGTTTATTTCTTTTTTCTTTAGAGAGAATTACAGTGAAGTGTTTCAAAATGTTTTTTTCTTCTTCTTCGTCTTTTTTTGTGGTTAATCATACGTTATTGATTGTCGAACGGCGCGCACACAGCTCAGCCTTGTTGTTCACTAAGTTGATGTGGGGGCGAGATACATGTCGTGCGGTGACAGGAAAATTAAGTTGAACTCTTGAGTGTGTTAAAGAAAAAGAAAAAAAATCTTTATCTTCATTGGAAACTTTGTGATGTACTGTCGTTGCAGCCAACAGTAACCCAATTATCCTTTAGGTTAATTCAGCTGAATGTATAATTTAAAAAAGAAAGATGAAAATAAAACTCCAGTCAAGTCACATGGGAAAGATGATGAGAAAATTCAGCAGTTGTGTATGTTGTGCAGCAGAGCCCCACCACGCAACACTTGGTGCGCTTAATGTACACGTAAGAATAAGAAGCTCGTCTCCGTACCTTTTTACATGCAGAACATGCCGCGGTCCCCCTCCGTCCATTGATCCCATTCTAATTTCACCATGCTATGTTGATTTTGTCGATACAGTAATATGGCCAAACAGTTTGACAAATGAAAACAGAGACACAGCCATCTCAATGCCTAATCTGCTTCTTTATATTGATAGATATAAACCCTCTCCTGGACTTCATTTGTTCTTCTACCCATTAATCCACAGCTAGGCATTCTCCATCCAGAGGCTTAGTAGCTCTCTATTCTTTCCTTCCTAGTTGGAGATTGGGAACACCATAGGGGGCCGGAAGATCCTGCAGAATACCAATTGGCCACACCGGGGGGGAGTAGGATGAGGGATCTCGATTATAGATTTCACTTGAAACATGTTTTTTTTTTTTTCTTCACCTCCTCTTCTCATCCAGAGACCTAGAGAGAGAGCTGAAGGAGAAAGGGGAGAAGTGGACTTATTGCAGGCAATATTGCAGGAAGCAACGGCGTGTCATCAGGCTAGTGTTTACTGATCTTAAATAGCAGGCCTCTCGATGGGGATCTGAAGTTTTCCTCTGTGGTTTACAAATTACGATCCTGACACCAAAGTGCAGACACAGGAAGGAGTGAATTGCTTTCCTAAGATGATTTCACTGTGTTCTATGCTATGATTGGCCGTGCAGGTACAAGGTATGTCAGCAGAGAGAGAGAGAGAGAGAGAGAAGGAGGAGGAGGAGGCGAGGAGGGATTGCAATAGCTTCATTCATCATAAGGTTGGCCTGCGATTTCTCCCGCCTCTGTGATTCCGCATGATCTGGGAGGATTTAGTTTGAGGTCTAAAGCCCTTCGAGACAAAACTGTACAAATTGAGTTTGATAGTTACCGACTCTTATATTCTTCCATAAATCTGGTCTTTACAATTGACACTCGTACATCTGTATTGACTTTGGCTGCATTTCTACTTTATATTTTTAAAACAGCCCTTTCATTCTCTCACATCTCTCTTTGAACCGCTGTGCCCATCTTTGTGTGTGTGTGTGTGTTGCAGATAAAAAAGAGAATTAGCTTTTCACACAATCTGAATGCAGATATACCGTGGTCTGGCACACCTGCAGCATCACAGAATACCCTTAATGTAATGAAAGGGAAGGTCTTGCTGAAAATTGCACATCATAGAGTTGAATGGATGTCTGATAAATTGCTCTAAAAACAGCAGCCTCTCTCTGTTTTTTTTTTTTTTTTCTGCCTTGAGTTTTATATTCCCTCGTGAACAATATATTCCCTCGGGTGTAACATAATCTGCATTTCATTAATATTTTCATCTTGACAAATTCATTCAGTTAGAATAGTTTACAGTGCGCCACGAGTGTCTTCTTTTCATCGCACCGCATGCATACAGTAGGATATATTTAGAATCTTTTGATAGTTGCCGGCACGTCTGAAGAAATTCTGACTTCTTCCCAGGCCTCCACTCCACTCAGGAAAAAAAAAAAAGCAGTCGCCATAAGTTGCTGTAATATTGTGTGACAGTTCAAAAACCATAACACTTTGTATTGTATCGGATAAAATATCGCCCAGAGATGCAATCATGCAGGCTGATAATCCAGCATCTGACTGTGCCCTGGAGGCCGGTGGAGCGACCACCGGCCGAGGCCGGGGGTCTGCGCGGCGGGATCGATGCTGATCGCTGTAGCTTCCCTCTGTCAGTCAGTGAGCGTGTTATCTGCTCTCGTCCTTCACTCAATCACCCATTCACTCGTTCACTCACTCATTCAATTGCTCACTCCCTCGCGCGCACTGCAGCAGCCAGACAGGCCGTCAGTCCCGCCTCTCTTGCAAAATACCAACACTGCCCCCTTTTGGTCGGACTAATCAGTCACCTGGACAGGATGATGCCCCACTTGAAAAACGACCGCGCCGAACAATTTCTGACACTCACCCTGTCTCATTGATTTATAAATCTTCTTTGGGAGAAAAGAAAGAGGTTTTTTTTTATCGAGAAGCGGCGGATAAGGGCTGAAGGTTGATGTACTTTTGCTTGGCCTGACTTGGCTATATCTCTGACTGAATCACTGCCACTCAGAGCTTGTTACGGAGACACAGCCATTTCACAAGTGCTCGGGAATCACAGTGAAATAGTGCTTGTGGGAGAGATGGGGCTGGACTGGAGTCCCGGGGGGAGGGTAATTATCCGTTATGATCACTAGGAGACGACATGAGTCTGTGTGACAGCTTTTGTTATTTTGACCGCCGAGAAGAAGAGTAAAGGCGAGAAAGGATGATTAAAAGAGTGTCTGCCCTCCTTGTGTCTTTGGAGGAAGAAGTATGGTGACACCCGGGTGGTTTCTAAGGATGTGCCTTGACAGCAGAGTGGGAGAAAGGGCTGGGAGAGGGATGGACATGAGAGAAAAAAAAAAAAAGAGTGTCCTAAGGGGGCGTCGACGAGATGTTTGAGGCCCCTCCAGCTCCTCCTACTTCACTTTGTTGCTTGGAGACATTTGGAGAAAATGCAAATGAGCAGGAAACAGAGGGACTGCATGATTGTATAAACAGTTACACAAACACAGCTGCCACAACAGCCACACAGAGCAGTGTGGTTAAATGGCTGATTATGATAACAACTGATAATTTAATGGCTGCATTAATCTAATTTATGCACAGCATGCAATGACACATTTTACAATTTGAATAATTAAAGTTCAGAGAAAAATGTAACATAGCCGTAATATGAATAATAATGTATGAGAGAGGTCTCCGCCTTCTCTCGCTCTCTCTCTCTTTTTTTTTTTTCTTTTTTCCGAGTTGACACTTTCACTTGTCGAAGCAAAATGGACAAAGCTCCGAGGCTCCCCAGTTTATATGGTCATGTTCCGGTTGCAGCATCCCATGCCAGTTGTTAATTATTGTTAACCATTCACCAATTCATTGCTGGAAATTTTTAATTAGACCACAAAATGTCAGCCTTTCCCCCTACAAAGGCTTAATGGGATTTGGGTGTTTCGGGCTCCCAGTGAGTTCTGCTGACACTCTTGTAGTTCCATGACAAGTCACAGATTATATTGAGGATGGTTTATTCATTTTCAGTGCACTTTATGGTCAGTTGTTTTCATCTCAGCCCTTAAAGCCTTTCTCTTGTTTATGCCACCCTAAAAATAAACATGAAACATTGGTTTTGAAGCGTGAAGAAAAAGCTGAGATGCAATATAAGTCAGGGAGAGAGAGAGAGAGAGAGAGAGAGAGAGGATGAGAAAAAGCCATATCTACAGAGATTTTTTTTTTTCAACGTGATGAATTAGAAATGTGTGGGAGTCTCAATACACTGGTCTCACAATTCCCATGCTAATAGCTCAAGAGTGTAGGGGGAGAGAAGCCAGGGAGTCCAGCATTTCATCTGCAATGGCGGTTATCTTTGTTTTGTTTTGTTTTTTTATCTCTTGATTTCTATATAGGCCATCGACTTTTGTAATGAATACGCACCGATTGAAAATTCATATTTGAAAACTAACGAGAAGGCAACAACACAAAGATAAAAATCCAATTGTAGGAAATGATGCGTGGGTGGGATTGTGTGTATGTGTGTAAATGTGTATACAAGAGTCGGACTACTTTCAGGAGGTGTTCATAAAAAATAAAAAAAACAAGATTTATTTAAACAACTGTGTCTTATGCAGATAGACGTGACTGATATGAATTAGATAACATATGCCTGATATCAGCTGCATATACTTGCATAATGTAATTTATCACCAGACAGACAGAAGTTATATGTTGTTTTGTTGTTTTTCTGTTGTTTTTCAGGAGAATTTAGCCATATGCACAACACGTCTGCGGATTATGGATTGTCAGTTGAAGTAAATGCGATGCAAAGATGAATCAAAAAGGATGTATGGCATGGCTTTGATAAACTGAAGTTTACATAGACTACATATTAAATAGCAGCATACAGTTTCTGTTATTTTGCTGTAACAGTAGACCTCCCGGTACACGTGAACGTTCACAACTAGAGCAGACTAGCCATTTCAGGCAGCTGTTTTCAGAAAAAAGGTCTGACAAATCCACCATATGCTATCTGCCCGGTACCAAATGGCTGACAAAGTTAGCGACTAGCTGCTGAACACAGTGGAGCGTTTAGCAGCTGAAGAGGCAGACATTTCCCTTGAGATGTGTAAGAACCAAAAATGTGTGAAAAGGTGAGTGAATACTGGATCTGCATTCATCAGGTGGACCGAAACATGACTTCGGATGACATCTAATGATTTTGATGGTTAAAGTCTTGACTGAGTCTGGGGGACGTGTCGCTGTTTGTCCGCAGTGTTTCTCATCTTCCGGAGGCTCTTGGATAAAACTGTGTAAAGTGGTTGTGTCTTACAATCAGGGTCATCTTGTAAGAAGTTAGTATCATCTCTTACTGTTGGGATTAATTTCCTGTTTTCTAAGCAGCCACTGGTTCTGTTACACTTCAGAGTGAAATTCATACTGCACAGACTTTGCTTCAGACACAAATGGTAATCCATCATAGTAAACATTTCCTTGCTTTTATTCTATGTCAACTTGCGTCATCGTGTAGTAAAGCAGATGCAAGAGGGACGTGCTTTGGAAACCACGGAAAGGCTAAATTTGTAATGCAAGAAACTGCCCGAGCCCCATGATCTTTCTCATGATGTGCATGTTTGTGTGCTCGGTTTGATTTTCTGGCAGCGTAGCTTGTAAGCGAAGTGCTTTTCGGCGGCTGAATCTAAAATGTGCCAATTAAAGCTCCCCGTGGTCCTAAGCAAACTTTTGCTGAGAGGCTCTCCTTGCAATGATTCACTAAAGAAGAAAATGTGTAATATGCCTCAGAGCAACAGCTTGCAACAGGATGTCCATGCATTTGATCCTGAAATATCTAAAAGACTTTATACAGTTATTAGTTCCAACCGGTAATTTGTTTGGACAGCAGGCATTCTATGAGTGCTGATATAGAGTACAGCAGCACTGAGACTTGTAACTGCGTGTATCACTCTGCTTTACAGAGGTTCAGATGAGCCTTGGATCCACGTTACATTACCAGTCAACATGCATCATCTGTCTTAGACTGTGGTAAACATTGCACCGCAAAGATGAACATAATTTCACCAACATCAACCAAAGCTCCCTGTGCTGTCCAGGGAAAATGCTATACCAAAAACTCCCTTTAAGAAATATGACATTTTAACAATTCCTTATGTGACCATAAAAACACAGTGTAAAGGACGGCATTGGTCGGCGGTCTTCTTGTCAATTCAGCATCAATAGAACGTTACATTTCCGCAACAACTCAAGTCAACTTGCAACAAGAGTTATTGCAGTTCAAGACAAAGGCAAGATGCACTCTGAATTCAGCGACACTGTCCGTTTACCTGCTGTCGGTTGTACTGAGCACATTTAAAAAGTGCCCGTCAACAGACTCGTATTTTACTGGCTGCACAGATGATACAACGCAGATGACCCGTGGTAACACGGAGACTGACACAAGCTTGTAGAACTGCTGTATAAATGCAGTACCCCATTCGAGGCTGTAATGTTGTATGTGATCAGCATGGCAGTGATTCGCTCTGGCCACGGCCAAATCACAGCCGTGCTGGTATTCGGTATAACAGCACTCCCTCCCGTGCGATACCGCTTTGTTAAAATGGATTCTGCCTTGCCAGTGACGTCAGCGGCACTTTGTGAATTGGAATTGTCATCAAATGCTGCAGTGATGGTAAGCAGATGCCTCGTGTAAGCTATTCAACTGCGACTGTGACATTACTGAACTGCTCTGCTCAGATTTTTCTTGTTCCTAGAACAAAGTGTGCACAGCGCCGTTATATGTTGCACATATGAGAATAAATGTGAGAGAGTAGCTTCTTTTTTCTTCTTCTTTTTTTCTTCTTTTGATCAGAATTATCCTGTGCATCCACAAGGTTACATAATACACGTTAGCATGTCCACAGAGAATTTGCTTACATAATTCTGTCATACAGATAATACGGGACAAATTGCTGTGTTCTGATTCAGTGAATAACATCTGATGTACTGAGAAGTATCGGCTGTAACTTATTGAGATCATAACATACAGCTGCTTTTCAGTAAGCAGCTATCCAGGAGGTCCTATCACTGAGGTCCTATCTATATTTATTTGTTCTTGCTTCCCTTTGTCCAGAGGGATAATGCCACTTTGATGCCATCCTTTCATGGCCTTAACAACATCTGCAGTGGCATTTCTGACATGAGTGGGCGGGCCGGTGGGCGGGCCCCTGGGCAGTGTGGAGGCTCTACGCAACTTGGCTTGTACAGTTGCTTTTGTGTGCATGTGTGTGTGTCCATGTGCGTGCGTGCGTGTGCGTGTCCCTAATTCAGCTGTAGAGCCTAGAAGGCAGAGGGAGGTAAAGAGAGAAACACCTTACTCTCCCATGGTTTGGCTTTGCCGCTGCAGTGTGAGGCTATTATCAGGCCATGGCAATAGGGGTGAGGAAGGGGCCTCTGTAATAGTTTTTATAGGTTCACCACTGGCCTGTCTCTGCACCTGGCATTTATCTCCCCCTGGAGGTGCAGCAAATGATTTTAAATTAATAAGCAGGTACAGGATGGGCTGCCTGTGATGGGGTAGGATGCCCCGAACACAGAGAGATGAATAAGTAGCTGCACAGCGTAGAGTAAGCTCTTTCGTTCTTTTCTCTTTTGTTCATATATATATATATATATATATATATATATATATATATATATATATATATATATTTCTCAGTATAGCCATTAGTAGTCTTAATAACAGAAGCACAGATCCAAAGAGAAATCCTAAGACACAAGCTCTGTGGTTATCATGGCCCATTGGCTTACACACAAGTAATCAGTGAGACGTTTGTGAAAAACAAAGACTGGATCACCGTCTCAGTTGTGTATTCCACACAGCTTCTGCCTGGACCCCTGTGTTTCTCTCGCCTTTTCTTTTTTTTTTTTTTTTTTTTTTAAACTTGCGCCTTGCTTAGCAGCAGCTGTGACTCAGTGTTGTTTTTTTGCTTGTTGTTGTTGTTTTTTTTTTGCTCGTATTTGGAATTAAACTTTAATATGTGCAGTATGTACACCGTCCACCATCTTGGACAGTATATATTTTCTTTTTCCCTGTGTGTTTAATCCTGTTATTCATGGCAGTGTACTGCGGAGCACTGCAGCGTACTGCGCTGTTAGCTGTCAGGATGTGTCTACTTTTTAATGAGTTAACTTTGTACAAAAGATTTAAAAAAAACAAAAAAACAGGAGTACATCTTGGAACATGTTAACAAAAAAAAAAAAGACGTGAGCTTCTCAGCTTATCACCTAGCATGTACAATGAACTGTTTCTTCAATGTGTGGAAGTATCGCTTGAAACGAACACGCAGTCCTGCTGTGCAAGTGATGTTTTATTAGTGATTGCTAATTAGGCAGAGGGCGGGCATACTCAGCAGGTAGCCATCTTCCATTATAACCTTTTGGCAGGATTTGGCTTTTGACAGCGTTGCTAGTTTCCTGTCTTCCAGTCCCTGCTGCCCACACCCATGACCAGGCCATTTCATTCCAGATTCCAGGTGTTCAGATGTGGGAAGTCAGGGTGGGAGGCTGAAGTAAACAGCATGTGCACATGCATTTTCATACAACGCCCTCAGCCCTCCTGGATTCTGGTTGGCAGGATGCCTTTACCAGAAGAAATACAATTCTTGCATTTTACAATTCCACCTACACACATGGGGTTACACACAAATGAAGGCCCATGAACTCAAAAGAAGGCATTCAAAAGTAACACAATTGTCCGCGATGGCTCAAAAGAACATATTTGCATGCAACTCCATTGGCACACAGCAACAGAAAGATTAGACATAAAAACATATAGCCTGTGTATGCTTTCTGTTCACAACATACACAGGCACTTGCCCACATGTTAACACACAGACAGAGAGAGCTTTTTCTTTGCTCATCTGTCTATGCAGACTAACATTTTACTATAAAAAAATGCCAGAAGACAAGAACAGTCTCATTAGATTGTTCATTATGTTTTCCTGCTACAGTGTAGATATATAATAATATAAGTTGGAGAAGTTAATTCCCTCAAAATTAATTACTTTCCGAAACTTTGATGGAGCCTCATTTCCATATTTTAATCCATGTCAGAAAAGGGAAATGTCTACTCAACCACACTGCAAGCTAGACTGTGTTGGTTACTAGGTTTGCCAGTAGAAAGAGAAAGAAAAAAAAAACTTCCCAGGTTGTTGGGACGAATATCTTTACCAAATTCTACAGCAGTCCATCCGACATTTAGTGAGATATTTCACCACAAAAAGAGTTAGCCTTGTGGTGGCACAGGAAGAAGAGCTGGAGAAACAACCACCGTTTGAGGGTTCATTCTCTAGGGACCGTCAATCTACAAAATTTCATTTGAATTCATCAAATGAATGGTTGAGATATTTTAGTCTGAAGCGCTAGATCAATCTTCCGGCATTGCTATTCCTGCAACGCTGCTCGGATGGCAAAAAAATATGATCCAGTAAAGAGTCAAAGTCACAATGTCACGTTCAGACTGAGCCTTTGTTCAACTAGCGACTGTAATCTTTCATTAAGCATTTCTTTCATCTATCTTTGTGAACAAAAAAAATTAAAAGTATTCCCGGGGTTTGCTGTCGATAGTTGAAAATGTCCTGCCGAGCAGCATGTACACTACCTTGATTTTGTCCATATTTATAAAATTCAGCAAAGGTCTTTTCCAAAGTAGTTTTGCTTGTCATCTTTGCTGCCTAAAACCTTCTACAGCAGTCAATGCTCTCTGTCGTGCTGGTATTACATACACGTCTGAGTTGACCGTGGCCCTTCATCTTCTTCTGCGTCTTTTGTCAAGCCCTGACAGGATAAACTACCACTTATTTAAACGCATGAACGCCAAGGCTGAATCTTTAGCATACGGTTTTATGACTGTATTTACAGAAGTCAGTATGTTCTTGATGGTGTTACTACTTCTGGAAAAGAACTCAGAAGTTGGCTCTCCACACATATACTCCGACAGAAATGAATGGATATAATTTGAGTCGCTAAAGTGTGTGTAACACATTAAGTGGTATGAGTTGTGTTCTCTCTTGGGGAATGGTAAATCAAGACGTATTAGATACACTAACACATGCAATGTGTATACTCTTGGGGCTGGTAAATCTAGATGTCTGTATGAACTAATGTGTGCAGTGGATTCACCTGTTCTTGCTTTTGGACTTTTTATCATCTTTAGTCAGAAATGTTACTGGTCCCTTGTGCTCTTTCTCCAATAAGAGCCGTGAGACAAGGCAGTATGTCATTCCCGTTGTGTTTATTTTAATAGTTACAGAAAAACATTATTAGTTACCATCGCATTGCAGCTACACCCGGTTATTTTAAAACCATTTTAGATATATTGATTAAAAAAAGTATGTTTTGTATGAGGTTGAGATTTCTTTCCAAGTTTATTTCGTAGAGACAGCGGAAGAGTGACGGGAATGTGGGGAGAGAGAGATGGGGAATGACAAAGGGCCGCTGGTCAGAGTCGAACCCTGGGCCACTACGGCAAGGACTGACCTTTGTACACGGGGCAGATGCTCTACCAACTGAGCTAATCAACACCCATGAGGTTGAGATTTCAAACAGACACCAGGCAAACCGTTTCTCCTAGGAACCGGTACAGTCTCGAGCCATGGTTGGCTTAGTTTGTTGTGACTGCATTTTATGTTCAGAAAAGTCATTCGTTGACTGGATTTCATTAACTCTGACATGCACCTACACTGAACTAGGCTAAAGATTAATAAACAGCAAATATATGTCTTGGCATAACTTTCAAGGGGATATCACTCACAAACAAGTGAATAAGAACAATTTGCTGTTGTGTCGTTCCAGCTAATTTTTGCCAGAAAAATTCTATTTCTACAAACACTCCGTAAGCCTCAAATTCAGAGCGCTTTAAACTAATCAAAACTAATATCTTGAACCCGTGGCTTTGTGGGATTGCAAACATTTTGATTGAGTGGCTGAATGTACAGTACATCTTAGAGCCGTGAATCAGAAAATATCCACTTATTGTCCCAAACAGTATCTCTCTTTTTATTTTATTTTATTTTTTTAATATCATCACTAGTCTTTTTTCTTCTTTGTTACATTAATTGTTATTTAAATGAGCTGCGCAATGAAACGTGCGATCCTCTCGACACACAGTCCTACACAGGTGTGAACCCTAAAGTTGACAATCATTTGATTAAAAGGTGCTATGAAAACACGACATTTGTTTATTTTTTAGCTGTAACAGGTGCAATGGTGCCATCGCGAGTCAGCTCACCTACACCTACACAGTCCTGAGATGAGGTCTCATTAAGCCAAACACTCTTAAGTGAAAACACCAGTGTGGGTGCACCATGGGTGTGGAGAGCTCTTAAATTGAACATAAGTTATTAATTCTGGTCCTTGAAAGCCACAGCACCCCCCTGGGACTGGATAAAACATTTTGTTAATTTACAAAGAGTGTAACTACATCTATGCGGAGGTTTTTGGGTTCAAATTGAATTATATTACACTGATGAGTGTTGAATTCAATTCTCACTACCTCGCTTCAGGTCTAGATATAATAATGGTGTTGGTGGTTTATATTTTTAAAAATCTTCAGTTAAAGTGGTGCCTTCATACAGAAATCTCTAATACTAACATTATAAGATGTATTATTCTTATTATATTTCCTCATTAGAATAGGTTGATGAAAAAGTTCTGCATCACTACCACGGTTGAATTTGTGGCAATGGCAATAGATGTAAACCAGCATTCACTCATATTTTCATTTTCCTTTTGGATGTAATCAAGCTAGTAACTTAAGTAACTGGCAACTGACACAAAGTTGTAACTGACAACTTTTGCCGCATCCATTCTGGCCTCAGTTCTTCTGAAACATCCATCGTAGTGCCCATCATGTGAGAAGTCTTAAATCCTTTGCACCACAAACTTTGAAAGCTAATCTCATTCCTCCGATGTCCAGTTCCTGGATCAGGATGGTGCTGTCATGAATGCACATGCCTCCTCCTCAACCTGCTGCCGGCAGTCTGGATTGTACCAAGTAGGGATTATGGTAGGGAGGAAGCAATAGGTTCTTTTCTTTGTATTTCGTTTGGTTTCAAGCCTTAGTAAGATTAAGTCTAGCCAGAGTGTTATGTTGTAGAGCCATTGTACATTTAAAGCCTAAATAAAAAAGCAGCTTTAACTGTCTGAGTAAGACAAATGAAGTGGGTAACCATCCTGGCAGTCGTGCGTAGGATGTTTTGCCAGTGTTTTGTTCGGCAGCAACCTATGCACCAGTATCCTTCTCCCTCTGCCCGTCAAGGAAACACTCAGGAATGTTGTGCGAAACACTAGTGCTGGTAGTCAAGACTACCTTTGTCGAGTACAAGACCAGCACTAATCAAGACCAAGCAAAATGAGAGAGACAGAGTCACCACCGAGACAGAACAAAAACAAGACCTCTTATGATTTTTGGAAGGCAACAAAGACACTATATCCTATATATCTCAAGATGATCATCATGCATTTTTATTTGCAATGATGAAAAAGCAAGTGCAGTGTAACCACAGTGTAGGATCAAATCAGGTACTTTCAAGTATAGCTTTTTCACATTTTCACTGACTCTGAAATTGCAAATGACATTATGGTGTAACAATAACATTCTATATGCAGACAAATAATAATAGTAATAATAAAAAAGTTGCATTTTCAAACAAAAGGTCCTTTTGTGTGCGTTTCCATTCATTACACAGAGTTATTTACCAAGCTATTTTAAACTCAGACACCCTCCCGTCTCCCCACTGTCTAATGTGTGAACAGCTGAAATAAAAATAAATTATGGAAATAAATCAGGGCTCCTAGCTTCCCTCTGACTAGAATATTTGCTGAGGCTGATGGCCAAGTCCAAGACAAGTCCATGTGCAAATACCAACAAGTACAAGAAAACAGGACTTTAGTCTAAGACCATACTTTAGTACAACAGGTCTGCTAAATGTACTGTTACCTAATATTACATTTTGCACAGGAGGTTTGTACCTCGCAGGAATTTCTTCAATGGAGGCTCCGCAGTACATTGACAAAAGTGTTGTCCATAGATTCCTCTATAGTGAAACTACACTGTAAGAAATGAGGGAAGAAGAGTATTCACACCGTACCTGTTCAAATGGTGCATTACAAGCAGCAGTCCCCAACCTTTTTAGCGCCACGGACCGGTTTCATGTAAGACAATATTTTCACGGACCGGCCTTCAGGGGGTGGGGGGTAAATATGACGAAATAAAATGATGCGACCGGCATAAAAACAAACATAAAGTGCGCAAAAATACAACTCACCATTACGCTGAATTAGTGGGAGCGTGAGCTCACGTGACCGAGACGAGCATCTTGACTTGTCTTAACCTGTGTCAAGAGGCACAGAAGGATGTAATTGGGTTGTAATTTGGTGTGGTGTATATATATATACACCAAGTGACCCACGGACCAGTACCGGTGGTTGTGGACCGCTGATCATTACAGTGTATCATTTCCTTTTAGACCTAGTGGCCAGTTCTCCTACACCTACACAACACACATCTCAATATGCACTGTGATATTTCTAATGCAAACTGATTAGAAGGCCCAGTTTAATGCAGAGTCAAACAATACATGTGGGTGTTTCATTAAGATAGACTTGAAAATATGAGCCTGTCCTCTTCTTTAGCATGCTGCTGATAACACAACACCAACAGATACTTTTTTTCTTTTTTATGATTTTTTAATTTTTTTTTTTTTTAAATAAACAATGAGCATGTTGATCTTATCGGTAGCTGCAGACAGAGATGTGGGAGGTCTTATTTTCCATACGCCTGGAACAGCTGTTTATTTACATGATACATTAGATTTTTCACTCTGCCTATCCAAGCGGTGCACTGGTACTGTATACAGTATATAATTTCCTTTTTGACCTGCAGACCACTTCTCCTAGACGTTACAAACGCATTGTGACATTTGTAAGGCTAATTGGTTAAAAAGCCAATTTAATGCAACGCCAAACTGTCAAATTTGAGTCAAAGCGAGTACGTGCACCTAAGCCCTTCAGTATCACAAATAAACTTTCACAGATGTGAAGCATTTTCCCACATAAAATGGGCCATAGCGAACAGAAATTCATTTCCAGGTTCTGTCATACCCCTCTGTTTGTTATGTAGTCTTTCACTGAGCCACAGCACAACAGATTAAGGGGGCCTGGCTGGTACATCTCATCCCATGCACCAGTGACATGAGGCAAGCGCACACACCTGCACAGCAGACAGATATTATGCAGCATAACGCTCACTTGCACATCTGTTGAGGAAGAGACTAGATGATTTATTTATTAGCACCCAATTAAAACTTCAGGAACAAGAACACTTCAATGGGAATATAAATATCAAATAGAGTAAGCTCTACATGACTATTTAGTCATGCAATCTGGCTTCTGCGCCCCGGCACGCCAGAGAGAAAGAAAAGCTGAAGATCAGGAAATGGAAGTGGAAACACTCAGATCTTTTGTGCAGCAAAAGAATCTTTTATTTCACTCTCATCATTTTCACCACCTCCTCTACCCTTTCTTCTTTCTGTGCTGTAAATGTGATTTCTTTTTCATGTTCCTTTTTTTTTTCTTCTTCTTCTTCTTCTTTTTTTTTTTGGAAAAGGGAAACCGGGACAGTATTTCGTTTTGACGGAGGCTCTGACCACAGTATAGGCCAATCGATTGGCCTCGCTTGGTTTAGTGCAGGAATAAATGTTGTGGGCATAGCCAAAGGCTGGAGAGGGCTGATTGTGTGGCATTTGTTAAGCTCACCAGGGAGTCGAGAGCGGTATTGTTAGGGTGAATATGGATTTCGACACAGCTCAAAGTGGACTGACTTCTTTTGTTGGAAGCAGATGTGCACGTGAAGTCATTGTAACTGCAGGTAACTACTGTGCAGTATACGTTACACACCTTATCTGTGACTGTCAATGATTTTTTTTATGCCATCACAGGGAGAATCAGTGACTGCTTCTGCCGCGGCTCTTCCTACATATAATGCCCCATTATACCTCTTCTTAACAGCAATGGAGAGATTGTTAATGCGCGGGACACACGGCCCACTTCCTCCTGAATGAATCCATCAAGCCTGAGATACTTTTAAGGATAAGTGTCTTCTCTCACACATGATCTGAGATTCATTTGAAAGTCATTACTTAATTAAAAAAGATTGGTATCAGGAGGTTAAAGAAGTGGGGGGGGGAAATCTCACGGGAGGTTGAGTCATTTCCACAGCGATGTAGACGTCAATTATGAGCGCAAAAAGAAAAAAAAGAACTACTACTCAGGAAAAAAAAGTACTTCAGAAAGATGCAAAATGGTACCTTTTCAAGTTATGACCCCAAGTGATCATTTATTTATTTTATTTTTTGGCATTTTTTTCATCACTTTTGGTAGATCAAAAGACAAATCTGGCCTCACTCCTCTCCCCTCTTCTTTTTGAGAGTGTGCGTTGAACCCTCCAACGAACTCACCCGTTTCAAAGTTAGAGAGCCGGTGAGACGCAGTGAAGGGGGGGAGGAAGTCTTGTTAAAGAGCAGTTAAATCACTCACAAAACAGCAGCACATCTGTAAAATTAATAGAAAAGCCTTTCATAACAGGGTGCCTGTCTGACATGCTGGCAGTCTGCCACCTATCACCAGAGTGTCCTTATTACCTCTGACATATTAGATGTGATGTGTTCTGTGGCTCTGGTAATAAACTAGAACCCCCTACATCCACGCCCTCCGCTGACAGGTCCACATCATCAGCATGTTCCATTTGATCCTGTCTTAGCCTCTCTCTCCTCCTGTCATTCATTCCAAAAGGACAGATGGTCTGATGCGCGAGGATTAGATTGACAGAGGAGGTGTTAATATTTGTTGATGACATGTGCGCGATGATATCACTCTGTCTCACTTTCTAAATGCGTCACACAGATAGAATAGATCATACATATATGTGTGTGTGCGTGCGTATCCGTCTCTCTTTTCTTTAGGTCTGTCTTCAGCTGGACACTTCTCATCACGGAGCTGTCTGTTTGACGCGCACTTTCTTTTTGCTGCAACCTCGGAGGCAAAGCGAGGCGCGGGGCAGAGGGAACGGGTAAAGATTTGTCAGATGGGCAAGGAAAACCTGCACACAAGCCGAGCTTAGGATGATTTATAGAGCTTATTTCTGAGAATGGTAAAGCCAAATTAATCACGTTCCCACCTGAAATCGCTGTTCAACAGTGACAAATGACAAGCTGCCAGGGACAGACAGTGAGCCATCCATGAAGCGTCCACCGATGTGCTCCTTCCTTAGATAGCCTGACCCGGGGTGATGCCTTGCCAGATGCCCCCCTCTGGATGGCCAATGCCAGGCGTACTGGGGCCAGCCCTATCCCGCCCCCCCCACCCCCCCAGCTGGGTACCCATGCAGGGGCCTAATGATTTGGGGACAGCCTGCCAAGCAGATGGAGAATGGAGTGGGGGGCTTACCCTATCAGCTAACGCTGTTGTCTGATGACTGGGCCTGTGAAGGCCACAAAGCAAGTCAAGTGTAGCTACCACACTGTGGAGGCAAGAAAGTGCAATACACAGTGCAAAAATTCATGCGCAAGAAAGAACTCCGGACTGTATATTCATTTTATTCAAAAGGAGATCTACTGCTCTGCTCGGGCTAGCAGGCATTTCTCCTGACCGCCCGGGCTTATTTGAGACTGAGAGGGATTGAGAATTGCGCACGTCTTCTCGTTCAACAGAGATAAGGTGTAAATGGTGTTTTCACAGCAGACATGTTGACATGTCATAGCAGGAAAAGCACAGGTGTGTTTAAGAACATTAATGACGGCTACGTTCCTCTCAGAGCAGGTCCTGGGACACTGAAGTCATTAATGTCATTAATTACACCTCTGCTTTTCCTGCTGCGACAAGTCAAAATATCAGCGTGCAAAATGCTTTCTTCTGCTTTAAACACAAGTGAAAGGATGTGCAAACACTTGCAATTCCACGCTGCCGATTAAACTTCATAATCATAGAAATAAAACTTCCTAAAGGAACACCGCTATTGGAAGGCAGCGTTTACAGTGCTCGGGAATATTTCAGTTTCCATTCATCATAATTGATGAACTCTCGTTTAGTGAAATTGTCATGGTAGCAAGTAAGCAACTCACTCTTTCACTTGATTGACAGTCCAATGTTTTGTTTTGTTTTCTGACCACAGAATCTGCAGTTGGGATAACTTAGAAAGGGTTAGCATAGTGTGCAACTATGGCCCTGAGCTGTTACCGCAGAGGTCTCCAAGTTCGCTGACAGATGACTTTTAGAGTTGTCATTATCCATTTAGCCAAGGGAACTGACAAAGTATTTTCTATTGGCATCCCTGGTGCTGAATTCAGGAAGGAATTCCAAACATCAAAAAGAAAAGAAGCGTGGCTTCCGATGATGACAGCGGCTCATCTGGCCGGAGCTGCTCATTTGCAGATCTTTTCTCTGCTCAGGATGTTTGCACAGGAGGCTCTTAGTTTTCGTTAGGGATTTTTATGTTCGCCAATTGAGCTGCCATCCCTATGAGGTCCACCAATGAATGCCTGTCTGTATGTCTGTATTCATACGTAATAAGAATTTGTGTTTACTGATAGTATCATGTGTGATCACAGTGACGACTGCAAAGATGTAAAAAAAACTATAACTATACTACACATAAATACTGACTACTGGGGATGTTTCAAACACATATTTTGCTCCTGGATCTGATAGCCGATTTCTTTGGCAAAGCACTGCTAGGCTAAAAACAAAACTTACCAACTCTTTGTTTGAGTCAGACAAAGACCAAAATGTGTCCTTCATCTTAACTGGAATGGAGCCTGCAGAATGCCTCTGCTCTGCCTCTGCATGCTCACTGCATCTGCAAGGTCAAGATCCACTAGTAAACAAATGCCATTTGTGTCATTGATTGTTTTTTTTGTGACAACAAATTAAAATAATTAACCCCAATCTTCTTCTTGTGCATTCTGGTTATCTATGCGTCCGTTGATTATGCCTATAACTGTATATAACCATAACTGTCTACTTTCAGAAGAAGAGGAGGTAGCTCCCACCCAAAAATGCAGCTGACTGTTAGTTTGTTTGCACTTCTAGAGGTACATGCGAGATGCGCCCTGGGATCGTGCATCAATCAAAGTGATTTTAAATCCAATATTGCCCTGTGACATTACATTAATCTATACAGACATATATAAAGACAACTTGATGCAACGTTATGCACTTTATCCCTGCTTTGTTTTAAAAAATCATTCTGTTATTCTGATCCATCCGACTGGAGGCACATTCTGCGTTGACATCCCGTGTTGCCTTGACCCCGACGTATAAAAAGATGAATAGCAGTACCGACTCACCTATATCCACGAGTATGTGTGCCCTCGGCGGCTCTCCAGGTACTGTACAATATTTGCAGTAGAGATGCTGCACTGTGAATGAGATTGTATGCTCTGACATAGTTTTGACCTTTTGACTACTCTCTTCTGACTACTCTCCGGAGATGCAGACAGGCACACGTGGTGAAGTGCACAGAGTTCAGTAAATCTTTGAGTTCACGATTTCGAGTAAAGACATGTGAGCATGAATGCTTCAGTTTAAAAAAGTCTGCGGGTACGTCCGAGGCTCTTATTAGCTAACGGCATGTTGATGAAGCCATTTCGGTGCTTCTCGGTCGTCCTTCCTGTAGCTGTAAGACGGATCCTGTGTGTGAGTTATCTCATGTCACTGCACATTAGGAACAACATCCATTCATATGCCCCGTTCAAGCTTTTGTTTAGTATACAACATTTATCTGGCCATTCAAAGTACGGCAAACAATTCCTCCCTCATTAATGTCAGCAGTGACATTGCAACATTGGTGGAGCCTATTATTTCCCATAATTCAGGTTAAGCCATTTATTGCCCTGAACGATAATGTAGACATTAGTAGCCCTTGATTGAATGTCCATGTTTCCCTGTTGTTCTGTTTAGTGGTGCGCGTGCACATGAAAAATGACTCTCCTAAAAACCCCAAAGCAGTCACCTACGACATGATTTCACTCTCTGCCATGAAAATAAATAATTTTTACCCTTGACAGCCACATAATTAATAGTGATGTGTAGCAGGTCCATTTCAACGGACCCACTTAATCTAATTTTGTTTCCACTCCGCGATTTGTAAATTACTGCAAAATGACGCGCCATTTACCACTGTCTCCGCCCGCGACAATGGCAATTTTTCTTCCTGTGTAATTCTCTCTTAGCTGAGGATTTTAAAAAAAGAAACACTCATCTCTTCTTTTCTCTCCAGCTCGCTCTTCCTCCTCCTTGTGCTGCTTTCCAACTCCCTTACTCCCCTTTCTGCTTTTCTCTCCAATTTAGCAGCATTCGAAGCCGCCGAGACCTTCTAACACATTAGCTGTTTTACAGCTTCCCCAGAACACATATGAGCACTGATCTAAAATGTCAGCACTACAAATGCCTCGTCCACATTCCATTATTTGCCACTAAATGTTAAGCGTTTATATATTCGCACGGTGTTGCGTTGACATTTGAGCGCGCGGAACGAGAGCGGGGCCCGCTGATTTGTTGCACCATTCCATGTCGTTTGGGTACATGCTAACAAGTGACAATCACCCGGGTGTCCAAAAACTGGATTCCCTTTGTTCGTTGTCCTGAGAATCGTCAGAGAAATACTTGATATGTTAGAGCCATCTATTGATAAAAAAAAAAAAAATGTCACTTAAAGCACTGACAGGGAAAAGGTTACACCAGCCTTGACAAACGGGAGACATTCAGCTCCAAATGTCACAAAGGAATATGCCGCTTAATAATCAGCTGGAAAAGGAAACACTTTCTGGAGCATGACCGCGGGAGCGTTGCGTCGGCCTGTTACTCAACGCCCAGTTGCAAAGATGTAAATTGCTCAAAGGGTCATGTTGCATCATGTCCAGCTTGATATTCAGTGTGATTCTGTCTGACGGCGTACTTAACTTTCAGTTTTACTTGATGCTCACATTGTGAGACCTCTGTAAAATGTGTTCATTGGAAATATCAAAAGGCTTCAGTCAGAGTGATCGCATTGTTTCTTTCTTTCTTTTTGTTTCAAGCACCTTCTGTGTATACCCATGGGCTGAGTTGTAGGAACAGACGTCTTGTCCGTCCTCACAAAATACAAAGGGTATGGCACCTAGCCAAAAATAATGAAGGGCTAAGTCTCGCCTTTCTCTTTTCTGGGAGGATTAATGAGGCAAAGCAAAATGTTTGAACAAACCTCTTGGCCCCAAGGAGAGTGGGGCCCTGACCTGACTACCATTCACAATGTCAAGTAGGTGGACTGTCATTTTATACATGCCACAGAAGACTGATGAAGCCTGACAAACTCCACCAAGTAAGAGAAAATACAATTAGCAGGCTCGTTGGACAGGGCAGGAGGCAGCCATTTATTTTAAATACTTGGTGACAGCTGCTAGCTGCTGCTTCCCAATTTCTCTTCTGTTCTCTCTCTGTCCGCGCGTGTGTGTGTGTGTGTGTGTGTGTGCGTTTGCGTTTCTCTGTGTAATGTATTTAGATCTGACCTTTCTTATTGGCAGTGTCGAAGTCGCATTCAACGCACTTAACTGGATAACTGTCTTCTTCCTCAGTCAGAAGTGGCTATGCTGGCTGGTAGCATTCAATCCTCACATTAGGCTTCATAATAAACAATTATCTAAGTAGGACCTTCGTGGGGGAAAATGAATTCTGGGAGAGATAACTAGAGCTGTGGAGAACATTGATTGATTGAGTGTCTCGCGGTCCTCCTCTGTAGCTTTTATATTATCCAGTGACAGCAAGAGGAAAATCAGTTTATTTAAGAAGGCTTCCCCCTGAGACAGTGAAATGAGAACGAAAAAGACAAAAACAGACAGTGAATGAAGCATTGGGTTACGGAGGGGGGATAGAGAGGTGCAAGAGGAGAAATGTATTTCCAGTACAGCCATGGCAGCACAGCGACGATGAAAGCCACGTATCGATTGGTGAGAGCGAACTGTATAACAAGGCCCTGCCAAGCTGTGTGGCGATTGTAAATGACAGCACGAGGAATGTTTGGCTGTTATTTTGTTTTCAATGATTCTATTTTAGGGCGAGATCCTGTGGCCACGACGCCCTACTTCAGAGGAAAGGCATCTCAATAGAGCGCCGCCGCTGCTGCAGACGGGCCGGAGAGGCAGGCGTGTGTGAGGTGTGTGGGGGTGGGCATCCACAGCAGACAGGCAATTGGACAACGTCTCTCAGGGACTGTGAGGCGGCCAAACAAGAGTCTGCCGAGGAGGGAACTTGAAAGAAAAGGCAAATCTGAAATGAAAAGGAGTAAGTTACTCATACTCAAACCCCCCAACCCCCCCCACCCTCATCCCGGCTTTCGCCACCCACGCACAAACACCTTCTCAACTCCAACACATTTTCCTCATCACAGGAAGTATCACAAAGGGAGCCAATGATGATCACGATTCACACCAAAAGAGGATGACAGAATGTGAAATCTAAGATAAGAAGTTTGATTTCCACGTGCATTGAAGTTGTATACGCCTGCTGGCATAATCATATCACAGTAAGCAGTTGTTGCACCTTTTGTATATGTGAAAATGTAATCTCCCCGACAGCCTCCATATGTATTAAAAGAAAAACTCAGAATCAGATGCCACATAATGATACCAAGCAGAAGACAGGTGCAAGGTGGAGCTCATCCTTCAAATAGTTTAACAGTTAGTTAGTTTACACGTAAATTAAGCTCACTGTGCTAATAACATATAACAGTGTGTTACTGAGAAAATGTGTCCATATGCTGAGAGTCAATTTGCACATCTTTCTTCAGATGGAAGTTTTATTTTTAGCCACTCTCGCAGGGTGACTCTAGGGAAAGCCGTGTCGGTCCACCACTTTAGTCCAGACTGAAATATCTGAACAACTATTAAATGGGCTGCCATGAAATTTAGTCCAGACATTGTCCCCAGAGGATGAATCATATGGACTTTGATCCCTTGACATTTTTCCTCTCACCACCAGCAGGGAAAACTTTTCACTTCTGCAGTAATACATCAGCACCCACTTGATGAACTGGCACAACATTTTGTACAGACATTTATGCTCCCCAGAGGATGAATCCTCCTGACTCTGGTGATCCCCTGGCTTTTCCTCTAGCACCACCATGAGGTGGCGTGGAGTTGAATGAAATTTCTTGTCAACTGTGGGAGGAATTGCCATGTAATTGGTTCAGGCATGTCCCCCTCAGGACGAATTGTAATAACTTTGGCGATCCCCTGACTTTTCATCCGGCACTATCATTAACCTCGTGTCAGAATTTCAATTTGTTCAATACTCTGGTTTATAAGCAAATACCTGCCAATCTAGTAATGGCATTCCCCTCAGCTTCAGCTATGTTATGTTTGATGCTAAGAGGCAAATGCTAGCACACTAACACGCTAAACAAGGACATTATACCTGCTAGTTAGCACTAACACAGAGCCAGTTTGGCTGTAGACATTACGTCTATGTATTACATGTATTTATGTTTATGTTATTTGTTTAAACGAAAATCAAATCTGTCTAATCATTATAATATAAATTAGTTATGTGAGTTTGATTTTTTCTTGGTGAATAATTAGCATTTTATAGGATTCAGCCAAGAAGGCATCAGAAAATATTAATGAATTACATTTAGGTCCACATGTTTAAAGACCTGACAATTAATTTGAGAGGAAATTAAAATCTTGCATCTTGATTTGATTTTTCTTTGGTCGCCGGCCAACACTTTTGTTTACATTTGGATATGGGCTCTGCTTTTAATTAATCACTTCTGTCTGATTTAAGCAGCTTGAGTTAATGTACTATTAGTATTCTCTCTCCCAAATATCCAACGTGATTGACTCACAGAGATTGAAGTTATATTAACAGGCTGTTTTACATGTCCCGTGGTGCTCTTCTCACAGTGGGGCGCTTAATCCAGCCCTTTAGGTGTCTACTTACGTGCTTTTATGGATGATGGAGCCAACATTGAGCCCACGCCTGTAGCACCTACAGCCTTTGCCTTTTTCCATTTGCACTTCCTTCTTGGGTACAGCAATACACAATTTTCACACAAAAGCCTTATGTAATGACAGTGAGAGAGGTTTCTATTATTTATACAGGTGGAATGGTTATTTAAAAGCACCCGACCCCCCCTCTCCACTTTTTGGTCTCCTCAGTTGTTATCTCTGTTTTTACCATCCCATTTTCTATTTCTCTGCTGGTTGATTTCTTTGGGGCGCGCGTTTTACTGCATGTATGCATGCGCATGTCTATGACAGCGCGCCGAACACAACATACCTCCTTGCATTTCAAGTAGGTGAGGTCCCTCTCTCGCCAGGCAGCCGTCTCCTTAAATGAATATTTGCACAGTATTGATTAGCATTAAACCCACAGCAGTGTCTTTCATTTGCATGTGGCAGCCAGGGATCATCACTGGGGGAAAAGCTGGGGGACGCAACCAAAGAGATGGAATGTGGATTGCGTGGGCAGTGGCAAAGATATAAAACAAAAAAAGATCTTTTCTCTCAACAGGGTTTCCCTTAATAATCCACCCATTATCTTGTGTTTCACTGCTCACCATTGGGCCTCGGACTTCCATGCTACGCAGCCTGGCCCTCATCAGCGCAGACAGCCAGATAGAGAGAAGAAGCAGTGAGGCTGGCAGAAGTGTAAGGGGTTGTGGTGAATGGTTGGCTGGGCACCTCACTGTAGGATACCAGAGAGATAATAATGTGTGGAGGCAAGCAGGAGCCATGTATGTCTTGCAAAAGAATAATTGCTACCCTTTCAAGAGCCATTTCTTAATTGGCCTGGCTGTTGTTGAGAGGAACTTGGAGAACAGACAAGTGAGAAGCAGACTGAGAGAAGGAGAAGAGAAAGAGTTGGAAGGGGACGGTGAGCGTGCGCTCTGTTGTTATCACTACTATAATTATGTTTCAGAGGGGTCAAACGGCACCTACCACCAGGTAAGTGCATATCATCTATTCTTATTCCTGGACAGGAAAGTAACCGGGATCCATTTCCGTCAATGGATCCAACGCCTCCAATGTTTTGTTTTGCTTTTTTTTTTTTTTTTTTGCTCATCAGGACTAAAGAGTGCTACGGGCAGTTATTTCTAAACATTCATTTCAGTTCTTTTTTTTATTATTACTTAATTTTTTTGCAGCATCGTTCTGGAAGTACGTTATGTTACTGTAAAGCTTTAATTAAAAGCCCAGCCCCAGTGAAGTGCCTTTCACTTTCACTTAATGGGTGTTGCAACAGGTTTGGACAAAATGAATGCAGGTTTCAATTAGATGGCGAGTCTGGTTTTTATGGAAGTCATTTTGATGTATAAAACCTTTTCAAGCCCACCAGGTCGATTGAGATATGTCTAAGCTTCTTAGATCAGACATTAAAATGTGAATCTTTAAGTCTTTAAAATACTATCATAACCTTCTGTGGAATAACTTAGTATTCAGTTGTGGAAATTCAATTGTAGATATCTATTATTCTTAATTGCACTAGTAAAAAAGAATTTACTGACTGGACTGATTCTCTTCCTGTCTTTTGGATAAAAGTCTATCTGAGTGTTGGACCCTACATTTCTGAAACTGCTGCTCTTTCCTGTGGCATGACTGAATTGAAAGATATTTATTATCACTGTTCTTCTGATAATATCCAACTGTATGCTTCCGATTGCATAGCTTAACCTAGGCAGGTGTGAGCAGATTCAACCACTGGCCTGCTGTTAAGGAGAACAGTTGCATAATAAAGGCAACGAAACCAACCGGAGGCTGAATCAAGTTTGAGCAGTACTGTACTGAATTCACATTCACATGGAAGGCGCAGCGCAGATGGACATCCAGGTGACGGGGGATTCAGAATGGTGCAGGGCTGGAGGTGGCAGGAGTCCAGCAGTACAGGTGTCGGGACGAGACAAGGCTGGACGTGGCAGGTGAGCGGCGGGGGGGGGGGTTCCTGGAACACAGGGAGATCACAATTAGGCAAGGATCAAACAAGAACAAAGACTTCACAAATGAGTATAGAGTTGGCTGGAACATTACCATGTGGGAGACTGAACGATCAGACGGAGTGCATGGCTGAACAAGTCCTGCATGCAGCGGCGGCTGATTGGGAGCAAATCGATAGTGCGGGTCTTGAAGGTGTATTCTAACAGTGTCCATAGTCATACTGCAGGTGGTCCTTTTAGCAAACTAGTAACAAATTGGATAGATGGTGGTAACGCCTCTCTTGACATCAGTACTGATGCAGTTGCATATCAACAAAAACACCCGAAAAAAAAACACACTTGCAACCTTAAAGCTAAAGCTAAAATGTAAAAATGTTCATGAAAATACTACACCACACATCCGCTCACCCACACCCGTGATCACATCACTCCCGTCCTCCAGAACCTCAACCGACTCCCAGTTCCACTGCGTATTCAGCCCTCCATAACCGGGCCCCTTCCCCCTTCGCTGACTTGCTCCATCGCCACAATCCATCCCGCGGCCTCCTTTCATCTGATGCAAACCTTCTGACTCCACCACCCAGGACCAAGCACCGAACCTGGGGAGACGGAGCCTCCTCTGTAGCTGCCACCTCCCTCTGGAACTCTCTCCCCAAACATATCCGTGATTTGCAGGTGGCACTGACAAAAACACACCTTTTTAAAATTGCTTTTAATGTTTAGCTCAGTCTGATGTGTTTTTAGTGTACTATTTGATGTTGTTTGCTGATTCGATGTTCTTTTGTACTTGTATTACAATACTGTACTAGTATCTAAATAATAATTTATCAAAATAATTAATAATGAAACATTGCTGACTCAATTCACACACTTTTCTAAAAACGCGTTACCCGCTATGACACATGATTCCCAGTCTGAAGTGGACTGAGATTACAATAGATCTGGATTAATTGTGGACTTCTTTGCAGTGATCCACCTTTACCAAGAGATGATAGCAGTCTATTGAGTCAACTTTGAGGCAGCGCGCGGCCCCACGCCCACATCTATGGCAGTGCTAACAACTGATAATGTCCATTTAATGGAGTGGTAACATTTAAAGCAGGTGCAGAGAGAGAGGCAAAAAAAAAAAGTCTCCCCGCTCAGTGTGTGTGGATATGTGCGTGCGTTGCAGGGATGGGTGTAGGTGTTGTACAGTCTTCTCGAGCTTGTCTGCACCTCTGTTGCCCTGGGAGCAGTAGTCATGGAGCTGCTCCTCAACCAGGAGATATTCCTCACACACACACACACACACACACACACACACACAGGCACTATTGCACACACAGACTAAATGCACACAGGCAGATAAACCCAGTCACAGATATGCTTACAGATTTAGACAATTGCAAAAACACATGGTTCAGGTTCATACTGTGCAGCATTTTCTGAACTGCGTCTCAACTTGGTTGCGGTGGTTAAATGATGATTCATCGAGCCTTCAAAGTCAAATAAAACATGAATTATTTGATTTTTTCGGAATAGAAAACACCATGAATCATTCTGTTTTCGGGCCTTAGGACAGAGGTGCAAACATGCACAGCAAATTCTCCCATGAATAGATGACAAAATTAAAGGGCAGTACTGTGAGTAAGATTTTATGGCCCATAGCACAAACTGAATATATTTGTGAGGGGCTTGATAGGACTGATGATCAATACTATCGACTTAACAATTACTTAGCAAGTGTGGGAAGCTCTGGCTTTCAACATCCCTTATCTAGTTAATATGTCTGTTTTGAAAACTATTCCCTTGCTCCCCACATTTGAGCTGCATAGCGATGCAGGACAGAGCCCAGAGCAAATGGCCACAGGTGCAAAACATTTCAGATGGCTTCTTCTCTGTTGGTTATCTGCTTCATTTAGAAGGTCATTGCATGACACGTCAGAAAAAGAAAAAAAAAAGAAAGAGCTAGAGCAGCTAGCAGACTCAAAACGTACCAACTCAAAGCCATGATCCGTTTGGACATGGATGTGCATAAAGCATGGACAGAGGAAAGTGCTGTCCTCAGTACAGAAAATTGGAACTTCGGGTCTGCCAGTCTAAGGACTCTTATCATTAGTATTCTCATGCCAGCAGGGGCTTTATGAAATCTTTATGAATCTCCCTCCTGCTGAGATGTGACAGAGGTCGGTGTTCCCTTGTTACATTTTTTAATTAATTTCTTAAATTATCTCAACCTCACCTATCCGATCAGTGGAGGGAGACAAGAAATGATATGGAGTCCAGGTGAGCTGGAAACTGAAACAACTGCAGCCACATTTCCATACTTGGCCAGTTGCAAGACCGCTAAGCCGCAATGACACTCCAAAGCTTGAAACATCAAGTTGAGATATTCTGTCAGACGTTCCCAATCAAATCTGTTAATTTTTTTTTTTTGATCTTGTATTTTTCCATGCAAACTAATCAAGGCCATTCGACTAGTATACCACGAACAACGAAGGAGACAGCCTTTCATCAACATCAGAATCTCTGGTAGGTGTTAGGACAGATAAATGAACACCTGAGGTCCCTTGTGTTTGGGGTCTTCGATATCAAACTGCCTTTTAGGCCACCTGTTAATGAATAGGTTTTGCAAATTTAGTTTTACACTGCGACTGCTGTCCTTCCCACCATTCGCTTGGCTGACTGAAAAGCACTCGTTTTTAAAGCACCGTTGAGTGTTTATCTTTACTGTGTCTCTGATTGTGAAGCCCTAATGACTATGTACAGCTGCCACAAGAGCAATGGAACACGCATTTGCAAATGCATTAAACATCCAAAGGCTGTGAAAGCCCTTTCTCAAACAAAAATTATAGACTGCACTTGATTACGTGTATTTGGAATATCAAAAGGACCTTGTCAAGAACGCGCACAGAGCAGCGTGGCTCACAGGAAGAAGGCTGTTGGTATCATCCTGAATAACTATTTCAGTCCTAATTATCCTCCCCTTCCCTCTGCCCTCAGGTTGTGGAGATAGGTCAGGTGATATGTAACCACACAGACAGCAACGATGCTGCTTCATAGCTGAAAACCTCAAATATATACGCGCAATAAAGCTGCGCAATGCGGCCATGGAACATATTTCATGGCTAAATATACCTACGCAGTCCAGACAGGTGGAGCTTTTCACGCTAAAGCTCTTCCCCACGTAGATAAAGCTGTACATCAGCTCATAGACGAATAGAAAACCTATATGTACTTGAATGGATGCCAGAATTACGCAAATAACGAAGGGAAAAAAAAAACAAACAAACATGCCACAGAGATCAAATCAACCAATACCAGCTCTGTTACCTCCTTCATAAGCAAACACGTTTAGATTAAAATGCTAACAGGCCTTAAAAACCTTCATCTGTGACCAGATGCTTCATCTATACCATGCAGTCCCCCGTATGTGCCGTTTTAAAGATCCTTATACACTCCCAACATGAGCAGTGCAACAAAGCAGCGGCATAAATAGAAAAGAATGTCTTGCCTTTTCATTTGCAGCCAACTTCATGAATCATAAACAGAGCGTGTGATTTAAAAGTTGGGACAACAAAGGTTGCAAATACTCGCTATGCGAGATATAGCCAACCAGTAGCGGTCTTTTCAAGTCTCAGATCATTCGCGCTGACTGTTGCGGCTGCTGGTGTTCTCTGCCTTAGCTTGACACTAGGTCGGCCTCAAGTGTTAAGCCTCTGTTTTGTAGTTTAAAGGAGGAAGGACGGCAGGGGGAGAGGGAGAAGTTGGAAACTACAGTACAGTATTTGCTATCAGGGCCACACCTGAAGGGAAATGATGACCTGGCTGTTTGTAGAGTGTGACTGTTTGCGTGTATGTGAGAGAGAGATAAAAAAGATAGAGACAGAGCAACCGTGGCGGGCATATTTATGCGTGCAGTGGTACATCCTGCACGGTGCATGTGTAGGTTATTTCACTAACAGTGTTGTGGGGAGGGGTCCTGGATGAATTTTTTTTTCCTGCGCCCAGAGAGAGTGAAGCAGAAAGAGAGAGGTTTTGATTGAGTGCCCGCTGAGGTCCCATCAGATGTGGCTTAAAGGAATAAAGGATTCATTTGAAGGGGGGCGAGAAAGATTACATACAGTCCTCACATCTATCCAAATCCCTCGCAAATCCCTCTACATCACACTTATCAAGCCGTGTGCAGTGCAGTATACTAACTCTCATTGGTCTTATCGTAAGGCTAGCATGTATCATAGTTGTCTAGTGGATGTGTAACTTATTCTGCAATGCACTTTGGATCATGCATACATGTCTGGGTGATCCACGGGGCTGCACCTCTTTCTGAAAATGCCAGACTTTAACCACTTTAAAGAAATGCCAGCATTGGTCATCCAGCCCTTCGTTGTGAGGCATTGATAGTGCAGTAAGTCATGTTTAAAACATAAACTGACAAACCACTGATAACCTGAAGGGTTTTTTTTTTAATTCATACAGCATTCACGAGCTTGTTAGACAGTACACATATGTCGGTAAGCACTGTAAAAACCCTTAGGCACGGCCTTAAGCATTCTTTTCTGTCTTTAGGGCACTTGAGTTGGGCCAACGGTGCCCGGTCTCAGTACAACACATCAGTACTGAACATCATATTAACAAGTGAGGTTCCTACAGAATGCAGCAGAGCATTAAGCGTAGCTATCATCCACTACTCGTATTACAGAGTGATCAGGCGCTGACATTTTCGAATTGTCACAGTGCGAGAACAGGTAAACTTATGCAGCAACGGCATACAGTACTTATCAGAAGGAGAAGGGTGTACACAGCGAATGTGTTTATTTTCATGGTTAAAAAAAAAGAATAATAATAATGTAGCAGTTGGTGGTTTCAGATCCATGGAGTCAAGCTAGCTGGCTCCGTTTCTTGCCATGCTCTTGTTTTATCAGCTTACCCACACTGCTTGGTGTCATTAATGCCAATTATTCCAAATTACACACTGATAATGTGACCCAGGGAAAAAAATGAAATACAAATGTTACATCTACAATGAGGATTTCTTTCAAAACCAGCTTGCTGTGACCAAAACGTAGAGTCAAAAAGATTGATTGATCACCGGCTACATACATGTCAGCGAGGGGTGAGAGGTGCTGAAACTACATCAATATGTTGAAGAATGGGCCATGCTGCACTCAAGGCTTTACATTGTGGATCCACTAAAAAAAGATTTGATTTGCCATGAGGACGCATTTCTAATGCTTGAATTGGACCTCTGTGGGAGCTACATGGCTGGCTCAACGGACGCGTACTGCAGCTTATGTAGAGCACAAATCAAAACTAATTTCTCTTTTCAAATCTTGGGAGAGAAAAAAAAAACTGAGAAACTTTTTTTTTTCTTTAGTTGTGTTGAGTTTCTACACTTAACCTCTGAAGTGCTCTCACTGCAGTCAATGTAGTGCATCTACATCGCTCACATCATGCCGCTGACAGTTTTGAACACGGTTGGAAACTGTAAGAGACAAAGAAATGTTTGAAAACTTTTACTTTCCCAGAGTGCTCTTTTTTTTTCTTTAAAAAAAAAAAGAAAAAGGAAAATATATTTGTGAGATGAGTGGAGTCAAAGAGTTTTGATACTTGGTTAATTGTTTGAGTCAGCCATCAGACAACAATGCCAGCCATTTGATGTTTACAGCTTATTAATCAGAGAAGCGGCTGTAAGAGCTGACTTTCTCGTGCTTTCTCATTGTAAAGCGAATAACAAAAGTAACAATTCGTGTTGTATCCATATTCTTGTTGTTGGAGTTACACTGCAGCGCTAACCGTGGTTGATTTTATTTTCATAACAACAACACGAAGCCATTTAAAACCTTTAGCTGATTATCCATGTGAGTTCAGAGTAACAGATTGAAGGATCTCGAACAACTATAGAACATGCTGTTGCCATGGCAAGCGGATAGCATAATAGAACGAGCTGTACTTATACAATGGCTCCTTTGCTTTTTTAACCCACATACATGTGTATTGTTGCCTCTTCCAATCAATGTCTCTCAAGGTTGTTGTATCATCATTTGTGCTGCCCATCCTATTCCCTTTCAACGGTCTCCACAGCTGTGCAGTATTTATGTATTATTCACCCGGCCCTTTGAATGATCGAGTCCATGTACTGTTCGCCCTCTGGGGCTAATCTACTCTTTCTTCTCTATCAAGCATCGTTTGGCACGACATTTTGCAATTCACATAACCAAATTGTGTTAAGAGGGATTTGCTACAGGAATGATAAACTACTGACCAGTGATGAAACTCAGTCATTGCCATAATCCCTCTAATTCTACGCTTTGCAAGAGGTGTGCACAAAGGTTGTGTTTTGACAAGCATGGAGGCAGGCAATCTGTGAGGAAAGGAGGGAGAGGGAAAAACTCACCTCACCATGTAACCCAATAGAGCTCGGTGAAGAATGTCTCTCTGCTGAAATAAAAAAAAAAAAAAAAAGAATAAATAAATAAGCTCCTCATGAGTAATAATCCACAGACGGTGGGGGACTTGAATTGAAATATCAAGCGGAAGGAATGGAGGAATATTAGTGCGTGGGTTAGGCTATGTAAAAGAAACACCGACGTGCCACGGTCAAAATAAGGAAATCATTAGAGATGATGAGACTGAGCGTCGGCAAGGCAGGGTGCATTTTTTTAAAGGTCTGTAAAATTTACTGTTGTTTGAAAGGTCACTGTCTGGTGCTGGCAAGCAGCTGGGAGTTGTAAACGACCCTTCTTATCAAATGTTAATGCTGGCAGACCTCACGTCACATGCGCCGGCAGCGGGAATATGTCTTTGAGGTCCTGCAGGTTCCATGGAAACAAGTCATTTCATTTACATACGGAAATGCGAGCAGCTAATTGGTTTTCGTTGAACATCAAATAGCGGGATGACTTTTTGCGGAGGGGGCCAAATGGAAGGCTCATGGGAGGGATGGAAATGTAAGACTTCCCTAGGGTCTGTTAAAGCTGTCTGTTTTCGTCACCATATGTGTCGCCGGGTTTTGTGGGCAGTGTAGACTAAAGGCCGAAGGAAAGAGGGAATAATATTTTGTGGCCCTGAGGGATGTTTGTTGTTTAGAGGGAGCGCGTGCTCTGGGGCAAAATCAGGGTCACTTTAGGCAGCGATGCTCACAAACTAAACTCACCTGCGTTTCGCAAAGGTTCATGACGGAAGGAGGCATGATAGATATGAAGCCAATGAACTAGAAGGGATATAAAAAAAAAAACATAAATTCAAGACTGTATCTTCTAATAGGTGGATTACTGTTTTCTGTGCATTACCCTTTGTTAGAAATTGCATGTGAAACTAATTAGCTTGGATTTACGGATGTGTTTTAATAGCCTCTTTCCTTTAATGTATGTATGTGCATGTGTGTGTGTGTGTGGCCACAGAAACGATAACTGCAAAGCATCATTTGCTGTCATCAGATGATCTTTTAATTCTCGTTTGGCGGCTACTAACTGCTGGCTAAATTAGGACGCGTGCCCGCGCCGGCTCCTCGATGCATTCAGCCAACGTGAATGTTGATGTATGGCGTGTCTCCGTTGTAAACATCACCACGTAGATAGGCTCATTATTTGGTGTGTGTGTGTGTGTTCGAAATGCCTCTGGACTACGCCGAGGATGGCACTTACTGTCTGTTTACCGTCTCAAGGCTGATAACATGACGTGACGGAAGCAGAGAAATTGATTTAATCTTCGGCTGCGTGGCAATGAATGTTAATTTTCCTAGAAGATGTAATCTTTGCCATGAATGGTTTGTTGTAGACATTAGTGTAAGCCCTTCTGTTTGGAGAGAATGTGGCTGTTATCATTTCCCTTTTGTCCCAGCTGAATAGGAGATCAAATGATTTGTGATTACAGTGATATGGTGTTATTTTCAATCCGAAAATGCCGGAACCAGGAAATGTAGACAGCAAATCCCACAAAATGATTCATAAATCTAATGATATGCCCACCACGTGGCAATTCCAAGAGAGAGAAAATAAGACCCGCATGCGATCCCCCCTTTGTCCTTGAGAGCTATTAATAAGAGTAACTTCACATTAATGGGGACAGAGAGAAAAAGAGAAACAAAACAAATATATGGCTAACACACTGAGGGCCCTCGCTTTTTGTATTTACGAGTGCCCCGGAGACACAAAGCATACTAATCACCCAGGCGAGGCCTGAACTTGTGTCCGGAAAAAGTAACAGTGTCAGTGGTAATTACACATGTAGAGTGGGGCTTGTCCAAACACAATTGAGATGTAAAACAAGGGGAGAAACGTAAATCCACCAGCTTCCTCTCAGACGCCGACCCCCCTCCTTGATACACTGTTGTTTTGTGCAATGCAGTAGCCCCCCACACTCTTCATCTCCGTCTCTCTCTCTCTCTCTATCTCTCCCTCCCTCCTGCTCTCTATCCTCTTTCTCTCCTCTTCTTCCTCTAGACAAGACTGCAGCAGCCCCATCAGTCTGAGAGGACAAAAAGTCACCAGTGAAGAGAGATACCTCGTTTAACACTGCCCCCTGCTGTCGGGAAACGGGAAGGGCGGCTCGGGAAGGAAGAGGGGAGCGATTGCAGCCGCGCCACCTCACTTGCACCGTCCAGACACCAACTTAT
This sequence comes from Nibea albiflora, assembly GCA_014281875.1. Taxonomy (NCBI): domain Eukaryota; kingdom Metazoa; phylum Chordata; class Actinopteri; family Sciaenidae; genus Nibea; species Nibea albiflora. The sequence goes on along the minus strand of CM024791.1, from coordinate 12,531,240 downwards.
TTATGAAACGCGAAGACATGCGTCGCGTGCTCCCAAAATGCCATCCCGCTCGACGGGAGAAGCAGGGCTCGCCTGAGCAGGGCCGCGCACCGGGCTTTTAAATACATCGATGCACATGACAAAACATAATTTGTTAGTCTTGAGCAGTTTATAGATTGATAGTTTATTTTTCCCCTCCCAAAATCTTCTCAACTGGATCGTGTACATGGACTCGGCACTACAGCACCAGATTTTAGCCTTTGAAACATTTGTAAAGAGGTGGTTGAATTGCCCACGGTGCTGCGGATAGAGACAGAGGATGAGGGGGAGAGAGAGAGAGGGATCGGTGCACAAATGTGAGCGAGAAAAAGAAAAGAAAGAAGCAACTAAATCATTAAAGCAGACAAATATAGATTTTCTGTCGGCGCTTCGCTGTAATTGTACAGACTCGGGCCATCTCTTTGGTGTACAGGATGTAAATGAGCCTCGGGAACCCCTGTGCGCAGAATGTGTGTTCAGACTATGTTTGATCCCTGAAAGACTGCATTCAAGCTGCCTCCTTAAACAACCTTTACTGGACAGCTGATAAAAAAAACAAAACAACGAGGTGAGAGTGGCGAGAGAGGCAGCGCCAGAGAGTAAAAAAGGAAGAAAAACAAGTAAATTCGCTTGCACAACACGCTGAAATTGGTGCTCTTCTCCACCCCCCCCGCCCCCCCTCGCCATCGCGCCGCCGTACTGCTATTCTCACCTCCATCCCAATCCCAGCCCTTCTTCCCCTCCAGTCCCTCAATTGGTACTGTCCAGGAAAATAAACGATCTGCAAGTGCAGGCACAGCGTGGTGCCAGAGTTAACTTAGCCAGAGTCGGAGAGATGTTTTAAATTGTATTCTCCAAAGGTCACGCTCCCCTTTCTCACAGTCTCTGCCTGTCACCTCAGCTTTGTGTGTGGAATCTGTGCCTATTGATCCGGCCTCCGACGAGCACGTCCTCGGCGGCAAGCTGCTCAAATCACAGCACGCTGGCGTGGGGAGGCTCCCACACTGTGCCCAGATCACAAAGCGTTTGATAAGGGAAAGGGAGGGCGAAAAAGGGCCCAGAGATAGGAGAGCTGGATGGCAGAGAAAGAAGAATGAAATGGGTTGGGATGACAGAGAGGAAATGGGGTAGTGGGCATTATCTTCAGTATGAACTACAAATTGTCTGCAGACGGAGAGAGAAGCTTCCCCCGGATGCGTGAGTCTTTTTTTAGGCGCTTTGATAATCCAAATGTTCTATCCTCCCTCCCCTCCTTTCTTTCCCTTGTTAAACCAAGGCCAAATCACAAGCCCCCATGTGTAATTTCTCAACAATGCTTCTGGCCGCCTGGCTTGATGGCTCAATGTTCCCCGTATGACATGTACTGCCACAAAGGGAGGTCTGTGCTTTTATTCAGCTCAAACTTGATACCAAAGCTGTTCAAACACCAAGGCTTTTTTCTTCTAAATACAGAATAGAGAGCATGTCTGTGTACGTGTGTGAGAGTGACAGAGGCGAAACAAGGCATGGACTCTATTATCTGTTCTATGCAAAGCAGCATTTTATTCGGTACAGTAACTTTCCGTCTATCCTCCTCGTGTTCTCTTTCTTGCCGCCATGCATCCTCTCCGTTTTCGCTTTCTCGCCTTCCCTTTTGCACGCCCCCTGACGCGACCCTTTGAAGGTGTGCCGTTCCCGGGGAACGGAATACATTTTCACTTGGCATGACAAATCCAAAGATCTATTAAGGCGAGAGCAAATGTCATCTTTATTTGCCCGCGGCCGATCAATAAAGTTGCTGGCGATCCACGTCTCTTTATCTGCAACTCTAGTCCTTGCGTGTGGGGGACATCAATCACGTTGCCCAGGATTCGTGTGGTCACTGTGGATCTTTACAAACAGCCGCTTGGGATACAAATAAGCCGAGCAGCTGGTGAATTAGTGCCTTTGAGTTGCTGGCCTGACTGAAGACTCCTGTCCACTTGTGTGTGAATTAGCAATTGATTGCTGCTTTGTGTCGAACTTGCAGACTGTGAGTGCCAAAGGATGGAATTCCTGAGTGTGCAGGAACAATCACAAATGGATGTTTGATTATATTAAAAGAAACAAAGTTACCTTAAAAAGCCTCTGGGCACGAACAGCTCCCCACATTTGAATTCAGGTCACATCCGGGCGCAACAACATGCTTTTAATGGGACTTGGGCTTAATTAGTTAAATTCGACCGTAACCAGTGGATTGCTTCTCACGAGCCGCTGACAGAGTATCCTCCCGCGCTCGTCTCTTTCTTGAGTGCCTGCTATCAGAAGCAGGATAATAAACTACCTCGACAACAATAGAAGCGAACATGCTGCCTCGCTGTCATGCCGCTCCGCTGTTTAGGCTGCACGGCACAATAGTCACATGCGGGGTTAGCTTTCAGCCTTTTTCTGTACCGCGCTGTATTGTAAGCACGGGGAATACACGGGATCAAGGTTAGTTCAAGGTACTCTGTGATCAAACTTGGTCACTTTGAGCTATTGAATCAAATTCAGAGGAGTTATTTTCAAAGTTCTATCCTCTTTGTATTTCCACCTAGACCTACTTTAAATTAAATCCAGATTATAAATCTTGGTGAATGCGGCCATTACATATATAATTATAGGCCGTAATACAACACTTACACAATAACAGCAGCTATTATTTCAAAATCAGTGCTTTTGTAGTCATACTCTCTAATCACAATGTGGGGCAGTTTAATGCCTGCTCATGTGGAGCGGGGCTGCACAGCTCCGACAATTTCAGGGAATCTGTAATTGGCACAATTCAGCAGAGTTTCTTTTGGTTTCTTGGAGGTGAACTTTGCTCTGATGACTTGAGGAATGAAATCAAAACCACTGCTCTCTAGTGCCACCATGTGGTAGTGTGACAGGCAAACCTCCCAAGTCTCACTCACTGCATCGAGAACAGGATCAGAAAACGCTATTGTATTCGCTCATTTTCAATTTTCTTCCAGGATCATGGCTCCCGAGTCAGTGGATGCTCTAAAACCTGCATCAAACGTGTGTGCCTTTTTAAAAAGAAGGTTCGAACTACAGAACATGCAGAAGCTTCTCTGGGGAGTGCACAACTCATTGATCACTGCGTGAAGTACCCTCTTTAATATAGATTAGTTCTGTCATTTTATTTAATCAAAAGAGAAGCTTTTATTTTACAAATTTGCAGACTCAATAACAGTGTAACTATTTCATCTAATTTGATCCAATCCCGAATCAATCTTAATCTCGTCTGTCTGAACCATGTCTTGGCCGTAAAGAGTGAAGATCTTTTCCACAGGTGTTCATTTCATCTTTGTCACTGTAATTGTATTATTAGCCATAACTCATTATTACCCAGACTGCCCCAAAGGTGTGACTAAAATTGAATAATGGCCTTTGATCCTTAGTCATGCAGGAGTATAATCTATATAAAGCTTCGTAAGCCTAAAAAGGCAGAATCACGAGTGAAGTCATGCTCCGTTTCTTATTGTTTACATAGCAAATCCTTTAAGTCACATTGAACTGGCATGAAGGATGATCACTGCGCAGGCCAGGGGAAGTGACTCGCGTACCAAATGACAAAGCTCTGTACGGCACTCATACATTATTATATCTGACAGATAACCTCGGCGCCGTAGTAGGCAGGAAATCACAGAAATATACAAATGTATACGGAGCTCTAAGCTGCGACCCAGAAAGCTTAACAACGTGCGCCATCGCTGTCTTCCTTCTAAACCCGCACAGTGCGCAGAGAGATAATCACTCCTGTAATGAGTCCCCAAATTAGGAGGGGAACGACATGCCAGATTAGAGCAGAGCAGAGAGCCAACAAAGGGCTCTGGGAGAGGGGAAGTGGAGTTGATGGAGGAGCAGCAGTGGAGGGATAGAGAGGGAAAAAAGTCAAAGGGAGAAAGAGGGAAAGAAAGTGCTGGCAGATAGTTTTATTCCTTAATTACTCCCCTTGTTAACCCCTCTCAGCAACTCTCTGTCTGGTTCGTGTGCAGGTCAGCACTACAAAGTGTCTGGATGAAGAGGCCAGGGACAGTTTAATCCCACTTCCCTGTGTATCTCTGCCTCTGCGATAGATTCTTCCCACTGTCAGTTTCTCCTCCTGCCGTCTCCTTCCCTGCAGAACCACACACAGCCCTTCATTCTCCCAGATAATGATCATGGCAGAAAGACTGCAGGTTATTTGAATGGTGGTTGCCATCAGAAGTTCCCATTCTTCTCCGAGCAGCCAAAGATATTTTGGGCTTTCGAATAATGTAGATACCGTCGAGCCACATTTTGCGGAGTCAATCTGCGACTCAGACTATTATTTTCACCCTCTTATATCTGAAAATGAAACACATTTTCGTGAAGCCAAACGTGAAGCAGCAGTGCCGCAGTGATCGTTAAATAAGAACCGTGTTTGATTTGTCGGCCTTCCTTTGATGGCCTCCCTTCCCTTTTATTCTGTGTATTTTGTCCGTCTTAAATACAGTCAAAATTAAACTCCCACTGCGCGAGGCTGACTCAACAGCCCACTCCACCATGCGCTCCCTCTCAGTGTCACGGGGATGAAAAATCGAGTCGGTTCATAACCAAACATATTGCATTCAGTTTGCGTTTCATGTTGAATCCAAGTGGAAATCTCCCAGAAGTGTTTTTTTCTGAAACAAAAGTACACCATGTCCGAAGCTTCACTGATGGAGGATGTGATCAGAGATAAGAGTGTTGTTATCAATAAGCTAGCGCGATAAGATAGACGCACACACACACACACACACGCACACTGGCCTTCTCACATTGAAGGACACAGTTCCTAAACAAGATAACACATCCTGCAATATTTCCACTGCTGTGAATGAGACTGGAGACAAAATCCCCATGTTATACTAGATAGAATAAAAATGATAGTTACAGCCTGTCTACCGTGTAAAGATGATGTCACGATGTTATTCCCTTTTCTCATGCACACAGCAGTTAGCGCTCCGCTACATGTTGCTTTCCTCCTGCTGACATGTGCTTACCCGTCGGAAACTGAATGCTCAAGCTTAATAGGAAACGGCAAGTTGGTTAACAGGACGCGCGTTGAGGGAGAGCTGTTTGGACGGACACATTATGTCATAAATAGCCGTACACTTGCTAAATAAACAATGATGTGGTGATGCTCGCTGCCAAAGCCGCTCGACCATCACATCTCACAGATGTCACACAGTGTGTCAGACCCGTACAGTATGTACATACCAAGAGGATACAGGGGTTCATTGGCTGTCCGACTCGAGTTTAAAATGAGCAGGCTGAGTGATCTGAGGAAGCTAAAATGTGGTATAATGGTTAGTACAAGACTTGTCAGTAGCCTCTCTCCAGGGATTCTGGCTTGATACATTTTTTTTTTTTGCATTTAAAGCAATAGTACACCATCTAGGAACCAAACTAGCTTTCACTGAGGAGACGTGTCAGTAGCGAGAGAGTAAGACTCGGTCAAGCCCTGGCACGACAATGATGTGCAAGGAAGGCATCTAACAACTTGTCAAACCCAGAACGGATGAGCTGAAGCAGCAGTTGCACACCGGGGTGAAAAGGTAGTGGGTATGGAGCAAACATGGAGGATGTCCACATGTTGATGGCACTGCTGAAATAGTCTGCTCTGGCCGAATCTTCTTAAAGTATTCATGCGGGGACTGAAGGTAGAAGATTACCATCTAGGTTTAGGAAATGCAGCACCGGTGTAAAATTGTTAGAATGTCTCGATTCTTTATGCAACTATTTAACATGTAACATACAGTGTACAATTCAAGTCATACCTGTATGACTAACCATAACCATAACCAGCACTTCAAGCACATTAATATTGCACCGGTGTATTCTAAAAAATGTATTAAATTTGCTCTATTTGTATAAACATGCTAAATATTAAATATGCTTTAAATATCTCTTAGATGACTTTGTGCTTCTCACCTGAAGTAACAGCCTGTACAATGTTTAACCTGAATAACGCTGCTGTGCAGAAATCCCTGATAGCTGAGCGGTTTCAAGGGGAAAAAAAATGTTTGGTTTATTTGGTTCAAATCTCACTGCACTACCCAATTATTGTTTTTGCAGCTTAGCAAAATAAATGCATCTCGCTGTGGAAAAAAAACAAAACAGCCTGAGGGTGTATTTGATTTAAGCAGAAGTTGATTTGACCACTTTTAGCGCTGGTTACACAAACCATTTCACACCAGGTAAATCAGTTTCAGATAGACGGTGAAAGTGTTACCACAACTTGCTTCATCAGCTGAACTGATGTTGTGCTGCAGGAACCGTTTTCAAGTCATAATGGCCCACACTACATATAACAACCAGTAGGAGGAAGCACATGCTTTCCCTCCAAACTTCCTGACCTAGTTTCAGCTCTGAGCGTCTAGGACATTTTGTTCTCGTCTCATCCATCGTTCCCCATTTTCTCACATGAGGTCAACCGCTTTAAGTAGCTTAAAGGGCGATATCTCAGTCGACTGAGGCCAAAGAAAGAGGACATATTTCACATGCATGGCACCAGGCTTGTGGAAGGAATGTCCTCCTCCATGTAAACAGTGAACCTGTGACCAAAGAGTTGAACAATAATGAAGCTGAGAGGAAAGAAAATACAGCTCATGTCCAGCAGGAAAACCTGCAAGTTCTCCATTGCATTTTATGTTGTATAATAAAAGCCATAAATGTTCTGCTCTGTGCCAACGCTTTAAATCCATTTAAACAGGATTCCATATCATTTTCTAGACTTCAAGGATTTGGAGCCCTTCAGTTCTCCAGTGCCCCGTGCTAATTTAGCAAAACTAGCCTCTATCTATGTCTACTGAGTGTTTATGGGCGTGTTTGTGGTGTCTGCGAGAGGAAAGAGAAACAGACACATAAGACTCATGACACCGTTTATCTGTTCTGTCGGGCTACGTGTTCTCATAAAATAAGGAGATAATCAAAACAGTGTTGTGTGCACCCACGCACACGCACGCACACAGAGCAGACGAGATGAGGAAGCACATGCATGTCTCGCCGCACAGACAGGAAGCGAGCGCACTCATACTGTCGCCGCGCAGCTCAGTGCAGTGAGAGTGAATGGAGTGGAAGTTTGGAAAAGTTCAGCGCTTAAGAGGATTATGTTATGCAAACGCTTGTTATTGTTTGGTGTGCGTGTGTGTGCGTGCGTGCATATGTGTGTGTGTGTAGGTATAGTTATCAGTGTTGCCGACCAAGCAGCGATAACACAAGAGTGGGATCATGTGGGTGTCTACGTGATGCTTGTGTAAAGGGCACATGAGTTAAGACTGTCACTCAGATGTTTCTGCTAGCCTGCGCCGACAAGTGAAGCATCACAGAGCTCCGTGTGAAACGATGCATGTTGTTTTACTTCTGCGTGTCTATTAACATAAAGAATAGTATCACAACTATGGAAGAAGCTAAATCTAAGAAATATTGCCCCTGGGAAAAGAAGATTTTGAACTTATATTAAACATCATATTCCATAATTAGTTCAATTTATCTTCAGCTCCATGCTTTCTGTCTTGAGTTCTCGACTGTCTTTCCTTCCTGTGGAGTTGAAGTATGAGACTCGCTGTAACAAACTGGTCATTAAACCAAATTTCTTGGCATCTATCTGAGCCATTTTGTCATCAAAGAAAGAGAGTCAGGGAATAATCTTTGATGTAGCTGATAACAAGTAGTGAAGGTTGGCATTGCCCGTGGATTCAAGTGCAGAACCAAGTGCGTGTAAGTCATGTTTAATTCCACGGCAGTAAACGGTGATGAAGACGAAGCTTTCAGCAGATGCCCATTTGGCGAAATCCATCTCCAGGGGAAGATATTTAGACTCAGCAAATCTCTGGCAGTATGTCTCTGTGGCGCTAAGAGTGCCTCTATGATACCTTGCAATATGGCAGCCAAAGCTGTCAGTAGACATATCCCACGGCTGAACAAAATGTACAGAGCAGCCACCACTAAACCCATGAAAGGCCTTGCCAGTCAGCCAAAACAGCAGCCTTTGTTCAGTGCGTCGCTAATCTCCCACAAACCGTTAGGATGAAGCGAGTCGCGCTTGCCGCCCTTGCGGTGACAATGCAGATTAGAAACATACAGGGACACGAGCTGCAGGATGAAATGTTGTGAAATTAACTAGTCTACATTAACAAAGCTAACTGACAAACCGCATTCAGACAGGGAAGTCAATTAGTCTGTGGTACACGTGTACACGTGTTTCTGTGCCGAGGCTTTTGTTTCCGCGCGCATCTCGCAGGGGCCGCAGACCAAAACAATTATGTAAAAACAGCGCGTGCAATAAATGGAGGTCACGGCGCAGTCGTCTCAAATCACCTTGAGGCTCATTATATTGAAGATGCGTGCGTCTGTCTCGCTGACAGGAAAAAAAAAACATGTTGCTTGCACCTTTGTCATCGACCTCTCTGTGGCTGCTCTGCAAAGTGAAAGCAGTCATTTTCAGAACATACTGTCCTTGGTTGGTTTTTACAAAAGGAAGTGGCTGAAAACCACCTACACACACACACACGCTCACACACACGCACATCAGCCTTCACCTACAGAAAGACATCATTAACAATAGGATGTTGTTTATCAGTGACACTGAAAGAAATCTAAGCTGAAAAGACGTTTATGGAAAGTTTTTTTTTTTTTTTAAAGTTCATAATAATACGAGTTATACCAACAGACCTCCTCAGATCAGACATAAAAAAGTTTTTTAAGATGGAACTAGAACAATGAAATGCTGCAAGGATTTGTTAGTTAGAAATATGGGTCGATGATAAATGGTCAGTTTGTTGCAGGTACTTTATCATCATGTCAAACTCAAGATCAGTGAAACAAACCTCGGGTTAGAACTGTGAAATGATGTGAAATCCCAAACAGGATGGTGTTAAATGTGACATTGCGACTGGCAAGTTTAGTTTTTTTTTTTCCAAGGGAAATAATCACAAGTTTGAAAAATGCACTAAATTCACAGTGTGAAGAAGAAGGACGTTTCACATCGAACTTCTAACTTTTTTGTACTATGCAAAAACTCTAAATGTTCTTTTGTCATTCTGAAGCAAGGTCCAAAGACATGAGTATATTATAATCTGTATGCATTCGTTTGTGTATACTCTTTGCACTTGTTTGGTTTCCTATGTGGTGTTTGAGGACAGTCTGAAGGTTATTGATATGTTTTCTCACATTGGGTAAGCAGCATTGCCAACTTGACCTTAAGTCACCCAGCCTCAATCAAGGGAAAGAACGCTGTGCCCGCTGCACCGTCATCAACCACAGCTTTTTGAATAGCCTAAGGCCAATGGGGGAAAAACAACAACTGAAATATTTCGGACTACTTTACCCTGCAGCCACAAAAAAAAGAAACGGAGATGAAATAAACCTGGCTACCTCAGACTTGAAATGAGCAACTTGAATGCTACCATTCAAGTTGGGGAGGACTTTTGCCAAAAAGCTTCTACTGCATTCTGTGCTGAGAGCTCCTCTTCATTACTTGGACAGAAGGAAAATCAGCCCGCTTCCAAAATCAGGCAGTTAACGTTTTTTTTTTTTGTACAAACTACAATAACACGTAGCTCAAGGACAATGACAGTCGGTGCTTAGATTTTAAATATACTATTGTGTATACCACAATAAATAGGATAAAAATAGGAGGACTGACTGATGCCAACAATACATAATCAGATGAATACTAAGTTTTATAAAGCATATTTAATAGCAAAGTGGCATTTATTTCCTATGTGTTTATTCATATGTATATACTGTATATCAATCTAATGCTAATGTTTTGCTAGCCAAGAAGGCAGAGAGGACTCCTCAATAGAAAGGTTGGCAATGGCCATTAACGGGCCATTGCTACAAAAAATACCAACCTGGTATTATTTCAGAGTGTACACAATAGTCCACCGCATGCTCTTCATGCCTCGGCAGGGTAAAAACGTGACACTGACATGGAAATATTTTCCAAAAAAGCAAGGTGTGCTGAGAAAGATTTCAGGTTACGGTGGCTGTTTTGTTTGGTTTAGGCATCAAAACTGCTTGGGAAGGTTCAGGAAAAGATCACGGTCAGCCGCTTCTGCTGATTCATCATCAGTCATGAGGAAGTGTGTATTTACAGTGTAATGGCCATTTGTTTTCGGGGCTTCCAGAGAATTGGGCTTTTGGCCCAACGAGACACTAATGCGCCATCGTAACAATGGCACAGCACTATAACGTAATGGTGAGAATATTCATCGTGTTAAAAATGTTATTGCTCTGTCGTAGTGCGTTGCAAGTTGGTTAATGTATGTCGACTCCAGTGCAGAATACAGTGCAGCCTGTCCTGTTAGCTGTGGTCTCGATTCTTCCGCATGCTGTCTTCTTCACGGCCCAGCGATTTGGCCCAGAACAATCTGCACAGAGTCGTCTTTCATGTGAATCAGATTGTGTGTCCTCATTTTCTCTTGGTGGAGATTGTTTATTCCATTAAACGTATTAGAGTTTGATTGGTGGTATTAATAGTCAACAAACATTCCCCCGGATGATCAGCTCTGGTATGTTGTGCCGCTCTTGGAACAAATCTGCTTTGACCTAAAAAAAAGTGAAAATGAAAAAAATTCAAGGTGAGGACGGAAGAGGACGGGGGGGCAAACTCTAACTCCAGCATATCAATTAATTGTGTGCAGTTCCAAAAAAAAAAAAAAAAACTGCAAATAATCAGATAATGAACACTGAAGGTTGTGTCCTCAGTGCAGTTCTCTCACTGCCCCTGACGCTCTGGCATATAATGAGGAAAGAAAAAGAAATTCGGTCCGAACAACTTTAACTGATGAGCATTGCCTGTAGAGGGAGAATTATTCTTCTAAACAGAACGCCCATCGTTCCTTGAAATGTTTTACACATGTGGATGGCATTTACTTGCCTGGCACATTGTAAACTTTATTGCGCTTACTAGGTGTTACACTGTGTCACATTTGGTTTAAAAAAAAAAAAAAGGAGGAGGAAAAAAAAGTGTAAAGGGAAATATCCTTTATATTTAATTATGTGTTCTGTGAAAGTAAAAGCGAGCCCACTGAAATGGGGTCATGATGACTAAAACCTCCTTTGGGGACAATAATATATCCTGCTACTGCCAACGCACTCATTCATCCACTGGCACTGTATATACTGTACTTTACATAAAAGGCCCGACATGCGTTGGTCCTCATGATGAATGGGAACGTTTGTGCAGATGTCCTGGGCGTACTCCCTGTTGGGCCCTCACATTATATATAAATTTTTCAGGAAAACCTCGCTTCCCACGCGTGCGGCAAAATTGAGCAGCTCGCCTCCGCCAAAGGTGTTTAGGCCTTTATATGTTTCGTGTTTTTGCTCCCGTGTTCAGGATGTCCACCATATTGTCGTCATGCAACCTTCCTGTTTACTTCGCCGCTTACTGTACTGTTTCTGTGTTACTGTGTCCCATTGTAAGGTCCTCACACATCTGTGTTTAAGTTACTATAATCACCCCTATTTTAATGTTTAGTGCGCTCTTGGGAGCATGATACAGAAATAGTTTCAGTGAGAAGTGAGAGTAAGGCAGAGAGGGAGGACAGACTTAAGTGAGAGAGCACACACACACACACACAAAATGACTATGAATCATCCCAGTTTTCTCTAGAGCACAGATGCAAATCTACCCAAACAGTGGTGGCACGCAAGAAGCAGCCGTCTGGGCGTCGTGCCAGTCCGCAAAAGGGAGACACAGTGTGCCAGGGACAGGCGAGGTCACGCTGTTTTCCTACTCAGCAGGTTTAATAGGCGAGAGTAAAAAAAAAAAAAAAAAAGAAGGTGCATGTGATCTGAGGAAAATGGAAATAAGACGTAGAATAATATCTCGTGGCGTGTCGTCGTGAGGTGCAGCTGTGTTTTTGTTTTTTTTACTGTAGCACAGAAGAAGGAAGAAACATTGAAAGCATGGCCTGCACTTCAGCTTGCTCTGTTAGAAAAGTGATTATTTGTCGCTATACTCACCTTTATCTGCTGCTTACAGGTGAGCGTCGTATTGCGTATTTAATTCTCTTTTTACCTAGATCACTAATTGCTGTCAGGATTTGGCAAGTCACGATGACAGGACGATACAACACAATATAACGAGGCAAGTGGTGCACTTAGACTTGACATACAGACACACATTTGTGAACTTAGTTGCTCCTCGCAACGGCATGCATTTATTGTGTCTGGTTTTTTGTTCTGTGTGTCACATTTGAAAGCTGAGGCATGTTGTTTGTGTCCTCAGGTAACACACCCTCTGGGTAGGAGCCAAGATTGCAATGAAAATATCTGCCTCTAGGGGGCTCACTGGTACAAGATTCCTCGCTCATTGCTCTGCAGGAGAGAACAACTGAGCATCCATAAAGAGACTTCAGTGATTATCTAACAAGTATAACTGGTGGAAAAGCGCATAGTTTAGACAGCCACGAGACGACATTAAGCTATGTGCTCTTGTAATTATGTTGCACTCCAGTGCAAGCCAAATCAAAGCAGAGGATCTCAGTTGAGGTTCTGATGGTTCAGGATTCTTCTGGTTCTCATTTTGTCCACTTAATCGTGGACTGTTTTACACCTCGGATGATAAATGGATCCTGTAACCCACTGCAGCTGCTAGGACAGGGAACCTGCAGTGCCTTGGACTCAGGATTGAAGCATAGTTAGAAAAGTGGGGCCTTGAACAAACACCGTAGCTCATAACCGCTCTGCTGGGTGTTGCCCAGCTCAAGGTGTAACTGTTGGCAGCTGTGCACGTTGTGCACATGAGCCTAAGGCCTCTAGAGGGCCCACTAATACTACCTGTACCACCTGTGTCTCTGCAGGGATGTTACATCAGCAGTTTAGTTTAGAGGTTGACTTCTTGCCTACCATGAGGGAGGTTTACATTCAACCAAATTCTGTGCCAGTGACAAATGTGTTTCTCACCCGAGGCCAACAGCAGAAAACTGCTCATAAATGTCCCAGGTGTGAACATGTGGAGCTGAATGAATGTGAGGCAAAGTGTCGCTGGCAAAAACATGCATCCTGTATCCTGAGTTTTCCTGGATGTACAGTTTTTGGAAAAACATCTGCAGTCCCTTTGATGACACGAGCGCGGTGTTAGAAAGCCGTGACATTTTAGTAACTCGTGTCTTCAGAGGAGCAGCCAAACTGTCTGGTGCCAGCATGAAATTACCACAACCTCCTTCCCATATCCTGACAAGTGTGTTGGGAGCCAGATTGCTGCCTCTGCTTTATGTCTCTGACGGTCCTGTCGGGGTCAAGCGGGCCCGTTAAACATTTGTCCATTCTCTGGTAAAGAGCCGCGCGGAGTTCTCAAAGGGAGGAGACAAAAACAGACGATTTACAGAGCACAGAGAAAGATGCATGTTTGAAGATGAGCGTGTGCGCTTGCATTTTGCCGGCGCGTGTGTGGCACGCACGCGTGTTCATATGCTCTTCCCGTTTCCAGACTGATCAGTAACGTTACAGCTCATGCAGCAACTTGGCGGGTATCTTCCCAACAACTTACCAATAGGCTGCCAGGAGCTCTTTAACTTGTACACAAACAAACACTGCCTGGCCGTGATTTCACTGCTCCCATATAAAGCTGCTTTTTTGGGGCGGTAATCTCTCCCAATCTCTTTTAATTTGTTTGGCTTTTAGTGTTCCCATAAGAGACTCCTCTCCTTGGCAGACAAATAAGCCCCTGCTTGGAGTTTTGATGGTGCCAAAATGCTTGAAGGAAACAATTTGAGATAAAGCTGAACAGAGTACTATGAGGCTAAACCCCTTTTCTCCGAAACAAGTGTACACCAGAGATCGAAGGTGTATACTATAAATTACTAGTGGAAACCCCCATGGATTCATTTTCAGTTTAGAAGACTGTTTGGGATGTCATGTGATTAATACCACATTGGCTAGCATCGCATTCACTTCCACTTACTGGAAGTGAATGCGATTTACACTTATAAGATTTTGGGGGATAAGGAGTGGTTGGCTTGTTTGAACAGGATAGACCACAAAGTTGTTTTTTCACGTGCAGTGCCTACAAAAGTTATTACAAACGCACCATGCCAAAATAGCTGTAAAAAAAAAAAACAACACAGACACACAATACATATGACACCACACCTATTCAGTGTAAATGTGTACCAGATTGTGTCACTGGCCTCTGCCTGGAATAGGAATTATTGGATGTTCTGCTGAACTTCGGAAAAAATCACACAAATAAAACAAAATACTGGACGACTGGACCCATATGATCTTTCATATTACTCAACTCAAAAAAGTGGCACTCACACAATGCGTGCGAGTTGTGTAAGTATCTTTCACTTTAGATATTTTCATCACAGGAAACAGAGTCGCCCTAAGGTTGGGCCCCTGGGCTGGGGTCACTCTGCCACTGTTCATGATTTCTTTCAGAGATAGAGGAAGTTTGTGGTCGCACAAGTGTTACCTCGGTGTCTCAGAGCTGAACATCGCTTCAGCGAGGCGTGATGGGAAAACATACGAAGATGTCACCTCACTGTCACGTGGTCTACTTCTGCGTGTCGCTGTGGTATATAAGGCGGAGGAGTTATTCTTGTACTCACAGCACGCCAGTGCTGCGAACTGAACAACAAGCCGGGTACGTGTGTGACTGCGTGGGTATTACAAAATACGCAAACTTTTACCGTGTTGTTGTTTCAATAAAGCTTGAAGGCATTAACAAGGTCATTAAGAAGCTGTTCAAGTTTTTGGAAAAAAATATATGCAGCCTTTTACAACTGTTGTTTAACACAAATTTATAATATTGTGCCATTCATTTGTAACAGGGCATTCCTTGTTTTTATAGTTTTTTATCTTATAGTTTAGTTTTTTTGTTTTTGTTTTTTTTTTTTTTAGATTGAGAAAAAAGTCAAAGAAAAGCAGGTATAGCCATTTTCTAAGAGGAGGCAGCTGCATAAGATATCATCATAAATAACGCCGTTGCTGTGTATATGTTCGCATGTTTGGGTGTGTGTTTGTGGGTGTGAATGCCAACTTGATACTTATTATTGTGACATATTTGTATATGTGCTCTGTGCTCGTATGCACTGTACATTTGACCCCCCTGTGCACCACTAAAACAGTGATGCGGTACTGCATGACGCCTTCAAAACTGTGGGTGGGAAACAGGCCTCAGACACTCGACTCTGACCGAGCACGTGCCGCAAAGCAAACTTTTGAGCTGAAAACTTACCTCCTTTGATTTCACTTCTTCGCACGGATTGCACGCCGCTTGAAATCTCTTCCATTTACCGTCACCTCGCAGCGGCGAATCCCCAAGAGCCCAATTTAGGCTCTGCATAAAGAAGCCATAGTTGTCTGCTGTTGTATAACTTTGTTTTACAACTGTCTTTGTGCCAGAACACACGCTGGGGAAGAAAGAGAGGTATAATTTGTCAGGCAATTGGCATCCGGTTGAAAAAACACACTTCATGCTCTTTTGAACAGTGTACTATAAAGCAACACAGGCCCAACATGAAAAGGTCTGATTTGACATAAAGTATTATGAGCAGTGAGGTTGCTCTTTCATTTTGCTTTTATGAATACTTGCGAAATCTTGGGCTGAAACCTTCCTTGCCCTGCTTTACTGAGAAAATACAATACATAAACACACTCGAATCATGCACGCATATTTTCTACGAAGGACAAATAACCACGGACCCCAAATAACTGGCCTGTTTCCGAACAGTACTCTGGGGCGTTCTGCTGCAAAGTGTTTTAAAGAATCTGCCCAGGGGCACGGTGCACGCACAAACACACACAGACAGGAATACATTTGGAAATGGACCATTTTTCTCACACACATCTGTAAACGGGAAGCTGTCTGCATATGTCCCATGCCATTTTATATATTATATGAGTTGAGATGAGGTTATATAATATATAACCTCATCTCAACTCAAATTGATGCCGTGTTTTGTTGCCGTACCTGTGAAGCCAGACTGAAATGTCATCACCTTGGGATTACCACTGCCTGCGCTGGGCGTCGGCTCGACCTGCTCCAGCCATGCTGTGATCTCAACTGTGATGGCAGATGAGGCACGGCGCACGAAGACGCGCGCACACACACACACACAGACCGGGTCATGTCATATGCACGTGCAGTGGACTGTGCAGGCACAAACGCTCAAAAGGGAACATTTAGGAGCTCTTGTTTACACCTCCAGCTAACGAGGTTTGCAAAATGAAATCAAATGTTCGGGATGAAAATAGATCGCGTGACCTGCGTGATTTTGGGAGATGAGTTCCATTCTCTGAACATCGTACGTACTATGTGGAGTTGGACGAGTGCGCACGCCCGGGCTGCGACTCCAAAGACGCACACTTCACACACAAACATATGACGTCCTCGCCTCGCACCACACCGGTCTTGACTGGCTGCAACTGTCATAGCAGTGGCTGTGTTGTGGCTCTCCAGGGAGACTCTATTAATTGGTCATTTGTTTTTTCACCTGTCTGGGAGCGTTATGTAACTTCAGCAAACAAGGTCACAACATCTACCTGCTGTTAGCAAGACAGGCCTGCTGGTGAGGTTATGAAACGGCTCCTTTGCAGCGTTCGTGATTCATTCGGTGTAATTAAATGTTCGAGTACTAACATTACAACATCGTAAAATCACAATGCGTGTGTGTGTGTGTTTTTTTTTTTACGTTTGCACAGAAGATGCATACAGTTAGTCATGTGTTGTGTAACTCTTACAATAAACAGTAACCGTTACTCCCACAGTTTATCAGATGAATCCAGCGCTCAGTACTCCCTGACCTTCTTGATCACATACAAACACAGAGCAGGCCGCACCGTATATTTCTCTGTTGCTATGCATCGGTCTGTCTCTTGGTTTTATAAAGAGCTGTGCTTCAGTGTTTGTGCCCCAGTTAGCATACCATAAGTGGGAAAGTGAATTTCTTTCAAACATCTAGTTCACTCTGTTTGCCTAATGCTCTGTGCTGTGCTTCCCATTTATGTGTGAAATCCCTGTAATGGGTCACGTCTGCCTTTTAAAGAGGAGCCACAAGTGAATCTGACCTACTTCTAGAAAAACTGTGCCAGTGTCCTCAGATTAAGATCATGTGCATCTCTGTCAACTCCAGCTTCAAGACTGGACAAAGGAGGCGAGAGCACACGAGTTGCTAAAAATGCATTCATTTCATCACTAAATTCACTAAATTTAGTTAAAAAGACAAACTCGATGCAGCAAAAGCAAAACAGGGTGGAAGCCAGGGGAGAGCGGAAAGACAGCCGCAGCCTTCAGCTTACAGAATCCTTCAGTCAGACAAGGTGAGCTGAATCTGCCCACCAGGCTTCTGGAGGGGAAAAGACTTCCCAGAGGGTCGTCACTATCCGCACCTGAGATTTAGTTTTTCTTAAACCCAGTTTAGGCTTAAAAGAAATGAAACTTGCTAAAGACAATTATTCTGCAACTGTTGCCTGGAATCTCAGCACACAGTTGTGCAAGGTCTGTGAAGTTATTTTCCCACACCCTGAAATATGTTACCAAATAGTTGCCAACTTGAAAGTGACGAGTTGCATCATATCTCATATCGCAGTAGGAGATGAAAAACATGACCCGCAGTACGATCTCTAAGCTTAGATCTCTATAATGTTCTCCACACAACACTATTTGCCAGTGCTATTATTAGCATGTTTTAATCATTTGTGAAATGTCCTGTCCTTACACCCAGAGTAAAGTTAGAACACTGACTCTGCAGGAGTGTCTGCTTCCTGTGGACTATGCTTCTGTGCATGTGAAAAACCCAGCACATAACGCCTGAGTGACTCCCCCCCCCTGTCTGCCCTCTGTGTTCTGAAGAAACTGTTACCCACATTAGTCTAATAAATCAGTTTGTTGACATATTCAGCAACCATTTCATACATCTGACATCAGCCACTCAGCTTATCCATCCAAATATTAGAAAGGTTTCCCAAAGGTAATATATGTATTTGTATATGTATCCCAAAATATTCTCCACTGAGCCGAATTGTTTTTAAGTGTCATGCTAACCTTTAAAAGAGTTACTCTCTCTGGGTGCACAGTCAGAGCCGCATCAGCTTTCAAAAGCCCATATCAGTCAAAATGTCCTTGTTGCCCCCTCCTCCTTCCCCATCTTCCACTAATCTCTGAAATACACCCCATACTCCCCTCCATCCCCACTTCAGTCCCCTTCAATCAGCACTTGTTTTGCAAATGTCCCTCGGCGGGAGGTGGTAGAAGGAGCCCGTGAGTTGTAGCCAGTCATAAAGCATTGTGAATGGGTGAGCAGGTTGTACCAGACGCATACAGGGTTGTTAGCTGTCTGGATCCCAGGACTTAATCCGTACGCTGGTAGGAGTTAATAAGGGTTTAGAAGCGGGAGACTGTCTGTTTAGGCTGAGCTTGAATGTCCTGGTAAGGTTGATGTGGCATTCAGGAATGTCCTGCTGGAGTCAAACACGTGTCTACAACTGCACAACCTGTGCTCAAACGTTAATGTTCGCGGAACAATTGCCAGTACAGAAAACTCATATTAACAGTTAAACCTCCGTATTATGCAATTTAGCATATTGACTTGTAGTTAACTATAGCTAACTACTCATACTCCACGCCATGCTAAGGCCTTTATTTTGGTAAACAGTACAATGACGCAAAAGGTTTCCTGTCATAGATAATAATAGGCACAGTGGAGGAAAAGTTTCTTCACGTCCCACCTCTTCCATTACATTTTCCCATTCAGTCACGTCATCATGCATCATCACTATTTATTGTATATTGCAGCCCAAATCCATCTCATTGCACCATCCCGAGTGAGCACCTCACACAAAGGTGAGAAAAGTCGGGCGTAAGTTTCCATATTCCTACCCTCCATTAAAATGCCCGTCCAGTACATCTCTTGTGGGTGTAACTACCCTGCCCCGGGTATCCGATCACCCACCCCCGAGGACGGGAAGGCAGGTGTCTGCCAACTGTGCCGCGTCAGCAGGAAAAGGCTTGGACAGTTTCTTCCTAAGTCATACGCACATGGATGCAATCAGTGACACGATCACACCGAATACAACCACCCAAAAACGCATACTCTAGACACGCCCACTCACACACACACACATTTGTGCGCGCAGCAGCAGCATGGTGCTACTAATCTGATCAGCAGGAGTACGGCTTGCTGTACGCGCTCAGCTCCCCAGGGCCTGGCTTTTAAATGCAGTGCGTCACACACACACACAGTTAGAAACCTTTGCATTTTCCTCCAGTGAAGGCTGCTTGGCTGTAAACACTGACTCCACAGCACAAAATACACTTTCAGCTAAAAAATTGATTTCTATCTCTGAAATGTGGCTTTCAAGACTTTGTGGTCCAAAAGAAAAATATAATTCTAATTTCTTCACTTGTATTCTTTGAAAATATGCTGATCTGTGGTGGCTGGTGGCTGCATGAAGTGCATAAAATGACAAATAAAATGGATTTGATCTGGTTACACAGGCAAAGATTTTCATTCTTGAGCTTTGTGCTGTTGGTGATCACAGTCACTGGACTAAAAGCGCATGCTCACTCCACTGCCTGGCGGTGACGTATTGTTTGAAGCCGATTCTGCATCTGATAATATTCTAGTTATTCTAGTTCTAGTCTAAACATTATTATGAAATTAAGAAATGTAGTGTGGCCGTGCCAGTCAGGCCCCTCAGTAATCTAGAGTGTGCAGAGTAGCAGCCTGATCGTTGTAATGCTATCAATAAATCTGCCCGATTCCAGGAAGTGAGAGGGCAGGGCTCACTTATTGTTTCCTGCTGCAAAGAACATTCATTTTTTTTCTGCAGAGCTCAGTGGCATTAGTATATTATTACTCTAAACACCTTATTTCACTTGTTGAATGCTGTTTCTGTATCAAATAAAATATAGATCTTTATGGATTAGATTTTTTGTATTTATTATTATTTTTTATCAGATATTTCACAGGTCTAACTGTCTAGATATATGCATTCGTTGCATGAAGTGTGGTGTATGTCCACACTGTCTTTGCAATATTACCTCATTCCTACAAATCCATTCAAGATCTGTCCTGTAGTTGCTGTTGATGCTGTGCAGTGTGAGAGGCATTGCAATTTATACTGCACAGGTAAGCGGAAGTCGGTGTGGCCTTCTGTGGCTACAAGTCAAAGTGAGCTCACGTAAGGGATGATCTCATACAACGATTAAAACTCTCTCGCTGTCGTTGCCTTCGGGCTGTAAATCTTTCCGGAAAATCGGGCATGTAGATGGACTCTCATTAACGATATTAACTTTATTAAGGCATGAAGGCATGACGCCTTCAAACAGTTTCTCAATAACTGTACACTCCCTGCTTCTCTGGTCAGCCAACGCACTAAGCTTACGATTCACCTGAAAAAGCAGTTGATGGTAATTTATGGGAAAAATCAGCGGATGCCCCGACATGACCCAGTTGCACATAGCTCATGTCACAACACGAGCAAGTTGAATTACCTCGGAGCTCATCCTCTCGCCTGATTTGTGGTTTGGAGCATTATCTAACTCTGGCGAAGAATGGCATTATTACGATCAGTGGCAACAAGTTGTTCACCCACAGCTGTACTAATGAATGCTTAAACAAATGAATGAAAGTAAATTCATAAATGACGTTTAAAAAGAGCACACGATATGCAAGAATAAAACGGGGGGGAGGGGTTGTTTTTGTAATCTTTACAAACTCGTGTTTTGAATCATCTTGGCGATGTGAACGCGTGAAACGTTTTGTTCCTGGAAGCTCTAAATTCATCAAATGTAACCTTTCCTCTTGAACCAAGTCTAAACAAAAGAACACAGGGTGAAAAACAGCACATCCACCACCCTACTTTGGTGGGATGTAATTAACAGGCACAGCCTTGCTTCCTTGGAAGTCAGCTATTAATCACGCCAGAAATGGTTGCCACAGGAAACAGGCCTTACCCCGACCCCCCGTCCCCCTCCTGGTAAGGCTCCAATATCATCGCTCTGTTTTGGCTGAATTTTCTCTCATTAGTCTTGATCTGCCGATTCCCGTACCCCCGAAAACTGCCACCCACCCACTCATCACACCTCAGGTTCCGCGCTTTAAACAGAAATACTGCCAAAGAAGAACAAAACAGAACACTGTACCAGCGATGACCTCGACATGTCAGACGAGTTCAAACAATAGCTGGGAACATTGGCACAGTCACGTTCATACTCTAAGAACAAGTCAGCCCTTACAAGGAAATCTTCCTGTGTGTGTAAGTGTGTGTGTGTGTGTGGGTGCGTGTGTGTGACCCATCGGTATAAGTTTCCGGATGGTTGCTGAACATGACTTTCTGCTCACCTGCAGTGCCCGTGTGGTGACACGTGCATGAGTGGATGCACACACTGTAACATCGCACACATGCACACACACACACACACATGTCTAAGGACATTTGAGTGAACACTGCATGCACACGTAATTCCATCAAAACATATAGACTCAGATGATGTTTTAGAGAAATGCACACACTCATCCGCACGCATACAGCTGCATAGCGCCTTTAGTTAATGTTGACACTCAGACCTTGGCCCAGATAGTTTGGCACAGGGCCAAAGGTGCAGGGGACAGCACAACAAACGATTTGAAGTCAGCGTACTCCTCAGTGGGTAATGTTATATTTAGGTATTGCACGTTTATAACCTTGGAATCAAGCCAAACTATAAAAAATGTTTTTGAAAGAGTCAAAGATGCATGGGGGGGGGCTCAAAATCTGTTACTTTTTTTCTACTGTTTTGGGAGTAGGTTATGTAAACCATGCCAAATGGCCTCCATACTGCAGCTGAACATGTCCTAACTGATTTAACGTAAGTACATTTACTTACGCATGACCGCTGAGGGCTGCATAACTCAAGGTTTCCCACTCTGATTAACTCCACTTACGCCTGCACCGCGTCTCTCACAGAGTTTGTTTGTGTGCGTGCGTGCGTGTTCTTTAATCCTATGTACTAGTGGACACACCACGCTACTCAAGTTCGGTTGCATTAGGTTCATTGCATTTGTTGCAAATGTTTTAGTTAAGTTTCTCCAAACTAGTACCTACTGCAGAACGCTAATAGAATCAGATTCATTATCCCTGGCATTTACACAAGTACTATTTAACTCGCTGATTAAACATTAACCCCCCCCCCAGCTGATTTAAAGATTTTTCCCATCCAGCGTAAGACGATCTGATGGCAAACGTTACGACACTGGGCTCGAGTCTGAGACCTTTGTTTATTCCAGAGACATTCTGTTTCTTTTTGTTTCCCCTCTGTATGTGAAGTGGCTGCGTGGGTGTTTTTCGCAGCGCTGTGGCTGGTTCCCTGCCAGTGACCGTACTTTGAACCAGCAGCAGCTGGGGCGTGAGCACAGCCAAAGATAGATGGCTAGCTAGAGCGGAGGAGCCAAAACCAGCCTCTCTCTCTCTCTCTCTCTCTCTCTCTCTCTCTCTCTCTCTCCTGTCTGTCTCTCACCCCTCACCCTTCCCTCTCTCTCTCTCTCTGCCTTCCATTCTCTCACTTCCCACGTCACCGAGCAAGCCCCAATCAAATCTCTCCACCAGAAAAAAAAAAAAAAAAAAAAAAATGACAACACTTCCCTCCCTCCAGCAGGTTTTGCTTTCTCGTACCCACAGATCTGTGATGCCACAATGCCAAACGTATTTGCTCGTGACCTCATTTCTTACTTTAAACCGCATTCTGTCCCGGGCATTAATAACACCATCAAAAACGATTCAGAATTTCTTTTGAACCTTTCTCAAAAACACCCATCTTGTGTGTGTCTGTGCGGGTGTGTGTTTTTTCTTTCCTTTCACTCATTGGTTCCCCAGACAGCATATGGACACACTCATATTTCCAAAGAGATGTTCTTTTCAGGGTGGCCTCTGTATGTAATGTTAGTGTTGGAGATGTTTGGATGTTCTCTGTCCCACTTTTTTTTTTTTCTTTCTCCTCCTTCCCACTGCGCTGCCTTTTCGCTCTGTTACTTTCCTTTTCCCATTCATTCGTGCCCCTTCTTGCCGGTCTCTGGGCTCAATCAACTCTTTTGTTTTTTTCTTTTTCTTTTAATTTGTATAAACCAGACAGTGGTGAAATTTTTCAAGTACAAACATGACCCATATGAATCATGAAATAATTGCGGAAGCAATGAAACTATAATTATACAAGGCTTTACATCATATTTATACCTGTTTATTGTAAAATGTTGTTGTTGTTGTTGTTGCCGCCCTTGCGGTCTTGTTCTAATAATAGCTTTTCCTCCTACCTATAAATAAAATGGTCATTAATGGACTGCAGATTTCCTCTTTTCCCGCTCCAGTACGCATACTCACTGCCTGTTTTGTGCTTTAAAGGTGGGGCGTGGAGCTCCGCAACACTCCCCCTCCCTTCAGTGCTCCTTCAGAAGTTTCCAAATTCACGGACGCGCAATGACACTGACAGCCACCAGCCTCATATGGCATGGAAGCGGATGCGTCTTTCTCATAGCTGAGGCAAGACAGACTCTATAATGCACAATGTCATCATCAAATGTGCAGCATGTACGCAAGCAAACTAAAAGTAATGAAAATCAGAAAGGGTTAGTTAGGTTAAATTGGTTTACCAAACTACGGCTAATTTGCAAATTTTCTGTCCAACGTCACCTGTTGCTGATTTGCCGGAATAGTGTTTGTTGCTATTTACAGAGAGGCACAGAACAGACAGCTATAGCGGACCGTGAGAACATTTTCACTTAATCTGACAAAAATTAGATTAGAATGACGTACTGAGCCTGTAAAGAGGGGGAGTTGTAGATATATACAGCTGCATTTGCCACTTATTTAAGGAGTAAGTTGTTAGCTGTTCTTACACTCTTTTCCAGTGATGGTTATTTTAAGATGTTATAGGCCTTCTGTTGAACTAATTATAGACAGGCTGTGCTGAAAGAATGGAGGTCCCGCCACTGGATCAAAGCCCTTTTGATCCATGTGATAACAGATGGAGGTGGTGGATTGCTTTGATATTCGGTTTTGCTTTGTTATTTCACTCTGTTATGAATCTTTAAGGCTCCTTTTCAGGGAGACTGCCAATTGTTAATTCTTCTCTTGGAAACCTGGACTTGCATAACTCATAATAAGTTCATGTGAAATTTATATGGTGCATTTGTAGAAATTGTTGGACCCAAACAACTGTTTGATTGGAGTCAAACTGTTTTTCATTTTTGATCCACCGTTTATTCACATTGTGATATATCGCCACTTCGGAGGGCAGGGTAGCAAACTGAACCTTGTCACTCATGCATGCACAAGACTATATGCTCGACTGTGCCATATGCATCTGGTTTCATAACACGTTTTTCTGTTAGCCTATATGCTATAGACCTAAAGCTTAGCACAAAGCGTCCCGTTAAGAATAACTGATGACTGTCCCAGATAATCATACTTCACTATGCGCTGTTCAAACAGCCAACAATCTGGCATTCATCTCTTTATTTGTTTAATGTCCTTTCAGATGAATAGCGTGTACATTATGTATGTACATATTACATACTGTAACCTGTTCGCTTTGCAAATGACTTGGAGCAGTGTCAGTTTCATGTGAGGCTGTCTGGCTGTGAGACACCAGTGACTGACATTGATCCCAGGGAATCCATTTAGTGCTGTCTGTGGCGTGGAATCAAATTTGACAGCTAATTCAATGCTAAGAGAAAGTGCACTTGTCTCTTCATGCGTACAAGTAGGGGTTCAATTTAGATAAATTACATTTTATTTACTATTTGATCAGCTAACTAACTGCATACATTGGTGGACAGTCAGTTAATTCAATTTTTTTTTTTTCCCGGCCTTATGTAACTGACATTTTCTTTCTTGAGTTTTGTTCAATCTAAAACAAAGAAATGCTTTAAAGTGAAACCTGGCTTATGTGCGCGCAAAATTAAAACAACACAGAGTTATGAGGCCAAGCTGAACACAAACAGTTGGTGAGAGGTAAAAACAATTGAAAGCATATGGCCTCCGACCTGCAATATTCTTCCCACATGAGCCACTCCCCGTTCTGTCTTTCAGAACTGTCTTCAGCTGAAATATGCACAGCTTTCATGGTGCGGCTCTGCCCCATCACGCATGTACAAGGAGTCGCTTCTGGCAACGGATGTGAGTTCATGTGTTTGTTAATGATATGAAACACCTCCCACCTGTGCTGGGAAAAAGCACTATTTATATAGTAAAGCCATTCATGGTGTTGTTAATGGGATTGGGACTGATCCAACTTTCTTTTTTTTCTTTTTTTTTTTGGCTGCTAACAACCGTCCGTCATGGCCCGGACATTTTCACCTGCCAGCTTGTCATGTTGAGCAGGAACTCTGGACTGGCTTCATAGAGAAAGATGTTGAGCATCTTTTTAAATGAAGCCAAAAGGGAGAAAGGGAAGCATTTGGAAAATAGAGCACTTGGTCATGTTTCACCGCCTTACTGGGCAAAAATCAATAAGTCAGCTGGCCATAAAAGGAGAGTAAATTACACTTTTATCTTTCTTTTTTCTAATCTCAGTGAAAATGTTAACTCGGCTGACTGAAATTACACACGTTGCATATAATATGCCACTGCCATTCCAATGAACCTAATACTAATAATAATTAACCTCTGTACTAGCCGCAAACTTGTGCTTGGAGCGTGCGATTCTGTGTGTGCTCATGGTGGCTTTAATGAAACCGCTCCATTTTCAGACACGTGGATTTACAAGGTGTTGGGTATGACCCACATTTTCAGTCATGGCTCACCTCTTAAACACCCTGGCAGCTACAGCAGGCGACTTGAATCCAAGCTGCTGACCCGGTGTCACTGCTCACAACTTTGTACAGTTAATCCTGTTGCCCTAGCATCAGATCTCATCAGACTAACTGTACGTTTGTCTAACTAGAGCATCAGCATCATGCTTAGCTTTCATTTTCCTTTTCCATATAAAACAAAAAAAAAAAAATACAATTATATATGTCTGCCTACTGGAAGAATGATGGAAATTAGAGCCCTAAAATAGAAGCACATGAATCAGAGAACCAGCTGACTCAGATAGTGGGGAAAAGTTGAGGGTTGAGGCCAGGAAAGGGCCATATTGTCGAGGTGAGGTCATCACTGGAAAAAGAAATTATGGGGCCCCCGACCCTCTTGGTGCACTAATAATGGGTGCCTCTTCCCCTCCCTAAAGGAAAACAAACATTAACAGGGCTGTAGATGAGAATCATTGTAATGAGAAAGAGAAAAGGCTTCTTGTGCCCACATGGCTTTGGCCTACAATGTCAGCAGCCACCCTCAGTTTGATATTTTCCATTATCAAAGTTCACGTGCCTTTTTGCTAAAAGAACCTTGTGTGACATAACGTGCAAGATTAATGTCTGAGAGTAAACAAACACGTAAAAAAAAAGGGGGGGGGGCAGAGCAGCAAAGTTGAACCAAGCACTTTATCGGCTAGCATCCGCTCAGTTACGGCTGACTGACTCGCCTTGAACCTGCTGCACCTCCAGTGACGATGAAATGGGTCATTTTGGTCGTGAGGGCGTGGAGTAGGAGGGCGAGAAGATGAATGAAGCCCTTGTACCGCCACCCCTGCATCAAGCGCTTCATTGACAACCAGTCGTGTTGACGTTAACACCAAATATAGAAGCAGCCCGCGACGTAATGCGCTCGCTTTAGAAACTGATGTGTGAGCTTCTGACGGCGGCGTGGTGTGACATTTTCAACAGCCACTCATTTTGTAACCGATTCTTTTTTTTCCCTACCCAATAAGGCCGATGGTGAAAGAAGGGAAGGCCTGTGAAAAAGATGATATCACTGTGCTACTGTGTACTGTCTCAGCAGTTTTCACCAGCACAGTCATTGGCTAAAAGGGGAACTTTGTTGCTTAGTAACCCACCGCACGTCCCGCGAAATACGTCAACGAAAAATCACTTGATGGAGACAAAAAAGCACCACTCTGATGCGGCATTTCTAAAATAGATCCAAACAGCACAAATAACATGAAATACGATAACTCTTTTTTTTTTTTTTTTTTGAACAGGTGCCATCTGGTTTTGGTTACAGTTCAAAAAACAATCCAGAAAGTCACATCATGTTCCTAAAGCACTGTTTCGCTTCACTTCCTCTTTCCGCATTGTTTGTGACAATTAACCGTTGCCGTAGTAACGGCTCAATAACAACGTCGAGAACAGCAAACAGAATATGAATATGGGGCAATAAGGGGAAATATAGCCGTTCACTTCGCACAGAAAGTGAAACGACGCCTCTCCAATCAAACGGAAGGAGCTGATACATGAAGTAGCTTCTTGCTCAGCTGTTTGTGTCTCGTCGACAAACAGGGGGCAGTTTCCACTTGGCGTTTTATAGGCCAGACAGTTTTAAGAGTGGAAGGGAGGGGAGGGCTGTGGAGGATTTTAGGTGGAAAGGCTGTCTGGGTCTGGCTCTCTTCCTGATGGTGACTCAGACTCAGGGGGGGCTTTCCCCAGTCTGCACTCCATGTTGTTGTTTTTTCCCCCCCTTTATGTTAATGTTACTTTGATTCTGTCATTCTTTAACCATTTCATCATCTGCCTCTTTGTTTCTATTTTTACACCTCCAGTCCTCCGTGCCTTCTCCCCTGTGCTTTCGCTCAGAGGTGGGAGCCAACAGAGGTCTCTCCTTATACGGTCTAGTAAGGGATCTGGTGACAATAGGCCTGCTGCTGACATTCGCCACTGTGCCCTGCCTCTCCCGGAGAGCTGAGCGCTGGGTGTTTTCCGAGGCTCCCGCTGACAGACACAGACACAGAGAGAGGGTAAACAGGAAGAAGATAAAAAAGCCGCTGAGCTCCCAGGGGCTGACATCATCATCTGTTTTCCAGCTCTTTTCTAAGGCTAAAGGGTTTGGAGATGTTTTGTCTGTTGCAGCAGTCTGGAGGAAGAGGGAGGCTTGTTAAACAAAAAGTTGTCTCGCTCAGCAGAATGGGCCTGTGATTTTCAGCACAGAATGATGTTATCGTTGTTTCTCTGTCTTTCTTTTTTCTGTCTCTGTGTTTCTCTTTGGAGCCCGTGAGATTGGCATCAGAGCTCTTCTTCTGGCAGTGTTCTTGCCTCACATTACCACCACTACAATATGTTCATACATAATGATAGCAGGTCAGACAATGAAAAACACTGCAAGTTACCTAACAGAACACATTGCTTGCCGTTGTACAAAATGCATATATGTCTAAATACTATTATCTTCTATTTAGATTGTTTCCAGGGCCTCAGAGAGCACCCAAATTTCCAGGCTCTTCCAGGCTTCTCACTCTGGGTTAGATGTTACCATTTTTGTCCTGCCTGGCTTTGCAAACTTACATTCCTGGGATTCTCATTAGGTGTTGAGGGGGAAAAATGCCACATAAATTCTTCCAGAATATCAACTCCAGGGCCTGAAACGTTCTCTCTCTCTAGCTCTGCTACATCTCTCTTTATCTGAGTTAGCCTATTCTGAGACGATGTGGATGATGTAGAGTCAAATCATTGAAAATGAAACAGATACCCACAATATGAATATGTTTTATCGCAGGACCTCTAAATGAACTAAAGCGCTGTAACAAAGTTTTCTATAAGATTGTGACTGCTTTCACAGATTTGTCAAATGTCACTGACTTGACCTTGAAGCATTTAAAAAAAGAACATGGCTAAATGAAGATGGGCTTAGTAACAAAGTAACAAAGGCGAAAAAGAAACTGACAAGGACAAATAATACTGAACTAAAATGAGCAAAAACATAAATGTTTGAACATTTGCACAAACACAGTGTTACTAACAAGGCGTATAACCTCCACAGGGACATCTTTCTTGAATCAGACACATGTGCCCACCGTGTAATGAATATTGCCAGGCATCCCTGATATTTAAGTGTACAAGAGCCCCTGGGAAATCCCTTGATTCCCCTTAATTATGTTTCATCTGTTCCCTCATGGTAGCTTGATGCGCTAAGTAGAAAGGATGAAAGGAGGTCCTAATCTATTGTAATAAATAGAAAAGCCACACAGAGGATTTGACCTTCTCTCGTGGAAGGGAGTGACCTAGTTGTGATGACAGTTCAGACAGCTGATGGAGGTCACCTTCAGTACAAGGCATCCTCCTGCAGGACGCTCTGTTTCTACTGTTTACCTGCCGATTATCGCGCCGAAATATAAAATGATTGCCAGTCTTCAGTGTTTGATATACCAGTTTTTGTAAGCCTCCGTTGTAGCTGGTAGCATTACCTTTACTGTATGAACATGCTGCGTTTACAGCTGCAGTGTTTCTTTGATCAACTCTTCATGAATGAAGAAGAAATGCAGTAAAACGCACCTAGTTCATTTTCCTCTATTCAGTTTGTAACTTTCAAAAACAAATACACTGCATACACATTATATTACCAAGGAAAAGAAAGTGAAGAAATAAAAATAAAAAAAACATATTGCCTATCACCTTCAATAACATGAGACAAATACAGGACACAGAAGTATTAGAATATGCAAATATTTCAGAAAGGTCCAGGTAGTTCCAGAAAAGCTGAGAGCAGAGAGGAGTGTGGGCCACTCAAGAACGTACTAGAAAAGGAAACAAGTGGGGGGAGGGGGAGTAGAGGGGTGGAGGTGTGGGTGTGAGATAAGTGGAGGGATGAGAGCCCTGAGAATTTGAGTCTCAGGATATACAAGAGATATGATAAGAGGATGCGGCCAGTCACATTTCACAGTGCCAGAGTGCCTTGTTCTTTCTCAGAAACAATGGTACCTCCTTCCATTTGCAAAGTAAACTCACACCACCCTGGGTACACACAGTTGCCATGGAGCAGTGCGGTGTTGATGTTGTTGTTGGTATTGGTTACCAAGTGTATAGAGAGAGAGTACAGCACTGCATGACTCATACCGAGAGCGACTCGCCTATCCTTACCCTGCATCTACACTGTCAACTGACAGTAGAAATGATGACATGATGCACTGGTCTTCATGTTAGGATTCACAACTTTGACTGTGACAGTTTGCTACAGTTGCCATGGATACGATATCTGTTGCAGCTTGTACTCATATGAGCATTTTGTGGTTTCCTTGACATCTTACTTATGTCTGCTTACTTACTTACGTGCGTCTGACTTACTGACTGACAAATTGCTGACATATAAAACAAAACAGTGCACTGTACCTCAGTGTCGTGATGATTAAAAGTAATTTATGAGAATTAACCTTCACACAATCACACGGGAATGGATACTACATGAAAAAGCAACAAACATAACACGCTTGTAAATGTCAGCCACCTATGCTGAACAGAGTAAACAGTGCCAGATGGCACTGACAACACAGTGCCGGCATGAGCAGCGACCGGCACTGAGAACACTTAAAACAAAATGAGACGTGCCCAGGAAACAGGCTCTTAAACACACAGGTCAACTTGTCACACCGTGTTACTACTGCTGCAAAGCTGCGTCCACGAGACTTCAACACATGCTGCTTGAAGCTCTGCCACGATGTGTCCGCTTTTCCCTCCAGGAGTCTGTTCCAGTCTGACTGTGACTGCGAAGGAGAAGCGCGAGTGCCGCCGTGCATCACGTAGGGGTGAAGATCGTACGGTGCGCGCTCACACCTGTGGTGCAATCACGGCCCCGTGGTGCACGACAGCGCGGCCGCGTTATCTGTTCCACTGTTCCACACCGTGGAAGCTCATTGGAGTGCTTGTAGACGGCAGCCTGTTCAGGTCAGGCCACAATGTAGAGCAATGAGCTTGCTTACATAAGCTGCTGCTGTACAGTGAAAAAAGCGCTCACATGGTCTAGTAAACCACGACTGGAAAGAAATGTTTCATTTTGTCTCGCAGACCGCAGAAGAAAACATCTCCTTTTTTTTTTCTCCCGTATTTACCAGGAAAGTTACACAACGTTGCATATGCTGCATGCATGTTTGCATTTGCATGCCTATTGAAACCCTGGAACTGACTTTGTACTTGATTATCTCCTGGCATGGTAGGTTTCTGTCAGACGCCACGTAACACTGGATTAAACGTGTCAGTTTTTTTGCTGTACACCAGTCCTCTGCTGTTGCCCCATTTAAAGAACTATTAATATCAAAGGAAACTGCTATTTTTAAGTGACAGAGTGAAACAGAAAACAGAAAAGAAAAAGCAGACATGCATCTGCATGTGACTGCAAGGCTTATGAGGGTAGGCTGCCTCTCTGCTTGCGTGGTTGTCATTATCTAATTATCCACTCATTCCTCCAAAACTAGAGACTGAAACTGCAACCTCTTTTACAAACCCCGTATTTTTCTCAAGCCACGCTAATCCTGTTGTGTGTTTAGTGCTAGACATTACTCCTGTGTGTTTACATTCCCATCTGTTTGCAGTTAGACACGCCACACACAGGCAAAGACCTGCTCAAGGCCACGCACTTTGACACAAGTGTGTCTGTTGCATAACTAATGGTATGCCAGAGAGCAGTTACACATATTCCTGCTCATCTTACTGGAGCAGGTGTACTTTGTTTGGTTAAGAAAATGCCTTTCTGCATCATTTAAGGTGTACAGGTGTCTGTTCACACACCGCTAATGTAAGGCAATGTGACAGCTTATGCAAGGAGGTAATTGCATGGAAGAAATCGTATACAGTTGCGCATAATGACTGACTAATTCTTAGGATGGTATGTGGATGATATGTGATACCTGACACGTGAAAGGTCAACTGATTAAAGAAATGACACGCATTGTTATTAATGCCGCTGTCTTGTAAAAGCTGCAGAGGGCTGACGGTGAATACAAAATCCGAAATCAGCAAATAGCAGAATCGACTGTGTCTGGAGAAAAGGGAATCATGATTCGCTGATCATTCGCTTGGCGACAGACTTCCTTTGGTTTCTGATGCACACCCTTGCGTAGATTGCGTTGCTGAAGCATGAATGAGTGAGTCAGCTAAGTAATATTGATGCTTGTATGGTTGGTATGTGCTTGTTTGTGAATTCAACTAGTAGTACTGATGCAAGCGTTACAATAAACACTTGTGTCACCGAGACTAGCTGAAAGCCAGTCCGCTTCTGCTTGAGTGTACGTGTGTCTGGCTGGGAGTGTGTGCAAACAAATACATGTTCACGTGTGTGTGTGTGTGTGTGTTTGTCATTGTAGTTGTAGGTCTGAATAGTGTTCAACAGTCCTGTAGTGCTCTAGTTGAGACACTTGAGACAAGACATTTTTGACATTTTTTTTTTTCTGTGGTCTTCTTGTCTTGGACTGGCCCATTGGCCTCGCCAAATATTCTAGTTCGTCTTGACCAAATCTGTAACGTTCTCCTTCAAAGCAGTGACAGCACAAGAGTTTGTATTTACATAGAGTTTTGTATTTGCTATGACATTTATGTCTGAAGTCGGGCATGGCAGGAAAGGTTTGAGACTCACTGGCTTACGCAGTGGCAAGTGTCTCTGAGGTATTTTGAGTGGGTGTCACTGCATGTCCATAGAAGTACCGCATTCGAGTCACTAACCCAACAGAAGATATGATTCAAGCTCTCAGTTTACATTTAGATATGAGCTCATTGCACTTCCTGTTTGGTAATAGGCAGTCATCTTCTTATCTGTCAAGCAGATCATCCCAGGAGAGCTCTTGAAGTGGGTCTAAGGTTTACTCCACTCTGTGCGTCTGTCTGCTCTTACGTGGAAAGTAGGCGAAGCGATATATAGAGACCATTTGTTGATGAAACACACCCAGGGAAAAGAGAAATCATCCTGACATCCATTAATGTTTACACCAGTGTTTAGGTCCCTCTCCTTCATCCACACCTAGTTTCAGTGAGTGACATTAAAGCGTAATTCATTCCTGTGGCGGGCTATTTTAGGACTAATGACTCAAACAGGGATGAGTCCTCATTTCCTTTCATTTCTCACATCTGTCCGTCGCCAACTGCGCCTGTGTGTCTCAGCTTGCTGTAATCCCCATGGTAACGGTGGCGGAGGGAAACCCATAATGAAGTGACTGAAAATCTGACTAAGAAATTCCTCTCCTGCTCACAACAGCAAATCAGCAGCATCCCAGAATAGAAGTTATTGAGCCCCGAGGCTTGGTTTGTTCTTTCGTGCGCTGAAGCGAAGAGTTGGGAAGCGAGCGAGAGGAGGTGTTGAGTTGTTGTATTTAACAGTGACAGTAACAGTTGAACAGGATTCAATCAAACACGTTTTTTCCCAGGCCTTGAACCGAGGGAGAACTAAAAAAGCAAGGGAAGTGGGTCACGCCCTGGTCAGCTGTGGAAATCTAACTCAGCACAGATGTGTGTCACCAGGAGTCCTGGCACTGCTTCTTTCAATAGAAAAAAGCTGGACAAAGTTGATACACACTCAGTGCCTGGTGGCTATTGTCCAATGTGCTGGTGCTCAAGAACACACTAATTCCACTTAGGCTCACTTAAAACAAGCAGATGGATTATCTCCATCGCTGCCATGAACTCATAATATATATATAAATAAAACCAGCTTCAAATTGTGCCCATGATCAGGTGTCTGTTATGTAATAGGCTATGCAAATGCAGTGGATTTATTTAATCTGCCATAACCCCGGTGTATACTTAAGACCAGGCTGATGTGCGCAGCTGTCCAAATAGCCGATGAGGCCTTGAAACGGCGAGGGAGGGCAATATCCCTCTGCGTGCCACTCCAGGGGAGTCTATAAAGCCGTAATCTGCATGGGAAAAAGAGATGTAACAGTACACAGTACATGAATGTAGCACCGCTGTTGCTTGTATGCTCCAGTGCAGGGCCCATAAAATCCACAAATTATAATTTACAGACAGCGTGACCTCTTTTGGTATAATTTAAACTGTTGCTACTGCGTCCCGTGCTTTCGGATTGATGTACCGAAAATAAAACAAAAACATGCCACGGGTGCATCGCTGAGCTTTTGTTTAAACATCTTTTTTGGAGACGTATTTCTGCAAACTGCAAGAGAAAAACAGTAATTAAGACATGCGATACTTTATATAAACTAGGCTGGTGTGTTGGATGGACTCTTCCCTACAAGAATAGAGACATTAAAAACTTGAGTGTGGGCTACATCCGGTGAAAGCTGGATTGTGCTGCGTTAGATCACCATGGTGTACTTCATAAAATGATGAAAGACTGGCATGACTGTGCAGTGTGCAATTTACTGTACTGGTGTCACAGTACATGATTTTGGGGGTTTTAAAGGCCTTAAATTTCAAACAATTAACTTGTCACTCTTGTTTTGGGCCACCAACATGCAAAACACTAGTGAGGTTTAAAATTAACCTACAGCATTTAGTTAATTATAGATCATTGCCTGTCTTAAGAGAACATTTTTCCCTGCTAGATTAACAGACCAAAGCCACGGAGGAAGCGTTGGGTGCGCTCCTCTGCAGAGAATTATGGGATTTCCCTCAATGCCAGGCCACCAGATGCTGCATAAGAGTGCTACACATGTGTCAGCACCAGAACTCTTAGTGGTGGGGAGTGATGGCACGGGGCAAAGTATATATTGTTTTCGAAAGCTTTTGTTTTGGAAAATATGAACCAAAAATAACACGCTGCCCCGCTGCTGCGTACGTATGAAAAAGTCAGCAGAGCCACAGAGACGAGGTGTCTTCTTTCTTTCTTTATAGTTGTTGGTTTTCTCTCTCCACGCTGATTCCTGAAGCCCCCTGAAGGGAAAAGAAGAGCAAGCACAGCAAGACCTCTCAATGTTAGGTTGTGTTTATTTGGGTTTTAGTCATATTGGTTTAGGACTATCTCTGAAGTTTAAAGCCATACGCACGGTGTGAACTTCAAGCTGGAGAGTTACCTGAGGTCACTTAAAAACTAGATGCCAGGTTTGTTAGTTTAAAATCTCTATTTTGAGCACAATAAAATAGGTTTGTGATTGCAATATCAATGTAATCCCCTGCTTATCCACGTCGATCTGGATCTGGCAGGTTAAACATATCCACAGCTGTTCATGAGCACTAAAACCCCAACACCACCAGCCTCTGACAAGCACCCAGCTAGTCTGGAAACCGTTCCCAAACATTTGCTCATCTGACTAATCTTCACAGCTTCGGGGGTAGAAATAGAAGCTATTTATGTAATCAAATGAGGCTAAACTCTGCAACATTTCACAATCAAGCATACGTGCCCAAATTGTCAAGATAGGAAAATCATTATTTTGTCACTCCAGAGGAAAAATGAAATCCTACCTTGGTAAGAAGTTTTATAACCATTCCTCGATTGTATAGTTTACTCGTGTTGACTCAGTGTAATTCCTGTTCAGTTCAATTAACTTTAACTCATGGAATGGTTTAGTCTTTGTTAAAGAAAAACACTGCTCCAGCCTGCAGTGTGTGCAGAGCATTTCCCTGGATGTGTTTCAGTGGTATGAAATAACATTAAAAATGGCATTCGGTTGAATTTATCAAATGATCGCCACCATGCTGTTATGTTCCCCCAGTTAGACGACACATCGGGGAAATGTTCTTGGCTTGCTAATAGCCAACATTCAACAGTTATTTTACACATATATCAAATCAGTATCAATTGAAAAAGAATCTGGCACAACAAATCAACAACAGGCCATCCAGGCTGCTGGCTACTAGTTTGTTTGTCTCTTACTTTCTCTGACCTATTAAGATGCTCACAGCATTCCTGCAGCAAAATCCTATTTCTTGACATTGTGACCAAAGCAAACTCGCTGCTTACTCAATTTCTTGCCTTTCTGTTTGTTTGTTTATTTGTTTGTTAGGACAAAGCTACATTTCACGCGTAGCCAGCCAATGACTCATTCCGACTTACGCAGTGGGACTCTTCAGCCAGCATTTGACATTATCAGACAACTACCAGTGCCTCCCAATAACGCAGCCGTAGCCAGTATGAACAAGAGCCCTCACTGTTGTATCACAAAGGCACTCCTACATGATCGGAGTCAAACACCCTGCCATGCCATCTCCAACAAGGACGACATTCTCCGTCTGAGCACACTATAAACACATTCGGTCAATAGCGTGACAACGTTGCATCAAATCCCATCAGCATCTTCGATGTAGGTCACCGGAGAGGAGTTTTCACGAGCTCTTTTTCCCACCGCAGCGCTCTGAGGGTTGGATTCTGCATCTCAATTTAGATTTGGCAATTAGCTGTACGGTGGATAGTAAAAGAGCCGTAAAGTTGATGAGAAATTACACTCTCACTGCTCCTCAGACAGAGGTGGCACACAAAACCTTTACTGTGCACATGTTGTATCCAGCGCCCGTTTAAAAAAAAAAAAAAACACGCTTTCTGTCAATTCAGCAGCTGTTTTCATTGACTAGCTTTATAGGTTTATAAATGGGCTGCATGTCAGTGTGTAGGACTTTGAAACTTTGAGGTTGTTTAAGTTGAATCCAAAAGGCATGGTGTCATCGTTTAACACTGGTTGTGCGACTCTCGAAGAGCAAAATCAGTTTAAATGGAGGTATAAAACTCGCCGTGCATTGTACGTGACGAATTAAACTAGAACGCTTTCCCCCTTTCATAGCGATATTTGTTCTGAGTCAATTAAAGGCAACAGTCTTCAGGACATGTTTTTTTTTTTAAATGGGTAGCATTTACAAGAGCGCATCAGTGTGTTTACAAACAGGCAGAATATAGATAATCTTATCGCCACCAAAGCATCAGTATCTATCTGTGCTTACGCTTGTGCATGCATGAACGGTTAAGGTGTTTGCTTGAGGAGCAGGACTGGTTCTTTAGCACCACAGGAAAGCATAACGATCGTCATAATCATGTCATGTCATACTGT
This sequence comes from Nibea albiflora, assembly GCA_014281875.1. Classification (NCBI taxonomy): domain Eukaryota; kingdom Metazoa; phylum Chordata; class Actinopteri; family Sciaenidae; genus Nibea; species Nibea albiflora. Next base: position 12,494,492 of record CM024791.1, on the reverse strand, counting down.
CTTCCTCACTTGGACTTGATTAATTTCACAGAGTTAAAAACCTGATCTGGATCATTAGAAGTCATCATACGACATAATTTATTTGTAGTAATTTGTAGCACCAATGTACAGTATCCTAAGTATGGAATACAGAGTAAGTTTCTGTAATCAGTTGTGAGTCAAAAATTAGTAGAACTGTGTTTGGAGAGTTGACAGGTCAAGACAGAAACTGACCTCTGGTTTGCTATGTGGATAATTATACTCTGGGGGCCAATGCTGGGCCAAATACCAACTCTACATCCAGCTACTGAAGTTTGACCTGAGCAATGTGGTGAATAAGTAATGCAGGGACACCGGGGAAATACAAAGAAAAAAAGAGGAAGTTATGAAACCGTGACCTTAATCTGTCTGTTGTATTTGTGCCATACAGAAGAAACGCACCCATCCGGCCCACCGTGCATCGGCACCCTTCAAACACACCACGCTAACGACGGTCAGCAGGAATGTCCTCTCATCTGTGTTCCACATGACCTAAAAACGAGCCAGCTGAGCCGGAGATTAGTGTGAAGTTAACATGCGGGTGAATGTAGGTCGGAACGTCACATAGCGTAACTCTGAGGGAAAGAGTAAAAGTTTATCCTCCTTTATGTGTAGCTCATGTGTCGAATTCGCGATTTCGCCGATGTTAGATGGCGTCGCAGAGCATTCATACAGTTTTGAGCAGTTTTGCAAGCAAAGGAAGAGTGTGTCTAACTTATCTAATATGCGTTATGAGCTTGTCAGTTGATTTGAGGGTTTCTTGAATTTTATATTTAATGTTTTGACATTTTAGTTGTGCGTTCACACCTACGTGGTGTATGTTAAAGGAAATGTGAATGTTTTTGTTTTTGTTTGAATGATTTCACTGCATCACCATGGATCTACTCATCTTCTGATGGTATCGTGCTCAGATGCAGACACTCTGTTTTCGGCAGATGCAGGAAGCAGATGGGCCTTAAGCTAGCACAGCTCTATCTCCACATTATAAGGGAGTTAACCCAGTCTTCAGCGGGTGACTGGTGCTTTGACAGCTGAAAGGAAATGATTCTGAAGTAGGCTAGTGATCCTTCCTGTCCAATTTACAGGCCCACAAGTCCCTGTGGCCGCACAAGAGAGAGGGAGAGAGAGCATGTTAGTCTTGTCAGTGAGCCAGAATAGCTTTCCCTCAGGAAACTCCTTGAAAACGCACAGTCAGACCTGAATAGTACTTTGTGAGTCCCACACTGCAGCTGAGGCAGCACCAGGAAAAGCCAAGAGGATTTCAAATCTTTCCTCAGTTTATTTTCATCTCAGTGACACTGTGAGAACCTATTGTTAATAGATAGCTCAGACAGCAGGAAATAACAGGAATCGAGCAATTCAAATGCATCATCCAGCACTGAGCTCTCGGCCACGGGCTTGATATTTTCTACAAAGCGTTCGGTTTAAAAATAATTGACAAAAAGCAACAACTACACTTTCCTCACCTGGTTTCCTGGCATCCCTAAAATTACACCCAAATAAAAAATGTATTCTTGTTCCTGTTTACTACCACTGTGATGAGGTAGAAGACATGTGAGCCACCAAGACAAAGATGTGGAACCATTAACATTTCCTTAAACCTCGTTTGACTCTGGCACAAACAAAACTTGTCTCTCGGGGAATATAACCAGCCATTGTATTTTATTTCCATTCCGTGTTTTTTTTTTTTTTTTACTGCACAATCATTTCCTTTGTGTTTAACGCTCAGCAAACATTACAAACTTTCCTTTATTCTATTTCTGTTTGAAACCCTCAGCTTGGACCTACAGAGAGGAGAAAAAGAAAAAAAAAAAAAACAGAGCACTGTCATATGACTCGCGTCTCGAGTCTGGATTCCAACCGGAGGCTAGCCAGTGTTTTCTGTCTAAGCGACACCTCGAGCAGATGATGAAGATCCCACACACTTACTCCTCCAATGAAAATATCATTTCTCGTAACTGAATTAATGTGTTCATTCCCTTTAAGCTTTGATCCACATGCATAGATTTTTTTTTTAAATTAATATGAACAGTATACCGCAACGGAGAGCTCTTTAGCCTGGAAGGCCAAGAATCAGGTATTATCAGCCACTTAGTCTCACATCTTATATTTCAGCGTTACAAGATGGCATGTATTTATCTGTGTGTTTATCTGCTTATTCTTTTTTAGCCAGATGGAGCTGGATCCTATCCCAGCATGCACTACGGGGAATATTCAGGGGTCTTAGTATAAATAATGAATTACAAATGCGCAGATAATGGCTCTATGTTCTGAACAGGGGAAAAGTGGAGAGCATCCTGTGTGTGTGTGTGATTGATTAGTTGCTACACATGATAAGCTGCATCTGAAAGAAACAATTAGAAAGATATGTGCATGGTTCGAGGGGCCTATTCCTAAAACTCGTTCCTATTAGTACAAGTAAATCTTCCGCAGCCCCTTTTTGCATTAATACTTTAGAAAGCATCAATATGTCTGGAGAGAAAAGGGAAACAAGTCCGTGATGCAGTATGTGATTTATAATTTATGATTTTAATTTACTGTACAGGCTGATTAAAACAGAACAGAACAGTACATGAGCACAGTCAGTCTTCCTGAACAATAAAATAAAATGGCCACTGCAAACATGATTTCTAACTTCTTCTCTTACCGTCAGCTCTTTCAGTTTCAGATTCACTGGTACAATTTTTTACCACTGCATATAATGTGTTTTTTTTTTTTTTTTTCTGCAGGAAAAAAAACAAACAAAAACACATTATATGCAGTGGTAAAAAATTGGCCTCATAAAAGGCATTATTATCATAGGTGTATGCTGTGGTGCAGTTCAGGGAATCAGAGCAAAGTAAGCATGACTTCAGCGCGCACGCACACACACATATTATACAGTATGTACACAGAAACCGTCTGCTCAGGGAGTGTTGCGTGTGAAGACTGTTGAGTCTGCAGAGGTAGACGGTCTCTGCTCCAGGCTCTGTCTGTCTCAGAGGTTATGCAATATAGCCACGCCACATGCTACCTTCTGATTGGCTTGATGGAACTGACTCTAATCAGTTAACTCCCCCTGAAATGGTTTTTGCCTGGCGTTCAGCTGACTGAGAGTAGGGATGTTTTGAATGAATGACTGTACTTAGGCTGTAGGACATCCAGAGGAGTGAACAAAAACATCCTTTTAAAGGCGTGCTTTCTCTTCTTTATTTGGCAGTTGCTGGTTACAAAGGAAATCTTAAAAGCGAAGAAGTATTTCTTCTGGGAACGAGGGAGTGAACTGAGTGAACTAAAAGAAGCAAAAAGGAGGAGAAATGTCACGATAAATCAACAAATCCAACCTCCGATGGGTTCTGGTTTCAGTAGTGTAATCCAATATGGGAGGGTGCTGTGCTTCCGAAGCGTGGCAAGTCAAAAATGAAAAGGCCGTCTTACATAAGTATCTGAATTCCACTTGCATACTGTGAGCACATGGGGGGGAAAAAAAGAAAAAATCTGTTTGACCCCCTCATCCAAGACCAAATATAGAGTGACCAAAGCTAAGCCCAGAGCTTCAGCAACTATGCAACCATTAAAAAGAAAATCTCATTCTGTTTGCAGCTTATAAACAACATGGACCACCACAGATGAAAATGTCTGAGCTGGCTATTTCATGCTGCATTTCCCCTGACAAGGCAGCAGGCAAGACTAACACCCTTGGAAAATGTGATTTTGTGATGCAGACATGATGTCTTTCAGTATCCGTGCAATGAATGCTGGAAAGGCTTTTGATATGTCTGTACAAAGTGCTGCCATCATCAATAAGATGTAACAATTCTAATTCTGCTGTGCGTGCTAAGATATGCTTCAGGTGCACTTCCCAAACATGAGAAGAAAATAACACGTCCACGTCTAGTGCTCTTCATTAAGAGGGGAAAATGGCCACACCCTTCTTTTCATGGAAATAGGTTTTATATGGTTTTGATCCAAAATACTTTGATGCATGCACAGTGCTGACACATATATGCATATACTGTATGACACATACCCCAGATGTGTTATGCATTAAGAAATGTGTGAGGAAGTCTTTTGTACGTGCTTGTACTTTGGCACATATTGTGCATGTGGATTCATGTCATGGTCGTTCTACTAAATTACCAAAAACCGCAGGCGTTGCATAAGCAAACAGCAACTGCGTCGGCAGATCGCTTCACCCTGCACCTCCCGATATGTTTTTATCATCGTGCGCTATTGCCACAAAAGCACAGACATCACTCCTGCCGACATTCATGAGAAGCAGAACCAGATGTGACCTGGTAGCACCTTGTTCTTGCAGCCTGCCTGACCTTCTGTCTTTCTGATGGTCAACATGTCAGTATCAATCAATGGCATTAAACGGCCTGGCCTTGGCCCGCATCAGAGAAAGTAGCACAATGAATCAGATAAAGAAAACCCTGTCTGTCGCAGGCCCTGCTTTGCTGGCACAGAGGTGAGTCACTCTCTAAAACAAACAACATCAGTTGCCAGGGCACCTATAGTTGGTTCCAAACATACATGATAAACTCTGAGGGCAGAGACGTGCCTGGCGTTACTCCCTGTGCAGGTTTTCGTTGCCAGCACAATGTTCTTAGAATTCTAAAGTTCGAAAATTGCATCATATATTGATTGTCAATGCTTGAGAGTCACGGGGTCATCCAATGGATTTGTTGCGGGATATCTTTTTTCCGATGCCCTCAAAAGTGCTGACATAGATCATGTGTTATGAATTCTAAGTGAGAGTGTCTTTTTAGCTGCATATCTGTGGTATTAAGATGAGAATTAATATGACACATATTCATGTTATATTTGAATTACACAGTAGTATCTTGTTTTATAAATGTGTTGCCACAAGCAATGGACACTGTCGGTTATACATTTGAAATTTAACAGCCGAGACCTCAAGAGAAACAATTTGTTCAAAGGCACTCATGTGAAAATGATTAACAGTTTTGTCCATATTCTTTGTTTCCTTTTCAGGCCTGGAGTTCTTCATTTTGACAACTGTTTGCATGCTTTACCTTTAGAAATCGCTGTAATCCCTTCATCCGTGCAACCTGCTGAAGTAGCACTTTGGAAGACCTAAAGAGTCGAAATGAGTGCGTTCTGGGTTAAAAGGCTGAGTGGTTATGCAGGAAAGCAAACACACCCCGTCTGACTGCTATCACACACAAAAAGGCATCTGTGTCCAGCGTGTTCGCTATGTACAGCGAGTGCTAGAACACTCTCTGGCAGCATATAACATACAACTCATATATCATATTCTCATACTCACTTGTCACTTTTACGCCCCTGGCTAGAATCACCCAATTCATTAATCAGGACCCGTTTCATAGCCGTGGGTTTATTTATGAGGTGGCAAGAGAAATTCATAATACTTCATACCATGTGATCAAACGGTGTGTGTACATTGTGGAGTGAGTTATTCAGGGCATAGGAAGAGTGACTGACTAAGGGTCAGGACTGTGTGTGTGTGTGTGTGTATGAACTGTATGTTCCTGTGTGTCCTTTTTCTTTTTGTTCCTTCAACACTGTGTTTTCCCTCTGCGTGCAGTGTGTGTTGACCCTGTGCCTTTCTGTGTCTGTGACTGGCTGTCTTTGTGTGTATATTATGAGCATTGTTTTCTCTGTCTGTTTTTTTCCCCCTTGTAAAAACAACAGTTTAAATATAGAGAGCAAGTTGTGACCTGTCAGTGTCCTCTACATTAAGACTTATTAAGACTTACATAACAACTGACATAGCGTGCATCTATAACTCAAATGGTTACAACTGAAGCAAGTAATCATGATAATTCACTATAACGGTATCTGGATTTTTCTTTTTCTTTTTTTTTAAAGGTTTTTACTCTTTTTTTTAATTCATTTATTCATATTTAATCTTTAGACACAGTATGGCTCTTATCTCCAACTTTCATTGAAAAAAGCATATTTATAGCTTCTCTAGCTCTGATGTTAGGAGTTTTAGTTGCAAAAAGAGAGACTCCATTCTTATGACCAAATAAAACACCAGTTTGATTTATATTCCTCTGATTATACAACAAAAAAACAATGAAAATTGAGGTATCTTATTAATGTGCTCTGGGGGATAATCTTACTCCATATGTAACCCTTGCATAAAGCTCAAAGGGTCTATTCGTGTGTGTGTCTGTGTGTGTGTGTGTGTGTGTGTGTGTGTCTCGTGTGTTTGAACAGACAGACCTTTAGCCTTTTTCTCTTGTTTTGCAGTTCCAGTTTCACAAGCAGACCGTTCCTTGCGGTGCATTCTGCTGCGCCTCGCAAATATTGCCTGAATGCGTTTTCGCTTTCTGTGATGCATTTTCTTTTTTGATCTAGACAGGTGTATTCAGCTAATTACCCGAAAAAAGACTTTGCTCTTTTGCACCGTCTCATCCGGGAGAGTGAGTTCGGGGTGAGCAGGTTCCTTTCGCAGTCAAAATGAATGGTGAGGGGTTAAGGTCAAGCCTCGATACCACAGAAAATGAGCTGCATGTTGCTGACCTTTCTGCATAAATAACCATTACATAAACCCCAGCGTGAGCGCAAGGAAATATGTCCCAGCAGAGTTGTGTTCTATGTTTGTGTGTTTGGCTGTATCTCCTTGGTTTGCATGTGTGGTTATGCATGCGGCACATCAATTGTGTTCGAGTGGTGTGCATGTGTAGGAAAACACTCAGTTTATTTTTAATGTGTACATGTGTGTGTCAGTGCCGCCATGCTACAGCATCGACGCCACCTCTGTTCCCATTCATCAGCGGGACGACAGCCTGCTGCTGCGCTCCTCAATCCAGGCCAAGTTATGTATACTCTTAACCTTATCGTCAGCAACTGTGGCTCCACGGATGCCAAGAATTAGATCACAATGTTCAGCTAGCTCCCCCGAACTGTAGCCTGAGAGGGTAAGGGATGATACTAAATGAGGCAAAGTGAATGATGAAACGCACTGGCATTATTGCTCGAGCAGACGTATTATTTCTGGGTCTGTGCAGTCCTCCAGCAAAACACACATTCTATTCTTCTATTCTTCTCTTTCCGCCAAGAATGTTTTGTCCCAAAAATGACACATTGCACTCCAGCTCGTACTGACAGCTCACTGTGAGCGGACTTTATCCCCCCCCGAGATCTTCATTTCTCAACTCATCTTCGCGGCAGTGACAGGTTTTCGCTTTGTAATGTTTATTTGGGGTATGTACAATATGTGCTTCTTGCGTCAGAATTCTCCCAAGAAACCTGCCAAACTCACCACACCAGTGCTATGAGCATCTCACACTCTACTTTGCGAGCGGGGTCGCTATCTTCCTGGCCTTCTTTCTCTCAGGCTGTCAGTCACCTGAACCCAAGCAGCTGGGAATGTTGTTTGATGATGGGACTCTGCAAGTCGACACCTCGCGGCTTCAAAGCTGAGCAAAACCACTTGACGACGAACGTGATTTATAGATTAAAGCCTCTGCGGACATGCCCACGTTTATGACTGATGAATTACACCAATAGCGTTAGCATAGTCCACATCACATTAAATTGAAATATCACATGAAGCCATTAATAGTTTCATGCGTGTATACATGTTCTTTTACACTTTGTGGATTGCGGTTCAGAATGTGAGTAAATACAGTATGTGTGGCTGGCAGTAAAACATTGTGCAATGTGTCTGAAACTCCAGTTACGACAAGTTCACTGTACTGCATGCGGACTTGTTTCAAAACTTTATCACGTTTCATTATTCAATTATAAATAAAACTGAAACGATTTAAAGATCCGTTATGTAACATTCAGGGACCTCTACACAAATAAGCTGACTCATCACTGTCAGATCGTGTACCTCCATTTTTGATGATGATGACTTTCATATATATATATATATATATATATATATATATATATATATATATACATATATATATATATATATACATATATATATATATATATATGGAGCAAATCCATTTAAAATATTAAAAAGTTCACTGATGAGTGTGTAAACATCAAGATTTCTGGTATAAAATCTATTTCATTATACAGCTGTAATAAAGCTTCTGAGAAAAAGACACTACATTGTACACACTGGTCCTTTGTAGATAGATGTGTGCTATTATTTTATATATCACTATTACTAAATGAAATGTCATAAATCATAAAGTAACATTAATCGAGGACAGACAGACAGTAATCTCAAGTTTTTAATTTCTTCTGTCTTTATTTCATGCTTCTACACTTTCTACTGTCATATGAATAATACAAGCAGTGACACGTTCCTCCCAAAATGCACATTACCGCCAATAAATTCCATTTTATATGCAGACCCAACTGCTAACACACACACATAGCTAACCATTAATTCAGTTCACATTATATCACTGACAGAAGTTCAGTTCAGTTCAGTCTTTGTCACTTTTCATTTTCTCCCTGCAGAAAGGAACAGCGCTCATGGGACTGAGAGTTGAAAATTACATTCAGCAGTGAGAACTCCAGTGCATGTCACTGTTCAGGATGACACAAGTAGCTCAAAGGCACAGCGATCGCGTGTTGTTATTACTCATTCAATCTTAAGGGAGTCAAAGACTCCCGGCTGTCACGATGTTCTGCTTCCATGATTGATTATCAACCATTATTAGGTGTTTAAGATGTAAATACAAAGGGCATGAAACATTGTTTTTCATTTTAATTGAGATGTAATTAGATGTAACTTGCCTTCAGAGTCAGTAACAAAATCAAGTTCATTGGAAAGGCCTACAAAGAATCTGCTTTGGTACTTGAGCCAATAAACATAATTTAAATATAAAAACAGAAATGCATAATAAAGATGTGTAAAAATCTGTCAGTTTAAAAAAATAGATCTCTTATATAAACGTAGAATCTGAGAACATGTTAGTCGTTATCCCTCAAAGACGCAACATCTGCTGTCAATAACATTATGCAACGGCAGTACACCCAAAAAAAAAAAAAAACATGGGTGCCCTGACTTGTAATTTCAAAAAACACAATTACGTAGCTGCCAATATTGGAACATAATGACCCGGCCCACGAGCAAACAATCCTTTCTTATCCAGAATCGCACCACACAGCTGGAAACAGGTTAAACGGCTGTAAAGCAACCCTCATAAAGTTCACAACCCCGGAAAACCACAGGAAGGCAATAAACCATCAGAGAACATGTTGTTCTGCCATCCGAAAGGAGCTCAAAGGAGGCTCCTAACATGGAAGCAGGACAGGACAGGTGTGAAATCTGACGATACTTCCAATTCACACTTACCCACTTTGCAATTATGATATTAATTATATGTTTTTGAATACGGGAGGGAATTATATGTTCCCGGTTTTATGACTGAAAGCTACCTGTGTAGCAAGTAGGGTGTGAACAGATAGTGATTCATTGTTATTCCTCGGGTGTAACTGGAATATGACATGCATCGTTGGTTCGAATAAAATTAAATATAATTCAATATGTGACCAGATAAAATTAGCTTTCCAAAAAGTTGCCAGACTTAAAGTTGCGCAAGTTTTGGCATCACCTGCTCGTTGCAAGTCACCTCGCGTTCAGTTTTGGGACGTGACCCTGTCAGACATGCCTGAGAAAAGGGTTTTTTGGCAGATACCGTCTGTCCTCAGCCTGCTGGGCCACTCTCTGTCTGTCTCTTGCGATTTTTTTGCGCACGGGACAAATGACACATTTTCAATACTTTTCGGGGCAGTTTTGAAACTTATTTCAACAAGATTAGTTGAGAAACTGGGAGAGGGAACTTTTGCTGAGTCAGCCTGTTCTTTCCACAATACATTTCCCTCGTGAATTTTCAAGAAATGGAAGTGGAAGCTGTCACACAATTAACCGGTGAGAAAAGGGAAAAAAAAATTAGCATGTGACATACTGAGGGCTCATTTTGAAATAGTTTTCTCATTAAACTTCATCCAATTAATTCATGTTTTAGGCTTAATGTGTCAAAAATGTGTGACTGTGACGGCGAGTAAAGACAATAATACTCTCTCGCTCCAACCTCTCTCAAATTGCGCAACGGTTTGTTGTGTTTTTTCTTTTTTACACCACAGAACCTGAGACCAACAATTTTTCCAGACAGAACATTCACGTGACAGAAATCTTATCCGTAACTGTAAATTCTGTTCAGCCAAAACATTTTCGGCTAGACTGCAGGAATCCTGCAGCAAACAAGTTCAGCTACGAGGACTCACTATTTTTGGTACAGCATTGAATAAATGGCTGCTGAGGTCGACATCCAAGTCACCCTCTGTCTATACACGCTTTGACACGTTACGGCAGGAAAAGCACACATTTAATTAACAGCACCGCTAATTGTTTAATGACATTTTCATGAGGCAGTTGCAGGGCCCTTGTATTGTTTATGGCTCACTGAAACGTTACGGAACAGAGCCGTTTTGGTATTTGTTAGACCTGTATTTTTCCTGCTATGACAAGTCACAACGTCAAAGGTTCGAGTACGGTCTGTACTATATCTCTCTTTTAAGAAAAACAACACGTCACTGAACTGTTAGTGATTTAGAAATAACTGGCACGCTCATTCTGCATCCTGCTACGGAGTCGCTTCACCGTTGCATACGTATTTCCCAAAAATGATAGCATCCTGACATGATTACGAAGCCGTGACGGCACGGCTTGTGCTGCCATGTGTGTCCATCGTGGTTTTAAAACGCAGTAGGCCTTTTGCAGGGGAAAAGGTGTAAATATTAAAAATGTATGAATATCATTGAGCTGTTTTCGCTTTCAAGATTCTGGTGATGTGCATGCTGGCTCTGTGCCAAGACGTGCTAGGACTGAGTCATTGCTAACGTTACGAACGACACCTGTACTTTAACTGCTAATAATAAGTCAAAAGGGTTCATTGGAAAAAAGATATGTAAGAACAACTTTTTTGTGAACTGGCATATGTAATAAGACTCATTTTATTTATGGTTTTTAAATCTTTGTCCAAACCAAAGCTGTAACAGCTACAGTTGTCAGAATTTCTTTGAATTGCTTTATTTCCCTTGTTTGTGTTTTTCCCCGCCATGCGTGTCACAACAAAGAAAAAGGTTTTTCCCTCTCGTGTATAATCATAAATAGGGCGCACAGTGTGATGGTTATTATCATCATCTGTTTTCCAATTCCGATATGCATGACTTGGTCCTGACTTGACTTGCTGCTGCTCCACCCTACGGCGGATAATAAAAGGAGACTAAGCCTGGATTTGGGAACATTGTGTCGATGTCATGAAAGTATAGTGTCATACATTTGGGAAGCAATCTTACTAAACCCTGCACATTAAAATGTAAAAATTCTCAGTTGATGCCGCCATATTTAAATTTTCTGTCCAAAGGATCTGTGATCATGTGGTGCTTTGCGATATTTTCACATGTAAAAGATAATTCCATGTGTCACATGTTATTCACGAACCAGTTCTAGCCAGTTATTGTTTCTCGTGTGTGTGTGTGTATGACTCAAAGGGGAACCCTCTGCCAGCTTTTTATGTCACAAATCTGTTCCCAAGGTTGTCTGGAGGTCATTTCCTGCCCTGTTTATATCTTAAACTTCCTGCAACCCCACTGACAGCTTTCTTCACATGGGCCTAAATGCAAACAGAGGATGAGAGATGTTTACCGCAGAAGGGTACGGCCACACAAAGAGACCACAATGGAGGCATACTGCAAAATCCCTCCAAAACGCTACCAAAAAAACAAAACAAAAAACTGTTAAACCCGTATTTGTGGTCGAAAGTAATATGACCGTAAACATGCTGCAGTAAACTGCTCCATAAACGCTGTAAACTGCCTTGTTGTCTTTGTACATTTATCGAGTCTCAGCACCCGCCCTCATTTTTACGTACTGACACAATAAACTTCGACATCTTTCATCTTTTGCTGTGTTCACTCGTATTCTTATGGCTTGGGTCACATATACAGGATGCTAAATATACATCAACGGGCAGCTGCGCGGCTCTGCGCTGTTATGTTTGAAACAACAACGAGGGCCTTCTGTACGATTTCAATTAAAAAATCTGTGTGTCCACAGAGGCACACCCAGCACCCATAAAAGAATGCAACCTAGCACTGCGACTAAAAACAATGTGTTCATCAACGCTCCAGAAGACTTGTGATTGCGTGTCTTGTGATTGGTGACCACTGCTGTGAAGGAACAGCTTGAGAAATGTACATTGCAGTATTGTGCAGGTTATGAAACCATCTCCCCTTTGACCCTGCATGTGTCACATGGTCGGGTCGGGGGTCTGCAGGGCTTTAAATTATGTGCAGGCTCTTGTTGTGAAACGGTGCCATGAACCTGGGTTTCACCATAAATCCGAAACCGGTGGTCCCTTGACCTTTTGTCTTTCTGAATAAGATGTCCTGAGCTGGCAGCATTCTTAAAGTGCCTTTGATCAGCTTGGATACAAACAGACTTGACACCATCATGGAGGAAAACAAGAGGTTTTTACCGTACGGTCATATTAAATGGAATTTTAGGAATGTCTTGTTTTTTTTTTGTTTTTATTTATCACCAGGCATAGAGGGACTAACTAGATTTAACGGCAAACTCTCCAGTATTCTCGGGGGTGTCACAATTTTCTTTCAATTTTACACCTTGTTTCTTGGAGCATGACAAACTCCAGACACTTAATCCACATGCAGACCCCCGTAAACGTGTTAATCAGGTTTACACTCCAAACGGAGTTAGCGATGCTATCGATTTAACATCCAGGCAGCGTGTCCGTTGTGACATTTCAAATCCAGAACAAATTGTTGTATAAACACAGAGCACAAAATAGTTCAATAGTTGATTTTCCGTCATCTCAGCATGCAAATTGAAATATTTTGTCGAAAAAACTATAGCAGGGAGATTGTTCTTTCTGCGGTGAGTGTCAATAAAGGGAGGGAGGGGGGCATTTGCAGCACAAACCAACCAACCAACAGAGAGGGAGAAGAGAGAGAGAGGGCGGAGCGAGCACATTTTCTTCTTTGAGCCAAAACTCACTCACGTCAACCCTCTGACCTCATTTTCTAAAGCTGACAACTCAGAGAATTATTGTTTTGGTTCATGAATGTGGACAAAAATAGAAAGCAACGTGTGAGAGGAGACGCGGCATATGCAAAGGCAATTCATTTGATTTTGCATGATCCAAGGCATCACTAACAACTCAGGCAGGAACTGGGTCCACCTAACATCACGCTGGTGAAGTAGTAACTGACATGGCCGTGCAGTGATAAATAAATGAATGGAAAGATAGATAGCTATTCAGACATAAACTAAATAAAATGTCTATTGTGTTGCTTATTTTAACAGGGTACTAAGGCAGCAATAAACCACTCTGGCTCAGACAGGTTGTAACCAACCCCTGCTTGAACTTGTGTATTGTTTTTTGTTCTTTGACCGCCCCCCTTTCCTTCAGGGGTGCACATTAACACCCACTTTAAAGAGGTCACATTGCCTTGTCAGCACATGAAATAAGTGGCGTGAAGGAAGATATCAATCGAGTCGTGCTTATAAGTCGGGTAAGGTGGCGTGTCTCCGAAGCTTGTAAACTGTTTTCTCATGTGAGAGAGCAATAATTGCACATCTTATGTAACCATCTGTCATCAACAATTTGCAAATCTTTTGAAGTGATGTTTTTTTTTCTTCTCCTTTTGAGAAAGCAGAGCAACTTCATATTACAGGAAATGTGCAAGGCACAGCCGAGCGTTATAGCATGACAAACAGAAATCCGACATTCAGCTCTAACTTTAATGTTTGACATGATGAATATGTTTACATCCAGGACACACAAGTTGTATATGTCTGCAATGGAAAGTAGTTAGACCAAATTATTCCCCTGCATGCGAACCAACCACACTGAGGCAGAGCCTGCTTATTCCAGCACAAGCCCTGAATTTCCATCCGAAACAGATGTTCTTTTTTTTTTTTTTCATTGCATAACACCAGCAGTCCAATGCAAACTCTTCTCTTGGCCGCCTGATTTCAAGCAAGTTCCCAACTAAAGTTTAATTCAACACCCAAGGCTCAACCCACACTTTTAATATTTAACCGTACAGTGATGAGGAATCACTGATGCTTTTCACTCAGATCTCCTGTGATTTTGCCTTTTTTAGTCAATCCGGCCGAAGGCGGTGAGGGCTGCAGATCTTTAGTCATTAACAAATGAATGAATGTGAACACGTCCTACTCATCGGCTGGTTAGTTTTTAACCGGGAGGGTGAGATCAATGTTTGATGTGTGACTGTAAAAGAGTAAACGTGTAGAAAATACAGTTATGCAATTTAGAACATCCCGGTGAGGCACGGTGGGACGGATAACCTCGTTCACACATTTACGTTCGGATGTGTTACGTGGGGGTGAGAACAGTACAACCACATCATGTACACTACCTACATGACAGCATAACCTAACTTTCAGAGGCAACTACAGGGAGCACATAAACAACAAGACCAATGAAAACCCTAAACAGGAAACATGGCGTTGGCCAAGAGACAAATATTTCCTGATTGGGCTTCAATTGCAAAACCATGACTGAACATTTATGATGAATCGGTTTCAATAAAAGACCACAAGCACTAAAGCGATCCTAGAACACACTGTTACTGAACCGGTCCCGAAATAGAAAGACTGAATGAGCGTTAAAGCAAAATAGGAAATCAAGCCAAGTTCCTAATTGTCTTCAGACTCTGTGTGAGCCTCCAGAGTCTGTGGCATGTACACGCTAGCTGTACACCCAGATGAGTTTTTCCACTGTGTATGCAGCTGCATTAGCCATTAGCAGAAGTATGATTAAACTGCAGCGGCACCACTCTGTGCAGCGACATGCACAAGGTCTTCGGCTATCTGGATAGAATAGAGAGGGTCTGACTCTGCCTCCTTAGTCAATACGCCGAACATCCCACCTGACACTCATTAAACGCAGAACATATTTCAGAGGAAGCCTTATTGATCGGGACCATCGGTTTCACGTAGAATCAGTTGTTTTGACACGAAACACCGGGAGAGGACTCGGTTTCGTGTGTGAAAGTGAGCAATGGGGAAGACAACTGTGTTTACCCTGGTGCTATTTGATCTGCGGAGTCTCTCTCTGTTCTCTGCAGTAGATGGATGTGAGCCTGGTCTACGCACCAGGGAAGCCACAACATATCTAGTTACACACAGGCTTCACTGACTGGCTGCCAAGCTGTCTGAAGGGAAATGCTACTAGAACAAACTGTTTTTTCACTCAGGCAGATTCCAGTCCACTGGCAACCAGCATATTATTACTTCACTATCATTAGTGGTCGCACTGTTTTTGACTTTGGAAAGAAAAAAAAAGTTTGTGTACTTAATAATATTGAACTTTTTCCTTAAAGGTCTCAATGAGGAAGGAGCCATATGCTAAATTTAAAAAAAAAATAGTTTGAAGTAAGAGGGTCATGGTTCACATGGTGCAAGATTGTGCTGGATTTCACAAACCACATGCTGTTTGTCAGAGCGACCTTGTAAACACAAAAACAAGGTCCAAAAAAAAAAAAAAAAAAAAACTCAATAGAAATCCAAATATATTCAAAGATTTTATAATGGAGCGGCTCCAATTTCCAATGCGAGGTCAGATTTGCAAACAGGCGATGGTGTTGTTTACTCTGAAATTCAAATGAGAGGATTTTCACATTCCCAGACTTATTCTTCAGCAGCCGTAAATGAAACCGTCCTGGTTTTTGTTACAGCTGCTTTCATCCTCACGTGACTCGATTTCCAGTCAATAGAGTACGTGACCTCCGAGACACCACTGTGAGGGAAATATTAGAAAACAAAACAACAAACAAGTCTGCTCTGGAGTCTGTGGCATTCCCCTATTATTACAGTGTATTAGTGCTGAAGGCATCCATACCTGGGATTCATTACACCCATTAAAAAAAAAAAGCAAGCACCTTCTGTTCAGTGAAGGACTTG
Source organism: Nibea albiflora (assembly GCA_014281875.1). Taxonomy (NCBI): domain Eukaryota; kingdom Metazoa; phylum Chordata; class Actinopteri; family Sciaenidae; genus Nibea; species Nibea albiflora. The sequence continues at coordinate 12,478,573 of CM024791.1, read as the reverse complement.
ACATACAATAGATGCTGCGTACTCCACAACACTGTCAAATCACAGTGTTAGATTATGATTTGAATTCCCTGTCAGGAGTCCCATCATCCGATCATAGATCTTTCATTTTTGGATCAAACACAAGCTATGTGGGTGCACTTGGTGAACAAAAGACAGTGTGTCAGCGTATTGTATTATGTAAACATAAGGTTTATTGCAAATGTGCAGTTGTATCCAAACACCATAGTGAACAACTGTTTCCAGGATACTTTACGGCAACAATACCTTTATCTTTACAAAACACATAGAAACTTTAGCACTAGCTTCTCCCTGTGAAGTTTAAACACATGGTCCTGGTTTTGCTCGCTGTTGTTGTGAAAGAAAAAAAAAAAAAAAAAAGAAAGTCTTTGGTAGCTTGAACAACAACAACAACAACAACAACAGCAGAGTTCAGTGTGGAAATATGTTCCTCTTACTACAGACAGGCACTGTTGTCATGCCATCGTTTTCAAGTTGGCATCTGAGCAAGAAATGGACCAGATACTGGACGACGCTGCTAAAAAAAAAAAAAAAATCAGGAGTGCATCTGCAGCGACTAAATGCCGGAGTCTGCTTGCTCACCAGCCCCACTCCCCCCAACTAGGTTCACCTCAGGACGTTTCGACTTTTATGTACATTGTAGTTATCCTACTTTAAAAAAAAAGGAGCTAGGCAAACAAGGTGGGCAGACAAACCTGCCAGCCCTAGATTACAAAAAAAATTAAGACCACTGTACAATACTCCTATTTTACAAACAGCTGATTTTTGTTCAGAATCATAAACAAAAACAGGAGATATAGCAGGATTAACTTCCCCCATAAGCAGCAAGCCCCATCTGCAGACAATACAAGATTACATTTTATGAATTATTACAGTATACTGATCAGTCTACTGCAGCGGTCCACCAGCTCTAAAAAAATCGGCTATACTGCATTAACCTCCACCTCTGTTGCTTTAGCCTATCCTGTTGATTATTCTTGTTATGCTTAAATGTACATGAACAAATGAATACATCGTAGGTGGTACAGGTAAAGTCCTCGTTATGTGGCTGAAATGTGTGGCTGGGAGTCCTTGAAACTTGTATTTTGAGATTGGACAAATCCACGCGATGGGGCTCTTCTCGTTGAGACATGGGGGACCGTCTCATATGGGTCTCCCCTGGGTGAGTGGGGAGCAACGTTTCCCCCGCCCACACACACACTTTCCAAGTTAGCACCTGCAGGGCCAGCCCGATCAACACCTCCTCGCACACTCTTCTGTGGAGCAAAGGGTGTTTGTTGGAAGGGTTTGGCTAAGGTGGGAAAGCGCGCATGCCCCCCCACACACACACACCCCACAACATATCTGAAAGCAAGCGCTCATCGGTGTCTAGTCAGCCCTCTCTCTATTCTCAGCGCTTTTGTCTACACGGACACTACGACAAAGAGTTGGACGGTATCGGAGGACGGGCCTGACACCGCACCGGTCAGAGCGTCTTAAGTTCTGTTTTGTGCTTATCAGAGTCAACAGTTCTTTTGTGTCCCATCGATCATTTACAGCCCCGATGCTTCACCTCCGTTGTTTCGAAGGGTTCTCGGCGACGGCGATTTTGTAACGCTTCATTCAAATGGAGGTCCATTACTGTGAAGAGACAGTGGCTCTGCCCGCCCCAAGGCAGAGCCACTTACACAGCAGAGCCACTGCTGTGGATGAAGGTCTGCTGCTGCTGCTGCTGTTGTTGTTGTTGTTGTTGTTGCTGCTGGTCTGGGGTCACCTGGGTGCTCTGATTGTCCAACAGCACATCTGTCGGGATGCGAGACTGGAACTTCTCGAGCTGCTCTGGACTGGCCAGGTTCTTCAGCAGGTAGTTCTCCCTCTCGAGCTGATTGTTCTTCTCCGCCAGCTCTTTGATCTGCTCTTTGAGGATCTCCACCTCCTCACGCACCGCATACATCAGGTGGTTCTTGACGAGGTCCTGTCACAAGGAAGAAGAAGAAGACATTGGATCAGTTCAGATATGAAAACAGGAAGATGATGAGATTAAAGTCTGATCTACTTGGGCGCACTGAGAGAAAGATTTTCCAGGACGTTTGCTGTCAAGAAGAGTTCTGCTACTCTGGTTTCACCTATTTACTTGCATGGACCTCGCGTGTACACTGAAGTGCATGTGTTGCAACTTTAACTCGAGGGTGTTTTCAATAATTCTTTGCCGCAAAAATGTTATCTGCCTGTTTTTTTGACTTCCTGTCATCCTCTTGCACTCGTTTTCTACTTTGTCACACGAATAAGGCATACGTTAGCCTGCGCTGCCCTCACGTAACAGGGACCTCCCTGAGCATTCATAGAAAGCTGCTTTTGTGCAGGTCAGCTGGCTATAGCTGCTGCATATACTCGCTGATGCTGACAGTCCACAGTTTGATGCATGTGATAGAGGATGTGGATCCACTAGCAGTCACTGCAAATGGCTAAACTGTAGCAGTCGGTCAGTGGGGATTTGCTGATGTGTGTCTACGTTGTAATGCAGGCTATGTTATTACAGTGTGCAGCCCACATCCGTGTCTCTATCTTGCGTTTGTGTGTGCTCTCTCAGCTTACCATCGCCTGTTCGATCTTGTTGTCGATGGCCACAACGCTAGCACCGGAGGCACTGTAGAGGAGGAGAAAAAGAGGAGGCCGTAAATGTACGGTTCAAAGCCACAAAGTACAGTAAACTTCATCCCATTAAGAAACAGAAACAAAGTGGGTGCTTCCTGGATCCACCGATCCGTGACAGTGAAACAGAAAGCTTGCAGAAAGAGAAAGGAAAAGCGTCTGATCATCTGTTATTTGTTTCTGCAAAGAATGAGCTGCACGTCGACTGCTCTGAGACGCAGGGCATGGTGCAACGAGGACAGAGTGTACATTTAGCGTTCAAAGTCCAAATAAACAGCAGCAGAGAGAAACACAGCTGGACAGACAGCGTCTGGAGGAATCTGGCAGTCACAAACACTGAGCCCTGAGCCGCTAAATGTAAAGTACAGTGTGTGGAGAGCTGCAGTAATCTGACCAGGCGCTGACCAAAACGCGTTATTAACCATATATAATGTGCTGCCGAGGCTGTGTCGGATATTTACCTGTTGTCAAGTTTGACCGATACAACGTCTCCTCCGAGAAACGAGGAGAAGAAAGAGATGGAGAAGTTGTGTAACTGGTAGACGGCCACCTCCATGGGTGTTTTCGCGAACATCTCCGTGCTCATGTTGAGTACCAGACTCGTTTGGATTATACTTCTCGCCACGTTTGCGACTGGGTTGGTTCACCAAACTGTATATCCGGATTTGTTTTCGTCTGTAGTAACGATGCACTGACTCGCTGCCGCTTGCTGAGCTGAGCTGAGGTGCTGTGTCGGTTTGTGAGCTTCGCCGGTTTTTACAAGCGACTGTCTGATGCTATTTCTGCCACCGGCGGCTATTTGAATGGCTTGCCTCGTGACGTCATCTGACGCGCGCATATATTAGTCAAATGAGTCGGCGGGTGTGTTTTTTTCTCTCTCTCCCCCTCTCTCTGGTGCCTTCATGTGCAATCGGACAAACTGTTTTTAGGACATAGACCGTGTGAGAATTTGACCACAGGTCAACTTTTTACATAATAAACCCCGGGGGTCACGTGGTCACGTACTGAAGTATTCACGTTGGTAGTTTCATGACATTATTTTTCCTATTATAGAATGAATAAAGATCCAAATGTAACATAAAAGACAAAATATGATGCAGTGGAGTATACAACTTACAGCCTCATGTGAAAAACCACATACTAAATGAATGCATGCATTTAATAATTTAATTCACCCTGTTGTATTTCGAGGAATACATGTCATTACTTCATAATGACCTTTTACTCAGAATGTTTGATCTACAATGATAACATCAACTGTACAAACACATACATGTTTAAACTATAAAACTGATGTAGGCCTTACAGTGATGCCTCATTGTTTGATATTATGATAGACAGAGCTGGTCTGGTTGTTCTTGAGTCACTAGAATGGACTTAATTAAAAAAAAACAAGCTTGACTATATCAGTGACGTTGTCATTTTTATTCTGCATTTCAGAGCAAAATACACCTTGCAACCGCTTGATTTGAAAAGCAACGCAAAAAGCTCACCAAAACAATTAGTTATTAGAGCTTATTATAAAACAACGGATTATAATAATTGTACATTATCAGTAGTAAACAAAAACACTGGTCGAAAGTACGACCCCTAAAAGGAGCATTTGAACGCATCGTCACGTCTGCCCTGCCTCTGAACTGCTGCATTTGCTGCTGGCTCCTGCAGTTAACCCACAGACCGAAATCCATCTTCAACAAACTACATCATAACAAGCCGCTGAACAATCGCAGGCCTGCACAAACAAGTCACTCGTGCTGCTCATAAATAAATAAATAAAAACATCTCGATTTGGCCTCAGAAGGGCCGATGTGTCTCGATGATTTGCGTTTGATTTTCATGTGAATCACTGATTTTCTTTTCTGGCTTTCATTGAATGTGCCGTTCAAACACATGCAGACCTGTAAGTTGCCGTGCAGTGTGCGTTTCACCATTTTAAAAGAAGTCTCCAGCATCTATATCATTTTGTCAACAGTAACATCTTGTTCCCATCAGTTGTTGTTTTCTTGCGGGACGTCCTATAACGGAACGTCCTGTGCCATATTTCACACAGGTACTCCGTTCATGTATTTTTCCATCCTCTCTCTCGGTAAATTTCCCCTCAGTCTATGTCTGAACTCTATCGGCCTCTAGTGGTGGAAATGTATAACACACCGGCCTGTAGGGGACATTATTAATGACAGGGTCTTTGTTCGTGGACACAATGTTACTATGGAATTTTCCATATACCTCTCCATGGCTCTATAATTAGAATTATTCCAGGTTGTTTTCCTGCTCGTAAAACTTATGGAAAATTCTCTAAAGGACGCTCTGCATGTATTTGTATTTGTTGATTTATTTATTCACTTCTGTTAACATGACATACTACTAGTTGTTCTTGTGTTTTTGAGGGTAATGCAGACTGTAAAGCATTTGTTGTGTGTGCCGTTGCGTCTGTTTATTTGCGGTATCCATTTATTTGAAGAGCATACAGGAATCGGTCTGGGTCCAGACCTGAAGCTCTGTTCCTGGCCGTATATAACCTTCAGATCGTCTTTTGAACTTGTACTTTACAAAGTGTGACGCAAACCTTCGGAGCCTCCTGCAGCGCGTAAGCAACAATTTGCGGTAGAAGCTCAGCCACAGAAGAAAAATACCTGCTGTTATCTGTTGTTTCCCTCGACAGCCTTTCATTGAGTCTACTGACTGTGGCTGTTATTGAGCAATAGACCTTGTTTTCACTGAGGCGTCCATGCAGGTTCTAATAGCTTTAATGTAATTGCTGCGCGTCTCTCTGCTGTCACATTATGTTCCCTTTTCTTGTTACACTTATCTGACTCAATATCTGTTTATAAGCCAATTAAATGTCTATTAGAAGGCCTCTGTTGCGTAATAGTTCTTCTTACAAAATGCCAATGACCTGTAGAACATTACCAGCTAGTTACCATAACTTTTATGGAAATTCTTTGCTGGCTGTGCCTTAACTGATACAGTACATATCCATAAAATCCAGATTTTGAGGTATCTAATAACGCAATGAATAAGTAATAATAAAGAGAAAATAACATGATTGAGTCCATAGAGTCCATGCATTTTTATATACACACACGACAAAGATGATGACAGATGACCCAGAGCCTTCAACTTTCAGATCCCTGCACGGTAAACTAAGGTATACCGTGTTTTCTTAAGAAAAAGCTGTTCTGTTGTTACATAACAAAACAATTAGAGTGGAAAGGCTGACTTTTGGTAGGCCTAACAAGGCTAAGCAGAAAGCACATTGACTGGGTATTAGGACCCATAGTGCCTGTCGTCTCAGATTTCGTGCTGTGACAGTACAGCTGCCAGGTTTAATATCAGCCCCTGCTCTGGCAATGAGGGGCTGGTGAATTACCTTGCCCCGCTGTGATAGTCCCATTTAGGAGCGGCGAGTCACAGCGATTGCCCGTGGCTCAGCTGAGATGCACAGATAGAAAACTACAGACAGCAGGGAGCCTCCCTGCACCGCTCAAGTAAAATATACCCAATGAGCCAGATGGAGTAAGATGATGACAGTGTACAATATGATGCCCGTGACCTTTCTGCTTTGCCTGCTTTAATCACAGTTTAATAATTGGTCCAAACAAATCTCAGCAAGCAATAAAAGCAATTCTTCTTTTTTTTTAAAAAAGTGCATCTGCACGGTCTAAATGCCACAGTAAATGCACCTGCACTGCCTTTTCAAGAAATGAAGTCTGTCATATTTCTGCGGAGCTCTTACTGCCTGACCATTTTTGGTGTGTGCCAAATCCAGTGAGTCACTTAGAAGCCAGGCGATGGGCCACAGTTTCCATCAGATGTCCCCTACGCGAGAGCCAACCGTGTTATATAATACTGTGATTCATCTGCACCAATGGCTGCAGAAGAATGAGATTGAGACATGCCGCCAACCTCGCAGCTTTTGTTATGGCCAGCACTCCGGGGCTTTGACGCATCGAATTCAAGATGCACACACCAAAGCCCAATAAGAAAAAGAAGACAGATCCACAGAGAGAAAAACGATTCTATCGATTGGGGATCGCTTCTTGGTCAAAGGGATGCTTTTTTCTCTTCTTTCCTGCGTCCCCTCTGCGCGCTCACGAGTTGGAATGCATAGCGTGTGTGAGAGTGTGGCCTGAGAACACACAGCCCTGCCATAGGCTGCAGCCAGAGGCCGTCTCAGAGGAAGCTGTCAGTGCGCGGGACGCGGCTGGTTACAGCCAATGAATACTGAACACTCTGCATACACCAGGACACCCAGAGGCAGTCGTTATTATCACATCACCTATAAGTCTCCTGAACCATGAATAGAAACCAGGCACATGGCCTTGGTCTAGCTCATGAGATTTTTCAATGAATTTAACAGGCCGTCAGTTTCTGGCCCTGGATTGCATTTAATATAACTTTATGGGATAGGTTGTTTCTAACATGTAGTGCATGCGGAAGATGATGCCGGCTTTCACTGCATCAGTTTAGCAAATTCACCATCAGAGGATGTCGTAAAAGATGACTTTGAACATGATCATGAATATTGCAATGGTGTAACGTGTCTTTGATATAGGTACTAGCTTGTGGCATTATTTCTTGTTCTCCCTTTTTTTCTCAATTTGGCAAGACTGAACGTCATGACAGTTTACAGCACTGCGACAAACGACCCTTCATGTGAACGCACGCGTGGAGTGTAAACCAAGCCGCTTCATGACAAACACTGCACCCACAACCCTACATCACGGAGATGTCGACAGACTGCCGATATCATCCATCTCCCACTCAACTGCCTTCGATGTGAGCATCTGTCACTAACACATGTCACTGTCATGCCAGACATCCTCTCACGCACAAGACAAACTCTCTGACTATCCTCCCTCGGAACCCCACTTACCGCCGATCGGGCCTCTTGAACAGACTCGGTGAGTAAGGGGGCGAGTAGCTCATGGCTCTCTCAGGATAGCTGAAGTGCTGGTAGTGACAGCAGAATCTGTGAGGTGGTTCAGCCAGGCGGATGGCGCATATTGTCCTGGGAGAAGGTGGCATAGCCCCAATAGGTGGAATTTCAGTGGGACGCATCTGAGACTGACCCATCTCGGCTTCCAAATGAAGGGGCTGTTCAAGAGGCAGGAGCCCTTTGACCGTTTTCTCACTGCTCTGCCGTTGTTTGTTCTCAACAACTGTGTTCTCAAAGCACAAAGAGACAATTGAGTGCTGCGCGGTACCTCTGGATAGGCCGCCATAACTGTGAGTGCCATGCTCAGACTGGCACTTGTATGATGCGTCTCCGATCCAGTGGAACACAATGGCCCCAGAGTCACGATGAAAATGACGGTTTTCCTGAAACGGGGCCAATTGTTTTATCTCTACACTGCTGTGTGAATATCTGTTTCAGACAGGCAAAGCAAAAGATCTTTCTCTAAGTGTACCTGAAGGGAACAATCATCATACCTATCTCCACAGCTCATTCAATCAGTGGTAATATGTGTAATAAAACACATAGTTGGGCCATTGTTCCAGGAACAAAACTTGTTCTCCATGTAATGACCTTATTCGGCACTACACTTTCCAAGACTCTAAAAGCAGCCAAACAAGAGCGAGTATCACAGCGTTTGCACACTTTTAGGGTCTCTTGTATGGAAAGCATTCGGAGGTCTTCACCACTGAGACGCCGTTACACAACTTCTGAATAAACTCAGTGGCACAATATTCCAGATGAAGTGTGTGGTGTTCGCAAATCCCCAAACACTTTAAAAGTGTGATTAAGTGGGTTTGTCAGGTTCACTAAGCCTCTTTTGTCACGGAGTGTGATTAATGTAATATTGTTTGGCGAGCTATTGCCGCTGGTGAAGGTGTAACAGTAAACTGCTCTCTCGTCATTAATTACCGTACAGGGGTCTTTTCTAGTGTGACAGTCATGTGTAAACGTCTCACACCTCTGTCTCCATTTAATCCATCTCAGGGTTTTGAGGCGGCACAACCACGTTTGCCTGTGCAGGTCGTGATGCACGGGCAAATGTGGTGTGCCGCTACAAACCAGCTTCTGCACGTTACCTTTGGAAACGTTTGCACATTGGCAAAATGGGATTTCATTTTGGAGTCTTTTGTGCCATTAAAGTTCACACTCGGTCCTCTGCATGAAATCTCCATCCAGTATTTTTCTATGCGAGTCCACAGCATGACTTCAGGAGAATAAGGGTATTAATTGCTGACAGTTTGATTAAGACATTCAGTCAGGTGAACATTACCACACTGCCTTTAAATCAACAAATGCCATTTATCATTTCAAGCTCACGCAGTTCACACAGTTCAAGCTGTCACTGATCACAATCATTATTCTGTGTTTTTCTTTTCTCTCTCTCTGACAGCGGCTGAGCTGCCTCTGCCTTCTGTCGGGCATGTTTACACTTATTATGTCAGGAGCAATTCATTCAAAATCGAAAACATTTAATCCTTTTTTGTATTCAGCTTAGTCATTCAAACTCAGCTGGATGGCTCGTCTTTTCTTTTCACCCCGTCTCAAATTTCATGAGGTCTTACATTGCGAAACATGACACGAAAAGACACCAGACGCATGTGCATGTGTGTATATGCATATGTATATGTGTTATTCTCACACACGTGACTGCACAGGGGACATTCCCTCTGAGGTAACTGATGGGCGACCGATACTGAATGTCCATGTTCTTTTGGTTTTTTGGGGGGATTATTTTTTACGGTTATTGCAAAACATGGAGCGCTTCTTGTTTGTGTTCTTCTGTCACACAAGTGGTGCCATGTAATCGCATGTTAACAGACATGTGCAAACATGAACGCACACATGCACAGCCAGGAGAACGGCAAAAGTGACTGACAAGGTGATTCATCGTGTTATATTTTGGTCTGGTGCCAGAACCTACTTCTCAAGAAAAGGAGCAAATGAATGAAGGGTAAAGGGAAAAATAACTGCAGCCTTTGCTGTCATAGAATTTCATGATAGCAGTGATTTTATACATCCTGTATGTGTGGAATTACAGTAAAACCAGGTTCCAAGACTGATTATATATTAGTTTAAGGCTTTAAAAGTTACAACATGATGTCATGAAGTCAGCATTATTATGAGTCTGAGCTGCTGTGTTAAGCACTTTGGCTAAATGTTGGTTACAGGCGCCAAAGGACCAAGTTTTTAATAGGCTGTACTTAGCTACAGAAAGGTTTTAATTATAATTTCCATGGTAGGAAACACAGAAGCCGTCTCTTCCTCTGTACATCCCTAAAGGCAGCAGATACAGAATCAGAGGACACCACAAGCAGGTGTGTATGTGCGCGTTTGTTTACATCTGTACTCCTCGACATCTAAGAGGAACTGTACTCTGGTAAACGGAGAATCTTCCTTGCATCTGCTCGGGTGACATGCTGATTGGTACCACCAAGCAGGCGAGGCAAGAGCTGCTCCTTACTTGCCTTGATTCAGTTTCTCAAGTTTTAATGCACTTCATTTCAATTCATACACAATGATTTTGAGTGAATTTAAAGTATCCTTTGTTGACACTAATGGCAGTTTTCAACAGGACGAGCAGTACTGTGGCAAATGGTGCTGTGCAGTACTGCCGTGCAGTACATTACAGCTAACAAGCTCGGGGACCTCACAGCATCTGGCAGCAGGCTTGTGATTCAGCAAAAGTCGGACAGCTTCAGGCCATAATGTAAAGATTTACCTTGTGCTGCAGCAGAGACAGCGTCCTGGCTAAATTTACTGTGAAAATACTGAAATAGAGCTGCGACCCAGAGGAGTGTGTTATTACAGCATGGTGAACCCTTGTCATGCCACATTTATCCCCCTAAAAAGAAATAACAGTATGTTCTAGGCCCTCACCCATAGGATTGCCATCTGTGTTTCAGTGCACACATGTATACACATTAAACACACACACAAACACAAGATTGTCCTCTCTGAAAGATAAGCGATTAGACACTCCGGGTTTAGATATAGGTACGTCAGAGGTCTCACTAATGGCTCTGTCAATGCTCTACAAAAGGTCAAAGGCTGTGGCCATGTAGTGTTAAATAGCAGTGAACTTTGTCATTAGCCGCGTCAGAGCGCTTTGACTCATCACTGGTAGCTGAGTTTACCACAAACTTATATGAGCGAGCTGTTTGATTGCTCATTATCTTTTTTCTGCCTGTCCTACTGTGCACCGAAAATCTGCCAAAAATATGTGCATATACTGCATATTTCTGAGATTAAAAGGGAATACCTCTCCTTTTAGAACACGCTCTGTTTACTTGATATGAAGCATGAATAGTGATACTCGAAAGACCGGGTGGCTGCTACTTTGCATGGCACCTGTGATAAATGCACCGTTGGTTGGATCACGTCCCAGAACAAAAGGTTACAGAGTTCAGTGCCATCTGTTTATATTCATCTGCCTATGTTACATTAGTGTTCTGTACACTTCAGCTGTCGTGTGTGTCTGCGTCTAATCTGAGTTGCTGTGGTGTGCTGACATCCGGCTAATGGGTACATGATGAAATCATGATGCAGTGACGCAGAGAAATGGAAATGTATTGTGTGCGCTGTGAAGCCGATCGGTACATATGTAAAATTGTTCTGGGGCAAGGCAACAGTCTATACCGCACTATCAGCTCTGAGGCGGCAGGTTTGTATTTACTGCGGAAGCTGTCATGCGTCGCGCTTCAATGTGCCGCTGCGTCTCGATGTCAATATGTCATTACAGAAATGTTGTTTGGCACTGTATGTTCATCATGAGCAAAAGGCTGCCGCCGAGAAGGTTGGCTGATCTGATGCTGTAAGTAAACAGACACAGCTAAATGATGGCGGAGCATTTTTATGGGCAAACCACTCAACGGCACAAGACAGTCTGCGTGAGTTTTATAGGAGTGCAAGTGACAAATGGCTGAGAATATCTTTCAGCGGGAAACAACAGTGGAGGGTGACAAAAAAAAAAAAAAAGAATCGAAATATTAATTCATTTTACTGATTCATCCGTCCTGGAAAAAAATGGCATGAAATTGCCTCTTTGGTTCAAGTCAAACAGCAAGGAACAGACAGGATGATTAACTTCTTCTTCACTCTCAGATGATTCCCCTACCCCGCGCCTCCTTTTTTCTTTGTAAAATCCTCACTCACGTTATCACCTTCCTCTTTCGAGCCATCCCCTCCCTCTCAATCTTTCCATCCTCCCCACTTTCTCTTTCTTTTTTTTTTTCTGCAAGCTTGCAGCTGGATGACCCAAGTCGACAGCAACTGGGACAATACTGGGGGGGGGGGGGAGCTGGGCCCTCGACGAGCCATCCCCTGTTGCGTGTTTGTGCACTTGTGTGGTATTTTCTTCTTTTTTTTGTTTGCCTATGTGTATGTTGATGCGTGCAGTTGGCCGCGTGCTTGCTCACGCACGTCCTGCCTTGTCAGCATGATCTAGATTTAACTGGTTGATAGGAACCCCGCTAACTCTCACTGTCAGTGTCGTCCAAACACTGAATCGTTCCCACAGACTCCAGCAGGCTCCTCCGTGGAGAATTAGAGCCAATTCTTTGTCACCTGCGAGATGACGGTGGAGCAATGACTAATTTCCCATGGATGATTTGAGACGAGTCATTGGCGGTCATTGCTAAAGGAAAGTGCCTTAACAGCTTCGAGGAAAAGGTGTTACAGAAGGATAAGCAATGCAATAAATGTTGTTTTGAAACCTAATGTTTTCTTTTTTTTTTTTGTCATACATTTCCTAAAACTTTTTTTGTTCCGTGCCCTCTATCATTCTCTTCCAGCCCTTGGTGTGTCTGATATCTCCATGACTTCATAATACAATCAAAGTCTCAATGCTGAATCGTACTGGTGAAATTTCACAAAATCTGATCTATTTGAAGTTGCTCGAAAAGATAACCTTAAATGTATCACTGGTTGCCTTGTAAAGTCACTTCCAGAGCGATGTGTATCTGCGGCCCGCAATCATAGATAGTAGTGACCAGTGTTACTGCGAAGATACTCACATTAGCCTGAGGAAGCTCCATCAGCTTGCAATCCACTGATCTCTACAAGCCAGACAAATCTTGTGTTTCCTCGACAACACCACAGGAATGACAGATCGTAATTCACTCGACTTTCCTATCGGCGCTAAATAGGTGATGACAGAATAGCATGCCACTGATCTACTTTGGTAATATGTGCTGCAGCTTCATTTACAAAACCGGACTGAAATGAGCTGAAACTGTGCCCCAATGCCTCAAAAAGCATCAGTTCTTTTAAATGGACCTAAAGATTAATATCTATAGACGCACATAAAGGCTTTTCAGAAGTGTTCAAAGCAAGAATAGGAATTTAAACAGAAACAGGGCACAGGCAGTTCTGTACCGTTCACGCCGGGTATCTTTGTGTTTCAACTTGGGGCAGCACTATTGAGAACTTGGATTAATTACTACAGACGCAGCATCTGTGCAGCTGGACATCAAGCTATGCTGTTTTCATATGTAAATGCCAGCCTGCATATAAATTTAGCCGAGCTATACAGTTGCGTTTAAACCATTCTCAAGCCCTTTTTGCTTCCTCTCAAAGGGGAACCTGATATAACTCAAAGTGCAGCTGCGAAGTGGTGCAACAGGGAATTCACATATTCAGCACCTCATATACGTCTCCTCTGCCAAATAGCATTGCAAATGCAGCTTCAGCGTATAACCACGGGGGCAAAAGGTCTGCGCAGTCCCACAGAGGTACAGCGTGGATGACATGCAAACAGAGAGGAGGGCCGAAGACAGGGGAGAACATCGTGTACACTTTACACAATGTTTCCTCAGCCTGTGTCTGCATGGTGAGGATCCCCTACCGACAGAGGACAGGACCAGATGTGCGGGCCCACGTTCTACCAAGTCTTAAAAAGAAACATATTGCTGTTTAATAGAAGAGAGCTTAAAGAAAAGTTAATGAGAAAGTGCAATTAAAGCAGCCACATCTCCTAAAGGAGAAAAACTGAAATGTATATCCAGATGTCGGCCACCCGTGTGAAGACTGTAAAAGAAATACTTGAAGCTATAAACGCACGTATTACATCATCATCCTCACTACTAAATTCTAAATGAGTTAACGAGTTATTAGTGTTCATTACGGCGCACTTTAAAACTAAAAAGTAATGTAAGTAATTGTGTTCTTGAGGATGCTTTTTCTGCTTTGTTAAACCCCTGCTAATCTCCCTCGAAGTTATGTTTCACGTGAAGAAGTAATCGATGGTTACAGCACAATATTCAGTCTCATTGTATGTTCGTGTATCCCCCCCCCCCACACACACACACACACACCTGTCCAGATGAACTTTTTCGTCTATAATATTCGGTAAAACGATTCATCCGTCTTGCATGCCGCTAGCGGGAACATTTGTGTATTTATCTGCATTTTATCAACCCTGCGTGTCTGCTCCTCGCATGGTGCCTTTACTGTCTTTTACGGTTCGGTCCCACATCTCTCCTGAATCTACACGCCTGCAAAACAAAAAATCATCCGTGATTAATGGCATGCAGTTATACAACAAACTCTTTTCAAGTGGTATGTAACAGCACTGTGTCGCCGCATGGACAGCTTATGTAAGCCTCCTGTAGAGAATTCTACACGGTGCGCATGTTGAACTTTGTGGAGTGCGTCAAGTCACGGACACTGGGCCTTTTTCAAATCTGTAAACACGCTGTACTTACTTGGTGAGAGTAGCTGTACGTGTAGCATCAATGTCAATTACCGTTTTCTATTTGAAAGGCCCATTTATGTTTCAGCCTGAGTATGAGTGCTCCCTACGTTTTGAATGCAGACTTCAAATATTCAGCTCTCGCTTTTGTTTATGACTGATAGTATAGTGTGTAACACAAGAGCGCTTTTTTTCCAGGATGTGACTCAGCCAAGGGAAGGATCAGCATCAAAAGCTTCTGTTTGATCCAAATAAACCAGGAACTTGGTGATGTCCAGCACTGTGCAGTGCTGAGCTGAGAGGTTGTTTGGGAGTTTACAGGAACCCCAGCCTATCCTGCCTTCAAAAAGCTAAATGGACTGCCCCTCAGACAAAGACGCAAGTCTTGCAAGCTTCGCTGATTGGTCATTTGAGTCTTTTTTTTTTCCCCCTTTGGTCATGATCCATTTGTAGATGTGCAGCCGAGTGGAGGAGGAAGAGAGCAGATAAGAATTTGACTTCAGGATATTTGGTGACAGTTTTGTGAGGTGACATGCTCACCTTGTATTCCTGCAGTGTAGTTTTCAGGCTACCCCGATCAGTTAGTGTTACTTTGAAAGACAAACGAGTAGAACTTGTCCTGTTCTAACGGCGTTCTTCTTGACACTTCTCAGCTCATTGAGCATGCTGCTTTGTAAGAGTGTATTAGTGTAGTTTTTCTCTCGTTTGCGGTTTTGGATAATTAGAGAGGCTGTTGTGAGGCTGTGACCAGTTTCACATGGAACATTTTATTTGCTGCTTCGAAATATATACAAACGTATGTAAATGTGATGGATTGCCACAGAGTAGAAGCTTAAATCCAGCGTTCAGGTCGCCTCAGTTTGATTTTCACAAGTTAAGAGGTCGCTTTAAATGTGAGGATTTCATGGCAGATGCTTGCCCGATAGCAAAGTTAAGGTTAAGGTTCTCAAGAAACAAACAGGAAATACTTCCACTCGAGGCGACTCTTGAACTTGGAGTCGGTCAGAGTACACGAGACAAATTGTCTTTCTGAGTTGTCATTTTCCTGGTCTCGAAGCTGCACAGGAGAGAGCGTAAACAAGCTCTACCATCCCCGTCATTGTATAAAGGCTTGGGTAAACAATGTCGGCTTAATTGGCCTTCCTCCAGCATGTACCCAAGGGTCCAAAGTTCACTTATGAAACCACAGAACACTCGTATCTGTTTTTTGCACGCACACACCACACGCCAGGTACACAGTCACACCGTGCAAGTAAAGGTGTGCAATCAAGCATGGGCGCTGACAACACTGACGTAGTCGTGCCCGTGTATGCATGCAAAAAGAACAAATGCGCACGTAGTCACACATATAAGCAAGCATGCACAAGTACTACACACTGTTGTAGTCTCTGTCTGGACGTGTGGATTTGCAGTGTTTGGCAGGCGACTGTTCACATTTTTTTTTTACGACCGAAACAGATAACACTTTACCAACTTCACATCTTCCGTAGAACCAAGCTCTTCTCACGCTCGATTAAATACACTTCAGAAAAACGTTCGAGATTTAAAGACGCTGCTAGGCGTTGAGATCGAGCTGTTGTCACTCAAACGGTGAGAAAGTGCACGATAAAACGGTAAGGAGAAGATGCGGGGAAGATCTTCTGGAACGAAGAGGCTGACGTAAAAGCTCTAATCAGATCTGGAGGAGAAGGAGAAGTGCGTAATAGCCCTTTATTGTTTTGGAGATGGACAGATTAGCAGATATAAGGAATGTTTGGTGCCAGCAAGCTGTCAACTTATCTTCACGCCCAGATTACAGAGTTCAGTTATTGAGGAACAATGTTCCAACCAGAATATGTTACCTTTGTACCGGCACAGCAAGGTGGAGTTGAAACTGAAACTTAAAAATCGGGTTTGTGGTGTTATGAGGTACTCATATTCATAGTCAGTCATAGTCCCGTATTGTAATTAGCGTATTACAGCAGACAGCAGTCAGCATGCCCTCTGTTTAAATTATTGTGCACACTATATTAAGAGTTTCCACAGCTTAACGTTGCACTTCTTTTTCTTTGACCTTTAACCTCAGAGCATCTGTATTCCTACACATAAGCCCAACCTCGCTTCACGCTGCATTACACTGCAGATCAGCTGTTTGGGTCAGGAAGTTGCTAGATCAAACTGGAATCAAGCATTTCTCAGGATTCCAAAAGAAAGATAAATTAAAAAATTGGCACGTTGTTTTTTTTGGCCGTGACGCTGTAACTCTGATGCAAACATCAGAACAGATCAAAGCCTTCAAATGTGTTCTCTGGAAAGCGATTAAAAACTATCCTGAAAAGATCTTAGAGAGAGCAGGAGACTGGGAGAGGTCACCGAGGTCAAACTGTCAGGCACTGCGCTCCCGAGCAGCATTTTCATTCGGGGTTGTCTTTGGCTTCGATCCTACAATTGCACAAGAGCGTATGCAGCGCGCATCATGAAATGGGAGAAATATGCCAAAGCTCGGCTTGCAGAAATATTGCACTGAGTAGCAGGGATGTGCCAGAATGTTTGTCGGAGAGCTGCCTGCAATTAAAACAGCAATCTATCATGCAGTCCATCCCGCTGCATTGTAACAATATTTAAAGTAAAATTAAAGCAAGTTTAAAAAAAAGAAAAAATGCCAGAGTTTAGTGATCCCTGTCATGTCAGTCCAACACGTAAATTGAGTTGTGAATCACATACGAAACTGATGTCAGTTAAGCTGTGCGACTTATTTTGAGGAACTGTTTCAGGATTTGCAGAACTGCAACAAAATCGGGTATTTCACAGTTTCCCACACCCTCTGGATAACTCCTGACCTACAGTATGCACACACCGAGCACATGCCCACAGTCAAAAACACAGCGATTTGGTCATTATTTTTTTGTCTATGTGACTGATTGTCTTCTTCACGCCAGTTTAATGACTGTGGTGTTCTCTCTTGGTAAGACTGTAATTACAGCCCCACCGCAAAGGAAGGAGAACAGTGTGGCGCCTTCCAGGTAGTTGCCAACCTTTACGACACCCCCCCACAAATCATAATAGTAATAGTAACAGTATGTGCCCCTTGGAATAGACCGGCGGTGCCTCAGCGAATGGCTGATTTGTCCTCATGTGACTTCTGCATCTTGTCTGCCACCTTGTGCGCGCTCGCTTGTTCTGCCGTCTGTGTCGTCTGGCTCTTCCGTTTAGTTCCTGTTCTCCCCTCTCTCTTCTTCTCTGTCTGTGCTGCACTCCTCCTACTCTAACAGCTATTGTTATTCGTGTTCTCGCACACTGTCTCTGAGCAATAAATCTGACTGGCATGCTCCAGGACAGCCTAACCCTGACTTGAGGTATTTATCCTGTCTCTGACCTGTCTCATCATATTCTTAGTCATTGTCTGGGACATGCTTACCTATTTCTGGCACAGCTGACGGCGTGTATACCGTGAGCTGGGTGGCTGGATGCGAGGTGGGAGGGGTAAACGGTTAAACAACATCGACTCTCTCGCACAGTGAACTTGGATGCGCGTGTTTGCCCTGCGAGTGCGCCATGTTGGGTTCTGGATTCATGAATAAAGGATGAACTCGCAGTGATGGTGCCCGGTCATGCCCTGCCATCCTGCTGTCCAAAATATAAAACAAAAACAGAACGTGTACTATCTGTTTCAGGGCTGAACGCAAAGTACAGACTCTGCAGTCTCACACAAAAACACACCCCGCCGCAACTTGTAGGTGTTATTTTTTTATTTAGACAATTATTTTGATAAGAAGAAACTGCAGGGGACAGACATACACGCAAGTTTTTTTGTTGTAAATTAGAATAGTATTAGTAATATTCATCACATATGATGTATGGCATATGTTCAGGGAGATTAAACACTTCTCGACACACCCATGGAAGTCAAGGAAGTGCTGCAAGATATGCACATTTCCTTTAACAGGACGATACAGCGAGCACATTTGGCTAAAAGGGCAAATACGCATTTATGCACATGCAAAATATGTACAAAATGCATTTATGTGACTACAGAATGATACCCATAACTTTTTTTATGGTCTCTGATCTAATCTGTTAAAAGTCTCTACCTGTATGAAAAGAAAAGAGAAAGCCAGGACAACAAAAACACAGAGCCACGGAGCAGACAGACACGCAAATTAACGTAATAACAACAGTCCATAGTATCGCCTTTCATCACTCATCACCAGATACTGTGTGCCGGCGCCCTCCAGCCCGAGGACAGCCCTTTGCTTTGTATCAAAGACTGAGCGGAGAGCTACCAAACACCAAAACAGGAAAATGCAAAAATGAGGAAGAGAAAAGGAGAGGAGGAGAAGGAGGGAGGGAGGAGAGGGCTTTCACAGCTGTTGTTAGGCAGTGTTTCCTCTGATAGGAGGCGTTGGCTGTACTCCCAGTTCTTTAGATAAACTGTCAAAAAAAAAAACATTGTTACCTTGAGATATGAGCGGGGAATGCTGGAGGGTTTTGCATTAGAGAAGGAGAGATAGAGTCTTAATGTGACAAAGACATTAAATCCGAATGCTGCACTGACACTCTATCAGCCAAAGGTTTCACCCAACATTTTACTGGACCTGTTCCCCTGGTGGCTTAGGGAAATGATGCACACCACACAATCCGGTCAAATCGAGTTGAAAGAAGAGTGGAAAGAGATCTAAGTCTAAAAGCCAATTGGGAAAGTGCAAACTTTTATTTGACAGCAGCACAATACGCAGCATATGAAGGGCGCTATCATTCAGCACTGTATTGGAACTCCATGAAAGGAGGACAGTCACGTATGTCAGATCAAACACTCACCTCTGTTTATAAGATGACACACCTTTAGAGCGTGTTCAGTAAGACGTTGTACAGTGCAGACATCTGCAAAATGTGTTAGCCTCTTATCATGGGATCAAGACGATAAGCAGCCTTAAATCTGCTCTGCTGCACGTCTCATAGTATTTGTGACAGCGGGTGTCATGGACTAGTTTTATCACCTGAGGGCAACAAGTTTTTACAATGAATGTGCTCTATTCTTGTAAGCATTAAGGCCGTGGAAAATGTGAAAAACCTGTTTTATACATGGAATAGTTTTGAACAAAGGAAGTAACCAAAGAACAAATTTGGGAGCGTGTGACGTGCAACCAAGATGCCGTTGGGCGTTGGCTTAAGTACTGATGAAGTTTTCACACTGACAGGAATTGAACAGGACAGGACAAAAAAAAAAAGAAGAAAAAAAAAAAAGAGGATTATCATGGCGGTTACAAATTGATCAGTTCAAGATATCTGCCATAGCATCACATGACAGAGTTTCCTATCACAGATCTTAAAATGAGAAGATACGCTTCAGATTGCTCGCTGTATGTTGACCGGCCTATATAAGCCATCAAATTTATTTCTATCTGTTTCAATAAAATGCAAATGCCAGAATGAGAAGGAAAATGAGAGACTCCCCAAGAAGGCAGGCCCCGGGAGAGGTGCTTAGCGATGCTGTTTTCAGTGTAATGGCCTAGATATTATTGCAGAAAACACACAGAGGGAGTACAAGTACTGCCTTGTCTGAATCTGATATCTCCTTCTCGAAAGTTTATTTGAATATGAATTGGAGGAAGTATCCTGCTTGTCTTTCTTTTTTCTCTCTCTCTTTTATATACACCCCTTGGTGGCCGTCATAGAATAACAGCAAGGGACTTTGTGTTTTTTTAATCTGGGTGTTTCTCTGAATTTCCCACTGATACGAGCTACAATAGCATCCTTTCCCTCCAGAGGGCTGGGAAGTGGGCCCGTGAACAAAGAGAGCCCCAGAAATACACCAAACCACCCGCCAAAGTGCCTAAAATGGATCAGATAGCAGCATATTCATTTCCATTTAAAACGATAGATCTGCTGGTGAAATCCTGAAGAAACATCATGGAAGGATTGTCAGTGTTTTGCCAACATTTCTAAACTGTTGTGTCTGTCTGTTTGTTATGTAACCTCTGGTGAGAACAGGAGTCTTGTCTTGGAAGTGGAAGGAGCACTCGACCATTACGGTACACCTGCAGATTATTCATGGTTCACGGTCATGGTCAGAACATTCACCTTTTGACTGCAACGACCAGGAAGGACCCTCATCACCCATACGTTAACGGCAAACTGGATTTACTCTTGTGATGTGCTTTGTTCCACCTCGTGGTGGAAATCAGCTTGATTTCATATGCTAAAGAAGCGGCAACTGTTGCTTTAACTTTATATTCTTGCCCAAGGATCCTCACAGTTCATCAACATTCACAAGCAGTCGTTTTGCAACAGTATTGTTCTATAGGTCTTCCTCTCACCCACCATGACCTGACTTAAGGGTCGAGAACAAAGCAAGGCTTAAATTATGCAAACAAGCCAGAGGGTGATGTATCAGCAAAAAACATTAGGGTGAAGCAGAGTGTGTAAATGTGTAGGAGAAGGATAGAGGAAAGTCACACACCTCACAGATGATTATGATTTCCTGTCACATTCTCGTGAGCCTTTAGCAGCACAAAAAGGAGCCCGAGTTAAGCGTTTCTTCTTTTCCTTTAAAAAACTATATACAACCTATCCATGTTTTTCACTTTGGAATCCATTTCATCTGTACTGCTAGAAACTTCTCTTCACTTGTCTTAGGGCGACCTTTGCTGAGCAACAAGCTGTGACTTTGGGTGAAGAAGGGGTCAGCTGTCAGTCTTCCAGCTTAGCTCGTGCTCTTCCACAGCAAAAAAACAAAACGCCCAAACTGATGCAAGGAAAACCTCCTGACCCGGACGAATACTGACGGTTGACCTTGCGTGTTGCATAAATTCCTCTCCTTTCTCTCTCCCTCTTCCAAAATGGTGCAGGTTGCACTTCCCCTTATATGACACCTTGTATTCAGGCTAGTGATAAATAGGTCTTTGTGTGCATTGCAGGCCCCTGAAAGCCTTGTGTCAGGGACGTGGATGGCAGCCTAGATGGAATCTGCGCGTGCGTGCGCGAGTGTATGCACAAGATAGGGAGACAGTTAAGAGGAACGGATGAAGAAAGGAGGGGAAGAGAGTTTCAGCATTCGTCAACATTCCTCCCAGAGTCCCACACTTTCTTTGGCATCGGCCTCGCTGGTTCCTAACCCGAGCATCGGAGCTCTGTTACTTTGCTCCAGAATCATCCTCGTGTTTTTCAGAGGGCTGATGTTTAAGCTAATCCCAGGCTGTGTAAACACCACAGCATGCAAACATAATAATGATCTGTGGCTCATTCCTCCCCATGACACCACACTGGAAGGAATGCAGAAAGGGGTCATTTAATGTCACTGGTGCTAATTGCTCATCGTGATGGCGCAGTAAGACGGCAGGCGGGGTGAGGCATAATGCCCCGTCAGACAGAACCGGCACAGGCCGCTCCATGGTACAACCGTTTCTTTTAAACACAGAGTCACAAAGACAGAAGTGAGTTCTTGGACAGGATGTATCTTGTTATTTTCTCTCATTCGAGTCTGCTAGTGCCTCACGCTCTATCTCCCTCTATTTCTCTCCGCTGGGGGAACAGCCAGAAAAAAAAAAAATCACAGACTCCCTGAAACTTGGCCGATATTTGAACGTTCATTTTTCTCCTTTCTCTCTTGCAGGATCTGGTCTGCCAAAAAGGCATCAAGAGCGAGGGGAAAAAAAAAAAGATTTTGGCAGAACAGGTCGACCTTTTCATTTTGCTACTGCCGGCTGCCAGTGGGCTCAAACCGGTCCTCGGTCCAGCAAGCTGCCTTGATTTTAAGAGCCACGGCCGTTTGCATTAAAATGCAGATATAGGCGCAGCTTTGTTTTTTTCCATGCATGGTGACTCATCGCGAAAAGTTGCATTGTCATCACAGAGGGAAAATGGTGCGAGTGCAGGTTCCTGCCCCTTTATTTTCTTTGCGAGTTTGTTTAGTTCTATATTTCAGCTTCTTTTTTTCTTTTTCCAGTTTCTTTCCTTCCTTTTTTTTCTTTCTCGAATACTTGAACACACTGAAAGTTTGGAAATTTGGACTCACCAGTAACAAACAGGAAACCATATTCATTACACCAAAGTCAGAGTTTGATTATGGTTCATGGGGATTTGCCAGTCATTTGGCCTTTTAGAGCATGTATACTGTAAACTGTAATTCAGAGTGGCAGTTATATTACTTTCAATTTCTGCCCCTGCCCTCACATAAAAAAAAAAAAGAAATGTTTTCTTGATGTAGCAGAGGAGTTTATTACATACTGATGAAACAAACTCAGTGCACCAGGGTGTGAGCAGGCTCTCCAACATGCTCTCAGCTCATTTTTCTTGCTTGACGGCTGTCTGAAGTCTCCCACTTGTTTATTTTTCCTCATCCTTGCAATGTTTTCCAAAGACCCAGTTTAATGATGCAATTATAAATGACAGTAAAAAGTTCCCAGACATGGGACGGGGGTGGTGAAGTGACAGATCTTTCCAAATGAGATACACTTCAGTAAGCTTTGATTGAACAAAATGTTAAAACCCCACTCAGGTGCTGTAGATTTAATTAAGGATATGATTGTGTGATGGGAAGCAGATGTCAGAGACTTCAGTATAAATCCAATTACACATTTACTGTCAACACCCACATTACATAATTGTTTAATGGGCCAAAACAACATAATGGTGCTTAACTGATGTTGACATATGCCCCTTGACCAAAACTGTGTACTTTTATTCTTCTTATTACCAAGCTCATTACCATTTTGTCCTTTGCATGACAGGAGAGTCATGTTTTGGAAAACCTTTGGCTCTTAAATTACATATTCCCCCTCGAAATTGTTTACTAGAGAACCCAGAAGCACAGTCGGGAAAGAAAAACACCGCATCCTGCCAAACTACAGATGTCCAGTAATTTCAAAAATAGAACATGTGATTGGTCGTGGTACTGTAACCTTTCCTGTTTTCTGGGAAGCTTTTCTTCATGACCTGCAGAGGTTCAGAGAATTGTTTCCCTTCACAGAGACTCTAGGAGCACTTCTCAATGATCAGTTGTGGCAACACCGTTGCTAAAGTATGTCTTATACCACCCTCCGGGGATATATATCGTAAGAGTGTTTGTGTAAGCGTGTGCGTGTGTGTGTGTGTTCATGGATCTTTTTGATAAGGCTGTACACAGTTTGAGCTGGGAGAAGGTGAGCTCTGATCTGTATCCTAATTTTCCTGCATTCTAGTCTTTTTTGTGTGTGTGTGTGTGTGTGTGTGCATATCTGTCTCTATTTGTGTGTGTGCGCACCCAAGGTACATCATGTACCCAACCTGTGTGTGTGTGAACACTGCCCAGGGAGGAATAAGATAGGCTAATGATAGGCCTGGCTCAGGCTCGCTCCACAAAAGCACTGTCTGGCTGCATTGTGTAGCAGACTATTGTGGTAAGGGGAAAAAAAATGGAGTCAGTGTGGGACGACAACACTTGGGATTATAAAACAGGCGTTCGTGGAGAAACAGATGGGATAAGAATCAGAATGAGTCAGGGTATGCCAGTCCCTTTAAGGGAAGCTGTCTCATCTCATCTCTTTTACTTTGGATACATATGGCGGGCTACCAGCTGCCATAATCTAGGCCCACATGCTTTATGTCAGCACAACCGATACATAAAGATCAGCGAATGACATGCATACATCCATAATAGGATTTTTACACATGATCCATGAAGACACACACAAATATTAATACAAATGCAATCGATCTATTAGCGACCCGCCAAAATCTTTTTGTTTTTTTCAGTGGATCTCATATCTTAAAGAGGAGCCAAGCTCCCCCTGTAGTTCACACCCCGGTTTCCACTCCAGATCCGCGGCTTCTCAGCCAAAATTCAACTTGGCTCATTGAAGTAGCAGGGTGGGTTACCACATTCTCACTCCTCGTGCAGTGTTTGAAAGAGTCGGAGTGGGAATCACCACGCTAATGAAAATAGCACAGAATGAAAATTTTTACTGCCCTCCCGTCAGCAGCAGCTTGGGTGGTATGGAGAGTACAAGTCTAATAACTCACTAAAAATCATTTCAGCATCCCCGCATCTGCACCGTGAACTACCGGAGACAATACAAATATTTTCCATTGCTTTGGCACTCCAGGTCGTCGTGTGCAAGCCGCAGTCTGATTTTAAAAAAAAAGAGCAAATCACAGTGCGCTAACCCCTAATACCGAGCGTTATGCAAGCAGTATTAGTGTCTAATGCCTATTTAAAGAGTGTCATTATAACAGGAGAGTCATGTTTTTGAATGTTTGTGATGCCATTACTCCTCTCAAGCACGGTGCTGCGTGTGTGTGGGAGTGAGTGTGATGATAAGTGTTGACAGGCTGGCCTTATTATCTAAATAGGCGCCATAGCCATGGTCCAAACAGATAAGGCAGTGAACGCCATGGTCACTCCAACCACCACCCCCCCCGCCACCCTCCCCCTCCTTCCCTCTGACTTATATAAGTCCAGCAGCTCCTCACTAGAATAAATGAGATGGAGATCTACAGAAGAAGGAGAGAAGGAGGGGGAAAAAAGAAAGGGAAGAGATGTGGCAAATATAAAAGAGGGAAGGACGGAGAGTTGCGCAAACATGAATCATGAAAGAAAGCTTTTTTTAAGTAGATGGGTGGTACGGCTTTCTTCTTTTGAAGTGTTTGTGTATTAATTTTTGAGAGAAGGCTTTCTTCTTTTCGTTGCGCCGATAAACGACCTTCTTACAGGTGTCTGCACTGCACTGCAGTGGAATCCGTCTATTTATTTTCACTTCATGCTTGTTTTTTATGGACTCGCTTCAAGAATTCTCCACCATTTAAGTCATGTTCGTGTGGCGAAGCTGAGCCTCACGGGCTTTGGTACAAAGAGTTTTCAACAGAAACCACAGCATTACTCTGGACAAATTTTGCTCCGTAACCACAAAACAAAGAACCCACTATTTCTTTGACGCTTGGATGTTGGATATTTATGATTTATCACACACGCGGCATGATAACAATCATGAAATGAGCATTAGGCAGTGGGAGAAAGGGCCGTTTCAGAGGCTGCAAATCTCATTTTCACTTTCAGTTAATTTAATTAGTTTCAAGCTTGTTTGTAATTGCCAATTAAATGAGGTTTTTAAGATCAATTAAGTATATAATTAGTGTGTTTTATGCAGTAACTGTAAAATAAGTAGATTCTGGTGGTCCAAATCATTTTTTTGTTTTGTTTTTGTGCATTCAGTGGCTCGTTATCCATAATTATCTAGTGACAAATGCGTTTAGAGGATGGATGGGGTACATCCTGCATCCAGCACACTCCAATGTTGAGGATTTGACTCAGATGGCAAACTTGATGTGTCACTTGTAGATTTCTAATCCCCCCCCTCTGGTACATACTGTATCTCCACTCTCTGTCACTCAGGACAAAAGAGCTTAGCTGGATTTCGCTGTGGTGACGAGTCAACAAAGGTATAATGCTGTGGGTCACCTTTGTGTGTACGGCGCACCGCACACTGTAAGTGCGTTCATATTTGCGTGTTTGTGTAGCCAGGGAGTGTGTCTTCTTCTGTAGAAAGATGAATCACTCAAGCCTGACCATTACAGCTGTCAAGAAGGAGTACAGGACTGGTTGATTAAAAGATTACAGGGCTTATTTGTTAAAAAAGGTACTTGCAGTTGAGGTCATTACGGCGTCTCTTTAACCACTCCTTAAAAAACAGGGCTGGTTTTGTCCGTTATCGTCGCCAATTCCCACGGAAAAAAAAACAAAACGAAACAAAACCAACAGTCCGTCAGCCCATCTTTCAAGATGTTAAGACTTCCCCGAGCTATCTGTGCTGTTAGCCTCAGGTCCATCTGTTTATACTGAAAGGCTAAACGTGTTCTTAAACGTCTTCCTACTGTATTTGTCTTTTAAAGAGTGAGTCGTGTATTCAGTTTTCAGTTGCGGAATTGCCACACTACGTGTTGTATTTAAGACAGATAATTATCTCAAGTGCCCGTGCTCATTGTAATGAAGGAACCGTGTAGCTTGTGACTTTAGCGAGTTTGGAGAACAATGGAGCTTCTCATGGCACAGACGATGAGCTCAGATCAGATTTTAGCAACACGGCCAAATACCTGCACTTGTTGGATCAGTCCATTCATTCTTACTGTTGACAGGAAATATATATATATATATAATATTGCCAGACCATGTATTTAAAAGTTTGAATAATTTAATTATGTATCAGTAATACTGTCCATGTAACTGTACTGTAACAACAAAGTGACATAACTCTAATAAATGGAGGGAAAAGGGAAAAGTCATACAAACAATAGAAGGCACTTTGCAGCAAGATAAACGTGCAGCAAATAAAGTGAAACTAAAGCACAGACAGAGATAATTAGATTATGGCAACAAAAAAAAAAAAACAGAGATAATAGCAATCTGATGAACATGCTATGTCCGTGGTGTTGCTAGGAGCAACTGAGCGTGGAGCCACAGCAGTGTTGGTAAAGAAAGGCCGGTTCACAGGAGGTTGCATCAACCTATGGTACAGGGT
Source organism: Nibea albiflora (assembly GCA_014281875.1). Lineage (NCBI taxonomy): Eukaryota > Metazoa > Chordata > Actinopteri > Sciaenidae > Nibea > Nibea albiflora. Next base: position 12,451,806 of record CM024791.1, on the reverse strand, counting down.
GTGTCTGTGGATTTCAGAGTTGACACACACTGAGCTCCGTCTGCTGCTGTGGATAGTACATGTATGTGTGTGTATGTGTATGTGTTTGGAAATGTCTGTGTGTTTTCTTCATAAAAAACCAAACAAAAAAAACAACAGCAACTTAATGACCACAGACAGCAGAGAGTATCTATACTAGTGGTAGAGTAATAGTAATGTTAAGAGTTGTCTACATACAGACACAGTGACACATATACATACACTTGTATTGGTTCCAGGCATCTACTGGCACGGCACCAACCTATTCACACAGTCACAACACAACAAGGCAGTCAAGTCAAGAGGTCCATTAAAAAGCCATTATTGTACATCCCTCTTTAAACTGGTTCCCTGGTGATAAACTCGAGCACGGGGCTCGTTTGTGGGCGCAAACACACAACATTTTTTAATGTTTTTTAATATTGTGGAAGAGTCCATTTTCATCACCAAGCCTATGTTACTGAGGAAACTCATAAAAACAACGCTAAAACAAACACTTGCCATGGCTTTTTGTTTCCTCCCGCCTCTAAAGAATGACTTCCTTTAGCCGGAGAAAAAGGCTGTGACATGTACCCCAGACGTCTGCCGTCTACCTATATATCTTAGAGTTCCAGTGTCAACAGCGCTCTATTTTTAGTCATGTTTTGTCTTTGCACCAGCCTCCTGTCAGGCTCTTTGTCTACCTCTGACTCTTTCTCTAGCTATCTCTCCCTGTTGCCCTCTCTCCTTCCCGACACTGCTCAGACCTCGCCTCCTTAGCCTTTGTTTGTTAAGGATTGGCTCCTAAGACTTGCCTGGCCATGAATCCGTTCTTCCACCCCAACATCCTTCCCTTCGCCTTCTCGCCACTAATCCCTGTTTTTTTTTTTGTTTTGTTTACGTTCATCTCCCCTTGCCACCTGCAAACCGCCAAGTTATGTAACTCCCCTCAAACTTTGCATAGGACACGTCGTTTTTTCCCCTTTCACAAGAGACACCGACAATGTGAGAAGTAGCTCGGATCAAATGTAATTGGATACAGGCTCTCTCTCCTCAGCGAGGATGTTTGACATATAAAAGCCTTTTATGCGGGTCAGACGGGCAGAGACAACAGCAAGGTGAAGAATAGTTTCAAACTCAGCATGTTTTGCTATATTTTCTCTCGTGATGTATGTGTCTGCGTGGGACAGATTGTACCGCTGTCTCTAGGGAATTGCTCCGTAGCAGTGGAAGGGATGTGAAATTTGAATTTCAACACTGTTGCATCAGTTAGTTTCACTCTGATCCCTACGCCTGTTACAGCTTGTAGCCGCTTACATATGATATGGTTTTGTAATTGTGCCGCATGTTTGTAATGAGTGTGTCCTGTGCTCTGGAGATGTTTTTTGTTGTTCTTTTCACGACGGTATTTGTCTAGTAAATGAGACCAATTTGACAGCGGTTGAGACTCCAGAGGAAACAGTGTTTAGTTTACCTTATTTTAACATCTTTACATTCCTGACTGAGTACTGGCAGCTGCCATACTGCCACAATGTTATCTACAAAACAAGCCTGAATACACTGCTTTAAAATAGACAGATGCCATTCTCTCGCAATGTCGCCGGTTCAAATCTGTTTCTCTCCCTCCCACACATTGTTTATACCCATGTTTCATTAGTAAAGCATAAAGCCTGCGCAGCATTTACACACAACAGAAACAACGTCGACACACGGGCCAGCAAGCTGCGCTATGATTGCTGTTCCGAGTTCTCCGAAAGTGTGTGTCTCTTATGTAACAACTCTTCTATGCAAATGATTTGCCCTCGCAGATGGAGCAGGCCACGCGGTCCTGCACTCAGCTCTACCTGCATGTAAATGAACTCAGCAGGTCACTCTATGGCCATATCCAAGATAAAGAAGGCATTTAGTTTTAGAAGAATGTGGGTTATGACTAGGATATAGACTGCCAAGTGCCGAAACTAAAACTCACCTAACCATGTCCTATGTTATAAAAGCTTCTCTGGTAGCTTCACAGACATAGCTTACTTTGAGAAATAATTAGAATTGTTAATTATACACTTGGATGGAGTCCTGAACATGGCAAATACACAGTGGATATAACAGTGGATCACTTAATAGGTCTGGGACTTTGTGTAGCAAAGTGATTTTGTGGTTTATATTTTGATATAACGAAAGCTCAATGGAGTCTCCAACACAGCTGGATCCTGTCTCCACTCCTTTCTTGAAGGGCTGGGTCACGTTCAAAGGCAAAGGCCAGTAATCATCTCAACCCAAACGGAGGAGCTCTTACCACTGTAATGAGGCCTAGGTTGCCAAGGTAACAAAGTGTTAGAACGATAAATAGTTGTGTCAGAGCGGAGAACCAAACAAAGTCTGAGGTTGTAACTCTTCTGACCTTTTACTGATATCCTACAGCGCACAAACTTGGAGTCTTCACCTCCAGACAGACATATTTTGTCTTTCCCCGTCTGGAAAATTATTTCTCACGTCAACACTCCAGAACCAAAAAATGAAAGTTATGTCGTTGATACACACGACAGGCAACTTCTTGCCTACACTTGTTGAACGGCTTCATTTTCTTTCAAACCAAACTTTCCGAAAATTGTTTCTCTTATGCAGATATAGGCTACGGACGGGGACATGAAAGTCTGCACCAGTGTGTAACTTAAAACAACATTTTCTTTCTTCGGACATTTAAGAGGTAGGTCATTGTTCTGTTGTTTATAAACCTGGAATGTAGCTCTGCTGGCTCAAGGGAGCAAACCCCTCTTCAGCCCTGTCCGCATCAGCGGCTGCTGCAGGGGAAGACCTCTTTTATGAGGTCTTTGTCGCTGTGTGACATCTATTGTGCTGCCGCTGAGGTCGTTCCCCTTTATATTTTCACTGGTTACTGACTGACTCACTGGTCAGAGACCCCAGGTCTTGTGATAAACATTTGTGTCATCGCTGCGGGCTCTTCACCTCACTTCACCCTGGCATGTGATGGTGTTTAGTGGCTGCTAAGTACTGACTGACTGCCCGGGGTGAAGGTGTGTAAAAGTACTCTCTCATTCCAGGCAAGTGTAGTGTGTCTTTAAGCCTCAAAGTATATCAACACATTTCCTCTGGTTTTATCCCAGGGAAATCACAGATCTTGCACCCCCCCAGGGCTCTCTGGCTCTGCCTCAGACACTTACAAAGCTCAAATTCTCCCCTCAGCACATTTCTGTGACCCTTGAATCACTTACAGAACAAGTTTACTGGCCACTGCCTCATACTGTTATTCAACAAGTCCGAAAGATGTCCTGGCATCTGTCCTCAGGCAATGCTGAACATTTTATTCTGTTACCAAGTAGCAAATAAGAGTGATGGCTGCTCAGCAGTTTGACCACCCCGGGTAAGGTCACAGTGTAAACCTCGGCCAGCTTTCATCAGGAGCCGGGCGCTCCAGAAGTGCTTGAGAAAAAAAAAAATCTATGAACTTCTGCAGACCTCAGCTCAGTGAGGCAGCTTTTCTTGTTCCAACTGACAGGATTAGACTGTGAGTACATGTTTGAATGAATGAGCGCGTTTGTGTTTCTGCACGAAAAACTGTAAGGGTACACATTTGAAATCAATGTTTTAATCCGGCAAGAAACTCTATCCATGAAAGCCACATGATCTGATTCCCTCTCAGGATGGAAAGGTCCAGGAACAAAGTGTTCTGGCTAAAGACTCTGTTTGTCAGGCAAACAGTTGAGCTGGCACAGACTGACGCATGGTCACGCTGGCCAATGACTCGGGTGAACACATTGCTGCTGAGCCAGAAACGTCAAAAATATTGGCATTTCTAGACAGATTTTCTCTCTTTCCTAGGAAATGCCACTTTTATCGACACTGTAGACACACCTCACATAAATCGATAGTTAGATCATGATCAAATGAATTAAATCATCTAATTAAATAATTGAGGTTTAATTGAGTGAATTCATCTTTTGTTAGTAAAGAAATGCTTGGAGCTGGAATAGTATAGCTGTGGCATGAAGTCTGAACAGCAGAGCAGACAAAACTCTTATGTAACGCTCTTAACAAAGGCCTGCCAGCTGGCATTATTTAAGATATGGCACTGTAAACACTGCATGCAGTGAACAATAACTCACCTGAGCATATCCAAGCATAACTTCAAGTCCAAGGACGTGTTGAAAGTATGAAATTAAAAAAAACTATTTGCACTATTTGTTCACTGATATTGTTAGCTCTAATTTCCAAAAGTGAGTACTGGCTGAACTTGGAGCGAGTTCAGCCCTCAACTCCAAGTTTTTTCGCCCATTGTTTGTCATCCTACAGGATCATAACGACACGCCCTTGCTATCATAAATAAATCAAGAACAGATTGTTTCTTCACGGAATAATGCACCTCCACAGTGAGAACAATATCGCCTTAAAAGGTGTCAAATTAATGAGCGTTTAAACAGCTGTTACGTAACTTAACAGATGGAAAAATAAAGCGAGTGTGTGGAAGTCCTCCAAACAGCCTATATGTGATTGTTTCATTCAGACGGACGTAACTCCTGTTGTATACGCTGGTGTGTCAGGTATTAAAAACAATTCATGTAAATGCTGTTGCTTTTTCCAATTGCCCGAGAGTCTGGCAGTGAAAAGCGCTTGCGGCCATAAACGGCAGTTTTTGGCTGTAAGGTCTAATCATTGCTGTCATCAGGTCCAGTAATCCGCAGTGCACAGCAAATGGTTTTACTTCTATTATACTGTCTGTGCTCCTACAGTGTCAATAATCACAGCGAGAGATAAGAAAAGACTTTAATAGCTTTAACATGTAGCAGAGTTAAGACAGGTTAAAATGTAACTTATCGTGCCGACTTGTCGTGGCAGCTCAGCTCCTGGAGAAATTTGATAAAATACTGATAACGCTTCTTGCCCAGAGAACATTAGAGATATGATAACATCTGCAAATAAATGAATTAATGATAACGAGTGCCATTGTTATTTTTATCCAAAGGATTTTATTATCAGGATAAACACATCTATTATCACAGATTTTTAATCTGTTTTGAGGGGGGGGGGGCTGGTTTTATCTGAAAATATTTGTAGAAAGATTCACATTCCACATTTAAATAAGTTATAAAAAATAGTTATAAGTTCTAAAAATAAATGAAATTAAATCACGAAATTACCATCAAATGAATTTTTAAAAAAGGAAAACCTCATAAAAAGTCAAATGGGCTTAACTTCAAGATGATGATTGACAAGAACTAGTCAGAGTTAGGTTTAAGGTTCACTTGGTATCAATATGTGTGTTTTGTACACCACTAATCCAAGAAGAAATCCCCCCTTTATTGCCAAATTATCAGATAAATGTTGTCGTATGACGTACGCATGTCGAACATGACATACATGCCATGATCTTTTCACACATATCTCTGTTTTACTGACACAAATGACGACCACTTCAAAGTACATTACATTCAAAGGTGGCTCTTGCGGTGATAACGTGTTTGTGTTGTCTTAGCGTATCTGGATAACCTATAGATCTCCACATTATACTGCACTGATAACCTGACAGGCTGTGTGTAATTACAGCTTTTACAGGGGAGTACTGTACAGTAACTGTTGGCCTGGGTTCAGGAGTTCAGCGACGGTCACGACTGCAGCCGACTGGAGAGATGGTAACTGTTAATTTGAGGCTGAAGTCATTTGACACCAGCTGCCAAACAAACTCTCAACTGGCAGCAACTTTGTAGCAGGACATTCTCCTTCTCACAAACACCGCAAGGTGAGCTGCCAGACGCTGTTTAGAAAACAGCAGCAGTGGGTATAAAGTGCCAGGCCAGTTTTAATTGACCTCTAGGCAATAAAATATTGTTTTAATTGAATCAATATGACAGCAAACTACTTTAGAATAACCTTGTGTGTGTGTGTGTGTGTGTGTGTGTGTGTGTGTGTGTGTGTGTGGTTTTTTTTTGTTTAGTTTAGAGTTTGTTTACCTCTGGTCTCTGGCCTTTCTTTCCACATTGTGTTTTTGTGTTTTGAAGTAAAGCTCTCTTAAAAGTTTGAGTCAAAATATATAATACAATATATAAATATTAACAATTGTCCTTCTGAATAGTCGCACTAAAGGAAAGCACTTTACACTGTTAATACTGCACAGCATTGTCAGCGTCATGCTATGTAACATATCAGGTATGCTGCATGAAAGACATTGATGGCGTGGATGTAAATAGACACTGTGAGCTGCATAAATATTTGGACACTGTTGTATGTTTAGAAATCCAAATTCCAGTGAAGTAATACAAAGTTTTGAGTGTTTATCAGACGGAGACAAAGTCGACCAGATTCGACCTGACAATCAGCCCTGTGAGGACAGTAATATTGTGCTTTTCCAGTCATATTTGAAACCAGATCAAAACGAACACGCTCATCCTGGCCTGTTCTTAATCCATGACTGTAAACACTTATGTCAGCCTTTTGAGAAGAAGCGTTGATCCAAGATTAGTTAACATTAGCCATCTGGTCTATTTAAGAGAAATATGGCAGCACTATTCTCATTGGATACAATGAGAAGTTCCAGAAGTGAAATGGTGGACTCTGTACCGAATGTCCCTAAAAGGGGTAAAGAATAACTTTCAAGTTCAGATTTCACGTCCTAATAAAAGACCCTTTATATTCAGTCGTCACCTTATCAGATAAGCGTGTACCTGTATCGGTTAAGCAAACAACAGACATACCTGTGGAAGAAGAGCAGTATGGACAGCATGGTCTGGTCAATGTTGCTGTTGCAGATGCCCTCATTGAGCAGGAAGCAGGGGTCCCTCACCACCGATTCCAGGGAGTCCTGCCTCATGATGTTGTTCAACTTGTCCCTGTTCAGGTTCTGGTACATCAGCTGGTTGCGGAGCTGGCGGAAGTGACTGACACTGGGGCTGGTGGGGCTTGCTGGCAGGCCTCCAGTAGTACCGAGGCCCTGAGCTGGACTGCTGGACATGGAGACATCACAGCCATTGGCCAGGTCCAGGCAGCAACTGCAACAGTCCAGGCCGATGGGCGAGCTGCAGTCATCCTCTGACATCTCGAAAGACAGATGGATGTGAAGGAGAAGGCGCCCAAGGTGTGGTAGGGCAGGTGCAGCAATCTCAGTGAAGGATGACAGAGGCTGAGGTGTATGAATGAAAGACAAAACAGTCAGTAACCGGGTGTTTTCCTCAGCTCAGAGGGATAGACAGGCAGTCTGGGCTGCTCTAGAGTACCGTCCTGTCTCCACAGCAAGGCTAAATGGCAGGTTGAGTTCCTCCCTGAGAAGTGCAGTCACGCTGGGCCACTCAGCCGGTTTTTATCCCTGAGTTTCTCCTCCTGTGGCTCTGCTGCGTTTAGCCTTTTGTTCGGGGCAGACGCTGCTGCAATGTGTTGCTACTGTGGCAGGAGAGAGAGTGAACGCCCCACGCAGACACACACCACACACACACACTCACACACGCACAGATACATACACACTCACACCGATTCAGCAGGAGTGCGCTTGAAAGCAAAACCCAGAAGCTGCTTGCTGCTTATCACTTTTTTTTTTTTTTTCCCCTGCACTTTTTTTCCCTCTGGTTGGTGTGCCTAGAGACAGTGGGAGGGAGTTAGAATGGAGGGAGGGAGAGCGACAGAGAGGGTGGGGAAACCCCTGTGATTGGTAAAAAGCGTCGCTGGTTACATGTACCGGGGCCCCTCCTCCTTTCTTTTTCAGCATAGCTGTTTACGCATTAAGGGGAAGAGGAATAGACAGAGAGGGAGTGAAAGCTTTAGAGCATGCTTGAAACATGTGCAGTTCCGCCAGCTCCACCCTGTCCTGCCATGCTGACAGCACAAGGAGTGGCAGAGCGAGGGAGGCTGCAGGAACGCGCACAAAGACACGATAACATGTCTGTCTCGCCAGGGTGTGAATGTGCCGGCACAGCATTTTCCATCTTTTTAATATTAAAGAAAATGCTTGTGTCCATTTTACTTGCCTCTATTGAATTGGTCAGCTAGCGCTGCCACTTTACAGCAAGAAGGTCGTGGGTTTGAACACACCAACTGGCAGCGGCCTTACTGTGGGTGCTTTAACCAGAGCACCCGTAGAAAACCTAAGAAAACATTGCTCTCCCAATGTTTTCTTAGGTTTTCTATGGGTGCTCTGGTTAGCTAAACTTGAAACTCTAAATTATAGGCGTTTATGTGAACACAAGTGGTCGTCTGTGTTAGCCCTGAGTCATGACCTGCCCTCTTGGTGTGAGCATGGATAAGCTGCAGCCTTGTGCAACATTGCAACAGGTAAGAGGGTACAGACTGGTTAATGGATGATAATCAGTATGGACAGGAGTGCTTGTTATTTAGTACTTTTTAACTCTTTGTTATTGTTTTTAAGTCAATTTAAAGGTCTAATGTGTAAGATTTACAGTAGGAGATCATTGCAGAAATTGAATGCAATATTCGTTAGTATGTTTTCATTAGTGCATAATAACCTGAACATAAGAATCAGTGTGTTTTTGTTGTCTTAAAATCAGCTCTTTATATCTATCGTGAGAGCAGGTTCTCTTCCCTGGTGTCGGCCATGTTGAACCACCATTTTTGTGCAGTAGTAGAACAGACAAACCTAACATTGATCTAGATACGGCCTTTTTGCTTTTTATGTGAATTTCCCTGCCACAGTTTTTCTTGCATGCTTGGAAGGAGAGGGTGAGAAGTGCAAGAGTCTTCATTTGGTTGTGGTCTGCAAGTTCACTGCTAGGTGCGGCTAAATCCTGCACACTGGACCTTTAATGTAATAATAAATATCATGTCATATATAACGTGCACGTGTCTGTGTGTGTGTGTGAGGCTCAGACAGAGAAATTCACTGTGTGTGCACAACTTGCTCAGTAAACATAAACATTATCTTATCAGTCCTCCCCTGTGTTTGTTTACAATTTTGTCAATTTCCACGTCTGTTTCCAAATACTGTGGGATTGGGCAAGAGCATGCTGTGTTCCTGTCCTCCAGACGAGTGTTTCACAAGCCCTGGTAAATACTGGGATAATGTCATTACAGCCATACAGACAGCTCCAGGAGGAATGTACTTCTGAGCCCCCTGACCTCGACCGCTGACCAACAAGTGTACTGCATGCTGTCTACAGATGGCCGGTCATGCAAGAGCACAACAACAAGATAATTACAAATAGCATGTCATACTCTGAGGCATGCTCTGTTTCTACTGCAATAAAAAAAAATGTCACACCACGCATTGTTGGGTAGCAGTGGGATCAATTAAGCAGAGAAAATGACTGACTATTGCTTTATTGAGTGTGTAATGATGTCCTCAGGCAGCTGGGCTGGTGCAGTTTGGTTGGTTGGAAGGATGGGGATGAGGGCTGATTTGGGTAGAGGCTGCCCTCTAGTGGGATTCTGTTAGTATAGTCACTGATGTAGAAGTGGAACTGTAAGCATTTTCAGGCAGAACTTTAATAGAAAAATGGCACAATTTAAAAAATAATAATAATAATTTCTTATCTTAACTGAAATATATCACTGTATACTCCAAATTCAAGTTCTGCTGAACGATAAAAGCCCGTAGAAGGTGGATGAAGCAAGCTTTTGTGGGTTTACACTCTGGAAGAGATGAGGAAGAAAATCTGTGTCTGCAGTGAAAAAGTAAAAGCAACAACTGAGCTAGGCAACCCATGCATCAGTCCTTTAAAAGCTGTCCATGACTGCTGATTACACTTACATGTTTTTATTCTTATTTCTGTACATGTAGTAATAATTAGAATGAATTCATGTAGCATTTCATTTATTCATTTATCTACTTTTTTTTTTCTACCCACATCTGTGCAGCAAGCCTAACATCACTCACAGTAAAGACAAGAGGAGGCATTTCCTGAAAGCACTTGTGGAACTGTGAAAACAGTACTGGACAGCAAATGTATTAACAGTGTGACCAACGCTATTGTAAAAATGAATTACCACGGAGTCACGGAGAAGCTAAATTCATAAAAGTATAGACTACCTGTCAGATTACTTACATTGTCTTTGATGTCAGGGAGAAGCAAAGTATCACCGGTAAAAGATCAACGTAAAGCAACAATTTGACACCTGGGAAGTACACTTAAACGCTTTCTTGCCAATATTAGATGAGAAGATCGATGCCACTCTCTGTGTGTTAAATGTAAGGACTGGAGCAGCAGCTGGTTATCAGAGACTCCAGGCAGCTCCTGCTGCAGCAAAGAAATAGTCTGGCACATAATCTCTCTCTAAAACTGCAAATTGTGTCTTTTACAATTCAGCCTTTTCGACAGATTCAACAAATGAGAAAGTGTGTAATTAGTGAACTGACGAAGCCAAGCTACCTGTTCCTCTCTGTTTCCAGCTTTTGTGCTAAGCTAAGCTAATGGCCTGTGGCTGTAACAGATATGAGAGTTAGTTACCACTGGAGTTAACCCTTTCCACTAGAAGTGCCTAACTTGGTTGCAGCGAAACAAAATTCTACAAAGTCACAAAAAGGCTGTAATAAAAAACAAGTATCAGGCATTTGGAGAGTAGATAAGAGTTTATTGACAAGATGCTGTCTCCAACGACGCCAGTTTAACTGTAACTGCTGGGGAAGCGTGCCAGTATTGCTACAAGAGACAACTGCTGCACGGTGGCAGCACAGTCACAGTGCTGAAGACACGTCGGCGTCACTCGGACGGAGTCCAGTTGAGGAAGCAGCAGAATAAATCACACGGTGAATCACACAGAGAATTCCACAGTGATAAGTACAGCGCAATTTGGCATCCATCCTCAAGAATCGCCCAGGTGTTACCTGCCTCAGTTGCGTTTCGCCGTGTGCTGTTTTCCAGTGTAGCTGCAGTAACAAACACACAGCAGGCGACAGCTGATGGAAAACACTTGCTTTGACATCACTGAGGGTTAGACCAGTGCTTCAAAGTTTCATGATTTCAACCCTGCGCGATTCTGTGTCAATGTTTCCTTTAAACTTTAAAGGTATTAAAAGAGATTCGAGCAGATTTCATGCATACGTATTCAGATTCATGCTCACTGGCAGCTGCAAACGTGTAATACATATCGGTCTTGGTTCTCTGCTTTGGGTGAAGAATTTTTGTCTCCTGAAATACAGACTGCACTGAGCTAAATGATGTGGACAGTCGAGATAAATTATTAATTTTGAAGAGAATTGCCTCTTAGAGACAGACTCCCACAGCTGTCTAAACTAGGTCAGTGAAACTAGGATAGTGAAAGCTCATTGCCATCAATACCACATTCCTTCAAATGTTTCCAAATAACACTGATAAGTTCAGGCAGGCCACGAGACTCACAAGACCACCTTTTGCTCTTGCGTGCAGTTTGCAGACAAACAAGTGATAAGTGACACGTACGGCTGATATTGTAATAGCAATGATTTATCTCATGACAGAATGAGAATTCTGCACAAAAATAACAGGAATGCATGGCTGCAGTATCATGGCATATTTCTATCTCACAATTGGAAGAAAAAAATAGGCTAAAAGGACATTTTATCCCAAGGCTATATTCAAGAATGTTCCTATGCAAAAAGAATAACATTTGGTCTATGAAACTCATATACTCCATGCCTTTCTCGAGTGCACTGAAAACGACCAATTGGTTGTTTACCGAAAGTCGGAGTATTTGTTACATTAAAGTGCTTTCACACCGCCATGCCAAACTTCAGACATTGTTTCCTGTTCTTAGTTACAGGAACCCAATGGCATTTCAAAAGGACAGCATGAGTGTGTGGGTTGGCACCAGAGTAGAAAAGGTGAACTCACATCCTCAGCACTGGGACAAAGTTGCATTTGGTTCATTTCCCACTGCCCAGTAACTTGCGAGAAGTGGGATTATTTATGGCCTGTTCATTAGAATGAGTTTTTACAAGCTGCCAGTTACCAAGCGCGGCATCAGAGTGAGTCTAAACAAACCTGATTTATCTCATCTCTATAATTCCAGCAGAATATGATGGATTATTCTGTATTCCTTGCTTTAATTAATGTTTTTCTACTTTGTGTCCCAACACAGGCAGTAAGAAAATGTAATATGGGCATGAGTTCAGACTTCAGACACATTTTCCTGGCATTAGAACTGTTGTCTTTCAGGCGTTGAAACAAAATTCACATTTTCTTTCATCCTGTTGGGGAAAGAAAGTTCTAAACTTGAATAGCATTCCCACATTCCTTACAAGTTGTGTCCTAGTTTAGGTGATACCAAAGTCTCTCAGTCTGGAGCCAGACTGAACCGGCTCAGCACTTCATCTACAGCAGACACTGTTCCTGAACTTAACATTTCCTATCTTATCACCAGAAAGTCACCAAACCAAACAGCTGATAAATTGCAAATACCTGTGAGGAACTAGGCCAAAAATCCCTGATAGCTGAGTTCAGAGTATAGTGGTCATGTGCCACTTCAGCACTTTATAGACAAACAGCAGGCAAATGGTACCAGAGTGTATAATTTCCATCATGCTGTTTTGTTTAGTTAACATAGACTTCTTAAGTGGCTGTTATATTTATGCAAAGCTTGAGCAAATACTTGGGAAATGTGGAACTGATATAGTATTGAACATGATTTCATAAGCTTAGGAGAATCACCTGAATGCTTCATTAAACAGATACTGAGACCTGCAAAGAAAACAGCTGTCTGTCAAATATATAAGAAATAAATAAATAAATAGAGATGCAAATATGACCTGATCTGTGTGGAATTGCAGATTTCAGAGAATCCAGCCCCTTTTACATCATATGACAGGCCAACAAGATCATCAAGTCCAGCAGCACATGGACCCTGCTATTCGCCGCGCAGGGTTCGACATACTTACACATTGTTGTGAGACATCTCCTCAACACGGCTGTGTGAGCTAATGATGCCTCTCGAACGCTGAAATAAAGATCAATGGAGTGAAAGGGCGTGAAAGAAGGGACAAGTGGGAATGTCTTGAGGCCGGTACAAACTGGGTCATCTGGCTGAAATGCTCTTACAGAGTTCATCCTAAAAAAGCCCAGACAATAAACCGGGTCTTTCACTTTCATAAACCAAAGCAAGGCAGTACTGCAAAATATCTTGTTGGAAATTCAAGCATTTTTTTTCCAAACACATAAAAACAGATATCTATGTGCAAGAGTATTCACTTTAAAGTAATGCAACCCAGAAGATGACTGCAGAATATATAAACGCCTTAAAGTTTGCTGGCAAGGTGATCCAGCTAATAGGAGAGGACAAAGTCCAGGTGTCCAGAACAGAGTATCCTGAAACTGTGAATTGAACTTTGATTTGTTTGTATTGGTGTTATCTTATCACGGGCGTTTCAAACAAACTGGTTTGGTTCTCTTTGTCTATCAGTTCAGCTGAGGAGTAATTACAATTATAACCCAATCTTCTCTCACGCCGCTCCTCTTTAGCAAACCACCGGAACAACATTAGTGACTCGTGGGGAGAAATGACAGCACGGTCCAGGCGCGTTGGCCAGACTAGAATGCAGCGTGGGTGTGCAAATATTTCGTTGACTTTACGTGAGCAGATAGTGAACGTACAGTACAGTACACAGGGGATTATACAACATCTGTCTATAAATTATGAATGAAGATATGCATGAAGACATGTGCACTGCATGAAAAATGTAAACCTTTTGTTGCTGGTTTCTATGCGGTGCTCTGCAGCATGGCACGGCATGCAACAAACAAACCTAGAATAATGTGACAATGATTCACAATTAGTGGATGTTTGCTTTGTTTGAGTAACACCAGTGTACTGGCACTAGAGGGCAGTAAAAGCAAACAAAAAAAAACTCTTATACCCTACAGCACTCCGAGTTACAGCTTCTAATTTAGATCTGTATATGTGACCATGGCGACCCATGTTATTGTTTGTGATGCTTGCTGCTGTATTTGTGTTTGTGCGTGTTGGACTGGGTTTAGGTGTTTGGTTGCTGCAGTTTGATGCCGCTTGTTTCCATAAGTGTGAAAGTGTCTTGGGTTTCTTTTTACACATCTCACTGTGGCGGCAAGAAAGAATCCGTGGCTATCATCGGGCTCAGCCAGCCTTTGCTTTTCAGTGGACATCTTTTAGCTGTGCGCTGCGGATGCAAAGTTAAAATGAAGCGTCAGAGGTGGTGGGAATGCGAAATGAGAGAACAAAAAATGCAAAAAGGGAAAGAAATGCAACAAAAAGAAATGGAAAAATGTTTTTCATAGCATATTGCTGATTTGATTCATTTACATCTGTCTTTCAAGTGTTTATTAAAGTGTAGATTAAAGATGCACTGCACTGCACAGCTGATATGAAAAGCCAAGTTCAAAATGTTCTCAATATGATACAAATGACTTCTCACAATTCCTATTTACATATTAAAAACTGCCAGGTTCACAGTTGAACAGGCTGTGATATAAACAAATTAAAGTCATTGCAGTGTTCCAACAAACCAAAAGCACACCTGTCTTTTTTTTACAGAGAGATGACCAGAGTGACATTAATTATTTACAAAATTAACCTCTCTCTTTCCTTTTCATTTTCATTTTGTTCTGCAGATCAGTAAAGAGCCACTCCCCGACACCATGGTTATGACAGTGTGTCATTTCTTCACTGCTGCCTTCTCACATGTGCATTTGATCCATCGCCTCGGGCTGTGATTGGCCAAGACATCAGGGCCAGACAGGCTCAAATCCTCCCATTGGTTGGCAAGATATGGCCCATAATCCTAAGCCTCTCACACCCTTTGAGGATTAAATTTTCTGTCCAGTCATCTTAAAGAAGTTCGCCCCACTGGCTACGCTCGGATTGTGGAAAAAGTAAAGCACAAACTTTACAGGCAATCTCTCATCACAGGAACATGCAGCGCTGAGCCCAAGAGGTGGGCATTAGTTGGCTGTGAAGGAGAATCAGGCCACGAGTTAAGCCAGGGAAGTAATTACCGTTGTCAGGAAACAGAAGTCTGAACTGTCAAGGCTCTGTCTCATGCACTCCAGTGCTTTACCGTACCATCTCTCTCGCCATTCAACTTTAATTCTACGCTTTCATTCTTTTCCTTTTTTCGCCCCCTTTAACATATCTTCCGTTCTGCCTCGGCCTGTCTTCCTGGCGAAGGAAACCTGTATTGACTCAGTGTCACTACCTACCGCTGTTTGCCCTCAGCTTTGTTTTAGCTTGCTTTCTATCAGACCCCAGGCATTACTCACCACATATCTATCATTTGTCCTGTGCTAAGACGTTCAGACATTTAGGACAGTGCTCGGTTTTCACTAGATATTTCTTTAAAGCATGCAATATGTGATTATTGTACAGCTTTGAAATCATTTTGACGGCACACTGACTTGTAATATGGTGCATGGTATTTCTCTGCTCTCTGTGCACCTGTTCTTGCACTATGTAAGTCAGTTGATCCCAATATGAGGAGTGTGTGAAGTGCATAACACTTTACGGTACTAATTCACGCTTCAGCTATTCCACAGATTTGGATGAAATTGGATCGTGTTTTATGGAGGAAAAGTTTTATAAGCGCAGATCCTTTGATGGGGATTTTTCGCCTGCGTGGGAGTTTGAAAGAGACACAAGGAGATTTGTCAACGTAACTGACTGATTACGAATGAACCATGATCTCCATAAATTCACGTTGTAGGTGTGGAATATGTTTGTATTCAGAGCCTAGCATGAATACAATATGATTAAAAGTGATATTTGAGAACCTGATCATAATTCTGGACTGAAAACAAAACATGGAAGTGTTCCCTGATTCGCTTGTCCCTTCAGTCAGTGTTTGAAGTGCTGCTACTTTGATTTATATGCCTGATCCCTTCATTAGGTTTGTTTCCAGCTTATGTGAAGTTCAAACAGATCAGTGCTTAGCGTCAGATGTACGTACTTTCAACAGCAGCATTTAGATATTGCTTCTAACGATCTCTCAGCGCAGGCATTTTTTTAATTTTTTATCATGGCCTTGTTATCTTCTGGGAAACATTACATATAAATAGGAATTTGTGTTGCAGCCTACATAGTGGTAATTGGTAATGTGCTCGACACTAAAAGAGGACATGTTTTTCTCAACTCCAGGCAGATATTTTGGCATGGGAACTGGAAAAGAGCTCAAAAGTGCTCTGAACATGTGTGGGAAGAAAGAAATTAACAGAGACTAATCTTGTTGCTGATGCTGAATTTGAATTTAAATGTAATTTCGTCTCTGTGCCAGCGGAGCTCCTTAAAGTCGGAGCTACACACTCCAAGCACGGCTTTCACCTGAGTCTTATAACACCCATTTTACTGCCTGTAATTCCAATTATGAAAAGTTTTATTAAGATGCGCGAAACCACGATCCCGGGGCTTTAGGTGTTCCTGAGAAAAAAATTTGAGGTGTTGATTAATGTGAAAACAATTTAACCACATTGGTATTGGCATACGCACATAATCACCCAGCTGCGCCTGCTCTGCCAGTATAACTGCGTGCAGGGACATATCACGGAATGGAGCGAAATGGGAAAAAACGATCAATGAAGCATTGATTCTCTTTAATGGAGGCAAAATAAATGAAACATCCACGGCCAAAAGTGTGCAATGAAAGGTCTGCCTCATTTTGAATTTGTCTCATCCCACAATTTCAAGAGTTCAGCCCCAAACAAAATTGATCAGACAGTTTAGATCTGAGTTCTCATCTATTATTTTGTCTCCTTATCCATGAAAAAAGGATTTGTTGTAGGTAGCGACTCTTCGTTTAAGGTTAGCTAAAGGACTTATGGGGTTAAAGCTTTGGTCGCGGTTAAATAAGAAAAGATTGCTCACAGAAACGCCCTCACAGAAGACAATATCTAGGATTTAGGGTTTAAAACTTGGTCACCAGATTTAAGGACCAATCCCCCTCGTTTATGTACGGCTGCATTTAGACTGGAAGTGAGCATGAGCACTCTCCCTGATTGACGAGCCTCAGGAGGCTTCAGCTGCTCACTATCCTCCATGTGGATAGCATTGATTGGCCTTGTTTGGACTTTTCAAGCCCAGCTCCTCTTGGTTAATTACAACGTAGCCCTCAGCATTAGAACAATGGATATGTTTATTCACGGCTTTACCATTTCACTTTGTTTTCCACACTGAGTGGTGAGGGGGGATGTGGGTAAAAATGGATTCAGAAACAATCAGGACGGGCTGAGATGGCTGCTCGCGCCTCTGAGAGCTGCCGCGTTGTGACAGTTTAGTGACTGATTGACGCCGCTGATGGATGAATGCATGCCTGTTTGCTCCTGAGGCTTGTTGTGGCACTCGGCATTTGTTCGGCCAGTCGGAAAGGATGTGTGTCAGGTTGGGGGGTGAGCACGCCAGCAAACCGCGTCCACGGCACAGACAAAGCTAAGGTCACTCTTACTTCTTTCACGTCATTAAGAATGCGCCGCATCAACATTTAAGATTAATTAAGGCATGGAGTATTTGGTGCCACTGACTAAACCCCTCCCAGTGGAAATGCTAATCCAGGGTTTGCAGCAATGTCTACTTGGCCACATTCTCTGCAATTAAGACTGTGTCTTGCAGTAGTCTTGCAAATAAATTCCACCTAGTCTCTCAAACCCACAAGTGAAATACAACCTTTTGCACTGTGCAAGTAGAATTGTATCCTATGTGACAGCACACAGCGCTGCAGCTACCGGGCCCTGTCACTCACTGTTAATTAAATCCCAACGGTTGTTCCATGGAGAGGTCCTTATCTTTTTTGGACAAACACCATTAGACTGAGCACACAGGTAACAGCAGGTGGCCTTAAGTCCATCCACTTGCACACTCTCACTGCTTTTTCAAAGGGAGCCTTCACAATTAAATTGCTGTTTGTTCTGTTTTGGGTTTCTTTTTCTTTTTTTATCGTGTGCTTTGTAATTTTTTAATGAATTTTCAGGTCATTGAAAGAGGATAAGCAGCCTGCCTGACGCTAGCCTGTGGTGGTTGTTAATAGAAACAATCTTTTGTATATAATTTTTTCTGCATTTTAATATATTGGGAGATTCTAATCATTTTAATATGCTTTTGTAACGTGCGTGTGTGTGTGTGTTGCACGTAATGCAACATAATCATAATTCAGTTCAGTAAAAAAAAAAGTATCTTGTTTATTCTCAGACAAAAAAGGGATAAAGGAAAACACAAATAATATAAAGCTTCTTTGGGTAACTAGATGTAGTAACACTCGGGAATGACCTGATTAGAAGTGAATTGTTAGCATAGACTACATAGCAGATAACAGATTGGGAAATACCCCATTAATGCATCATTATGTGTCTGTGAGCAATTGTGATTTGTAAGTATAATTCACAGTAAGTGTTCCCCTGTGTTCTCTCTTGTCAATACCGGAGTCTTTAGCAATGATCAGACATTAAAACTTAAGTATATAGTCCTTTTAGTCATAGTCATTACTTGGGAAGATTCCTGTAATGAAATACAAACATCTGTGTGCTTGTGTGTGTCAGCCTCCTTCCAGTACATTGAAGGTCTCCTTTGGGCCTGATTGCTAAAATGACCGGCCTCTCTAATCAAATTCAGCCCCGGATAATTTACTTCAATTTGTGATTCAGTAAGTGGACCCGGAGAAGAAATATCGTGATAAGAAAGACCAGTCCTAACATGCTCTCAGCGGTAATCTAGCTTGTATAGTGGTTATTAGCTTTAGTGCCTCAAGTGCAACAAACACACTTTGACTTCTTTTTTTCTAAACACACATTTATTCATCCGAACTTGCTATTAGAATGTCAAAGTGTTAGATTGTCTGTGAGCAGCCTCATTTTCAAATAGGAGTTCAGTGTGAGTTTTCAGTACAGTCATGCATCGTTTCAGGCTATGATGTGCATCCTAAGGTGTCAGAAACAAATTATACAAGTCTCTGGGACGAGGTTTGAATTTCAATGCACTGAACACATGATGTACTATGTTTTTTCTTGGGAGTTGACACCAGGACAGCTGATATTTGTGTGTTTGTTAACAATCCGGTCTAATATTCTCCATGACTTCCATGTGCTGTGAGTAAAACATGTCACTGAAATGCTATATATTCTTAGAGGGACCAAAGTCTATTTGAAGGACAGAGCAGAAAATCCCAAGCGTGAACACTTCCTCACCTCTCACCTCCCTCCCTGTGTGGCTCAACTTCTACCACGCTAACTTTAGCAACAAACCCCACCGGTGTACATTTCCACAAATGCCGCAATCAGAGGGGCTGTGTGCACTTTGACGGCACCGGTGGGATAGGGTGACGTGGAGATCAAAGGTCAAGACAACTGTGACACATTCCCAACTGTGATACTGTGTCTGGGTGCTTGTTTGACTTTGGAGACAGATGAAGTGCCACGTTTTTTTGGTTTTTTAAATTAGGACAATAACAGATGGTATAGCTTGTGGATGACGGTGCACGATTTAGTGTGTGCGTCCTAGTGTTAGAATGCATGCATGGCTTCTGTGAATATGGGCTTCTCTGTGTACATATGGAGGAAGTGAAGTGCTGCTGGGTCACCCAGTGTGACAGAGAAACTATCTGAGGCCTTTGCCTTTGATGTCTGTCCAGCAACGCAGCATGCTCCTTTTCTCTGGGTTGCTGGTGGTGCGGTGGCAGACAACATTTCTGTGCATTCCTTTCATTCCCCATCATATTTAAATAAATAAAAACATCAAGTCTACTATGGATTTCTGCTCTTTTTGTTGTTTTTGTTTTGATTTTCTCTGCTAATAATTTGTTAGCTGTCAGGAAGAAAAAAGAAAAAGCTGAGCATCTTTCTAAAAACGTATCTGCCTCCTCTTTACAAGCCCGGTGATCTTTTGAAAAAAGTAAAGACATACTTCAATAAACTGCTGAGAGAGATTTTCATCATCTCTTCTCGCAGGGTTATTCGCTCACGTGTTGGGCAGATCGTGCGATGAAGTTGTTACCACTCCTTTCTTTCCTTCCTTCATCTCTCACTCTGAGCCACGTCTCCAAGTCCCGCCCCGGGCCGGCTGATTCTGTGGCTGCACAATCCCTGCTGGAGGACTCACCGTGTGCCATATTTTTTGGGAGCCATGACAACGAGCGGTCATGACCCTCAGGTTTCGGGGCAGTGATAGATGGTCTCCGCTGGAAGGCCCTCGGCTCTGCTGAGTGGGAACCGGTGGGGGGGGAGGCCAGAGCGCAGAGGAGGCGAGCTGCCAGGGAGTTCAAGTCAATATGCTGACACTTTGTACCTGCGTCTCTGAGGTCTCACAACCAAACCACTAACAACCAGGGCTCTTTTCCAGCACTGGGCTTAACATCCTGCTGCAGCAGTGACTGTATGAATTTTATTTTTTTTGTTGTTGCTTCTTTTCACAAGCCCCTTATCGCTTGCAGCACTATCTGGATGTATTGATATCCTATAAGCTCTATGCTTCACTAGAAATAAGTGTACAGCACAACTGAGCACATTTAACCACTTCCCTTTCCCTTCCCTGCAGCATATACTCAGCTCAGTCCGCTTGATGGCATGACACATAAAAGCACACCGGCCAATGTTTTCTCTCCAGTCATGACCACCCTAATGTACAATGCCCGTAAGAGCTGCCATGCCCTCAGACTGATATGCGTATGAAATGGCATTTTTGCGGAAAATCAAAAGATGCATTTTGGAGAGGGGATTGTTTGAGACACATTCAGTACCGTAGGTGCCAAAGTTGATAAGGAATTAAGTAGCAAAACCACTAATGCGCGTGCTTTTCTCTCCAGATTAGGGCGCAGGAGCTGACATTTAAAACGCAGACACAATTTGAAGTCAATATTATGGAGCTGGATAATATATCCATATGGAGCTGGATATGACCTTTCTTTGCTTTATGCTGCAGAGCTACTGCCTCATTTCTGCATTTAGAAATTATGCATTATATTTCTGAGGCAGACAACCCCCCAGAATTAATACGAAGACAATGCTTCAGTCACACTTTCCCTTAGAGTCATTTATTTTTTTTTATATGTAAGCACCAGCATCATTTCACAAATTAGCAATCACTTGTTTTCCTTTCCTCCCTGGGGCTCCTGAGGTTTTCACGTGGATTAACTTTTCTTTTTCTCGGAGTCAGGCATGTTGCAAAGGCGCATTTTCAACCGCTGAAATGATTCACGTTGATTAAATTCCTCCCTGGAGAGAAGTTTTTATATTAGTTGGCCTTCATGTTGGAATTCAGTGGAGTTCCATACACGCGTACACACAAACGATCTGATCAAATCTGCTTTAACAGGCCTTGAAGTCGCCGGAGCTTAAATTTTTTGGTGATAGTGGAAACAAACGTGAATAGTTTCAGCCCCCTCTGTCTGCCGTGCGGCAGCATGCAACAGTGTAGCAGATGTTTAATATCAGTTTTAACGGCTCATGAATGAATCATTTACAGAAGTGAAGCCACAGAGACACTAAGCTAAAAATGGCCTCTGCTTAATCAGGAAAATCACGCTCTCCCCATCAATTTAGTCTTAACTACGTCCGATACTTTCTCTCTCCTGTCGCCCCGTCCCTCTCACTTCGTGCTCCACCGTCGAGCCTTTCTGTTTGTCACAACTTCCTGGCATTTTCACCCCTATCTGATTCCATCGCACAGAGAGCCAAAGCCTTTAAAGCCATTAAATCCGTCCCAATTCAATTTCAGGATGGCGACACTGCCTTGCAGGCTGCTGCCGACCAAGACTCTGTCGTAGACGGGGCCTCAAGATAATCACAGACCCCCCTTCAGGTTTCCTAATCTGGCGATGCTTCCTGGGCAGGCAGGAGCAGATGCTTGGATATTCTGTTCAACTCTGCTGTGAAATGAAGCCACCCCCCTCAGGCCTCTGCCGATGGGCAGAGTTTTATCTTGCCCATATGAGGCTGCTGTCAAGTGCCTTTATGGTGCAGTGGGCTGGGACATTTCATAAGCTTGAGAATTAAAAGGAAACACGTCAGTCTATACCTACGGCTACCTCCAGCTGGCTTTCATTCTGTGGCTGTAAACAAAACACCAATTTGCTTACTTCTGCAACTTGGTACAAAGAGATCTGGCTCTGTGCACTCTTGATATAAATCATAACCTACACATGGAGGGGAAACCTTTGGAGCGCGTTGAACATGTATGAGTGATTAGATCTCTCTTTAATTGCAGCCTTTCATTTCAGATACAATTCCATAACACAATAAACATTTGAAAATACTCAAGCCCTCTTTAGTCAAATACCACATCAATTTTTACTAGATGTCTGTGAAAATATTATTGCAATAAATTATAAACACAGTACATATCTAATATTATATGTCCTGTTTACAAGAGTTCTTTTGCACCTTTGTGTAAACATGAAGTTGTTTGGTAACAGAGAGAGAGACTAAAATATATCCATGATGGATGCATTACAAGGTCCTCTCTCTTTACAAGGTGAAATTAAAGATTCCAAAAATGTGAGAAAAAACACGAGAACAGCCTCCACATCTATTAACCAAGGGCAAATATTTCAAACTTGTAACTGATTTTACAGCAGGCTTTAAATAAACGATATCACTCCTCGTGCCTTCCTTCGACGGCTAATGAATAAAAAAAAAATGAATCAAGATAATTATTTTACAGTTTTCTATGTTTGCTTCCAAATTCGGAATAATAAATGCCAGATCTTCCCAGAACCACGAGCTCGTGGGCCGATCGCTTTCACCAGCTCGCTCCATCCACACTCACATGTAAAGCTTCCCTGCTTTCTTTCCCCCATTTTCATCTTTTAATAGTGAGTTAACAGATTATTTCTCCCCCCCATGAGTTATGCTGATTATCCCAACCTTCTGGGTGCCACCTGCTGAGCCCTACGTTTATCTGTCTTACCTCATATCTCTCGAAATTGTCAGACACGTCAAAATTCCTGTCTGTTCCATATCAGATATGTTTCGGTGGAATAGTAGTGGAAGTGTACAGCAAGCAAGATAACCTTTCCCAGTTGACAAATCCCCAGGCTCTTCTGATTTCAAACTATCTAGTTTTCTAACGTTACTGTTATTTCTGACTTTGTGACTGAGAATTCCCTCCAGTAATACACACCATGGTGACACCATGTCTGACCGAAATCTGCAACAATTACTGAAGAAATTTTAAACATAATTTATGTACATTGCTTATATGAATATATAGAAATATAAATATAAATATAAAATAAATTTGTCCACCTGCCACTGTTCAACTGTTACAGTATATGTAAGTTGAAAGCGTAGTGTGCTTTAGATGTGAAAGAAATTCTTTAGTCTAAGTTCAAACTATCATACAGTACCTCGCATAACTCAAGCTAATCAAAACACCAAGTTGAGATACAAACTGCAACTCTGCAGCACCCTCAGGCTCTAACATGATTTTTGTTAACCATAAAACACTCTTAGGAACTTCAATCACCGGCCCTTTTTTCAGTGGCCTTGGGCTTATCTAAACACAGTTACCGTTTGTGTGTGTAACACTCAAACCTAAACCTTTCCTTATTAAATTACCGTCGGAGTGGACGAAAAAGGGAAAAGTTTTTAAAAGCGTGTTGAGGGGTCAAGCTTGCAGAACCTTTCCTCCTTCTGTGGTGGTCTTGCAGAGCTTCACAGCTGAAGAATAGATGAGGACAGTACTGTCTCTGTAGACTCTGTCAGCCCACAACCACCTGCAAGCAGACGTCTCTCTGTTCAGGCATTTACAACCCGGTGTGATTGCAGGATTTTATTTGTGGCTGGCTCAGTGACCGAGAGAACCGACTAGACGTCAAGCTGAAGCACAGCAGCTGTCAGCTACTTACATCAACACTGATCCTCAGAAGCCACGAACAGACAGACAGATAGACAGACAGACAGACAGACAGACAGACAGACAGACAGAGCTTCTTAACAAAGAAATGTTTTAAAACTTCAAATGCTAAAACATGCACAGTTGGAGAGAAGAGTATCAGCCAGTGAGATATTTACATAATATGTAATTGGCAATTTACTATTATTCAGTCCTTGGAAACTTGCAGTGTGCATGATGTTGTTGCTTTAGCCTCCAGGCATACAGCTGAGCCCTGATTAGAAGTTCCAAGATTTTTATGGCTCTGGTTTCATTGCTCTTTCTCAAAACTGTAAGCTAACAGATATCCTCATTTTTAATAAAAGCATGTTAACAATTCCCAAGGCAAAAAAAGAGAGAACCACTAATACTGTTTTACTCAACTAATATTTTGTTAGTTTTAAAAGTTTACAATAAAATGCATATACATGGAGTCGTTCAACATCATAGCATAACCATGTTTTGTTGTTGTTGTTGTTGGTATTTGGTATATTGTGCACGTATGATTTCTTTGAATTAAATTTAAACTCCGTACTCAAACAACTTTAAAAATGGGTCAATCCATGTACCAAAATTTTATTAATTATCCCATACAGTCCCATGTGCACCTAGCCTCATTAATTATTGCTTTTCCCCAGCCTGAGTTACCCCTCTCCAATTAACTATTCATAAGCCTTGTAATGATTAACAATATGTTTTGGGCTAATCTCTATGTAAATGAAGCGAGCTTTGCAAGAGAAAGTGCAATATACCACTTATCTGCACACATTACTAAATACTCTTTACTGACCTCCAAGGGTTCAGCGTTCATGAGAAGTATGTCTGTTTTTTCCCACTGTTGCAGATATAAAACATAGAGATTCCAGCCAGTGCCTGAGAAATGAGAGAAGAGAGGTCTGCTTATGAACATTACAAGTTTCCTTAGGGGAGGGACAAAGCGTGCAGCCACACACTTCACAGGAACAAAAGTGTACATCCAATCTTTCTCGCTAAAACATATTGTAAGTATCTTTGTTGGATGTTTCTCCTTCCGCGTGAAACATTTACACAACCAGTTTTTTAAAAGTATTTTTGAATCCTGCATCGCTCCAGTCTTCCCTGCCTTAGCGGCCTCGTTGCTACGCCCCTTCGCTCATTAATGCCAGCAACTTTCACTCAGCCGACAATGGCAGCATGTCACCTATATATGCTCATGCTAATGAATGAATGTAATTCACTCGTAAAAACATTGCTTCATAATGCTAAAGGTGGTCGGAAATGCCACTTCGCTTCACTTCAGTGCCTCCTCTACAATAAGCGTAGGTCACGCGCATTTCTGACCTTGCCACACCAAGAAGTAAAGTTTCGGTGGCTGTAGACGCCTCGATAGAGAATTAGGGCATTGCAAATTTGGTGTTGTTATCTGTGATAAAACTGCAGAAGCAAGAGATCTCAGGAGAAGGAAAGCAGGAGACTGACAGCTGTGCTGCATAATACAATGTCTGGAGTTTTGTCACCATGGGGAATAAGAGCAGTATTGCATTTTCTGATAAGATGCTCTGACCGTCTATTGACGGATAAGTTTACTTGATTGGGTTGACATAAAAGAGAAACGTCTGTAAGAAGGTGTAAATGACCCATGTTGTTGTAGATAGGGACGATAAAATGTCTCGGTTTTACTGAGCCAGTGGACATTAATTATAAAAGAGCACCATGAAAACGTTATCTGTTCCAAGGACGGCTCATTATGAGTCATTTGAAAGGATCATTACATTTCTTTGACGGACTTCAAGTGCCTCAAGTGTTATAGACGCGAATGTGTTCATGAAAGATGTCTGCATGTGTCGACATGACTTCAGTATCAGTGTTTATGCTTGAAAGCATACTTCTACACGGAGCTCCAGTGATTAGTTGACTATTAAATTAGTCACCAACTGTTTTGATAATTGATAAATCGTTTCCTAAGGAACATTCTCTGATTACAGCTTTTTAAAATGTGATGTTTTTCTCCTGGTTTCTTTAGTTCTCTATGAGCGTGAACTCAATAAATTTGGGTTTTTGAGCAAAACAACACATGTCACCTTGGGAAATAGTGATCAACGCTCTTCAGTATGAAGAAATCAACAAAATGTCTTTCTACAGTTGCTTTGTATGCATGGATGAAAAACTGAAGTTAAAACAAAACCATCATCGGGTCAGAGGTGATTTCTGCATCTGTCATTGGGTGCTGACGTGACTCACCTCGGCAGAGATCAAGCCGTCTAGCTAGGCAATGATATGTCCTCGGGGGGGACTATCGGTTTTGCAGTCTTTGCACGGCAGCGTAAAGATCCACCTGCCACCTTTGATATTCCGTCCTGCAGACACACTGAACCCCGGGGATCCGGTTTATCAACTTCCTGCATAAACATAAATTCCAGGAGGGAAAGAGCCACAGCACCTGTATGCCCTCATCATCTGCTTTGCTGCAAGTAATCCGGGGCGAGCCCATTTCACAGATCATATGCAAATATGCATATATGCTCTCCAGGCAAAACTGCGAGGAAGACTGCTGGGTTTCCCTTTAGCCTATTTTGAATGCGGTTTCCTAGCGTGGATTGCTCCACGGGGGATTTCCTGTGCACGCTATCATTCTTCCTGGGAGAGCTTTTACGGCGCAAATCGGGATTGATCCTTCAGTGGGCTAAATTAAAAGGGTATGTTGGGAAACACTGCGATGTGCACTGAACAGTGCAGATTCAGTGTGTACAGAAGAATACAGGTAATAATGATGTGTGTTAGGTTGATGGCGACTGGCAGTGTGCATGGGATGGGAGTGAGGGGAGACAAAGACCACCAATCAGTCTCCCCTCCAGCATTAAGTTGTCCTTCTCATCTCCACTGAATGAGCACCTTGTCACAGAGGAACTAATTAAGAGAGCAACTTGTACGACTTGTAGCGTTTAACATCTGTCACATTTGCATTTGAGGGCCGTTTGAAGGCAGTAATTCAGCAGACAAATCCTTGTTTTGCAGCAGCACACCCACGTTAGCTCACCTACGGGCCTGGAAAAGACAACTCCTTTCATCTTCACCAGCGCCTCTATGGGAACTGAGTCAAGTGGCAGAAGAAATTACGATGCACACATTTGAACTTAGGCATTGATCTGTCTGATCAAGGATGCTTGAAACGGTAATCATGTCATCACCAAGCTCAGAAGTCATGGAAGAGAATGCTAAATATCTAGCAGCTATAGCATCTATTCCACCTTGAACCTTGGTTGGACCTGCCGATTATTTTCTCATCACACCACGTATTCAAAGTTTCCACTGTGCATGCAGAGCAGCCGTCAGCAGTAATGTGTGACAGACATTCTCTCTGCCTGCATGTGTAGGCAGATGGCTAATGATTGCATATTAGCCTGCTGTTTCCAGCCGCCCACCTTAAAACTGTGACCACCGGTAGCTGAGGAGGTGGGTTCAGCCTGAAAGCTCTCAAGTCGATGCTCTATTTTACTTGCGTTAACTTGAATCCTGTTTGCTAGCAGATTGAAAACATGCACTGTCATGCGCAGAAAAAATCAAACACTGACATTAATAAGAGGGGGTGAATATTCAGTCATTTGACAGCAACTTTTGTAGTGCCTGCTACGGAGCGAAACAGGCTCACACATCCACCTCACCACATAAAGAGCGGATTCACTTCTGTTTTTCATAAATGGACAGGGCAGACTTCTGTGCCGTTGCTTTCACACACATTTTGTCTGGAATATGTTATATCAGAAGCTTTCTATTTAACATATCTGACTTTTTCAGGTCTGTTTGTTTTAGATCAGAGAAGTTCCCGCACTACATATGGTCAGAATATCCTCCTGTTAAACACAGGTCATGGCCTGGAACATTCTTCAGCGTCTGTGAACTAGCACACAGCTGTTGAGCACAGAGAGGAAGAAAAACGGAAAAGAAGTGTGCCATATTTGCTGTTAGGCTAACTGTATCCTTCCTTACCGCTAAACCAATCAGCATTTAAAGGTGTTCATGTACTGTCAATCTTATGTAGTGTGCCTCAAAGCTTATGTACCATCTGATTGTGATTGCCTGCTACGTCAAAAGACATCCAAAGGAAGAGGGAGTGTGTCTGTCACTGGCTGCTGCAGCAGTTTACACTTTACGATCCACTACAGTATCCAGTATGTGTTCTATGTTGATGCAGGTAGGTTAGCCGAGTGTGTACGCTCTGCAACATCCTTTTTGCAGACATACAAGTCTACAGTTAAACGTTTACTCTAAAAAAAATAACACTCCAAGTTATGGGGCAGTTACTGGAATGGTCTTGAAATGCTGAAAAACAAGCTGTTTCTTCACAGAATGATCCCGTTCCATTAAGAGAGTGTTGCACTATGGGCTATTTGTATCCTTAATGGTGCTAGACGAGCAAGTTTCTCTGCCTCTCCGCTGCTGCTGTGTGTCTCTTACAGTTAGTCAGCACCAAATATGTCTGTTAAGACCAGATTGACCTACAGGGATTTCTGCTGAGTCAGATTTACTGTCACAGATAAAGAAGAAGAAATAATAAAAAATAAAAAAAACAAGTGGAAAGGAGGGAATCACATCTCCTAATGTCTTTCCTGCAGAAATGGAAGAGCAGAGTTGTCATCAAGTGGCTAGAGATGAGGTGCCTCATAAGTTAATGCCATTTTAGAGGATGGTGTGTCCCAAAATACAGACTGGCTACCAAAACTGTCATCACATGCTTCCAAAAAGGAGAGTGCGTCACTGAAAAGCATTTCGAACCAACTAGCACTAGTCTCCTCACAGCAAGAAGGTTGTTGGTTCGAACGCTGGCTGGGGCCTTTCTGCGAGCTGACACATTAAAACATTAAAAGTCTGATTAATGATTAATGATCTGTGAATTTAATAAGTAATAAATAAATAAGTTAATACTTAAATATGCCATAGTATGTGCACACAATCTGCCAATCAAAGTGTTTTTGCTTTAAAAATACTTTAGGGCCAATTATAAAACAATTTGAGCAACTCCATGTCTTAATTGCTTAATTGCAGTATGAGTGAGACAGGTGTATTCACATGTAGATCTGACAGCGCATTTCATGACAGCGACACCGTGAGGCCACAGGGGATGGGAGGGCGCGTGGAGGAGGAGTGTGGGTGCGCACAGCTCGGGTTTGTTGCGCGGGCACTGGAGCAGCGGTGTAACCGATCCCAGCTGCTGCTGCCGTGAGGGAATGGGAGCTATTCGCGTCCCCCGTGGGTTAGTCACGTGTCCTTGGGGAGCGTTTTAGATTGGGGACCGCGACGGGAAAGAGAGACACACGGAGAGAGCGAGAGAGTGTCTGTGTGTGTGTGTGTGTAAGGAGCGCACCGTTGCGCACAGCCGAGTTGGACATCAACATCTTTGACGCGCGTTAATGATCACGCGGCGAATCAAGCAGATCAGTTTTGTTTTGGGGCGTTGTCATACACACTCAGCGGTGGTGTGCGCGTGATACACAGATCCTGTCAGGCACCGACACGGTGTGTGTGTGTGTGTTCTCAGTCACTCACTCGTCAAAACTTCTGCGCTTACCAACTGTGATCTTTACTGCGAGCGTCACGTTGTTGCCAGTCCCTGCTACAAGTCGACCCACGGAGCTGTCACGGCGAACAGAGGTAGGCTGTTCTTCTTCTTCTTCTTCTTCTTTTTTTAAACAATAGAGTAGCGTGCACACAAATAATAATAAGAAGAAAACAGTTAGTTTGTGCGCTGTGCGGGGCTCTGAATGCTGGGCTGCAGCGGGATGATAAACCGTATCCGCTGTTTGCGAGTGTATGAAAAGCTTTCCTCCTTGGGCAGAAACATGCAAGATGAAAACAATGAGTGTGTGACTGATCTGATGGTTTTTGGGGAAAGCGACAGTGCCCTCGCGAATCTGCTTTGTGTCTGCGCGTCAGAATTACATCATGGATTCAAATATTTATGCTTTTATCTTGATTTCAAAAAGGGCCCTCAAAGACACGGTCAGAGGTGTTGAAGAGCGCTGAAACTACAGCAAGTGTGAGGCTGCCAGCTTCTCTTTGACATCTTGATGATATAACCATGAGGTGCTTTCTCTGTGTGAGATTTTTTTTTTTTTTGAAAGGCATGGATGATTCTGAAGCTTTCCATTTACTGTAACCATCCTGTCCCTCGTAGTGTAGTAGTAGGTCTACTATAGAACTGACCTGAGCTGACTCCCAACCACACCCCTGATGCCAGCCGGAGCAACAGTAAGACACACAGTAGATACTTGTAGGAGCAAAGCACATAAATGCCATAGCAGTGCAGAGGGAGAGTGAAGAGCACACGGGTGACAAACACAATAGACTCCCTACACGGTCCCCGGGGATGTCCCATCATTTTGTGGCTTTTGTGCCAGCATTGTGGAGACTGGAGTGCTGCAGGTGACAGTGGAGGCACTGTGGCCATGGAGTGTAAAATGTCAGCTTCCCATCAATAATGCAGGACGCCAAAACAAAAGGGGAGCAAGAAAGTGGGACCCGGCGTCGACCCCTGCCTGCGCCTTTCGCCAAATGTGCATCTAGACTCTCTACAGTAACAAACTGTTTGTTCCAATTGATTTACTCATCTTAATATAAGCCCCGCAAACACTATAACGCCTATACTTGTGCTCCAACGTGTAATATTCCGTCAGACCCGTGTAGCACACCCATGTTTGACGCACTCTATATTGTACTTTAAAAGAACTGGTTCCATCTTAGAAAAGATGATTTATTTTCCCTCTCTCTCTCTCTCTCTCACTCTCTCTCTTGTTAATGCATGATCACTGTGGTTAATGAGACAGGTCTCAGCGCATGGGGCCCGACCCTCTCGGAGACAGCTCTGCTAGTTGGGTGAATACAGCTGACACCCTCATTCATCATGCATCTACAGGGTGCTGCCTTGCTCTCACAGTCTACCCATGCCAGCCTCTCTCTCTCCCACTCTCTATCTCTCTCTCAATCCCCAGTTGCACCCTCAGATGATAATTATTAAGACGTTATAATGACAAGAGCAGTGCCTTTTTCTTTGGAAAGACAGGGTGTCAGCTTCTACGTGCTGGGATGATTATAGCCGTGACAGAGGTTGGCATTCTGTGTTGCCGCTGCAGCTGTGACAATTTCCAAGAATAGATGTAAATACCTACTGTACACTGGCATACCTGGTTGACTCACTGCTTTTTTGGTTTACGCCTCTGCTAGCAGATTGTGCAACTGCTGTTTCTGCAAATCGACAACGAGGCCGACCAAATGTTTTAAAGGGGAAACACAAAGGTGCAATGCCAAGATATATATGCTACTTTGTCACATATTTCTAACCATTAAATCCAATTAAAACAAATCAATCTAGAGACGCTTGATGCCGTGATTTCCAGAGCTTGATGTTTCCTACCTGGATCAATAGCTTTTATCAGGATTCTGCCAGAACTGTTAATCCCATAGCAAAACCACCACCATGTAATACTACATTTTGATAACTGACCCATGCATTATAGTGAAACTTAACACCACTCTTAACATCACTCACCACCGCTCTTGATTAGGTTTTGTTAGCTTGGTTGTAATATTACAATATCCCTTTGCCTACTTTTTGATGAGTAAGTTGTAGAGATCATTTACTCGCTGATGGAAACAGGAAATATCTTAAACCCAGTTTTATTGCGACTGCCTGGCATGACAAAATAGATCCTTAAAAAGACATCGGTCATGTTCTTTGGTTTGTTTTGGGAGGCTCCGTACATGTTATTGGCTTTATCCTCACAGATCAGTTAGCCAGAAAGGATACCGTTCACAGGAATGTTTTTATTCTGGGCTGTCTGTCAACAGCTGATGCCAGTTCGAATCTGAATGAGGCATTTCTCCGAGAGTCAGCCTCTTGGCTTATACAGGGAGTCTCTTGAAGCAGCGGGGGGGGGCTTGGCATGTTGTTTCAGCTTTGCTAAAGTTGGTTAAAGGATAAAACTGCAGCTTCCTGCGTAGGGAAAAAAAACAACAAAACAAAACAGAAAAGAAAACTGTTGTGAAACTCGAATGCTTCTGTTGGCAGTGCAAACATGATCTCCTGGCAGTTGGTGGTAACACTGAAAAGTGGCAGAAGGATTGTGTCAAATCGTGAAGGAAAATGGTGTAAAGTCAATTTTCTCATCACCAAAATCAGGTGGGAACAGTTCACAGTTCTCAGTTCACTTCTCCAGAAACATTGTGCGGTTGTGCCTCTGTTGCGGTGTACCTCATGCACATTGCTACCCTCGCTAGTTAACACCAAAAATATTAGTGGGTTAAACTAATTCTAATGTCACAACTGTTGCATCTTTATGCACCCACCTGCCACTATCCCGGCCCGCAGTCCCGGCAGGTGGCACCCCCACCCTCCCTCCCTGTGCTAGTTTCTTAGATGTCATCTCTGTCCCACTTTAGAAGTTAAATCCTAGTCATACACTTTGGTTGCTGCAGCATGCTTTGGGATTCTACAAGCCAATTTCGCTTGCTACGCATCTAACCCCTCCCGATGAAGGATGATGGGAATAGCATGGGAAGTACAGTAAGTAATGATGACATTTAGCTTAAGAAACAAGCAATCGCATTATCCTCTGTAGCTTCACGTCAGCGCTGATGCCATGTCGTCGACGTTTTGTCATTCCCATCGCAAAGTTAGCCAGCGAAAGATGGTTAACTATAGCTCATCAAACTTGGAATGGCATCATCAATGACGTTATCCCACGACAATCAAGCAGCCATGAGAATGCTGTGTCTCTTCTCTACAGTATTAACATGAATCTTCATTTTCCTCATAACCATTCATGTCACCGACCAGCAGGAAGATCCTGTCCATATGGTTCCTCTTTCAGTATGATCTCGACACGTTTACTGACGTCTGAATGCCAATAATGGCCCTGCGTCAAATACATGTAACAGGACATGCCGCGGTGTTTAACTTAACAGAGTAACTTGTTAAGCCTGGCTGTCTGTGCGTGGGGTTTATTTATTTACAGTCTTTAAATTGTGCTCAATTTCTTGTTTTCGAAACTTGAACCGATTAGTCTAAATTTAAATTTCCCTTTAATCGATGGCGAAATTAGCCCTCAGGAACATCCTTTCACAAAACATCATTTATACCACCTCTCTACGTCATGTTCTACCTCCACATACATTTCATACATCGGATTACCGGCAAAACAGCAGAAAGAAACAATTTCCTTCTTCACTGTTCATCATTTTGCTTTAACGCCTATGAGAAACACAATTACATTTGCACTGCACAGTCACGGGTTGTTCCTTAATCTTTATTTTGATCTGCGGATGCCTACAGATTGCTCCAAAACAAACCAAAATTTAAAAAAAAACACCAAATGTCTTGACTTAACTGAAGAAGAGACACATTTCTTCAGCCTTCTGCATTGCCGCCATTTATTTAAAGCCGGCCGTGTTCATGCCAAATACATTCATGCCTGCTTGTGTCTGTGTGAATGTGCATTTCTAGATATGTTTTACAAAAAGATTGAAATTATGACAGCGTGACAGAAAAACCTCAGGGTACGCCGCTGACGGCGCAATGAACTGTGCCACGTGTAACTGCGCCAGCGCAGCGGCGGCAGCGCCCTCAGCCTCCGCTCGGCATCACAGTCGTTTGCCTTACCACTCATCGGGGGTTTAATATTCAATTATAAGGGCCCTCTAGTTCAAGCTGCGTTGGCTGGCTTGTGGAACAGCCCCACTGATTGATGAGTGGGCATCTTAGCTAAATAGGCTCACAGTTTGCCCTGAAGAAGGAGGAAAACAAGGCAGATGGCTTGTGGGGGTGTTTTACTGACGTGGCAGGAGTTTCTTGTACTTTTGCCTTATTAGTGGTATACACAGTAACAGGATCATGACAGTGAATCACTGTTTAGTCAGATCAAGCTTTTAAGTAACATGAATTTAAAGTGTAATTCACAAACGTTGACTTATATCGTTTATATAAGTATGACTTCTTCTGAAATCATGAGCCATTCTCTCTTTCCCTTGCTTTCCCCTTTGTATAGCAAAAAAGCAGTTGTGAAGCATCAAGGGCAAAAGTTTAAAAACAATGCCTGCAGAAGCGTAATATGACAGTGCCATCCCACTATCTTTTAGCGTGTTGCCGTGACAGTCTGTCAAACAGTCATATCCAGCTGAGTCCAGAGAAGTGCAGGCCTAGCAGTGTTGTGCCGACAAACAACACGCAGAGTGAGACAGGCGATTTCAGCAGTTGCCTGGGAACAGTGTGGGTACAGCAGCTTCACCTCTTGTCAGCTCATGGCAGATAAGATACTTCAGCAGGTATTTGGACTTTGCTGGTGGGCTGCTTCTTGGCTGAAAGCTGGACCAAGCTGTCAGTCAGATTAGTGCTATGAGCCATCGGTGGGAGAGCTGTCCTATTCTCGGGGGAGACAGCCGTTAGAAAGATCTGTAAATCCCCAACAGCGAGCATGCGTGCACACAAACACACATACATGCACGCACTCGCGCACGCACAACCCCCACTCAAGAATGAAGGGACAAGATCAAGACAGGTCATGGGAGGCTCTTTTCAAATAAATTCCTCCTTTGGGAGATTGCTGCCTTCTCAACGCCCTTCATGCACATGTGCATGTATTTACCCTCAAACACACACACACACACACACACACAATAAGACATCCTGTTCCCTCCTCTGGAGAGGGACAGCAAGGCTGGGCTGTCCAATGTTTATGGGTCAGTGATTATAACTGATTATAACTGACTATAACAGTTGGTGTGTGCTGTAGTAGCCAGCGTGTTTCTGCATCTATAGCTGTGCTTCCCAAACTGGGGTCAAAGGGCCACTTCAGAAAGAAAGAGAGAAAATATGGAGGGAAACTACTAATGATTATCTTCATAATAGAGTTGCACGGTACAACGCCAAATCGTAACGGTTCCTCCTACACTAGAAATTCTACACGACTTTACTACCGTGGATTACTATACTTCCGGTGCCAGTTTCTGCTACATAGCGGCCGCTGTACTCTCCTCCTGGCTTCTCACTGCATGCCACCGCTGGGTCCGCCCGTCTGTTAGCCGATAGGCTGTCCGCGTGTTTCTGCGGGCAAGATCGACCTCCATGAAGAAGTTTGCTTCAAAACAAACAACAAGCTAACGTTCTGTCTGGCCCAGACGCGTGCACGGCTTACAGTCACAAACACGAGACAAGTATTTATAGCGTGCACAAATACATTGCAGTTCATAAAGATAATAATAATTAAAAAAGGCTGCAGTATTGCGATAATACCCGGAACCGTTTGCCTTTGTCTGGTATAGTATCGTGGTTACTCATTTTGGTATCGTGACAACTCTGCTTCATAATCAACTAATGTATTGTTCTCTTTATGAATTGCTTTTTTTTTTTTTTTATGTTGTGTCATCAAATCTCTTATTTAAAAGGAATTCACACTACAGGTCAATAGTTCCAAATTACAAATAATATATCACTGATGATAAAATATTCAATTTTAGTGTCCATACATCCAGGTTTAGTGTTTAAAATATAAATTTTCGGCAGTCTGTGAAATGTCCTAACAGTCGGTCCTCTCCTTGTGTTGGTTTTATTCTCTTTGTATTCGCAGAACCAGCTGAATGACCCAAAGTCGAGCCCCATGATATTATCGCCCTAACTCCCCTGCAGTAATTTTATTAGAGGCAGGTTGCATGACTGAGGCGACAGGTCCTGCATTTCGAACAGGGAGGCTGAGTGTAACTCCGACAGAGGAGGCAGAGATGTTGACTGATGTTCAGCAGGGACCTGCTTGAAGTAATCCTAAACTACTCTAAACTGTGGGAGGCAAATAGCCGCCAGCCATTCTTACCATAAATACGCTGCGGCCTTTTAGCTGTACATTAAAGCAATCATCAAAGGTTTCATTCAAAGCTTCTATACCTGATGATTGCTTTCCTTAATTCAATGACAATACGGCTCATCAGCTCCTGTGAAATGCCAGTGTTTTGTGGCCAAGTGTCCTTTTATAGCTTTAAATTTGTTCCAGTGTGATTATAGGCATTCTTCTTCTGACGCCACAAAAATTTAGAACAAACCTCTGATGTAGCCTGCCTGGATTAAGCTTAATCCAAGTCTTCCACCCTGCCTTTACTTAAACATGCCTTCAGTGTGAGTTGTATTTGTTTCTTAAAATCATGACCTTAGTATGATCATGACATATCTGAAGATACCGTGTGGACCGCGTGACTGTAGTGGCTTCCTGCAGGGCGTAGAGGCTATAGTAGTCTGAATGGGAGCTGAATCGAAAATGGCAGCGACCTCTGGACGTCCTCTGTCACCACTTGTTCTGTCACAGCAGGGGAGGAGGAGGCAGTGGAACTGTGAGATCTTCTTTACTTAATTCACTGTGATAAATTACCCCTAACCTTTCGCTGTCTGTCTGACCTCTGCTGCCAAACTACAATGTAAGGATTTCCACATACATGCATGGGCATACTCAATTCCCCTTCCTGCTTCTCTCTCTCTCTCTCGCTTTCTCTCTTTGTGTCTCCTCCTCCCCTCTGCCATTCCTGCTTATTTTGTACCTCTCTTTCACATTCATTCGACACACATACACACACACACACACACACACACAGCCTACAAACATGATCTAAATCTTTCCTTTGTAGTTTCTAATCATCTCCCTAGCAGGCTCTATCCGTTCTCCACGCACTGCTGCCAGTTTCCAGCCAGATTATCTCTTACGTGTCCTCTGCTGTGTTGATAGGAATGTTAATTATTAGATTTGCAGGGAGAAGAAACAATCTGTCGCGAGCATACGCCGCTAAATTAAAAGGTCACGTATGTTGTTTTTCGGTGACCCGCGCTAATTGCTTAACCTCACAGTCAGCCAATTCAACTGCCTGAACAGCTGACCAGCCAGTCAGCCTCATTCTAAGTGGCACTCCTCTGAATCTCTGGAGGCGAGGGCAGCTCTAATCAACATGTCTTGTGAATGTACGTTCATGAACGGCGGCCTGTGTTCCACCGTTTCGCACAATGCTGAACCATAAGCTAGGTGATAAACTGGGCGTGCTATATAATTGCGTCCTGCTATCTGAGATGGCCGCGCGCATTCCACACAATCAAACGATGACACTTGCATAATTATAGCTGCGTCAATGTGTTTGGGGGCGAACTCTAATTTCACATTCCGTGTTCGCCGCTTTATAATTTCGAGATGTAAAGACGCTCGCTTAGTGCGGTCGTGTCAGAACACTATCTCACATGCACACTTTGGATGGGGGAGTGATCTAGCGTTGCGTGACTTGCTGACAAAAATAGGACTTTTACTTTAGAAATACAGAGTTTCCCTCCCTAACCTGATGTGACTTCTTTTCACGGTGATTGCCAAGCTAAACCTGAGAGTGCTGAAAGCTTCACGCTGAGCCTCAGGATCATATGATAAGGTCAGATACAGTAACTCCATAAAACTCAATAGGACTCGAGGGCTGTACTAGTCAGATTATCGCTTTTATTTTAAGAACCCTGGAATTAAGGAGTTGACCACTCAATCAAAAATAAGTTACAGTGAAGCTGGTTCGATATGAAACTTTGATCCGTGTTGAAAACTTTCAAACTCTGGTTGAATGTTAGAAATCAAAGATGGCAGTAATATACACAAAGAGAGGCTCTGCAGGATCTTGGGCACTCACTGCCCACCTCAGGTCACTTGTCATACCAGCATTCTTTGACAATGATCAATGCTCTCAGAGGCTGGACAAGCTCCAAATTTCTGACCCTGCTCCTCCACCTCCGCCCTTCTGGGTTTTTCACACACAAAATAAAGACTTTCGCTGTTCCATAATGGCTTTTTCAGATCTCATGGTTAAATTCCTCGACCAACGAGAGAGGAAACCAATCCTCAGAAAACGCCAACAAAGCAAGCAAACCGCGCATAACTCGCACAGCCTAAGCATCCTGGGAAAATGCAAGCAGCTCTCAATTCACCGCTGCATCACCAGCCCTCACTCCCCTCAGACATTTGAGGATTGTGATGCAAGATTTTAAAAAAAACAACGCTTTCATTCTTGGGGGGTGTTTGTGTATTTGGTTATCAGAAAGAAGCCGTACGCCGGTCTGAATGTGGTAGGGTATTGTCTGTCTTTCATGCGTGCTGAAATACAAATCTATGGCGATGATGTCTGAATGGGTCGAGATAATGAAGTGGAGCTTTTATGTTAAAATGTTATCGCGGCACCGCTGCTTGTGTGACTGCATAATCTCACTCTTTACACATTCACGTCTGAGTAGATATACCCAAGTCGAGAGGTTAACGGCTATTTTCCTCGTTTATATATATATATATATATACACGAGATAATGAGATAGATTTTACACATTCCTGTGAATCCTTGAACTCAGGCTTGAATATTTTTTTCTGACTGGATCTAAAGACACTTTTTGCTCTCTGACTGGATGCAACATTACACCAGTATCTGACACGTTTATGCTTATTTCACTGCCACATAAGTCCTGTTGCTTGATTTTAATCTTGGCATTGTTGGCTGTCGTGTTGGCTTCAGCTGTCGCAGGCCACAGAACATTATATCAGTCAGTCAGAACTCCATTCTCCTTTTACCGTCTGACTCTGCTCTTAAAAGCCAGTATTCACATACTGTATGCCAGAACAGTTTTAGGAATTGGAACCTGTTGATACATTTTCTGTTTAATTGAATCCTTAAATTACTGACATATTTACTATAGAACTAAAACGCGTGAGGCAATGCTAGTGCATAGTAGGATCCTTTCACATGTGAATAAATACTCAAAGGAAGCACTTGTTCAATTATTATGCTAGTTTATGTTGATCTCTTGTAACATTTTCCTCTTTTATTTGTGACAGACCCCACGCGGAGCACCATAAATAAGACAAAACCCAACAACACTAAGCAATGTTTCAAGCTCCACTTTGAAGTTAAACAGGTGTGAATCAGCAGGTTTGCGAGCGTTTCCCTTATCACTGTATCAAGCCATCAATTCTTCTGGACAGGGAACCTCCTCAGAATGACAGCATTTGAAAGAGGAGCAGACAGCATATCGAGCCTGAGTTTCTCTTGTCTTTCCCAAGGGATCTCGTCTGTGCCTCCAAATGGAGCCTGGCATACAGTATCTAGCCCGGCTGTGCCTTGTAATTAGATCCTTACTGCTTTGAATTAAATCGTGGTCCAGAGGCGGCGTGATCCATCTGCCCTTTCGTACTTGCGGTATATTTTTCACAGAGGCTTCACTTGAGAGTCTTTGTCTTCAAAGACATATTCCCAGTCTTTCCCCACTGGTCATGTATCTCTTTCTTGCTGAAAGTGAGATGAGAAGATGGATATGAAATATGAAGCTATTGACAGCGGCTACTTAACTTAGCTAAGGACAAAGACTGGAAACAGAGGGAAACGGCTAGCCTGCAGTTAGCTCTGTCAAATAGGAATAAGATTCACCTGCCAGAATTTCTAATGCTTAACTATGTGTGTAATCTGCGCAAAAATGTACTTGTAGAAACAACAGGTTGCAGTTTTAACAAGGGTTATGTGCCTGTTTCTCGGCTGGGAACAGTGACTTCTTTTCATTGTGAGGTTACCTAACAACCACTGTCACTTTTTTTACACTACACAGTTTTTTTTGTACAGATTGGACCTGTTATCTTTAGAGGTGCTAGTGGGTGAATTTTGTTATCTTCTATCAGAAAGAGGCCAGCTATGTCCCCCTGTTTCCATTTTTATGCTAAGCTAACTGTCTCCTAGCTGTAGCTAATTATCATACCCATCGACAGATACAGATTGCTCTACATTTTTTTCATCCAACTCTCAGAAAGGAAGTGAATAAATCCTAAAATAAATGTTGATCCCTGTAAGAGGATTGGCTACTGAATCAAGCTTGTTCTGGATAGATGAGACAATTTTAGGTTTTGGTCCTTCCTTGGAGGACAGCGTCTGTCCCTGAATAATTAATTAGGAAAAAATAATTCACTTAGACTGCCCACATCAAAGAGTACAGGACCTCAAAGGGCGCATGGTTAATTCCCTTTGCTAGGCAACTTTCCAGTAGCTATAGCTAGCCAACCTTGGGTAACAGTGGGGATAACACCGCTGCAAAAAAAAACTACCTGGAGGGAATAGCCAGTTGTTGTCCTCCTGAGGTAGAGGATGGGGAGCTCATTCCCAAAGTCACATATATAGCCCAAACTGGAATTGCTCAATTAATCTTCTGCCTCATTTTGTGTGTGTGTGTTTATGTGTGTGACCTTGTAGGAGGAGTGTTGCTACTTCACCAGGCAACTAGGGGCTCAATTAACAACAGACTGAAAAAAAAAACTACTGTACTGTATGCTGCATTATATAAAAAGGCTGAATTATTATCCAATCTGTTTTCTTTTAAGTGTACAATGTCTATCCTGGGAACAAAATGAGGAATTTAGTCTGCTGTTATAAAAGGCTGAAGTTTGGACACTTATCAAGGTGAATCAATCTGAATGGATCAAAACAGATTTCTCTCCAGTGTTTGCTTCTCCTGTAATAGCTTGCCGTTGTTCACGGCCTCCCCTGACGTATGAAATTTGGATGTAATATTCACATGCACCATTTTGAGCATGTTTCCGCCTCAGTTTCTTACAGTGACAGGATGAAATATCCCCCGGTGTCTTAAGTTACTTTTATTTTTGAATTAGGGTAGGCAT
This sequence comes from Nibea albiflora, assembly GCA_014281875.1. Classification (NCBI taxonomy): domain Eukaryota; kingdom Metazoa; phylum Chordata; class Actinopteri; family Sciaenidae; genus Nibea; species Nibea albiflora. The sequence continues at coordinate 12,411,394 of CM024791.1, read as the reverse complement.
TTTTATGTTTACCAATCACTGCCAACCCACAAGAGATGTAGACCTTTTCTCTATCTCTCACTCTGAAGTCTGCTGACAAGGGAGACGCTAATAATTAATGATATTTTTGAAATCTCTTTCAAGATGCTCTCGGAAACTGCACAATAGGGAAAAGGAAGAACATGAAATGGCTTGGAGCGAGCAGCAAAAACAAAAAATTCAGCCAGAGAATCAAATGGGAGTTGTTTTATCTGGAGAATCAAATTGGAGGATTTATTCCACCAAAACATCCCTGTGACCCATTTTGGGTTCCAGCTTATGATTGAAGTGACAACAGTGCACAGACGGGCTTTGTATCTAAAAAAGCAGCAACAAATAAAACAAGAAAGCTGTCATTACGGGAAAAGGTAAGGACACACAATCTAATTGCTGGAGCTCAAACATCTCAGTCAAAAGAAAAGCAGACAGGCTTACTGCTTATTGGGACTTACCACTGTATGAGACCAATGTCATAGTTAATACGAGTATTGAAAGAAAGAAGTTTTTAAAGGTCGTAGAGAACTTAAATCCCATGTTGGACATATACAGTATGCACAAGAAGGATTTAATTTATCTGAAAACAGTCCAGCCATCAAAGTCGTTTCACCCCTGGAGGGACTGATGAAGTAGAGTGGAGTAGACACCGGAGAGTGATGCAGCCTGGAGGACTGAGGAGAGATGAAACAGATGGAGGGAGAAGCCGACCTGCAGGGGCACAACAGATAGGAAGACAGAGGGGGGGGCGGGGGAGTAAGGGACAGTTTGGTACACAATGGGTGCTCCAGCCATAAGCCTAATGTCCTCTTCAGCAATTACACTGTATATACTAACATGCAAAGCTGTGGCCTTTGTGCTCCTAGTACAGTAAAGGCCCTTTTTATAATGGATTTTGCAGGACGTGGCTCCTGCCAGCTGGAGTATATTGAATTTCAGCAGCAACAGCTCCTATAGCGCCGCCGTTCAATGCTGCAGTGGAACAGAGCAGAACGTGGGCCATTATATCGGTTTCTCCGCTCCGTCAGGACCGCACGTTTTCTGTTACTGCTATAGGTAACGTGTTTGTGTAGCTCCTCTGTTTAGTGCTCACTGTGAATTGCTGCAAACCTCTGTGGACAGGCATGTTTGTCAGGTGAAATTCTGTGCCGATACTTTAAAATACAGGTCGATAGGAATATTCCTGTCGTTGTGAGACAACTGTTTTAACCGCTGGGGATGTCAGGCAGTATCATGTCCAGTTGTAATTGGAAATCCTCAGTCTTGTGATGTTTTAATCGTAGGATGGGAGGGATTTTCATTTATAGTCACCATAAGAAATATGTTTTTTTTTTTTTAAATGTTCTGCTGCTTTCTGTTGCAGGTTGATTCCATCATCCCAACGTCTCTTCTGAAAGTTTTTTACTTCTTCTGCCATCTATATTTTATGAGATTGCATACAAACTTATCAGCTAACGTGTGATGTGATTACACATTTCTGCTCTCATTTCTAGTATTCCATTCAAGGCAGGCAGCAAAGTAAAATATTTAAACAATGCCCGTAACTAATCGGAATAAATGATCAGTGTAATTATCATCACCACGCACAGATCAGATAACGAGACATACAGTAATTGCAGCCCTGATGAGTTTGTTTATGACTTGAACTTATTATGGTATGAATCATTTTACTATTATGTTGTCTCTGCCCATGGCTCTGTCTCGTGACAGCCGCTCTCCGTACCTGTTCTGTATTCTGCTTCTTTGATTTAAACCTCTTTTTTTTGGTCATTTTTTTTGTATACACACTTTAGTTTCAGCATATAGTGCATACACGTGTTCCATAATTCATGAATCTGTTGTCTGCTCTCATAAAGCCTGCCGGCAGAGTTTTTGTGTAGAAGAGGAAAGTAAAAAAAAACAATACCCCGTGAAGACTTTTAATGGGAGTAACCGCTATTAAAATATGACTTTATTTCATGTCAGCTTCTGTGATGTGTTCCGTAAAAAAAAAGGGCACCCCTTTAGAAACTGTCTTACTACTCTGCGGCTCAAACCCAGCTAGAATCTCACGCCCGTTTGTGTGTGTTTTTCCAGGAGACACTAGATGGCACTATGGATATATAATCCCTGGCAAATCTTAGTGCCTCTCTCACCCCCTCTCTCTCTCTCTCGCTCGCTCACTCACACACAAAATCACAGTGATTTTGTTGTGTCATGTATAAAGAGGGCAATTAGAAAGCATTTTCTTGTATTTTATAGAGGGAAATTAAAATCTGTAGCCATCTGTCTGTGTTTGTCTGTGTGTTTGTGCGCGCGCGTGTGCTCGCGTGTAGTCACGCCTATGTTTTTGTTTCTTGTCTGTCACCTGATTTCTGTATTTAATTTATTCTCTAATCTACCGAACATTGCAGTGTTGGTCGCTTAGTTCTGTAATTATTCAGTACGAAGCGCCTACTCTTTTATTAAATGTTTGACTTCAGCAGTACTGACAAGAGCTTGTGTGGCTGTGTGTGTGTGTGTGTGTATGTGTCTAATCTCAGTGCTCGGTATTCGTAACACTGTGGGACAACATCTGTGTGTGTGTGTGTGTGTATTTGTCTGCTCTCGACCCCTTTTGGCAGATTGTTCCTGAGCTCAGGGATGTGCCTCATAAACATGCAGTTTGTGTCATGTGCTTAATCTGCTCCATGTCTGGGATTAGGTTTGCTGTCCACAAAAAAGGATGCATCCTCTCCTCTCCTCTCCTCTCCTCTCCTCTCCCCTACTCTCCTCTCTCCGTTTTCTTCTTTACATATAAATCTCACTTTCATCCCCAGTGCTGTCCTCACCTATTACCCTCTCTCCTCCTCGACCTGCCCCCCCCCCCCCCCCCCCCCCCTCTCCCATATGGTTCCCCTCAGTAACAATCAATGCAATCTAGCAGGCCCTGCCTTGATGCAGCTGTAAGCATTCTGAGATTCAATATTTTCAAAAAAAAAAGAAAAAATGGTGCCTGGCCAAATTGTTAAATGCTTTGAAAAAAATCTATCTATCTGATGAACAATTGTGCCGTAATATGATAAAATGGGAATATCTGATGGGCTCATTGGATATTTTGTAAACTAAACACTGTGGGTTGGAAGCGTATGCTCAGCAAGCTTGATTTTTTGATTGTATACAGGATTTGATTGCATGGAAATTGCACCAGCTGCATTGTGTTTCAGTCAAATTTCATTCAGTGCAACTTTTACATTCTGGTAAAGCAATTAGAGTTTTTCTGCCGACCGCAAACCCTGCAGCAGGCACACTTTTAAAGGAAACATTGATCAAGGCCAAGGCTAGGGAAAAAGCATGGTATCCTTTTGCTCACAACCCAATTGTTATCCTGTTGTATCCCCTTGTTGTTTGTTATGTGTGCATGTTTGGCTTAGTGGACTTGATGAGGTATGGGTAAAGAAGTCTATGTCTTGTCTGTGACAAGATCAATAATTTTATTTTGGCAGTCTCTCTTTTTTTGCTTTGCACACGAGAGATTAGGGATGTGCCTGTCTTACACTTGTCCTTGTATCTCCATTAGTCTAGCCAAAAGTGGGATAAGATATCAGAATAAATGTACAGTTAGATATGACATACTGACAAATTGATTGATGTATTGATATATCATGTAAATATCACATAAATTGCAACGGTTAAGAGCAACCGCTGGCAGGTGACATCACATCAGCTCTGTTTTCTGCTAAACAAGTCATAAAGCGTCCTTAAATGACAAATGTCTTCATGCAACAGACGCAATGTTTGGTGGAGAAGCAACATTTTTGGACCCAGTGAAACAGCATGAGACATTTCCTCCAGACAGCAACAAAACAAAAATGATAAGAGAGAAAATTGTGAAATTTATTACGGATGACCGACCCTTTTTTCTGGTTGAAAACGTTGTGTTCCAACTCTTAATTGAACATCTCAGGCCTCGCTACATGCTGCCAAACCAACAGGAAACGGCTGGCTCACATCTGTTCGCTCTTGTTAGCGGATTCCTTTTGAAAACTCTTGGAAAATGTTGAACGTTTTAACATCTGACATATGGATCCGAAACATGCTTCCTGTGACATTACTGCGTCTGACAGCCTGTGTATTGCAAAAAGGAAGTGTACAGGCTAAACATGTTTTGCATTTAACGTGTCAGTTTGTCTGTAATTCTGGGCCAGCAGTATGGCTCTGGGCGGTGTCAGTCGGCAGGCTAGTAACTTTGGTCCAGACTCAAGTTTCTCAACAACCGTGGGATGGATTACCGTGAATGTTTGTACAGACACTCACGGTCACAGAAGGAGGAGGCCTTCTGACCTGTTCTCTAGTCTCACCAGGAGGTTAACATTTTTGTAAATGTCTTGACAGCCACTGAATGGATTGCGGTGTATTTATTTCATTCCAGCTGTAAATATAGCGGGGTTGTTTTCCACAGTAAACCATAGTTTAGCTGTGCAGTATGCATACAGATCTACACCGCACTATATAGTGCATTAAATCTTGTTTTCAGACGTAACCTGGTTGGACTTTCCCGATAAACGCACTTTTAAGCTCCTATCAAAAGGACTGAACCTGAATGAATAACGACCCTCCATCACACAAGAGTTACTAAACTACACCATACAGCACAGTATTTGTGACTGACCTGTTGATTCATCCAGTATAGCGCCTGCACTGGTCATCCACACTGCCTGTGCCAGTGCTGTTTTTACCTCTCTGTGACCTGTTCTCCAAAAAGCTAGCAGATCAATCGTAGAGGAGGCAGCTCTATTAGCTTTAACAAGCACACTCCAATGTTTATCCACACTAATTAGGCCACTTCATAGTCAAGAGAGTTGCCCGGCAGTGTGTATGTCTGCGTCTGCATGTGTGTGTGGACTGATGATGTCCGTTAAGCCCGACAACAAGGCCACTAGAACTGACACACAACAACAGAGGCACAGCTTATCCACCCTCCACAGAAAGCAGTAAAATCCGGAATTGATTTTTGCTTCACTCAATGATGACTCACAACAAGAAACTTTAAACTCCGATTAGTAACGGAGAGGCTTGTTGGTAAGTAATTTATAAAGTCTCGTACAGATGGCTGTTAGAAGTTGCTTGAGGCAGTTGCACTTTTCAAGGTGTCTCGGAGTGAAGTTGCCAGCGCAGCATTATTTTAAAGATGAGCGTATTGGGGAAAGGCCTTGGAGGAAAAAACTATGACATGGCAACTTCTCCCCCTGTAACAAGAGATGAAAATTGCATCTACAATGTAAAGCTTCACTTGGTATGAGTTTAATCACCCCAGCAGAAAAGACTGGAGAGACTAATAGATTGTATCCGGTTAATGTGAACTTCAAAGCAGTAATGGTCTTTTATCATATTCATCCTTTCCGGAGAGAACAAGATGGGTACATGTAAATACAAGGAGTGTGTAGATTACTCATGTCCAAGTCCACTTTTAGAATTGTTCTGTGATGGTTTAGGGAAGTGTGATCAATAGTCGTGATCAAGAACAAATCTCTTCCAAATCCAGATACTAGAGAACCAAGATTAGGCCAAGATCCAATCATTCTGTCTTTGAGATCGAGCTCTCATGGTCACAAATGGTAATTACAGCATTCCACAAGCAACAGCTCCAGCCAGTGTTATTTTATGTAGTCACAGAGGAACTATGACATTTATGTTATTTGATGTGTTTGCAAAGTGTTTTTATTCTTTTGTGTACTGCCGTCAGCTTAATTTAGTTTAACATGAACTAAAAAAGATTTATTCAAGTGTAAGCCCAGTCAGTGCCTGTGGTACTCAGCTTAGTGTCCTTGATTACAGTAATGTAATCATAGTTTCATGCCACCCTAGAGGAACTGTGTCACAGAAAATCTTCCCAAGACGGCTGTAACCTGAAGCAAGTGGAAACGTATTGTACCTGTAGAAGAGCACCGTCCCATCGCGTGATGTGGATTTCTGGTCAGGCTCTATGAAGCGGAGACGCATCGGTATTAATGGAGAGTAACGCTGGTCGGCGACGTTGGCGTGTTAAGTCTAACAGCCCAATTGGAGTCACTGCTGTGGAAGAAACAGGGCTTTTTGGGGGGGGGGGGGACGAGAACACGTTCTCACACTCTTTCATGAATTGTGTAGCGTACACACAATTTAGTCTCTCGTTTTAAGCATTTATCTCAAAGTGGGCAGATGGTTCTAGCGATATATATTCATTTCTAGGCACAGAAGACCGGCAGCTCTTTCTAAAAAGCAGCAGTGTTTGAATCGAATATTTACTTTCTGTTGTGAAAGACCTCTTTTCAGAGACTCCTCGTGGCCTAGGTCTTTAGTACTGTCCATTCGGTTCGGTGTGGTTTTGTTGGATCTCATGCATAGAGGGTATGACTCAGGCTGTGTTTGCACTGCACTGTGTATTTCATGTGTGCATTCACCACACGCTTGTGCAAATACGTGTGGGCTTGGACATGCGTGCGTGTAACCGCGCCACTTCAAGAGCACCGTAGTTGTAGCTATGGCCTTTTTTTTTTTTTTTCCAAAAGGCTCTTTGATAATAGATGTAAGATCTCCTGCTTGGGCTGTTTGGCTGCTCTCCTCATGCTGCTATGAAGGACAGTCCATTTATTCATGTCCGTTCCCAGAGCCCAGGCCGCCCAGCTCCCCAACGCTCCCTCAAAGAACATGAACAAAGGGCATATTCTGTCACAAGAGAGTGTGTGTGTGTGTGTGTGTTGGGGGGGTGTGGTAAGGAAAAAGTGTGTGTGTGCATGTGTGTGAGCGAGAGTACATTAAACTTGAAGTGTAGAGAAACTGTGCATGCATCCAGTTGAATGGCTCCTGTGTATTAGCGCCTTTTTGTCCATCTGTGTGTGTGTGTGTGTCGTGTGCATATGTGACATCCCCCGACTCAAGGGGAATACCCGCCAGATATTATGCCACTATTCTCTATAAAACTTTGTTCTGCACAAAGGGCCCGTTTCATGCTCGGCTCTTTAGAAACTTATACATCAAAAATGCGACTGGGTGGGTAATGGGTTGCATTGTGACAGATTCGCTTGGGGCTTTTTGTCCTTGGTTTTACTCATGGGAACCAGGTACTGTTGTCTCGTATTTCTGGTGTCAGTCATATCATAATGTAAAATCGCACGCTGTGAGCAGACAGCGTATGTGTGAAGTCATTGCAGGTCATTTTAGCACCGGTCTTGATTGTTTCATGTCCCAAAGGGGAGATTTCTGTTGCACCTCGGTTCTGATACTTCAGCTGAAACTATAGTCCCGCTCAATGGATGTTCTCTCATAGTCACTTAGTCGCATAGTCACATTTTAATACCTTTGTTGTAACTACAAGTGTTGAATCACTCCTAAGAGCACTAGCTTCTCCATACAGGTGCAATGGGAGTACATGTCTTACACAATATAAAACACCCAGAGCCATGTTTCCACTAAAAGTCTGCTGTGTTAAACATTCCCTATAGTTTCACGTGACCAAAGATGACACAACTAACTTTCAATTAGCTCATAGTAAAATATTTTTGTTACTGGAGCTATGTCCCAATGCCCATGGGGAGATCTTTAAATAGGACCTTTTGTTCAACCAATTCAAAACCTAAATATATGATAAAAGATGAGAAAAAAACAGCAAATATTCACTTATGAAAGCATATTTTTGGCCTAACAAATGGCCATCAGTTATCAGCATAGTTGTTATGCCACAGCAGTAATGATGATAGCATGCGGAGACATCTGGAGCTGTGACTGGTTAGTGATGACAACACAAAGCAAACACAAGAAAGGCTTGGTAACATCTCTCACTGACACTAGTCATGTTTTGCGATCTAGCAAAACCTTTTCAACGGCAAGCACAGTATTTGGCAAGCCTTTCCCAAACTTCAGTCGATCACAAAGTGAACATGATTTCCTCTGCTTTTAACAGACTCCACTAATCTGAGCAGCGAGACAAGACAAAGCTTTGCATCATTGCTCTGTATCAAAAAGTAAATCAAAGTGTTTGAATGCAGATTTGTCGAGGTGTGTAAGCACTTACATCATCTTGTGTTACTTTGGTGCTCAGGCAGTCAGTGGGTGAAATCTTACTCTGAAGTATGAATCAGTTCCTACGCTGAAGGCATCTTTGGTCAGACTTTTATACACCTTGCCATAGAAGCATAAATCCAGCTTATATCTTGGGGGAATCAATCACATTGCCCTAAAAGTCAATCTCTATCTATTTTGAAGAGAACAATTCTGGGCTATACCTCTTGGGGACTTCACAAAAAAGGAGTTTGAACTCTGCTACTTTTGATACGGGTGTTCATGTTTCGAGAACTCGTTTGGACCTGGAATTGCAATAAAAACTCCAAATCTATTTAAAGGGAAGATTTTATCCGTAAACTTCTCTTAATACTACCCTGCTGGGACCCTAACTCTACTGGACCAATTTCAACTGAACTTGTGTTAACACATTTAAAGAAATAGGACACTAGTTAAAAATAGCACGTCCCTAAAATTTATGCCCATTTTGCAAGCGACATTACACTAGGCCACTTTCCAATTTCTCAGTCCATTTGCTGAATCCCACCCCTTTTTTTCCAAATTTAATTTTGGTAAGCTGTATGGTATTTGGCACTCCTCTTTATCTGTGTCACGGCAGAATGGAGATTTAAGCTTGCTCTCAATTTATGTACATCCTCAAACTACGATTCATTACAGTTAATTTAAAAGTATGATACTTTTCAATCGACTGGAGAGGTTGTATTCACAATTTAGATCAAATTATCCAAAGCATTATGACGTGCATCACTCTCTGTGTGCTCCTCTCTCTCTCTCTCTCTCTCGCTCTCTCTCTCTTCCTTTGTGCCAGGGATTAGCGCTAGCCTTTCCAGAACCCCGTCACATCTTCTTTCTGCCTACATGTCCACACTGCATGGCTACCCTCTCTCCACCCAGCACATGGCTCCATGCCTTATTCTGACCCTTCGCGGGCTTCGCGCCAATGGATAAAGGGAAAAAAATGACACTGAAATGAGCCTGAAAACATGCTCAAGCACCCCTACACAAAGCCTGCCATCTGTAATCTTCTACTTGGCATTGTTCGGCACTGTAGCGTCTTTTTTTATCTCTCTCTTGTTTTGTTTTTTTTTGTTGTTTTTTTTATCTCTCTTTTGCTGTTTTTGCGACACCACACTGAGTAAATCTAAATGTGTGCCATTCGTGACTCTGTTTCACACTTGTCGTTTTTGCTGGAGGTTGGAATGAGTCCTTTGAATAGCTGTCAAGTTCCAGGAAGAAGTGCAGAAAATGTTCACATCAGCCCCTCTAACCCATCCAGTGACTGTAAATTGGAGGATTTTTCAAGGACACGCAGAACAGCATTCGTATTCATGCATGATGATCAAATGTAAACGATTACCCATAGGATTATGGCAGCAGCAGCATTTCCTCTCACTCTCAGATTTTAGGCCCCGTTTTTAGAACACTTTTTTTTTTTTTTTTTGCCTTGCTGTGCAGGACCGCAGTTTCAACATCAAAGCCAGAGCGACAGTGGGTTTTGGCTCAGTAATGCAACACGGGCTGATATGATTTTGTAGTATACAGCTCATCTTTCCTAACTTAGAAAACTGTCTTGTGTAATTACTGCTGTATTGGCTGTTTGATTAGTAGCATTTCCAAAGAGCACTTCCAGCATGCACAATGAAACACAATGCATATTTATAATGAGTACATACAAGAAGTTACGCAGCTTTCACATTGGTTTGAGGCTTCAACACTAATTACAGTACCATGTACACACAAATTGGAGCAACATTCATTTTACTGGTGGCAACAGTATGTAGTAGTGGTGGGACTGCACTGTATTGGGTTTTTAATGATTGATAAAACAGCTCAAGACAGGCTGATGATGCATTATTTATTGATTTGTCTTTGTTCAGTGAGCTTGTCTTCATCGCCTCTTCCTCTGTGATGAAACAGTCAATGCCTTATTCTGCTCCAGCAACAAATCAATGACAGCCCGGCTGATCAAAGACAGGGACACATTCCTAACACAACATCAGGCTACATATAAAATATTTAGATGGCGCAGAGGAAGACAGTAGACCGAGAACAGAGCAAAACGGGAGCCGCAGGAAGCACTGCAGAAGAAATATAGAGGGAGAGATGACTCCCACTCAGCATCCTTCCCTCCTGGTGGTGTATTTGATGTGGGCTCGCATGCTGTTTAAATAGGTTTCTTTCACTCTCTGTTACGTTCCACTTTTTCCTCTCCTTTTCCTTTTGAGCATATTTCCATCCTCTTATACTTACTCCTCATCTCTCTCACTAATGTTAGACATCTGTCCATCCCATAAGTCATCTTGGCCCAAATATGACTCTCGTGCTCAGTGTGATGGCTCACAAATCACAAAAATGTGTTCTTCTCCCTTCTTTTCTTTTTTTTGTTCTTTTTTTTTGTGTCTAGCCCTGTGCTGTTTTATTTTAAATAGCACACTCATATTTAAGTTTTTTTCAAGTTTTTCAGAAGATGATAAACTAGTGATTTATTTTGTTGCACAAAGTCTGGTTTGCACATCAAAAAAGGAGGGCTATTAGATGTTCTTTACAAATAAGAAGCTTATTAATAATGTAACAGAACTGAACCAATGTCAGCTTGTTACATTCAGGCTACGCTTTCATCTGTGATGAGATACTGTTCACCAGAGCTGTTTGCCCTCATACTGAGGAAATAAAGAATTCATCTATTCAAACTCGCACTAGATTTACATGAAATTAATATTACATTGTCAAATTAAAAACGTAAATCCTGAAGGTCCTGTGTCGGTCGGTATTGGGACACATGGTTGTTAGAGTTCTGTGAAACCAGATTGTGAGGTGAAGAAACATAACATCAACATCTCTCTTCCTGAAATTCATTTGACAAAAATAAACACAAACAAAGTAGCTGAATGTAACTGTAAATTGAAGCATATGGAAAGTACGTATAATTTCAAACGCAATCAAGCAATCGTGGGAAAGGTGACAGCCTATTTGAAAACATACGACACGGAAACTACAGCCCAGCATCTAACAAGGCTCATCTCTGTGTGGCACCTGACAAGCTGAACTTCAGCCTAATAATTATCCGACACAGCGGTATAGGGGAGAACATCCAGTGGGTCAAAGATGCCCATCTGGTTGAGTTACCTGCTAAATAAAACATCGACTGACCCAGCAGAAAGACGATCTGCCAAACATTTGTTGCACTGTAACCATCCCAGTTCCCGGTTCCTCAACAGAATGCCACTGACCCAATTATTAAAGTTTAGTCTGGTAAAGTGAGCGTGAGGATGAATTTTCTGATTTTTTGCTTTTCTGATATGAAGTGGAGACATAAGAGGACATTTTTTGAATGGATTCAGATTTTGAATAGAAGAGTGACTAATTGAATTAGTAAAAGAAAGAGGGACTTGTTGACTTTTTAGCTGGTATGCGGTGACAGGACTTAGCTGGATTGTCACTAGAGTGGATCTACTCATCACATTTAAAATGATGCGATGAGACGCTGAAATGGTTTCTAATCACCAAATCAATAGTCAAGGTAATAATCATAATCGTATTTTTTTGTATCTCTGTGTCTACTGAATGTTGCACAGTAGTGTACTAGTGTACCCGATAATGTAAAATAACAGTGAGCAATAATCAGAAAACATACATACCGCATCAAATCACATATTTTTATACAATATTCTTAATGATTAACAACATGACTGTATTATTGTTTGTACTGTAAACATTTGAATGAGATATTTTTGAACATTAACTGGTATGAAATTAGACTCAGTTGAGATTAAGCCTCTATAAATTGATGCTTCATTCAGAAGCTCATGAAAGAAAATGTGCTCGACAATAATGATGCCCCAGTTAGAGTTTCAGCAGAGGAGAGAGGAACATCTGCCTGGTGGAAAGCCACCTTTGCTGTCCGTTTGGGTGAGCCACGGAAACATGTGAGTGAGTGAATAACAGCAGTCTGTTTGTGTCTCCTGGTTAGGCTTTTGTTTGTTTCGAGTAAAGTCCCCTGCACATCACTGATGCATCGTAACCTGATTAAGATCTGTCACCCCTCTCATTGTTGGCAGAAGTAAAGCAGGACGTGAGCCCGTGCAAGTTTCCAAAAAACGAAGGGAATCTGTGATGTCGGTGCAGTGTGTCTCAGAGGCTGGCGCTGAAATGATTTATGATTTCTAAAGCCAATTTAGCATGAAGCTGCTCTGCCAGCCGACCCCTCAAGGTCATCCTGAATAACAGATATGACATACATGAGGGTTTTCTCATCAGTATTAAAAATGTGTGTATAGAAATCTAATCTGGGGATAATTCTCCACAAATATAGATCATCGCCGCCTTTGCTTGTCATGGGTCATACGTCATAGGTGTTGGCTTTATCGGGGCTCACGGAAATAAAAAGCAGCTCGGCGGCTGTCCGTGTTATTAGTTTAGCAGCCAGGCTAAAGATGACACTGCCACGAAAGAGTTACTGCAGTTCTGCTGCTGCTGTGTGGCTGAATTCAGCAATGCTAACAGATTTTGAGCCTGACTCGGAGCCAAATCTGTAAAGTTTGAGGTTCTTAGTTAAAAGGCAAGCTCCGTCCTCTGAGTACAGATGCTACAGAGAGCCTTGGAGCTGATAATTAAAAGTGCATCCGACTGAGGAAAAAAAGTCGACAGTCATTAAGGTGAGAGGTTCAGCCTTATTGAACAGCCTTACATAGGGATTGAGACCCGGCTGTAGCTGGCGCCACATTACAGAGAAGGTTAGTTATGAACCGCAAGTGCATACCACAGTCCAAGCTGATTAAATCACTGCTCATTAATTTCACAATACCAAACTTGTAATGTAATTTAGTGCTCACGTCAAACTGAAGTGTCATATTTTCAAGAACCGGCAGGGTGAGATGCTGACCATTGCTACATGTATCGCTACGAGGCAGCTCTTTCTCAATGCATGCTCAGACTCTCATGAATAACTTTTCTCTGTTCAGCTTCAAAGAAAAGAAAAGCTCTGTAGGAGCGTAATTTAGTCTGTACAGGTAATTCACTGACGTGAGCAGTCTGATTTCATGACATTGCATCATGTAAGCCCATAAATCAGTCAGCATTGCGCATGTTAATATCTATTAGAGGGCATTATCGTGTCGGGACAAGACGGGAGGGAGTGCGTTGCATTTGAGCATTTTGTCTCATTAAGTTCTGTGATTAAATTGGGACCCACCTGATGTCAGAGTCTAGGAACAGCAGAAAAATACAGAAGGATTCCACCTGCTATATTTAGATATAACCATGTGGAAAGCATCAAAGCACATTACCTCACATACTGTACTTTTCATGTTGTACTGTTTTTTTACAGATTACAGATTATTAATGCATAATCTAAATGAATAAATTATGATATGTTGTCATAGATTAAACTACTCAGCAGTATATAAAGCAGCTGAAAGCAGCCATTTTACATAATGAGTACTTTTACCTCCAGTACTTCAATTATATATTGATGCTCGTACTATTACTTGAGTAAAAGGTCTGAATACGTCTTCTATCACTGGGAATAACATCCAATTTATTCAATTAGAATGTGTCATGAAACACTAAGTGAATGCAGTAAAATTAATTCATTGAAACGTAGCGGTCCATAATAGTGTCGTCATTTCTTCTGGAAAGTAAAACACACTGGTCTTTTGTCGCAGGCCCAATTACACACAAGAAGAGCTTTGAGGGGTTTAAAAAAAGACCTTTTACTGCTTTCCTCGTGCTGGGAAAAATACTGACGGTTGACGTACAATGTTTGTATTCTGTTGCGAGTGAGGTCATACCAGGAAACGCAGCGAGGATGTGTGAGTTTCCCTGGCGATACAAAGTGGCTCCTGTGTGTTGTGGTGTAGCTGATAATGAGCATAGATGTGTGTGTGTGTGTGTGTGCGGAGCTAATTCTGGAAGAGGCAACCAACGCCCTTTCTCATAAAATGGCTGCGCTACGACTTGAAAAGTTTTGTGCTTCCCAAAACGTTCCCACCAGAATTATTTCTGGCAGTCCTCTTTTGACACCCGAAGCAGATAAAGACAAAAGGGAAAGATAGAGAAAATGCTTCCTTGTGATTTATGAAGCATAAGCTATATCATCCGATATCAACCATACCATACATCAACCATTCACGTAAGAGCTTATCTTGAGATCATGTTTGTGGCTTTTGGTCTGTTCTTTTACATCAAAGCTTTGACAGTTAATTTACTCTCTTTATTTGAAAGTGAATGAGTTGACCGAGCACAGCGACAGCCCCCGTTCAAGCAGGATAATTGAATATAGTGAACTAGTCATCACTCTTGTCCTTTGTGTTTTATTCGAGTCAAACTGTGTCTGTGGAGTTCAAAACTCATTAGCCTGTGTACATTGCACCACTGACATTTATCTGCGTGATACTCCCCTTTGGCATATTAATAGTTGATTTGTGATGGGCTAGAAAAGGGAGCCATTTTAATTTGATCGAGACAGATAGGGTGTTGGTGGAATATTTAATGGTATTTGTCAGGTATTAAGTGGGTTGTGGTCACCTCCAGCTCACAGGCCAGCTAAAAGGATATGAGCAGGAAAAGTGAAGAACGGCCAATGTCATGGTGCATCTTATGCAATTTGTAGAGCTGGCTGGGGATCCAACAGTAGAGGACGGTGGTTATACTGGGCAGATCCCAGTGGTCACCAGCAGGAAACTGTGGTTGCGAGTACTGGAAACGAACGAGTGCTCAGCTGGCTTTTCATGAATAACAATGAATATGGACTGCATGGTTTTTGTTGAGTGTTTGTTGACTAGATCGAGTTAGTGCTTTATACTTTCATGATGGACTCGATATAGAAACCTGACTTGACTTGATAAAGATGTTGACATCCTCACAGTATTAGCATCAGAGAGATCTAATTCACAAGCGCGCTCTTGAGATTTTCTGGCAACGTCTTATCCGTTTGCCAGACTAGTTTGTGGTTGCGAAAGGCTTCGTCTCCACATCAAAAACCTCACTCACAAAGTTCACTTTATGTTCTCACACAATATGAAAAAAACATACATTTTTTCTGACACCTTTTTAGCGTTTTGCTTCTGCAGCAGCGCCTCTGTTGGGACTGCAAGTGAGGCTGGAGAACACCAAACAAGGTGAAGAAAGGGTGAGCTGTTTGTATTGGCTCAATTATTGCGTTGTGAACTATTGGTGTACAACTGAGCTTTTACTCTCATGTTACGCTTCCAGTTATCCTAATCACTTTTTTTCAGTAGGGAAGGTGACAGAAGCAAATATCTCAGCAGATATCAAGCCAGACAGAATTCTTGAGTTATTTATATTCACAGGTTGGATTTTTCTCTGGGTTTCCTCTTGATTATCTTTCTGACTCCCACAGGAAGGGAAATACAGACTGATACCATCATTTTTCTAGCAGTTTAAAAATAAAGTGAAAGAGGAAGAGAAAAGCGAGTGGAAGAAGGGAGAGACTGATGAGGCGATGATTTTGTTCACAGGTGATGACAAACCTGTTTCCTACACTGTGATTACAGGCAGCATTTTCCTATTAAGTGAGAGGGACCTCGTGAATGTGCTGACCCCAGGTTTTCACTGCCACACCTGTTTCTATTCAGAGGATCCAAATGTTCCACTCAAAGTAATGAGTTTCCTTTTCTAAAAAAAAAAAAAAAAAGATTAAAGGATACATCCACGTTTTACATTGTTATTTAGATGTCACCAATCCATGCTTTTTTATGGACTTGGTGAAGCCCCCGAGGAGTGTCCTGTGGGAGTTGCTGAGGGAGTGTGGGTCTCTTGTGCATTGAGAGCTGTGTCTATATTCTCTGTGGGAAATCATGCATCGTTTCACAGGGTGTTAGACCAGGGTTGTCCATGGTTCCATTGTTCTCTTTGTGAACTTCATGGACAAGGTCTCAGCTCGGGAGGGAGAGCGCCTGGTTTGGGGACTTCAGAATTACTCCTCTGTTCTCCAGCATGCAAGGCAAGGCCAGTTTGTAGCCAAGTGTAAAGTGGTTGGGATGAGAGTCATCTCTGAGTCTGAGGCCAGTTATAGTTATCTGTTGGAAAGCAGTGTTCAGGTTGTGTGAAGTGGAGTGCAGTGAAGTATGCTGGAGTCTTCATGAGTACGTGAGAGAAGGTGAAATGCAATTGATGTGACGTCAGCGGTAATGTGGATGTTGTACCTGTGCTGCTTGTGGTGAAGAGGCAGCTGAGCTTGAAGCAAAGCTCACGATATATTGGTCTATATTCCATCCCTTACCTATGGGCACAAGCTTTGGATAAAGACAGAAACAAGAAGGTTGTGGAAACAAGAAGATATGAGAAGAAATGAGTTTCCTCCATAAGGTAGATAGCCTCACCATGAATGTTGTGGTGCTGAGGTGGGTCTGTTAGAATTCGTCTTGAGCACCCTTTGGTGGTTTTTCTGGCATGTCCAACTGGTAGGAGACCAGACCCAGAACACACTAGAAGAATTATGTATCTCATCTGGCTTTGAGACACCTCAGGATCCACCAGGAGGAGCCGTTGCTGGGGAGAGGGACATCTGCACTGCTTTGCTTAGCCTGCTGCGACATGTGCCCCGATAAACTGCTAAAATTGTATGGAAGTAATACATTCAGTAATGCATTCCAGGAGTTACTTTGTAATGATTTAAATTATCATATAGATTGTATAGTAGAGGTAGTTTTATATATTATATGTCTTTCTACAGCTCCTAAAATAACAGTAAACCTAACCTACTTCTGATTGGATTTCATTCTGGTCTGTTGAATGAGGTGACGGTGGGGTGTCCTTACAAATTGGCTGTTATGCAAAGGGAATGAAACTTGACTTTCAGCTGAAAATATTCCACTAACAACGTCTGGTAAAACATCACATTGTCTTCATTTGGCAAGGGAGCACAAATAAGACATCAGGTAATACAAATATATGCCCAGAAATTAGGGTGTGCTGCCAGAATGTGTTCATCTGTTTTATGTCGACATCAGATCCTTTAATGAACTTTTTATTAGAGAGTAAGTGGTGAAGTAAAATGTGTGGTAACACTGCTATAACACTCCTACAGTATATGCTGTCTGTTGTATACTAAAATTGTTTGCAGGGTAGAAAAACATACTGTGCATTCATCTAAACCAGGCCATCACGCCATGTAAGATGTGTTGTTCATTACTGGGTGATCACATACTCTTTTTAGACCTGCTGAATGATTTTACGGCTCAAAGACCATTCTCAGTTGTCATTATTTAGCAGTAGCAGATGGTTAATTTAAGCTGGTATAGACTCTAATCTCACATTTACATTTTGATATTAGGCATTAACTGAAACTAGCATCCGGAGTGAGTGAAAATGAGTGCAGTGCAAATGACACTGTTCATCAGGATGAAATGTACAGCAGATGTCTCTCTAACCGTGTATAGTTTGACTATTGTTACAATAAATATAGACCCCTTCGTAAGTATTGGAAAACACGCTTTCATATTCACTGTTTAAATGCATTTGTCAGGGGTTTGTTTGGGGTTTGTCCTGCATGCTAATGCTGTTTGCAAATCCAAATCAGTCATCCGAGATGGACTAATGTAAAGTGTAAATGTGCTGTGGTCCACATTTCAAATTGTTAGTCCAGGCTAAATGTATGGTTTAGAAAGTGTCCCAACTTTCTCAGAATCAGGGTGGTACTTAGCATTCAGAGGAAATGAAATGAAAAACTTGTTGCGCCACTTTGTCATCCATTGACAGGCCTATTCTCCTCATATTGTCTCTCATTAGACAATCATTATGGTGAATTGTGGCACACGGATGCGCATCAACGATTAAGAGACAGTGACGGTGGACGACAGAAGGAGGAGAGATTGGCGGCATGCAGCCACTTTGTTCATAATTAACCATGGTTTGTTAGCTCACCTCATGTGAATTAGTTAATATGCTAAATAATGAGCTGTATTGGAAATTAATTCATCCTTTCAGAGTGATTTATAACCATAATTCATCGTTCAGTATGCAGCAAATAAACCTAATTGAAAAAGGTGAATTGAGTGATCATGTGAATGTACCCAGTCTGTTGTTAGAATAGCTTGTAGTTCTGATTCTCATTATTTTAGTGCCACAGAGACCATGAAATCAAGTCAAAACTCAGCATAAAATGCATGGCGACTCAGTAAATAATATACTTTTACCAAAGCAGCCAGCAGGCATAGAGTATTGTAATACATAGACAGGTGACTGTTTTAATCTTGTTTACTTTATTCAGTTCATTTGTTGTTTTTGAGAAAATGTAGACAAGAGTTCCCAAGATCCAAATAATGTCAAAGCAGCTACACATATAATATGCACAAGCATCAGAAACCTCCAGTGTAGCAGACATTTTCTTAGTTTATTATTCCTTTTTGTGTGTGTGTGAATACTTGTATCGGATAGTATTAAGCTCTTGAATCTGGAGGTGTTTTTGATACAGCTGCTTGGCAGTTTCTCTTGCCAAGTCTTCCTCTCTGACGGTCATGGATGACTCACTGGAATCCCTCCTGAATTGGATGGGAACAATAGCTTATTAGGAACCAAATGATGGTCCATGCGTTCTGTTTTCTCAGATTATTTCACGCTGACAAAAAAGAAACGCTGCACCTGGCTGGCCCTCGAGTAAACAACGCACTGGTTGTCCATGGTGGGACTGCTACTGTTTACTGTTTCTGTTGCCTCTGTATGGCTGCCTTCTGGCGACAATATTTGTCTTCAGCCCATCTAAGGCTGGATCTTACTGTTACTGTTCTATAAAATCGGAGACATTCTGTGAAACTGTGGATGATTTCCATTTATTTTTGTTGGAAAAGGAGTGTTTTAAAGGATTATGTTGGCTTTTTTTTGTTGTTGTTGTTGTTTTTGAATCCAGAAGCATAAACTATACACACATATACAGTTTACTACTCAATGTGGCCAGAGTCAATGCGGCCAAACCTTGATTAACAGTCAAAGTAGATGCGGTGAAACACCCAAAATGCGTGGTGTTAAAAGATACAAGAGCATAAGCCATAAAATGTATAAACAAGGCGGTGATTGACTGAGTGCATTTTCATCTTCAATTAAGTTAGAGTAAAACTAGTACGTGGGTGGACTACCTTACTCATAAATTACTGATTCTTAGATAGGAAAATATTCACCTCATGCACCTACAATATAAGTGTTTATGTGTGTGTGTGTGTGCGTGGGACATTTGTATGTTCAGCATGTGCATCTGTTACAGACTATTGCTAGTCATAGCTGACATACGCAGCCCTCTGTAAAATTACTGTCTGTTTTTGACTCAAACATTGGATGTCATGGTAATCTGACTTGTTTTCTCATTATCTTCCACCCTCCCCACCCTTTACCCTCTCTGTCTCTTTGCTCATTATTTGTCATGCGGTTGGTTTCCGCCTCACTTTTATCCTCATCTCTCATTTTTCTCCATCCCTCCCTCTCTTATCTCCCTCTCAACATCATCTTTCTCTCTCTCTCTCTCTCTCTCTCTCTCTCTCTCTCTCTCTCTCTCTCTCTCTCCAGCCCATCGCCGTCCACAGTGCCGCTGCTCATTGCTAACTAGGCTGCCTCCGAGCCCACAGGTACGTCCCCCTCCCCCTCTTCCTCCCCCCACCCACCCCCTCCTTCACTCCGTGCTCTATTTTTAACTCCACTCTGCAGGATCTTTCCCCATGATTCACCCACTCCAATCCCAACTTGCATCTCCGTCAGCGCCTCTCTGCCATTCCAGCCAAGTGGTAGGAGCCTGTCGACCAGTGCCTTTTTATTAGTTTTCGAGGAAGAAGCTGCCTTAACTTCATTTTGAGTATCTATGTGAAGTGAGCACTCTCTTTATTTCCATGATGGCATAAGATGTTCTTTTCATCTCTTTCTTATTACATCACGTTGTACTATATGTTTAAATAAAGTCTATATGGGAAGTAATAGGTCAGCTGAGGTAGGAGACATGAACGAGGAGGGAGGATACGGACGAGGATCATGATTAGGACTTAAACTCTCTATGTTTAAAGTACATGTAAAGCATCAAACCCTGCTGGGGGCCCTGCTGACTTAAATTACTGGCTAACACCAACGTGGGTGTGAATATGTTCATTCACGTCTAAAATGATTTGCTTTGTTAAGCCGCCACCTTGCCTCACACGGATGCTGGCGGCCACCTCAGCGCCACCACTGAGTGGAAACATAATGCACTTGTTGGACTGCATAGCATAAGTCCAGGGCTTCGCCAGCCTCTTATTATTGGGCTGGCTTTTTTCTCTGTGCATATCCTCTTGACAAAAGCTCACAGCGTATAACCTCCTCCAGCAGATGAGCGCCGCACTCTCAAAGCTCTCTGTGTTTGTGTGGATAAAGCATGTTGACTTTATAATATAGAGGTTGAGTGGGTGTGCAATTCTCTTATGTAAACAGTATTTACACCCCTGTGATGGTGAAGCTTTAATTGACCTGTTAGCATAGCCCTGTGCGTTAGGCTCTTCCTGTTTGGTGATTACTGTCTTATTGTTGACACTTTTATACATAATATATTTTTTTAAAAACGCAAAAATGGGTCACAACATCTTTATTCTAAAGAATCACTTCATTCCAGGCGGCACTGGTGGTTTAATCTATGTCTCATCCCATCAGAGGGAATCCTGTAACATAATGTTTAAGTTAATTCATTCAGCATTGATAATCAATGATATGCTTTCTATTAGCCACTCTAAGGCACGTTAGGCTTAATGGAAGGCTACAGAGAGAAAAAAAATGATGTGAACTAGGGGCTTGGTTTCTATGGTTACACTGTTTTTGTCTTGTTTTTTTTTGTCTTTGAAGCGTTTACATTTAATATGAACTTGATCAAGGTTGTCTTTGATACAAGAGGGAGGAGAGAAAAGTAGAATGAGAAACATGAGAATGAAGCTCATTTAAGAGTCATCGGTGCAAGGCTTATTGGAAAGCATTGTTTGCTTTTCATGACACTTTACAGTAAATACCTGCTGACTGAAACGATGGATTTCCATTTTTCCTGTTGTGTGATACAGACAATTGAGAGTGCTGGCCATGACTGATATAAACAACATTTTGTCAGCCTTAACCGCATGGTCTGACTCAGTAATGATCCTCGTCGGTGTTCCCAGACATGGCATTTAGGGCTAAGGACAGACCTGCCTTGCAGCATTCCTCCCTGATTTTCCCATGCAGAACCTATACAGGTAGACGGCTATGAGAGGATCCATTTGTCAAACTCACAGTCCTTCACGGCTATAGACAGCCGCTGTCAATGGGAGGCTTTTGAGTTATTATGTGCCTTACCAAAAGAAGCGTGCAGCCTGTTTTTAGAGAGTGGTTTCAGAGGAATTTTACACACATACTGTAGGCACTCAAGCACACACCTATATATACACACACGCGCGCGCACACACACATTAGCTTTCCCTTCTTCCCTCCTGCCTCCCGTTGAGGCACATCACACAGTCTCTGAGTACTCAGTCTTTGGCTGTCAAGGAGGCACACTCTTAAGCAGATGCAGTAGGCCAAGCAGTGGCATGCTGAGATAATGTACACAGCAACGCTGCCAAAGTTGTGACGTTCCACGCAGCACTGAGTCTCGGATTTTGAATGAACAGCAATCATTTCGGTGCACTCCCATGCTTCGGGTTAGTGTTTACAGCCCTTTCAATTTTCAAAAATTGCTCAGTTGGAGCATGAAACATAAACACGTTCTTTAAGAATCCGGTGTAGGATGTTTGTGGCGTGTCAGTCACCTCTCTCTGCCCTTTGCTGCTCTGCTACATTCTCTGATCTACGGCAGAAATGCCACTTTTAGGCAGGCATGAGCACTTTCGATGATTTTTTGTCTTAGACGTATTTTAGGTGAAATCAGGAGCTGCATTAGCAAGTAGCTGCATTAGCAGGAGCTTTGTAAATTGGCTCTCCTCTATCAGCCATGAGGGCCTCTCTGTCTCACATCTTTCTGCTCCACTTCTGCTTCCCACTTCTCTACTCTCCATCTTATTCCTCTGATGTCTCGTTCTCACTCATCTTCATTTACTCTCTATTTTTTGGGGCCTGGCAAAAGCATAAGTAGATTATTAATACTAGAGAGGAAAGTTTTTTTTTTATTATTTTTTTTATTTTGCCCTTTCCATTCCTCTGCTGTTGTCTCCTCCCTCCTCTGCTGTATGGCTTCTGACAGCCAAGCTATCCTGCAGCATGCCTTGGCCAGGTACAGCACTAGATGAAAGGTTTGCAGCCAGAGCTCTCTTTCAAAGTTGCCTTCTGCTGCATCCCTGCTCTCTATGGGCACTCGGTCGTCGCTGCCAGGAAGATTGAGAGAAAGAGGCCAAGGGAAGGAGACTACGGAGGGAAAGGAGTGAAGGAAAGGTTACTAGTGATAAACAGCAACAGGAAGTAGAGATCTTGGGGTGTGCCTTACTCCCGATCCGGAAGATGCATCTGACCTCTTTGGTGATCAAAGAAGCTCTGAATCCTGGTGAGTGCAGCTAGGGGAAGTGCTGTACCCCTGCTTTCACTTTGCTTCCAGTTTGAAGCTCCTCTTATGCATCCTCACTGAGTCTGGAGGCCTCCGTGGGACACGAGAGAGTTTTTGAAAGTGTTCCTGACATGTTTTCATCATCCAATGTTTGGAGTCATACTGAGGTCTGAGCTCAGTTGAAGAAGTAACATCGTGTGCCTTCTACAAAATCCACTGAACTTCATACCCTCAAGGTGAAATTTAAATGGCTTGTTCAGCCTTGGTGTCCATTCAAGTCAGAATTATGTAGCCTAGATTTTGTTCATCAGCGCGCGACATTGTAAGCAAGCTGCTCCTTCACACTGAAAGGCGTGGATCAAAACACTGAACACTTTTTGCAAAGTTTGATCTTGAGAAAAGAAAATAACACGTGGAGACGACATTCACTTGTTAAAGCATGTTGTTCCCAGATCAATTGTGAATTCCTTATTTTCATACTAATCAATAGGACGTGCTGAGTCCCCATTTAGAATTATATTGGCTTGCCACACAGGAAATGTGTCTTTCCAGGGCTCCACTGTGTGGCAGAGCTCCAGAGTTACCATTTCATTCTACTCAAAATAGTCTGCTGCCTCAGCTCCCAAACTGTTTTACAAGCTGTAACGAGACCAAATCAAAACACAGCATTGTGCTTACAAGTCCAAACAGACATTTATTAGCTTCTGTCAGAAAAGTCATTGCCTGGAAATAATTGAAAACTATGAGCGTAAAGGAGATATTGTGCTTGCCTTCAGAATGCAAACGATTTGTTCCTTTTAAAATAACCTTCCTTGATAGCACTCTTGTCTGTGATTGGAGGGTGGACGGCCACGCTCTATGGTATACCTACATAAATCTTATCTGAAGACAAGCTAGATAATGCACTGTAGGTCTGAGCTGCGAGATTTAGCCTCTGGATGCTGCAGTGACAGGCGATACTGAGGGGAGGCAGCGCGGGCAGTAAAACAACTGACAGTTGGTCATTACGAAAGACGCAGGTGGGCAAAAAAATCAATCACGCCAAGACTGGCCTGGGCTTTGACAGATGCTTGACGTCTGCTTGATGAAGAGCTCGGCTGTTCCTCTGACTGATGAGGAGGAGGAGAGGGGAATGAAAGGGGGAACGGGGGGGGCGAGGGAATTAGGATGAGTTGGACGATAAGCAGGAGGCATGGAAGGAAGAGCTGCAAGGGAGGAGGCGCGAGGACAGTAATGAACCCGAGCGGAATCAGAGAATCAGCATGGAAGAAGCAAGAGGGTGGAAGTGTCGGATTCGTGTTCTTGAACAGATACGCGGGGAAAGGTTGAGGGAACAGGAGGAGGTCGGCATTTCAGTAAAGGAGAAAAGGAGATCAAGACAAAAAGATAAGGAAGGGCATAACGGGAGGGGAAAAAAAGGCCCACGCCAGATGTCAAGCTGTCATTTGATGTGGCTACATTTACCATAACAGCACTTTAACAACACTGCATGCAGGTTTTACGGCGAGCTATACTGTGTGTTTTGACAACACCTTTATAGGCTATTTCATGGTGTCTGCTCAAACTGTATGAGAAAATATCTCAGCTGTGAAATGCCACTGCATTATTGGCGCCGCACTCACTAACTAGGAGCACTTGATTTAATTTTTTTCGCGTCAGTTTTCCAGTCATTTAAAAAAAAAAAATTTATATATCAAGGCAAATTTTCTACTTTGGGATTATGTCTGGGTTGTAAATATAATTTTAAAGGTCGGCCATACTCCAGTGAGATTCATTTCAATCCCGGCTCGGCTGCTGCTGCTCCTACAGTTTCAGGTGAATTTAGTGAGAAATAACTGGAATCAAAAGGCATTTGTTTTACCATACATACAGCTTAGTCTGCTTTGCATGAATACCTTATGGCTTACGTGGGAAATGAAGAGGTCAGCAAATGGTAGCATATGCCTGTTTTGTTTTTCAGTCCCCCAGATTGTCTGCAAGATACAATGCAGAACGTGTCCTTAACGGTGCTAATATCCTCTGCTGCACTCTGCCTCAGCAGATTGGGAATCTTTATAATATACAGAATGCATTGTTGAGCTCATATCTGTGCAGGACCGCCTTCCTTTTTCTGTAGCGCAACGAGATGAAACTGCAGCAAATGGAGGGAAATGAAGTGCTGCATCAAGCAACAGTGGCGTTTGCATGTTTACAGAGCATTAAGAGTGCTTATCCATCACATGGGATACGGATGGGACAGGCCAGCTGACAACGTACTGTATGAGCAAACAGCAACTTTCAGGCTGGTGTTTGGGATGTCAGGCTAGAACAGAACTCAAGCTTTGCCACTCCTGCACAGTCTCGGTGCCCCTGTCCTGAAACACAATCCTACTGCTTTTTCTGCATACTTCAGACTTTTCCCAGGAACTCCGATAAGACGTTAGTTTGCAGAATTATTGACTTTGACAGTTTTTTGTTCAGGCGCCTCTATTCAAAGCTTCTTTAGCTGGGCTGATTAGATAGGACCACACCCCAACCTGTTAGGTACCCAGCCCAGCCCAAAGGGAAATGTTCAGGCCAAGCAGAAGTATTGCTGTCGTCTCACGCGTCACGCTCAAACACAGTACACACGTACAGTATGATGTGCGTGTCAGGACAAAACGCCTGAAAGACAGAACTGGCTGACGTCTCTTTAAAAAGTCATGAAGTCATTTGCTGCTGAACCAAGAATTATGCAATTTAGAGAAAGTGAGTAAGACATGCAGCACATCAGCGCTGAATATAAATAATAGATTGAGGGAGCGTTGGAGGTGAGGGGTTCAGTTACTTATCCCTGTGCTCTAAAGTATGCATAAATCATCCTTTTACTACTACATGCCAAAGTTGATACTTTCTTATTAGCACTTCTCTTTTTAGGGAAAGTTACAGGTAAACCTTCGCTGGATGTGCCGATTAATGTTAACTTTAAAAAAGAATGAATGAATAAGTGTGTGTAATGATGCTAATAATAATCAAATACTGGATAGCCCTTAGTTCAAATAAGAACAGGAAAGGCGTGAGAGGCGATGGATGAAATGCAGATTCCTCTCTGACTCGGGTGGAACCATTGTTTCTCTTGGCACATGTAGCAAATGAGAGACTGGCTTGCTTAAATCTCTACCGGTCTTTCCCATCATACAGGCACGGCGCTGTTTTACAGAAACCGCTTTGACAATGATAACATGAATGTTTTTGACGTCGGTTTGTCAAAGAAGAAATAAGTACTGTGTACGCATGATTGACGCTCACAAACATATACAGTCACCCACACATACTTTCAGCTGACATACGGACATTTAATCCCAACAAGGTATCACGCTCATGTGCTACACCGTTTGATGTAAGCCTTCTGCTCGCTTTAATATGCTGCATATACTTTTTTATTTTGTCATCCACCTGTTTATGTTAATAAGTGCTGCACAGCTCTTAGCATACAGTGTAGCGTATTTATGTCGCCTGCTCTATATTATCTTTCAATCTCTATTTATTTCTCTTCTGTAGGATGCACAATCCATCTTTTGAGGCATCCAGAGTTCCTCCCTCGTACCCCCCATCCGAGTCCCCTACCTCTTCTTTTATCTCCTGCTTTAATCAAGCGTCTGATTACAGGCGAAAGAGGAAGATGGATAATTAGATTAGGCTTGTACATATTCTGATTTACATTGAGCCTACGCTGTCTTTCTCTATCTGACCCATATTTTCTTTATATGCCTCCTCCATCTTTTTGCTTTTGTGTCTTCCTCTCAGGCTCTCTTTATCTTTCCCACTTATGTTGACTGCTTTCTGCTGCAGTAGCAGCGCGGATACAGACTCTTTGTTCACCAAACAACAAATAATGTCATCCACTCCACACCGGTTAGGTTTTAATTCAAACACTGCAGTGTCATATCTTATCATTTCCGTTCAGTTGATGATCTCATGCATAAGCTGTCATCTCACTGGTTTGCTGCATTTGTGGTATGGCTTATGCAATAAACATCCTCACTAGGCAATTTCCATTCATTTATTATATATTTTGGGTGGACTCAATGCCAGTAAGTGGGATTAGGTGTGTGTGATATATGCAGAGACCGATCGTCACGCCGAGCACTTCCCCAACAGTCATCTGTCATCCAAACTGTCTTTAGTGCAGCCTCCCCTTATGTCACCTGATAGTCTGAGAACCATTACATTTTTACACAGTGGAGCTATTCAAATGGGGGGGGGGGGGAAATACTGAGGCTACAAGTAATGCAAAGTACAGAATCCCTGGCTTTAGAAGCCAATCTTTGAGAGGAAGCATACAGTAGGGTCTTTGCAATAAGGGAAATGAAATTATAAGTGCTTAGCACGAGGGCCCATTGATCCACTGTGACAGAGATAAAGTGAGTGAGCCAATTCCAGATGTCTGTAATCCTAAACGACTACAGCGGTACCCAGGGGATGTGAGATACTCATTTTACATAATTGACCATATCTGCATAATTGACCAATACTAAGCAGAGCTCTAATTTGGATTGTCTTTGAAAAGCCTGATCCTTGATCCAAATGTAATCAAAGCGGCGCCATACGTCAAAACACTGAAACCTGTAAACACTCTCATGCTGCTTGGACCTTTAATCCATTTTCCAGTTTTCTCGTGCAAGTTTGTTTACATCAGAGTAATGTGTAAACATACAAGTGAAGCTGGATGACAAAAAATATATATATTTATACGTAATATATATGTATGTATATCAGTAATTGAAATAATAAAGGCTGCCCTATAAAGAATGGCTCCAAAAGGGAAAGCATGTTTCATTGAGCATGAGGTATTATGCAGTTTAAGGTCAAACATTTGCATGTGAATGTGTTTTCATATAATCAACAGGTCAACAGGTCAGTGCTTGTTCACCAAATACATGGCAGATTTTTGCATCATAGATACAGTGGTGGAAGAAGTATTCAGATCCTTTACTTTAAAGTATGAAAGGTACGTAGGAATTGTTTCCATATTAACCTACAGAAATAAACAGGACCATAAGTAAGAAGATTGGCTGTTTCTGTGTGGGTACTATTCATTTGATTTGGATGAACTCATGTGTTTCACAGCTACTGTAGTTAATCCCTCATGCTTGGAAAGAGTGAGTGAAACAAGTGAGCAAAACAAAGGGGTTACAATCTGCAACTAAGCTGCCAGATTCATTCAGGCCTTCAGTCCTTTAAGTAAGTACTTTAAGCATTATCAGTAAAATGAAGTATTCATTGTACAGAAAAATGTCCCCTGTGATGTTTTTGGATTAATAATGGTGTTTTCTTTTTCTGCTGTAGATGTTAAAGTTGAGTTCATTTTAACTACTTTATATTCAGTTGGGTAGTTTAATCTACAGCAATGCATCATGTTTCAGAAGAAAAATAGCTCTGTTTTCTTCAGCTTTCTTAAAATGCATTTTCCAGCTAATCCAAGAAGGTTTGTTTATCTCAAGAAGTCGGAGAATTTTCTCAGCCCATAAAGGAACACTTAATCCTGAAGTTTATCAAATTCAAAATCACTAAATCTGGAGGTATTGTTCTCACTGGACAGGGTATGAAAATGCATACAAGGGTATGAAATATTGCAATCTTAAAAGTTATGTGACTAAAGACTAAAGTGAAAGTATAGAGTAGCATAGCAAGGAAATACTCAAGTAAAGTACCTTGAATTTGTACTCGAATACTATACTTGAGTAAATGTACTTAGTAGCATTACGCCCATGTTTGGAAGAAGAATAAATATGTATGAAGTAATGATTTGTGGACTGTGATCTAATAATGCATTATACTAGTAAACTCCCACATCTTGCCCTCTCCCTATGAAGTCTGGTCGAGAGACACAAATGGGTTATTTCTGTACATTTTTCACTTTGCGCTACTGTTTCAGTGAGCCATTTTAAATCCACCTCTGCAGTGTATTAGGTCAGTATAAAGCAAAAAAAAAACAACATAACATTAATGTGTTTGTGACAGACACCAGCAGCAGAGTAATGTGACTGCAGTGTGGGACTCACTAACTGTTAAGAACTAATGTCTATGTGTCCCAGCTGGGCTGTTTTTGAAACTAACTGCAACACACAAACAGTCATCCCCTGGCCTTTGCAAACAAACCTCTCCGCTAACTGTGATACAGCCCGGTGCTACTGAACCAAGCTACTATTATAGTAATTCTAGTAAACCAAACTTGTTGCATCACTAGAGCAAAATAAATAAATAAGTAAATAAAATATCTCCCGTGATCTCACAGATTCTGACAGCTGACAACGAGCAGCGTGCTCTCAAGCCGGGCAGCTACTCAAGCAGAAGACACAAAAGTGACATTATGGAAACAAGATGTACTCCACATTCCTTTTAAAGGTTTCAGACAAGCATGATAATATGGAAGTCTATCAGACGGAGCTGCCTCTTAGTATTACAGTGTTTTCATGAAATATTGGTTTGGCTTACAAAGTGAATGTTTGGTGTTGGATAGCTGTTGGCTGTTTTGATTTGTGCTTGATCCTTTGTACAAATAAGGTTGTTCCATCTGCTGTTTTCCATTTTCATTTTTTTGGGACTTCTTTTCACGGTGGTCATAATGGCAGCGATGACTCAAGTTTCAACCGTACCATTCCACGATAAAAAAAAAACATGTGCATACATATACGTTATGTGCCTCCCTAAATGTACAGACTTCAAGATCAGACAACTATTTTTGACACATTTGCTGTTCATTGTATTAATCTGCTAATCCTAATGAGTTGCCCCAAAGCCCCAGAGTTCTATAATGCCCCCACATTATCTAATGTAAATTATGTTCAAGATACGTTATTGGGTAGATAAGCGCTGTAATTATGATAAATAGCGTTAAAGGGCTATAAAAGCTATTAAAAAGCTCATGTACTATCAAGTCCAGGCTCACAGTTGAGTTGCAAAGGTCAAACACAGTTAGAAGGATCATTTTGTCTGAATATATTTTCAGCCTTTTAATTGATTTTTTTTTCTAATATTGTGCGGTGCTGTCTCTTATTTCACAAATTAGTTTCTAGTCATGGATGACATGGAAGATTTACATGGACCACTGTCAATCCATTTTTTCTGTCACACTCTCGCTCTCTCTCTCTGATGGTACAAACAAACACAGTAGTAGTCACTCCTTAGGTTTGGCTCTGTGTCTGTGGACAGCCTGTGTTCGGCTCCAGTCTGTCTTGGTGTGGAGCCAGAGGGTGAAGACTTGCAATGTGACTATGATAAGAAAGTCTGGGCATTCCCTCGGCTGAGCACACACACACACACACACACACACACACACACACACACACACAGTCAAAGGATACAGCATTATTTCATCAGACAGGGGTCACATGTCTTCAGTTTTGTTTTACACTGCCAGCTCCAAGATAGTTTTCTCAACTATATATGTGACCTGTCACCAAAGCAACACCAATCTGATCTGTTCACGGTCTAAATATGTGCACCACTACAGTACCTAGTTAAGCTTCCGTCATCATCTACGTATAAACCCTTATAAATCATTAGAAGAAGCAGAAATTCATAGATTCAGCTCTTCTACTTTGAGCAGCATGTCTACAGTAACAGAGCTGACTCTTGCACTTGCAGCCACAGCAGATAGCTAACATCCAGCTAAGAGCCCAGTTAGGATTGCCCACACTGTCAAGTGTAACATTAAGGACTTTAGAGGGTAAAGTACCATTGGATAAAGGTGAACGTGCCAACAATGAGCAACCCACACTGCCCTTCAGTCCTTCAGTCTCCACTTGAATCAGTTTTAAAGATCTAAATCTGTTTTATTTAAATAGCAAACAGCACTCTCTCTGTTAATGAAAAATATCAGCTTTGAAGCAAAACCAAAGCTGATGGAGCGATAGCACATCCACTAACTTTATGCCCTCTGAGTGTTTTATTGATCACTTTATGAGGGCATCAATTTTAAATGAAACAAAAGGATGGCCTAAAGGATGTCACTTTAAACTGCATCAAAAATGTTTATTACTGCTAACCTGTGGCATTTTATCACACTAGAATAATGGAGAAATATACGTATTATGTGAGTTATGAGGCTATTATTGCTCGGCTCTGTGACGCACCGTTAGTTTACTGTTAGATTTGTTGCCAAATCAAAGGGAATAAAAATGTTCACAGTGCCACATTACATTTCACAGCTACCTCTCCAGTTTAAACAATGGGTGGATGTAATCAAAGGGATTATCAGTAATCATCATCAGCAAAACGAAATAAAAAATAATCGAGCGATGTATATTACGAGTGCACCACAATGGTAAGAAACACATGCAGGCACAGAATATTAACAACGGCGGATCTGTCTCTTGAGGTTTCTGCACACGGCCAAAAATTTGTATTTTCTGAGGGGAACAAAGGTTTTTTTTTTTGTTTTTTTTATGTCTCTGCAATGAGTAGCTTTTCCCGATCACTTCATGGTGCTGCGGTGCACAGACAGACTGCTGCTTCACAATACCTCCCTGATGAGCTGTGGGCTGAGGGCTGGAAGAGGAAAGAGGAAGAGAGGAGCTTGATGTGTTTCCTCTGGATACACCGCTGTTTGGTTGTGTTGGGGATTTGTCATGCAAGTGTGCCCTTCTAAATGCACACACACACACACATACACACATAAGCGTTGTTAAATGATAGTAATTTGATATGTAATATGCCCCATGACTGGGCCACAGTAACACAATAGTGAGGCCAAGTCTCCAGTGGCCAATGTGTTTACTGTCCACAGCAGCCTCAGTCCTGCAGCCTGTCCTCATTCTGTCACAGGCCTTTTGGCTTTCGTAAGTATTCATCACACTTTTCATCATGTCCTCTGTTTTTGAAGGCAACCTTTTTATGTCAAACAAATGCTGCTTCAATACAGTTTTACCATATGCACAGCAGGGTGGTAGCACTGTAGGCTGACTTCAGACTATTAAATATTAGCATGCCTGTTTACTAGATGTTATTTAATATAACATGCATAACTATGATTTTATTCTCACTTAAAATAAGAATCATTATGGTTTAGTCACCTTTACACATACAGACACTGCAGGTCCTCCTCCACGGAGTCCACCATGTTAAACTGTCATGTTTTAATATTAATAATATAATAATATTAATATATACCCTAGTATATATACTAGGGGGAAAATTAAATGGGCTCCTGTCAAAATATGAATAACTATCCTCTGACCAGTCACAGCACAGCTCCGGCTGTCGTGCACAAACTATGAGTAGATATACATTAGTAGGCCTACTATCCAAGCCACAAATTGCTGAGTTCATTCAAAGTGCTGGATGCTGAAGCTGCATTCAGAGGAAACGACTGCCAGTCACAAAATTCAGACATCCACGTGGTCAGTGAGGATATCTGAGTGTAGACGGTGCTGATGGATGCCTGGGGCTGGATCCAGGCTAAGTCTGTGCAGTCAATCAGCACAAGCATCCTGTCAAACTCAAAGGGTAAAAGACCTATTAAAATCTAATACGCCCGCCAGGAATTAAAGTTTAATGTTCACTTGTAGCTCGCTTTAGTAGGCTCCCAAAGAAAATGTGTTCCTTTAATAAAGTCTCATTACATTCAAAAAATATTCAGGGATTTGCTTTAGAGAGTGCAGATGAGAAAATAAACACATAATACATAATACATCCATTAATCTACAGTTTATGATAAAATAGATTTTTGTGTTGTTCGTCAACATTGGAAGAAAATCAACTGATCCTACGTATTTATGAGAACAGGCACAAGATTAAACCAAGAGGAAACCAAATCTAACCATACCAAATGACTGCTATTTGTTTGCAAAATGATATTGTCTTTCCAGAGCAAAACCTACTATTTAGAAAGCTATAATTAAGATCCACACTCATCGGGTTTGCACACAATTTGCAATGTTTGTTCTTCGCAGTGACAAGATTTTCCAGTATCTTGGTGGAAGAACAAGCAGAGCAGATAAACAGATAGGCTCTACCATACGGCGCATAACAGATCTGCGATTTGCACGCTGGGAGGTCGACATCACTGCAGACAGGAAAGACGGGGTTTGGCAAAGAGGAGGCCCACAGACAGTCATCAGGACAAGAAAAGATCTTTTGTAGATGCATTCAGTACAGACAGACGGGTAAATACAGTAAATGGCGAGCTTAAAGGAACAGACGGGCTCTCAGACGATTTGTGGTGGCTCTTGTTGACAGTCGCAGAGCACACCTGCCTGTCAGGACCGCACCTTGTCTGGCACTGTTTACCCACAGCAACCTACCCACTGTGCTACGCCTTCATGCCTCATTTCAGCTTCATTTGACTTGGGTGGTAAACTATCAGATACAGTTTATATATATATAAATAATATATATATATATATATATATATAATCTGTCACCTCAATGTCAGCCAGTTTTGATCTCTTAAAACTATCAATGTTGCCTCAAAAGTGAGGTTTGTTTGCCTTTGGTATTGGAGGAAAAATGTTTTGCATTTGACATGACCACTGATTTTTGAGGGCAACAGCCAGAAAGAACCCTTCAAAGCATCCTTTGAACTTAGCTTTTAAACACTATTTATACAGTGTCAGTTTGTCTGTAGGAGCCTCGAGCTGTACGTGATCAGTTCTCGGTAACGTTCACATCAATACGACACTACTCTGACCATTCCTCTTCTGTTGCCGAGGCAGTGTTCGATCAGACAGGTGCAGTGTGGAAGGAAAGCTCTGTAAGAGCTTAAACCGACGCAATGTGTGCATATCAAAGCAGCAGAACATACACATGCAGACCCAGACAGCATGCGTACCCCCCTCCGAGCAAAGTTAGTGTGATCCCTCTGCCATGGTTTTGTAGTATGCTTCTCCAGAATGTGTAGGAATGTGATGGGGGACATGTAAGCCGTCGGAAAACTGTGTCATGTGTCATATAGAGTATTACACACAGTGTAGCACACACACAGAATGAAGTAATTAATCCAAGAAATTAGAGTGTGATACTGCCATTATTATAAACCACTTGTTCCCAAATTTAAATCTATGAATATTGTAATTGCCGCCTTTGGGCCTTTTTTTTTTTTTTTTTTTGCAACATTGTATTACCTCCCTGCTTTACTTATTGATAATAATGAAGAACGCATGAGTTTTAATATCTGAAACCAGCTTTATTACCCGGGATTGCATCATTTTTCCAGGACAAGAAAATGAAAAGCGATTGTGGCCATTAATGTATTCATCATCCAGGCTGGATTTTAAAAAAAAAACTGCTGTCACCTACTCTGTACTGACTCTGTTAACGTGAAATTAACCGTCTGTGACCTTATTGTCACTGACCCTTATTTCTGGCCAGCGGATCCAGTAACTTCACAGTTGTTATTACCCACAGTGCCCTCGGATTTAAATGCGATTATCCAAATGAACTCGATGAATCAGCGTTACAGCGCACAGTGAATTGGTTATTAGGCTGCAGGAAAGGCGCGTTATTACAGTTTGGAGTAGCCAGCTCTGTTCAGCAGAACGCACTGAAGCCTCTCTATCTGCTGGCTTTTGCTTTTTGCATTGTGTGGGTAGGAGGAGCCGCTTTCCTGTGATTGTCTGGCTGCTCCCCCTCCCTCCCTCTCCCTCTCCCTCTCTCTCTCCCTCTCTCTCTCCCTCAGTGTGTCTCTCTCATTTTTCCAAAGTTGAATATTCCGCTTGCCTGGGAGCTGCCGCCAGCGGAGCGGTGCAGCCCACTGACTGAACGCACCGGGCTGCTCTATTTTTTATATATATATTATTATTATTTTGCGTTGCGCTGCTGCGCCGTGTGGATCAGGACTTGGAGAGAAGGAGTCAGCAACAGTATCCCGGCTCGGTTCAACCCCCTTTTCAGTCCGCTCGCTCCTGTGTTTTCTTCAAACTTCATTTCGGGCTACTTTTTCAAGATGACAGAAGAAAAGAGTGTTCGGCATGTAAAGCTGGTAGGTGTCTGAAACCCCTCCCCTCAGCGCACAGAGGTGTCTGGCTCGGTCTGCCTGCTGTTTGGGGTTCAGGTTTGTGGCAGCGCGCAGGCATGCCGGGGTGAGAGAGGCGCCCGGGAATAGAAACGGGAGCCGGTGGTTATTTTTTCCACCATCCGTTGGGGATTTTCTTTTATTTGATGTGTTCGCTGTAAGCTTTTCTTTTGAATGGACCAGATTCAAACGCGCGCGTCTGAAGTAGGCTGCAGATCAAACTTAGACACTTGGTGCTTAATAGTCTCCTGTGTTGTCATGTCTACTGTAGATGCACGCGAACCCAATCTGATGTTATCCCATATATGGACAGATTTGTGTTGTTGGTTTACTAGGCTACCGCACTGAACACGGCCAGCTGTGTAGATAGTTGTGCTGAGAGTGAAGCATAAGGTTAAGACGGCGTGTTTCTCACTCTGATCATTTCAACGAATTTCAGTGAAATTAGATTGGATTGTATTTTTCTTATAGATCCCTTGTTACTCCTGTAAAAGCATAAAACGACCCCATACCCTACTTTGGGCACCCCTGCTGCACAGAGGATTGCAGACTCTTGTTATTAGAATGATTCAGCAGAGATCCATGTGTTGCTGTCATGTAAAACATGTGGAACAGTTTAAACAAACACGTGCATCCCTCTGCTTATTTTAAGGGTCTTTACAGGCTCATTCTGGCTTTTTTTTGTGCCATGAAACACGGACACTTTAGTTATTTACATTTTATCTGCTGTTTGTTAGGAGTGATATATACACAAGAGCCTTTATTGCATCCTCATGCTGTGCAGCTTGTTCCGCATTCTCCCAACAGAAAAGCGGTAACCTGAACTGCTCTTGTAACATTTTTTCTTCAATTTCAGGATGTGAGGTTTTGATTTCCTTGCTGAAGTATCACTGTGACGTTCCCGCAGCACCCGTCTTTGGAGTTTTGACGCGCTTGTCATGCAGCATCTTTTTTAACATTCTTTAAATGTTAATTAACATTTCACTTAGAACATTTTAGGACTGCTGAAGAGATAAAAGCCCCTTTTAACAATTAGAGTTTGACACTGACATTTTTAGATAAAGTCTTCCCTTTCTGATTTCAGCTGATCCAGAGCAATCCACGCTGACTTGAAAGTCAAAAACAAATTTGCCACTGGGTTGTGTGGAAGTGAGCCGGTGAGATGAGATGTGTAAAGTTGCTGGGAGTGTTGAGGTGTCACTGCACATGATTCGACTCACGCGGCGCCGAATGCCACACAATCGAACTCAACTACGTTCTGATGATCCTGCTGAGCTCAGCTGACAGTATGAGGGAGCGTGCTTATTGTTACAGGCTGCTTTGAATGCCTCTGTTTGCAGAAGTGTTGGGTAGAATTAACAGAGAGGGTCGTCACTGTTAATGTGAGATGAACGTCTGCCAGGAAGTCCTCCTTCACTGGTTTGCAGGGTTTTTTTTTTCATTTGGCTCGAACCTGTGCTTAAATCGGTGCTTCTTTGCTGACTCTTAAATCTCGCTTAAATCTGCCTTCCTCTCTTTTTCTCGCGCTGTGTTCAATCCGTTTAAGAGAAACAAAGCCACGATAAGAGCACCAACCCAATCAGCCCCGTGCACATCCTGTAAGTGCACTGTAGTGGTAGTTTACCCAGTTCAGTTTTTTTTTTTTTTTCCGTCAAGCCTCAGCTGTACTGTCTCATACCATTACACAACAGCTCATCAGGCCGATTACTCATCAGCACACTTATGTATGCTTTCAACTCAGACAGACAAGAACAGAGTCAGTGCTCCAGGCGACTACTTATACCTTCAAAAGCCAT
This sequence comes from Nibea albiflora, assembly GCA_014281875.1. Taxonomy (NCBI): domain Eukaryota; kingdom Metazoa; phylum Chordata; class Actinopteri; family Sciaenidae; genus Nibea; species Nibea albiflora. Next base: position 12,375,123 of record CM024791.1, on the reverse strand, counting down.
ACGTTCTCATTCCTGTCTGTCTCTCTTTAGGGTTGTTTTGCTGTGGTCTCTCTCTCTCATCCTCCCTCTTGTTATGAGTGTCTCTCATTTTTCCTCTCCCTCGGTCTATCCATGCATCAGTCGTCTGTCTCCGTGCTCTCTGCTTCCATCCAACTCTCTGAGCCTCATGTGTTCCCTGTCAGTGCTGTAAGGCACATTGCAAAGCTCATTGTTTTGTGTTTACTATACCTGCTACGGGCCTATTTTGTTTGGTGTTATGCACATCAAGTTATGCCTATTACCCGAGGACAGCGAAAGGATTAAGAGGGAAGTGGTAGCTTTAAAGAAACATTGTTCTCCAGTGATAGAGACACGTGTGATAACGTCCATTTAAACAAAGGTTTTGATGGTTGGCGTCCTGTAGCAGGTGTGGTCCGGATTACAAAAGGTGTTACGTGAATGGTGTCACACAGTGCTGTTTTGGGTGTGGGCATATGGCAGGTTAGTGGAGCTGCTGCCAGCAACTTTTCCCTTCAATGCAGCGTTGTGACAAGAAACTCGAAAAATAATGCTGATGGTAATTATTACTTTGGCTTTTTGTGCAACCATCTGCCCGTAAGAGGGTGTTAATAACACAGCACAGGAGTTCACTAAACCGGAGAAAACAGCAGCAGACATGCAATCGGTCTCATTTTGTCCTTATATACCCCACAGAGGTGATTGTCTAGAAAATATGAAAATTGTGTAGAAAATGTCTGCCTACCCTCTGGCCATTTTTATATTAAGTGACATTTAGCTGATTTATATAAAGTGTCTACAAGTGCTTATCAGATAATAAATTATTGTGGTCCTCACCTTTACTTAAGTCCTCAGTAGTCCTTGAATAAAATCTAGTGTTAAGCAGCTCAGAAATAAGCCTAGTTAGGAACTTTGCTAGGATTTTTTTCAGAGGTGACATAAGTCGCACATCTAATTTCAAATGGCATTAAAAGATCTTAAAAGTTTTCTGTTTACCTTGATTAAACTTTGTAACAGACACACAGCGCTGCCAGGAATATTCCCATTTGTACACAACATCTGACTCTGACGACAGAGGGAACTTCTGAAGACCGGTTAGAGCTCTGGTGTGTGTTCATTGAGGTGGTCAGTTTCATGCAGCTGGTGTGCATACCTCGAGAAGCCGTGAATCTGCACCCCTGATGTTTTAAAGGCCCTGCCCTCTGCTCCGTGACTTACCATTTGTCACGGTGTCCCGGCCTTCCGCAACAACTAGACCGCAGCAATTCCACAAATTCTGCTCAACGCCTCAAATAAATCATCCCTGCGATCAGACACGGCCTCTTTTAATAGACCGCGTGCTCCTGAGTTTTTACCCTTAGCCATATTGTTTGTGCACATATGGCTGGTAAATGAGTTGAGGAAAGCCGTCTGTAGTGGCAAATGTTGGGCCTAAATCAGCGGAGGAATGCTTTGGTTTAATATACTGTTACAGTTCAGTGTGGTGGAATGAAATGCCATTATTTGTCTATTTTATAACAGCAATAATACCCTTTTATGGCGGATACAAAAGTGATGCATTGGGAGCATTGAAGTGAGCATAATCACAGTATCGAATACTCTTCATGCCGTGGTGAGTTGTGCGCGGCAGCTGCTCAGATGTGTGAGCACTGACAAAAGCTCTTTTTTTTCCGAGGATATCTACATATCTAAGTACAAATAGCTAAGCCACGGGCTTCTGTAACAAGCTTCCTATTAACTACATGAGCGTGGTGTGCTAGCTATGTTGAATGGGAAGTGTCAAAACAGGTTGAACAGCAGTTACATTCCTTGGGCCGTACAGTACCAACCGACCAGCAGCGCATCCTGTTGAAAGTCGTGTATTAAGAATTAAAGACTGTAAGCTTCAACTTCCTGTAACAGTCTGAGATGCGTCACAAGTATTTGGCAGCCGCTGGCCGCACAGATAAATGAAAGAAATAGCTGCCTTTATGGTCACATGATTATGATTTGTGCAATAGAGGGGGAATTTAGCATGAAATGTGCGTGTGGAAGCTGTAGCATTTAGCTATGGGACGTTCAAAAACTGCATGCAGATGACATATTGCTCAGTCTAGCCCGGGAGCGTTCAACATTCTGAGAAAATTGTTTCTATGTGATATAGAACTGATCAAGGGAACAAATGCAGGAGTGGAGACAGACATAGCATGGATGAATGTATGGTGTGACAGATTGCCTCCTGTTTTTGTCTCCAGACTCCTTTGATCTCTTCATCGCTCTGAGTGCAATGAAGGTCTCTGCCAAGAGAGGCATAGACTTTCTCCCAGATACATTTTGTACTGCATTTAGATCAGCAAAGATGCATGGCACCGCTTTGCTTAACTTTCTGCTTCTGGCCAAAAACAATATTCATGGGATTTTATGGTTATGGTGGTTGGGCGTTACACATCTACCTTGCTGATGTTTAAATTCAGGCTGGAACTGAGCGGTTTCACCCAGCTGGCCATATGGCATGCAGGTCTATCTGAGCAGAACGCAGCAATGAGGAATAGTGAATATATCTGGGGGGGAGAAAAACTCCGAAACTAAATAAAAGTCTAGTTGTATATTTGTGGATTTCTCAAATGTAAAGGCTTGTACACTGACCTGCAAGCCTCTTGAAGCCGCCTATAAGGTTCACTTACTATGGTCTGGCAAGTATCTATACTTCTCTTGGCTGGAGGCATCCATCCATTCATTATTTACTGTACTGCATAACAGCTTGTCCTGTGGAGGGTTGCAGAGGCTGGAGGAGTCATCATAGACCTAAATTGCTTTGTATTCAATTTTCCCAGTTAACCAGTCAGAGCTGCAAATTAAATGTGGTGCTCGTTCCCATTATCATCAAATCCACATCCCATACTTCCTTGATTGGTCTGGCATCCAGCTGTTTCTCACAATCGGCCCTTAGCGTATGTTTCCCAGACTGAAATCTCTGAGCAGGAACTGAGCCTGCAAGGTTTTTAACCCAACTAACCTATATGTTAGCAACAAAAGTGGGTTGTGGGCCTATTTTGGAAGGAAACTTGGGAGCAGAAAGTGACAGACTCACTCCGGAGCAACTCTTAGCCACTAGGAGGATAAAGACCTCAGCGTACTTACTGATGCTGTGCCAGGAATGCATATGAAGCATTGCTTATGATGTTGTAACTGTACATGTGTGTAGGCAGAGGTAGCTCACATGACAAAAACATGTCGCTGTCCAGTCTCTTAAGGTAAACCAGTGAAAGCCAATAAGCTGCAGGCAGAGGCCCAGGCTTAATTCAGGGCTACAGGCTGATTTCAGATTCATCAACCCACTTACCAAGGAATGAGAGGTTTTGAAGCCAAATATGACAAAACACATGAAGACTCAGACTTTTTTTTTTTTTTTTACGTCTCTCAGTATCATCTAACACAAACTTGTAAACCCTCTCAGCTGACATTAATGTGATATGCTCAGGCGGTCTACACACAGATAACAAATTACAAACACTTTTCCAGAACAGTGAATAAATGATCTTGTGGAGGATATCTGGGACGCACCACAAGCTTTATTCTCTCACAATAAAAGGGGAATTGTTTACACATTTTTGCTTTTATTAAGGCCGCACTGGCCGTGTTCCCTGGAGGTAAAGCCTGAATGTCCAAGGAGTTTGGATAACATTACACAGCATCCGCTTCCATCGGAATCCCATGAGGCCAAAATCGAATAGTTTTCCGTTGCTCCTGTAAGTGTATTGGTTTAAGAGTGGTCCTATTTGAAACTTAATTAGCCACGGAGCTCTGTAGATTACATTTTATTGGACAGACTCATTGGCCACACTAGCACTCTCTTATTTTGCAGATGCACTGCTTCAGTTTGTTTTGGGAGGTGAGGAAATATAATTTGAACTCAGATAACAAAGAATGTAATCAAAGGCCTCAAAATGAGTCTCAGTTAGTTAGCAGGACGGTTGTCGGAGTGCTTAATTTAATCAGGAATTGAGTTTTAATATTTACAATGAATTAGACTCCGTTAACAGGGAACAGCTTTATTCAGTTGTTCAACACTTGTTGATGATGTATGGGACGTGTGAATGAGAGGAGCTGTAACAGCATGGCGAAGCAGAGCTTGACAATGTTAAATTTGTGCATGAGGTTTGACAGAGAGGAGACGATTGAAAGGAGCCCCCCCCCCCAAATCATTGCTCAGAAGAAATTGGACAGCTTAAATCTAAACAACCAAACAGAAAAAATAAGGTTTGAACTGAAATTAAAAGAACCGTATGGGTGCGTGGCGGCCTCAGCTTGTCCTGTTGCTCTGACGTTTGCGAAACATAAAAGAAATCCTGAAAAGACTGCGCTCCAAATCCACCCAAGAATCCACCCAGACAGGAAGCGAGAGGGTGGGCTTTTCCACCTCAGCCCAGCAGCAGCAGCTGAGCTAAGGAGGCAGCCAACCTCCCAACACGGCAGTTAACAGCCAGCTGCCTGTGTACACTCCTAGAGCGACGCACGTGTTTCCCATGATGTCACCTGCTGGCACCAAGAGCTTGGGATCAGGCCCAGTTTTGCTGTCATGCTGCCCACCCCAGAGGCCTCTCTGTTGGGTATAGCATACCACACCTCTCCCTGCGATGTAGAGGCCATGGAGGTGGAGAGCTCTGCATGCACAGGGGATGAAGGCGTGAATCAGGGGCTTTGTTGTTTCAACACTTAATGGATTACCTTAAAATGTTATGGCTGACTCTGCATTATACATAACATAAAGCATTGTACTTGCTTCACGCGCCACTGCATTAGAAGATTGTTTTCCTAAAGATTTCTAACTATCGTGAAAACCTGTTACTAGCCCTCACTCACTTTATTCCTGGGCCATTTAACAGAAAGTGGTTTTCCTATAATGAACATCTCTATACTAATGCCAGCACGGGCTTGGATGTAGTTGTGATAAAAATAGTGTGACTGGGCATGGAAAACAGTGGCAGAGAGAGCGAAATAACTATAAAGAGACAGATCGAGAGGGTAGGTGTAGGCAGGAGGCGTGAAAGAAGATTTTTGAGCTTCAAGGATGTTTGGCGGATCCCGGGGAGGGTTAACAACTACAGCGCGCGGAGCACAAAGACAAAAAGTCATGAGGGTTGAGGAGGATAAAAAAAAAAAAAACATGCTTATTCCTCGACTTACTCATACACTCACGTACAGACACATACTTTCATCATACGCACTCATCCGCCTAACAGGCTTTTTTTTTAAGAAGAAGAAGAACACCTGTCTAAAAGCAGCTCTTTTCCTTCCTTGCTTAGTTATAGCGGCTTCTGAGAATCTCCCACGAAACCCACTGCTAAACTTAGATCATCTGTCAGCGCCTACAGGAGGTTATATGAACATTAGTAACACTCTTAGTTTCTTGAAATATGAAATATCACCACTGAAGCTGACCATTTTGTACAAGTCGTTATTATGAGTAGGAGTTCTTGTGGACCTGCCTCCAGAAAATAGCCTTGGACTGAGTCTTTTCTTTTTTTTAAGCCTCAAGGCCAGCAGTTCAGTTCAATATTGATATAGCAATGGGCATTGTTAACCTTCACAATTATTCTCTTTGGTTTTGCTCTGCCCCTGGGAATGGCTATTTTTAAAATGCTGGGCAGCTATTGTTTAACTAACAGCCTATTGATTTGCGTCGGCTTCAGTCGCGGGACTACAGCGAGGGGGGCGTGAGTGTTTTTGTTTTCTCAATTCACAAACAAATTATTCAGGATGATTTAGAGCGTATGTAAGAACACACTCCGTCTTAGTCCAAATAAAAGTAGCCCCCTTTTCTTATAGGCTTTTCACTTTAGAATTTCAGATGCACACATTTACATATTTCTGTGATATTGCACTGCCTGTGTTCTTCTGTGTCGGTGACTGCTCAGCGCCGCAAATGGCTGTTTCCTTCATCGCAACATCATCATCTGCAAACTTGGATCTGCCAGTTGCGTCGCGACGCCGTTGCATCTCACATGGCGTACCGGCAACCAGTGCCATGTCTCATATCGTTATTTCCCGAATGGGGTTAAGGAAGAGAAGTCTGATCTGTCAGACGGCTGCCTGAGCTCATTCACCGCGCCTCATCTCGAGAAGGCAGGGATGATTGTCTATGAGTGATAAATAAAACTAATCGAACAAATAGACCTGCGAGGCGCTGACATTTCAATACATGGAGCCTGCTGAGCCAATCGAACGGCAGCCAAGGATAACAATGGCTCACTCTCTCCCCCCTCGAAGGAAATGCCAAACATTACAGTGCTGTATAAATAGAAGGCTCTGACTTTGTAGAGCGAGAGCGTGAGATAGAGGACAGGAACCCCCTCCCTGGGGTCACACCGCTAGCAAGGTCTCCCACCTCTCCACTTTATTGCTCTTTTTTTGTTTTCCCCTCTGTGGGCGTGTGATCTATTTTTGAGTGTGATTTCTCTCGACCTCCCTGTGTTTTTTCATCACTTTTGGTTTACTTGAGTTTTTTTTTGTATTTTTTTTATCTCGCTCTCTCACTTTCCCTGCCACCCCGGTCATTATGAATAACTGAAAAGCCCAGAAGCACATCACAAACACCTCCTGCTTTATTAATGCCGCCATCTACTACAACTGAAGTGGCAAATGGCCATTCCTGGATGTATTATGTTGGCGGCGAGTGTACACACTTTGACCCAAGGTGAATGCTATACTTAGAGCAGGAAAGCTTGTGTTTAATGGCTTTTGGTCAAGCAGACTATTCTCACTGCTGACAGCTCAGCGCGATTCAGTTTAATGTAACGCTTATGAGAAATTTCCCTTTGCATCTGGATAAAGGCAGCCCTTGTACATCCAGGCGCACATGGTCCTACAACGTGCAGCATGAGGCGTGGCAGCAAGGCCTTGTGGCTGAGGGCACCAGCGCTGAAATGGAAAATCCATCCAGGGATTAAAGTATTGAATCGCCGATTTCATTTTGTCATTTCACACTGTTTTTTTCCCCCCGCCTGTACCTCTATTGAGAAAAGGAGAGAGGAAGACAGTGTTGTCCCCAAAATGAGGTTAGTTGCTTCAACTGTGTGTAATGAGGTTATGGATGATTCAGCTGAGACAACTCCAACAAGTCTTTCATCTGTAGTATCTTTTGTATCAGGTGTATGAATGTATTTCCCTTGGCTGGCAGGCTGTGCAGACGGTTTTGAAGACTGTACCCCAACTGCAGTTAAATTTTGGAAACAGCGTTCACATGAGGTAGCACACGCAAGGGCACATCGAGACGTTCTCTCTTTCACTCTTTGTCTTCCTTTATCTTGATCTCATCGCCGCACATACTGGCAGAATCTGTAGCTGCAAGAGTGTAGGTTTCGGTTTTATCTTTGGAAATGACTGCAGCGAGGAGGAGAAAATGTCCGTACTCTTGTCATTTTCAAGTTGGCACGCAATCCAGCAGGTCATTTTTCCCTCAGAGATGTTTTTTAATGAAGACAGCTGACACACGAGCAGTCAGGGTTGTTGATGCTTTTGAGCCCCTTCGTATTGACCTTGGTATTTGCTTCCTCTAGAATCAATGACACCAGCTTGGACGACATCATTTGCTAATACAGTTTGGCAAGCTGCTGATGAAGTGGCGGGCACCTTACGGGTCAGTTAGCCGACTCATTTAGAGCACAAATATGACGCATTTAAAGTTGTCAGCTCTTTTTTACGATGAGAAAACTTTTCAGAAATATATCGTCAATCTTCATACAGAGGGCTATTGTTTTCCTGACAGTCTTTCTAGGATAATATAGGCTTACACAGGCTGGGAATACAATTTCTAGCGAAAATAACCCCTTTTTGGAAGCTGAAAGTGCCGTTTATGTGACGCGTAGATTGCTTTTTCACACGATGTGGAGAAAATTTGCATATATATAGAAAATACCAGTAAAAGGTAAGCCATTAACTTGGTACCATGCTCGTCTATACGTATATACACACACACAGTCGGAGGAAAATATAGAAAAATTGAAGCTGAATTGGTGTCAACTGTCAATACAAGCAAGTATTGTTTTCCGCAAGGGAAGACAATAGATTTCTCAAGTTCTGCAGAATGTGTGCTTTTTCTCTCTGTCATCTCATTTGATGGCATTTGGGTTTCATCCCTGCATGTAGGAGAATCGTTTCGCTCCACAACATTAGTTACTGTTGAGTTCTGTGAAGAGCTTAGTCATATAAAAAACAACAGAATCAATGTTGTCGCTTTTGGGAAATGTACAAGGTGAATTGGCCATGAAAATGTACGTCAATATTCTTTGTGTATGACAGCAAACTCAGTAGCCTTGATAGGCTTAAGAATAAAGTGTATCTCAATTTTTTCAACTGCTGGCAGCAAAGTAGAAGAGAGATTGAAATTTATTTCTTAGTAGTAATTTGTATTCCTTTCCGAGATCATATAATGCTGAATACAGCTTCACTTGCCCCGGTAGTTTTGAACTAGCGGTGTGTCTGAGCCTTGTGAGCATGCCGCAGAAAAAAAAATATCTGAAAAGAGGAATTACACGGCACTGTCCGTTGACCACAGGCTATACACATGCCTGATTTCCAGGGTCAACAGTTCACAACCCTGACACTAGCCACGAGGCTGGAAGCCTGCTTAGTGATGACATTTTTGCCTTTGTTGACAGTGAGCGGTAGCTCTGTTCTGCCTTGTTCTTCATCCTTTCCACCCTCAAGCGTGCTCAGCCGCGTCTAAATATCTAATAAGCTGTTCTGCCAACTTCTGATCCCGGGTTTGTTCTCACCTGGGCAAATGCACATGAATAATGGAAGCAGCATGAAGTCAGGCCAGGGCATGGTTGCTGCTAAACGTTGTGTTGAGGCCTGATAAGGCCTTCCACCACAGCAAAGGAGTCTCATAGAGTTGATGAGACGACGTCTGACAGTATTAACTTTATTACCCACAAGCTGCCAAGCTGTAACAGGCAGAAGTATTAAGTGGTGGCTAAAAGAGAGGAGGTGTGTTCTACTCGCTGTCACACCCCTGTGAAAATCCCATTTCATTCTGCTTTCATGTATTAAACCAATTAGCAAGTCTGGCTTGGTCTTGCATTTAACAAGAATTGATTGTGTGTTTTATTTTCAGTGTCTTGCATCAGCAAATGTCCTTCACACAATAGAGCCCTCATCAGCACTGCTGACAGGCAGCGACAAAAGAGAAAAAAAAAAGGAACAAATACGGCTGTGAAATTGAGTGTGGGTGTATCCACACACACACACACACACACACACACACACAGCTGCATCTACAGTGACAAGCCTGGAGAGTCATGTGTGTCTGTAATATTGTGAGACATCCGCACGTGATCATATAGACGAAACAAACGCTGGACTGGTCATGTAAGGAAAACATACACAGACTCGGAAGAGCGCACAGCACTGTGCACATGCTGAAATGTGCTGGATGTGTATAAGAGACAGACGGAAAATAAGCTAAGCAAACACATTTTCCCAAATGCACAAGCACAGCTAATTTTATATAGAATCAGGTCATAGTGGCAGCATTCATATTTAAATATATGTAGGCAGTGAAATACGCAGCTCCACATGCACAAGACGTAAAGGCACATACAACCTCGTCTCTTTCATAGCTTGGAGAAAAAGACATTAAGATCTTAAGAGTTGAAAATGTAGGGCATTTTTTTGTAATTGTGTATAATGACATAACCCGAAGACACATTTGGATCAAGGGTTGAATGGTATAACAATCTACACTTTATTCCCTGTCACTAACAGTGCAGAATGTTCAGCTTTCAATCTTTTATTTACATACAGAGATGAGTGCTGTGTGGAACATCTAGTAATATGAGTATATTTACCGCTAATGAATGCGCTCTTATGTGTTACGTAATGATGGGAGTTTTTTTCTGAGATCAGCTGAAGCACAATGAGGTGAACTGAGATAACTCCCCCCACCCCATCAAGAACTCTGGTAACCAAGGAATTGGGAAAGAGAGTCACAGCTCTGCCTGCTGCCTTTTTCAGAGCAAACCGATATTTTAAAACAGAGCAGGCTGACCTTGAAGCATGGCAATTGGAAAAGCAACTTTTGTTGGAAAATATTTTGTGAAATTGTGACCCGTTTGTTTAAGCAGCAAACCTGAGAGTGCATAACTCGATACCAATGTATCAGCAAGTAATTAAGTAATTATGGAATCAACTTGTGCAGTGCAGTGTTTGCAGATGCCCTGGTGCACGTACATGTCTTGTTTCTGAATTTCTATTTTGAATTTTCTTTTTTTTTCAGTAAGGACCAGTGTGTCCAGTGTAGCAGTGAGAGGGTTAAGCTGAAGCCAGCCCGCTCAGCTGCACTGAATGTGAAATGGAAACACCAGCTTGGCTGCATTACTGTTTACATTCTATGAATAGGGATCACATGTTGGGTGAAACCACTCTGATGGCTGCTGGTGAGAGAGAGAGAGAGAGAGAGAGAGAGAGAGGGAGAGGGAGGAACAACTGGGCAAGTGAGAGTAGAGGAAGAAGAGAGGAAAAGATGAAGGGGAAACAGTGAGAAAGAAGGGGTGGCCAAATGAACCCTGGCCAGTTTCTCTAAAGCATTCCTTTTTATCCCATGAAGCAGCTGCATTGAGGCACATGTCTCCTGTCAAAGGCTGCACGGAAATGTAACACAGCAAGTTTAATGTGCTTCTTGATCCCACTTATATAACCGTGTGTACAGTTTGGTGTGCTCTGGTCAACTGGCGGGCTCTCATTTTTTGGGGGCTGCCCTATTTCCTTTTTCCAAAACCATAGTGGTGTACTGCAGTCTCAATGCATGTCTGGCAAAACTCAGCAGTGCTTGAACCTGACGTGCGTCTTATGCTTGTGGATATTTTTAACCCCAAACGCTAAAATAAATTGCCCTCCAGAAAAAAATGCCAGCATTTCAATTCACTAATGCCACTGAATTCCACTGAATCTACTCAAACAATGTCCCATTTCTTTCTCGTTTAAATGCTCAGCAAAAGTGATTAGGGTGAATGGCGTGTTTAGGGCCAGAGCTGGAGAGTTCACTATTTAAAGTATTCATACAGCAGTGCTGCATGTGGGTGTTTTTATGAGTAATTTTAATGTTTGCGCTGCCTTGCAGAAATATGTGAAGGTTTGTGACTTACCAACCTCGCACAAACAGGCCAGCCATTCTCTGTGGAAAGATGTGTTGGCTTCTATGGTTACCTCATAAAGTCCTGAATGAATGGTTGTTTTTTGTATTGTTTTTTGTATTAGAAAGATAAATTGTGATTTGGAGAGAGAAACAACCATCTTGTTGTGCCTTGTTTGAACACTTTTCTTGCTACATAAAAATTTCAAGCTTCATTTTTCTGTTTTCTTCCAGGCAGCTTTTCAATTAATAATGTGTTACCGTTTCACTTGAGCAAGCTGCCAGAGAAAGCTTTTTAATTTGTTATTACCGTCTTTAACCTTTTGCCTGTTTAGATATATTTGTGGAATGCTCACCGCATAACAACAGGTCCACAGCCGACTGAGGTCACAGACTACAGGCAGGGCTTGTCTGTTGAATAGCATCTGTCTTTGTTCAGCCCTAAACCACTGTGGAGAATCAATCTGATGGCTACCATGTATGCGGCTGGCCTCTAGTAGACCCCTAGAAAACAACTGTGCTACTTCACAATGGGGTTAAACCATTAAAGCATTTGTTTCAGTAAAACGTTTCATGCTTTTGCCCTCATGTCATTTAAGACCCTAATGAGGTTAAGCTAGCACTGTTTATTTTCCCCAGAACACATAGCTAATGGGTTGTTAGCATTCGGACTGTTTGTTTAAATGTAAAGTCCATGCGTTGTAGCTAGCAGTTTTGTCTCTGGTTAGTTTAACTTAACGACAGCAAACAAAGCTCACTTGGTACTGTCAGAAAATAGCTAAATCCACCGACCTTCATCTCTAAAGCTCTTTAATTAAGTTGTTATGTAATTTATTAGTTCAAAAAGTGGAACAACAGCTAATGGCTAATTGTTCTTTTCCCATCTTAGTCTTTATGATCAAATGAAGCTAATCTATCTCCTCGCCATAGCTTCATATTTAGCATATAGACATGAAAGTGGTACTGACCTGATACTGATCAAACCAAGCAAGAAAGCAAACTAGTATTCCCCAAAATGTCCAACCATTTTCATTAATCCATCTATCCAAGTGTGTAAACTGAAACGTCGGTGAAGTTTGTGTGACATGACATGCGATAAGCTGAAGCTCCTTTTTCTGTTACGGCTTGTTATAATTCTAACTTTTCCTTTAATCGCGTTGTTGTTTTGCACTCACTTGAATCTTTCTATCACCTGCAGTGTATTTGAGGACAAGGTGAATTACCTCACTGTCCCTGGCTGCAATTAACTATTGTTCAAACAGTTTGTTTAAACTATTTGTTTCACGAGCAATGTCTCAATTATTTTGAAACCACTCCTTTTATACCAAAAGGCACTTTGGTATAAAAGATTTCAGTCATGACAAGCTGTAGCAATTTCCCATAATGAGAATACAAATGCGATGTTGTGTTTTTTTTTCAACTCCCCACAGGTATAAACATGGCAGTGTCTCAGGGTGTGTTTTCCAAAGCCCCTGCAAAAGGAATATTTCCGAACCCCTGCTGCTGTTGTTTACTGTCGTCTTGCTCTCTGGTGCCTTCAAACCTCAACTATGTGATTTTCTGCTCTTCTTCCTTCTCTGTGATAAGCCTGTGATTGGCAGCTTCCAGTGTGATGGATAGATTCCACCTAGGTACACCCAGGGAGGGGAGAGTAGTGGGAATGCGAAGGGAGGGATTTGGTGGAGGTCTTGGAGGATGAGCGATAGTAGACGATCTGACAGCGAAAAACTGATGTTTCACTGTAGAGTCTCACATTGTTGAGATTTAGTCAGTTGCTACCGATGAAGGCTACAGATACTGGAGCAAGGACCAAGTGCTCAGAGTACATGTCAGTGTGTCTGATAGGGTGTTTGTTCAGGTCAGGGATCAACATGTGGATGTGGATGTATGCATGTGCCTTGTTAATAGCTGTGTAATCTACTGTACCTTGCACTGAAGCATAGCTTTTCCTGGAAGTATTCTTTTATTCTGATTTCCACTCAGGGAACAAGTCTATTTGACAGATGTCTAACATCTGGCTCTGGTTGCACCTCAGCATGTGTTTGGTATCTTTGAAGTCAAATGTTTTCTATAAAGAAGGTAGGATTTGGTGCTTGAATCCCGTCAGTAACAACACATTGCATGTTCTAGATTTTCAACTTCTCAGGGTTTGGAGAAAGAAAAAAGTGTTTGTGTGTTTTGTTTTTTCTCTATTAAATTAGGTTAGATCCCAGTGGGGGGAAATGAGCCTTTGCAATTGTGAGTAATAATGCAATTCATCAGTGAGAAAATTAATATAAAATGCTTGTAGAGAAAACGGGATAGTCAATAAATGTAATCCAAGATTTTAAACACCTTTACACATAAAACTGTGGACTTGTAGGGTCACCAACATAATTAACCAGGAATGCAACAAGCTTTTGTGCTCCTGACAATGCTCCTTTGAAAAAATAAATATAACGGCTGCAGTGGGAATACACTTGTGCCTTTGGTTCAGAGGTCTAGGTATGGTGATTTGTTTTGACTGTTGCGCCTTCATCCCAGCATCATCAAGTGTCCATTACAGTCCCATTTTGGCTCTGCAGCTGTGCCTGTTACCATCCATTGGGGAGCAATTTGTTTTTTTACAAGTGTATTGTTTATCCGAGGATAATAATCTTTGTTCTACAAACGCCTTTTTCTCTAGACTGATGCCTGCGTCAACAAAGTGAATTCATACCCATGCAACCATACACCCAGGGGACCGTGCTTTTTTTAAATAAACAGCCTTATTTATAGTTTTGGTGTTTGCAGCATTTTGAAATGACAGAAATTGTGACATCAGCAATTTCTATTTTCAGGATTCCCCAAGGTTATGTCTCATGAACGGTCGGTGGATTTCATTACTACTGCCACATTTATCGGATTTAATTGAATCATAAAAATACCTCCATACACCCAGATACAAATACAGTCACAACAAACATGCTGGCTTCTGGGAAATTGCATGACTGCATAATAGTTCATTTCTTGTCATCGCCCTCCATCTTTACCTTTAAACTTTTGACCCCTGCAATGGCTCGATTGCAATTAAACTGCTTTCTGTCAAAGCCCTCTGCCCGGAGGTCATGTGTACAAGACCTGACCGGGCATGACATGCATTATTGCTCTGCTAAAAAAGGGATTTTGACATTCAAAACACTGAATTAAAGGAGCCTAAGACAAACCACAATATGAGTGCTCTAAGTCTATATGAGCAATTTACGGTGGCAACAAGGCTAAAACAGCTTTCTGTTTATAGATGTGTCTTTGCACCTGTTATCAGGGTGTACAGAAGAAAATGATTTAACTAGCCCTGCTTCTTCAGACCGGATTAATAAATCATCAATGACGTCCCTGTTTTTTTGTTTTGGTTTTGTATTTTTAATCCGTTCTGCAAAAAAGTTCTGAGTGAGAACTAAAAATCTTTCTACAGTAATCAAAACAACAATATATCAGAGTAAGTGCTCCACACATTTGAGTGTGTGTTTGAGAAAGTGGGAGCGAGCGAGAGAGAGTGTTTTTCCTTTTAAGCACCCGCTCAAGCTGTTCTCTGTCCAGATGGGACACTTCACCTTAACAAGAACGGCAGCGGAAGAGAGACAATGAGACGGCAATAGTTTTTCGCTCGTAAATATGCAGCCCAGGCTGCGTGCGTGTGTGCTTTTGTGAACGTCTGCGTGTCTGCCTGTGCGCCGTCCTGCCTTTACGCCTTTACCATGAAGCTAGTGATTCAGTCCCTAAGTGGCTCCCATCGTAGCCAGCACTCTTTCCCCAGAGTGACATAGCTAAAGCTTAATGGGCCTGGTGATGGTGTGTTAAAGCTTGGTGTTAATTATAACGCCATGCTCCGTTAAACACAGTCACATTAACATCAGCACAAGCAGCACTGTGGAGCTCTGTCCTGGGGAAAAAAAAAAGTGAGATTGCTGATTCATTCAGCGTTTCGGGGTATGGATTATACACGCGACTCTATTGATATGATGGGCTTAATAATTGAGGGGTTTGATGCTGTGTGGCGCTCTCTATGTGCAGCTGATTGTTTTCTTGTTATGATACTGCTGTCTGGACAGATATAAAGTCTCACAGCTATTTGTTGCGATGGCATTATGGTTTTTTGTTTCTTTTATCAAATAATAATAACAAAGTATCGATTGACTCATATTTTCTTCTCGCTGATCATTTGCAGCGCAGCGATGAAAAGAAATCTCTGTCCTCCGCTGCATCAGTTTCCCCTGACTGACTGAGCAGAGTTCACATGCTCGTACGATGACCTGATGATCTTGAATCAATGTGTATCCTGAGAAGCTTAATGAATGTGTGCCTTGTTTCCTGTTGTTCACATGTTTTAGCAGTCATATGGAGCTGAACTGCTGACCGGTCTGAAGCTGCTTCATTAACATTTCTTTGTTTCACTTCACAGTTTGTTATAGAAAGTAGCGAATCTTCTATGTTTAAGTATTAAACCAAGTTTTCTCTCAGCCACATCTTTCTTCCCGAATCAAATTATATGTTTCTTTCGAACAGGAAGTAAAATAAATACTGAAAATGCCTGCAGATTGAATCAAATGGTAATTCCAGGCCAGCAGTTACATCTTGTGTAGAGGCTAGAGGTTTATGTGGTGAATCATGTCATATCTGTCGGGCCAGTGGCCTTGCTTGTCATCAAAAAGGTCATGAAGGTCGTCCTTGCCCAGTCCTCGTTACCTCCCCCCACATCCTGTTTCCATTCGTCTGCTCCTGGTGATCAGCTGTGTGATACAGTAGAGATAAATTAGACCTATTGTTGGTGTGATGTAGCAGAAACTCATGCTTGCTCTCTCTGTGGTAGCTCGCCTCTGAACTCTCTCTCTCTCTCTCTTGTTATCGCTAACAAAGCCTGGCTGTGTGATAACGACCACATAAAGCATCTGATAAATAGCAGCCAAGGTG
This sequence comes from Nibea albiflora, assembly GCA_014281875.1. Taxonomy (NCBI): domain Eukaryota; kingdom Metazoa; phylum Chordata; class Actinopteri; family Sciaenidae; genus Nibea; species Nibea albiflora. The sequence continues at coordinate 12,359,084 of CM024791.1, read as the reverse complement.
AATATTGGAGGAGGACATTATGTGCAACACCTAAAACGTATACGGCCCCGGCTCACACACACACACACACACTTATTTGCACACAAGCACCCATTGCCTTCTATCGGTGTAATATCTGCATGATTGGCTGCAAGCGGTTATTTATTTCTTTTCCAGATAATGAATTTTGTAACGAAGCTGCTGCATGCATAAAACTACTTTCTTCGCTCCAGTGCCTTTCCCGAGCACTTAGCTGCTGCTCAAATCATGTTTGCTTTGAACACAGCTCAGCGTCTAGGCATGGTTTCTGGTGCAGCAGAAGGGAGGAGACTTTTGTTGGTGCAAATGAGTTCGAGTCTTTGAGCTTGTCTTTATATCGTCCTGTCTTCAGCTTGTCCTTGGATTATGCGTTGTTGTGTGAATGAATTCACACCATGCCAAGTCAGAATAGCGTCATCGCACAATAGATCATTATTTCAGTCAGGTCGTGGTTACAGAGCTAACTCAATATACGAGCAATATATTAGCAATTAAGTCGATTCAACAGGGGGACAAGGCCACGCTTCAGCGCGATGTTTGACAACAAGCTGTGAATTTCATTATCCATCTGGAGTCAGGATTAACTGCTTCAACGCGTTTTAGCCGCAAAATGCACAATACGTGCTGCGAGTGGAGCTGCAACTTCGTCATATGTGACAGTAAATAAAAAATCTTAAGCCTTTGGATTGCTGTTCAGACAAAACAAACATTTGACTGTTGACTAAATGATTACTCAGGAAAATAATCAGAAGATTAAGATATCCTGAACACAATATTTGGGGAAAAGAAAGAAATGAAATCCTGGTTTGGTGTGACTTTGGTTAAAGTTGCTTTCTATTGATTAATTAAAAAGTGTTATACCTGAGATTCAGTTGAATGAACAGGAGGCTGATGGATCAATTACTGGACAAACTTACCGAGAAGTACCCATTTCATGCTCGGCACTTTTAATTCATAGCTTTAAACCTTTATGGAAGTCACAGTGTCTTTAGCTTAAGCCCTGTTCTTGATGAAATGCTTTCACTTGTGACCGTACACCTGTTTATTTAGTGTCTGGACGCAGTCACCTTTACAAGCTTCAGATAGGTCACTCACAAGCGTTTAAGCCCTGCCCTGAAGCTGAAGTACATTTGATTAGTCATAACCACTAAAATCCAGTCATCAGTAAATCCTGCATGACTTGCACAGCAGCAGACGAGGACAGTCTTCCAGTAACAACCTCACCTAATGAAATTGTCACTGTCACAGCTATCTGGGGTCATCCAGTTTAATACTGTAGTTTCACGGTGTCTGCGTTGTTTCTTTTAAAAGATAGAGAGCTACGAGCTGCACTAAATCAGCGCGGGTGGGGGCGGGAGGGTTATTGGTGATTTCGCATGTCAGTGGTTTTAAGGCCACCCATGGGAGACAGCATGATATGCAGGTTGATAGGTGACTGAGATTCGAAGGGCTCGGAGAAAGAGGGGGAGGATTTGAAATCAATTTTCTTATTTAGCTCGGACCCTGTTTTTACTGCCCCACGTGAGGCTGTTGCAGGGATCATGCTTTCAGGAAAGCTGATCTTACCTACAGAAGTGATTTTAAAAAAAAATAGGCAAAGTCAGTGCTGAGCCAGAGAAAGCAAGGTGGAAGCAGAAGGATGAATGAAGAGTTGAACCATGTAAGAGTTTGTCAGGGTGTTGTGCAAAGGTCCTCTGTTTTACAAGTTCCTCTTTCTCGGTCCTCCTCTGCCGCGGTGCATCTGTCTCTCCTCTTTTCTGTTATTCTCTTCACTCCATTGATTTTTACTTCTTCCCTACCAGTCAGCCAATGTCTGTCTTTTTCCTCACTGTTTGTGGAGTCTTTCCTCTCTCTCTCTCTCTCTCTCTCTCTCTCTCTCTCTCTCTCTCTCTCTCTCTCTCTCTCTCTCTCTCTCTCTCTCTCTCTCTCTCTCTCTCGTACAGCTCTGCAGGAGGAATGATGTGTTAAAGGCTGCAACAAGGAGGGCCAGTCCACAGTTGAACAAGCTGAGCAGCTGATATATAATAGTGCAAGAAAATGTGTGTGTTGGTGATTTTTTGTTTTGTTTTGCTGAACCTGCACAGGCCAGTCCGTTTAACCACCGATGCCGATATCTCATGGCTGATTCAGTTAAAATCAGAAATGGGTGAATAGGCAGATTGATGAATTGTGCACACTTTGCGCCACCCGTTCAATAACAAACTGAGGCTCCCAATTAGAGCCTGTTTTATTTGTAACTGTAAATACTGACGCATAGTTTTCTTCTTCGTGCAGGTACTTGGCCAGCTTCTGTGGGATTTGATGTCACCTTTAGAGTGGTTTAACTGAAGATGGAAACACTGGAGTCTGAGCTGACCTGCCCGATCTGCCTGGAGTTATTTGAAGATCCTCTGCTCTTGCCCTGTGCCCACAGCCTGTGTTTTAACTGTGCTCACCGCATCCTGGTGTCTCACTGCTCCACCAGCAAGCCCCTCGAGTCCATCTCGGCCTTTCAGTGCCCCACGTGTCGTTACGTCATCACGCTGAATCACCGCGGCCTGGAGGGCCTTAAGCGCAATGTGACGCTGCAGAACATCATTGACCGCTTTCAAAAGGCCTCCCTCAGTGGCCCCAACTCCCCCACCGAGAGCCGGCGTCTGCAGCCGCAGCGGCCCTACACCGCCACCATTAGCGGTACAATAGCTGGAACTATTGGCGGCGGCGGCGGTGGTGGCACAAGTGGAAGCAGCGCCCGTGGCAGCCCGGCCACTTCCAGCCACTCCCACCCGCACGCCAACCACACCAATCACACCAACCACACCAACGCAAACCACAGCCCAGCTGTCGTTGCTAAAATGGATCCACGCATCAGCTGCCAGTTCTGTGAGCAGGATCCACCACGTGAGGCCGTCAAGACGTGCGTGACGTGTGAGGTTTCATACTGCGACCGCTGCCTGCGCGCAACACACCCTAACAAGAAACCGTTCACCAGCCACCGTCTGGTGGAGCCGGTGCCTGACACTCACATCCGTGGCCTGACCTGCCTGGAGCATGAGAACGAGAAGGTCAACATGTACTGCTTGGTGGATGACCAGCTCATCTGTGCCCTCTGCAAGCTGGTGGGCCGCCACCGAGAGCACCAGGTCTCCTCACTGACTGAACGCTTTGATAAACTCAAGGTTAGTCTTCCACGTCCTTTGCAGTTTATAAAGCATGTGATAAAGTCATATCAGCAACAGCTCCTGTGTACTGCTCCTATTTTGTGCTGTTTGACTTCTGTGTGACTGAACCGAGGTAAGTCACCATCTGGAAGATTTGGTTTTAAAAAGACCGATGAATTACTGATGAGCTTTGAAGCTCACAAAGAGCTTCTCGTATTATAGCCCGCTACATTGATTACGATATCTTTGTTTGCAGTTTGCCATACAGCAAAACCTTTAATCCATCCATTCCTACCTTTGGGATGTTCATTCTGCGTGTTTCTGTTGACTATGAACTTTCAGTAATGCCACAGTTGCATCATGCACACTCACAGCCAGCCTTTATTCAGCAAGAAGGACAGAAAGACCGATTACAAACAGAAAGAGTGAGAGAGAGAGAGCGAATGAGACAATTGGGATGGTGCGCTGGTAAGAAGGGCAGAGAGAGGCGGAGAGCAATAGGGAGGCCGTCATTATAATAGTCGATGAGCTGGCATTCCCTCTGGCCACTGAGCTTTCACTGGCTCTGTGTAAAGTCCAGGACTGCTGAATCAGGGTGAAAAACAACAGAGAGAGAGGCTCTAGCTGGAGCTAATTCCATCACTAAAGACCTAAAGCAGCCAACTGCATCTGCTGGCCTAAATTTTACCACAAGTGTGTCTGTCTTTTGTCTATGTATGTACTATTTACGGGTACCACACGAAAAAGAGACATTACTATAGTTTGCAGTGCAGCTGATTTTTACACGAAAACAAGTCAAGTTTACAGCGTCTTTAAGTTGTAACGCTCGCTGTTTGCCGGCGTAGAGGAGCGCAGCACATTGTGCTGCACTGCGTGACAAGTTATGCTGCAAATGAGGATCCTTATTGCTACAACAAACCAAATCAAAGCCCTCGTCAGACAGCGCGAAGCCTTTTTTGTTTGAGCCTGCCATTTAAAAAAAAAAAAAAAAGGTGGCAATGTGGTGTGGTGCGTTCCATTTTATTGTTGCTAGGCAACCACAGAATCACCTGTCCTTAGTCTAAGCATGATTTTGCCGTGAAGTAAACTCGCAGATCTGTACCATTTATTTAAATATATAACTATATAAGTATATAGAAATTGACAGACTGAAGGCACATTCTCTGGCTGTGATTGAGGGTGAGGGGCTGCTTTTTTTGAGATCCGTGTGGGTAAATGAGACCAGAAAATCACAGGGGGTACCATCAGCTGTTCCAAGAGCTTCTCCTGGATGATGGCTGCTTTAAGGCTTATTTTAGAATGACTCAGGGATAGTTTGACAATATATTGTCAATGATGAGGCCTACTGTAGTGTCACAAACACAACCATCAAGTACAGGGAGTCCATTCAATCTGCCAAACTGTCTCAGCATTTGTTTTGTGGCATTGTGGCAGGTTACATCAACATCAACACTATATTTTCTGCCGATTCCTGTTCCAGCAGTAGCCGCCACTAGTTTGATTATTATTATTATTTCCAAGCAACTTTGTTAACACAATTCACATTTTCACAACTTTTTCTCTCCGAGTTAAAGCTTTTTCAGCTTGAGGCGTACAAATGGCTCCTACAAAAAAATAAAAATAAACGTGCAGCATTCATGGTGCATTAGCAGCACACAAAAAGCTCACTGCCTGTAGAAAACAAGTGGAAAGAAATACAAATATCTCTGCCAAAATTGCATCCTCTGATCGGGAACTAACCGAATAATTCTGTGCAGCAGAGGTGCTGGAGCAAAATGAGTACACTGGGGAACAATGTGATGGTAATAATAACAAATACTTTTTGATTCGCTTAGTTTTCTCTTAATGCGTGCCTGCAGAGACAGCAACATAAAAAGTAAAAGCAACAAATTCTAATCTGCGCTTGTTAAGATACTGAATTCACGTGATGCCCAGACATGAATATTCAATGGCATTCAACAAGCTCTGGTATTTGCCCCGTAGTCCAGTAGAGATAACTTTACTATCTGAAGATATGATGGCTGTGTGCTATAGTGTATGCTGTATTGTGCACATGATGCATGACTTGATGTACTGCAGTGTTATGTCAGATCTAATAAGTCATCTCCAAAGGCATCAAATAGACCAAGAAGTTTCTATTGATGTTTCCTGTCCGCAGGGTGTGACCGTGTTGTCACTGTTTGATTGTGTCGCATGAATGCCATTGTGTAGCTCAGAGAGGAATGGACACCCGAGAAGGCGCTGCACCGGCAGTTTCATCTGTGGAAAGGTGCATGTTTGTAGGTTTATGTTCTACTTCTGAAAGTACATTAATGGTCTCACAGTCGTGGCACTTTTTTGTCAAACAATTCAAAAGTGTTAGTGACTTTTCATTGTTTATTAGAATTTAATATGAAACAAAAATTCCTGTCATTGGGTCTAAAGAGGAACACAGCGACTGCAGTAATGCTCTCAGCGGTATAAAACCTCAGTTTTATTTCAGTTGAAATGTAATCTCACAGTCGGTTTTATTGATGACTTGTGCTACCAACATTTTGGCTCTCACTTTCAGCTTTTGCACCGACATGTCAGCAAAATTCCACCTGCTCAGGCACCTCATCAACTTAACCCACAAGAGCGTGCAGTACTTCCACGAGCGTTTACCGTTTTTTTACACGCACCGCCCCCCCCTCCTCTTTTCTGCCACCGCATTCTCTGCAGACTGTGGGAGAGTTACAGTAAGTAGCTAGCTCTCCCCCTCCTTTCCTCTGCACTTCATGGCTGGCTGTGGTTCTTTTGAACGTTCCCTAGCCAAGGCTTTGAACTTTCCTGACTTTGAAATCCCCAATCTATCCCAAATCTGGGAGGAGACCAGCCCCAGCCCAAGCTCCAGCTCAGCTCACCAGTGGCAGTGGCAGCTAACTTATAATCTTCTTCTCACTCATGGCATAGCAGAGGAAAGGAAGTCCTATAACTAATAATGGAAGATGTAGGTCAGTGTGTGTGTAATCCTCTGTTTCTGTCTACGACTGATATTCACTGAAACACTCCTGGTTGACTTTCAGTCATATGTAACTAATGCTCATATTGACTGCTCCAACTAGTCCTCCTAATTGGCAGCTGGTCAATGCCACTAAATAATTGCGCGCAGTTACCTCTGTTTGACCTCTGCCCCCCGCTGCATTTGATCTTTGACCTCTGGATTACTCTCCTCATTATTTCCTCTGTCTGCTGTGTACGCTGGGAGCTACTCTGTCACTAAATGATATCTCACACATTAAGGGAAAGGTAAGCTTCCCTTGGGCAAGGAGGGTGGATATTTCAGGAGAGGGAATGCCAACAAGTGCTCGCCCTGTTAAAAGACAGAATGTGGCACAGCTGAAACTGCAGGAAACTGAGTGAATTCCCCAGGCAGCTGTTAAGCAGAGCTCTTTGCTCAGTAGCGACGACATTGGTGTCTCATAATTGGCAGACCATGGTAATGGTACTTTACTTTGATATTTTCAAGAGACTGCAGCTTAAAGGCACTATCTCCTAGATTTGTATTTGTTTTTACACAATCGGATGCATTGAAGCCACTTCTAGCGGAGTCTTTGTCGAAGCAGTGAATGTTTCATCACCTGCTGCCTTGGAAGTGTGCATCACAGGATCGTTAGAGTGTAATTTAGGTGAATTTTGAGGCAGCCTGACAACGTTCAATCACAAGAGCTGGGTAGTCAAAATTATGGAGCTGAACTGTCTGCTGTATGCGCTCAGCGCAGGATTTCATTCTTTCATGTGTGATGTAACTCAGGAAGGTGAAAACATTTTACCTCCAGTCTTGGTGAGGTGAATAGGCTTTGATACAGGATGCTGATATGCTAAACCTACAAGAGATAAAAACACGTGTGCGTTGCGAGGAGGGCAAGTCCAGCTGCCAATCCTGGGAGATTGTAACTGAGCATGACATGCAGTAATGACTGGTGCTGTTTTTTTTTACCTCCCAATTCATTAAAAAAAAGTCATTTTGTGTTTCCATTTAAGTTGGCATTTACATTTTCAATAAATCCGGGGAATTAAGTTTGTTCTCGCTGATAGTTAGACACAAATATTCCTCCCACATCTGTGCAGTAAGTATGTAGCCATCAGTCAGTTATCTTAGCTCCTCTAGCTTTAGACTTGTTTCCAGGCAACCAGCAGTCACATCGCAAGTTGGCCAAGAAACAGTTTTGGACATAACTTCTCATATAAAACAGTTAATTGTTGTTTTTTACACTTAAGTTTTTGATAGATTCGGACAGAGCCAGGCTAGCTGTATCCACGTTTCCAGTCTTCTGCAAAGCTAAAGTTAATCGGCCGCCAGCTCCAACTACAGACATGAGAGTGGTATCGATCTTCTTATATAACTTCAGATAAGAAAGCTAATGACTCATTCATTCATTTATTCATTCATTCTTATGGTAACTAAGTGCCTATCGGCCTTTATCCTCAGCGTTCACACGTCAGATTTGCAGTTTTGCTTCATTTTGTCGTTCATTATGTCTCAGTGTTTTCTTTGTGTGTGCCAGTGTATGCGTCCGTGTTGAACTCCTGCATGAAAAGAAGTAGTACGGAAGAAGCCAAAAGAAGCGGAAAGGGCAAAGGCAATGATGGAACCGGAGAAATGGTGATGGATCCAGTCGCGAGGATAAGAAGCCTTCCTGTTCTCTTTTGCATTACTGGCAGTTAATTTAGTGACTCTCTGGCTCTGGAGGGTTTGAAGTGTGTCTGCTTTAGCATCAAGTGCTAATGAGCTGACATGGAGGCAAAGCCTATAGCAGAGTGGCTGACATTTGTGACACTCGGAGCGACACTTGAAATAAGTGGCAGATAAATTTAAAGGCTCTGGATCTCCAGGGCTCCGTGCCGTCACGTGCACTAACCCTACAGCAACGGGATTTGTCGCTGTGCGCGTGTCTCCGAGGTCTTGACAGGTCTCGCACATATACCAGATGATGGTCTGTTATGCGCATGGGAAGAATGGAGAAATATTCAAAACACATCCAAGCGATTATTGGATTAATTCCGTTTTTGGAAGAAGCAAGTCACAGCATACTGACACCACCACCTGCTCCCCTCTCTCTGCTCTCAAACTCTCCCCTCTCTTCATTTCCCTCAGCCCCTCCAGCCCTGCTTCTTTCCCCTTTATCCTCACTGTTTTCTTCCTTTGCCCTCCCTCTCCTCCTCACCCCTCGTATCTCCTTGCTTCCCCCATCTAAGCTCCTTAAGGCACTGTCTAACTCTTTTCTGCGCATCATGTCTGCTCCTGCTGCTGACTCCGCTCCTGCTGTGTTTACACCCATTTGCTTTGCTAAATCCAGAGGCGAGCACACACACACACACACACAGACACACACACAGACGCACGCGTTCACTTGCATTTAATCACATCCACAACCCACAAACTCATTTGCACTTTTTGACAAAGGCTAATGCACGAAAAAGGAGTTAAACTCACCTGATCTGACTGGACGCCAAACACTTTGGGCGCTTTTTTTTTTTTTAAAGGGAAGTTAAAAGGGTGCAAAGTCAAGTACTCTGACCAGGCTGAATCCTTCATGCACTCCCAGCTCTTTCTTTCTCATACACGTACACATATTTTTCTCATTCTTTTCCCCTCATACACAGACCGACTCTCTGCTGCTGCTGTCCTCCCTCTCTGTCACCATATTCCTGTCATTTCTCTGTTTTGCATACAGGCACACAAACATCATCCTTCCCACCTGTTTACTGTCACTCTGTGTTTCTCTCTCTCTCTCTCTCTCTCTTACCTCTCCCTAGTTTGGCCCTTGGCCAGTCTGTCTTGTTTTTTAGGTAATACCACTCCAACCCGCAGTCACCCACAAACCTACATACACTGCAGCAGCAGAGAGAGAGAGAGAGAGAGAGAGAGAGAGAGGAGAGAGAGGGGGGAGACTCACAGCCCTCCAGTGTGTTTATATGTGGGAGGGTATATGATTGCCTTCAAATATGTGTGCAGTATTTACAGGTGTGTGTGTGTGTGTGTGTGTGTGTGTAGCTGCGAGCACATGTGGGTGTGCGTGTGCGTCGAAGCAGACGCTATTAGGTCTGACGTGTGTGGAATGATCGGGAGCTGAGTGTGTGATGCCGAGGGAAATCATGGTTCTATCTGGAGAACAGTGTGAGATGGAACGCACTTAGTCACGCTGACGGAACCACCAAAGATGTGGAAAGCTTTTAGTGTCTGTGTGCGTCCGTGTGCGCCAGTTCCCTGTCTGCGTGCCTCAGCGTGCCTGTCAGGAGGTCTGCATGAATATGTGTGTGTGTGTGTGTGTGTGTTCGTGAATGAGTGAGTGCGTATACTTACCCCTGTCAATGCATCATGCATGTGTTGTGAAAATATGTCACGCCAGCCCGTCATAAAATTTAGTGGGTCATGAAAAGAAAAAGAAAAAAAATAGCTTATCAAATCACTCCCAGCCTCTGCATCATACATATGCACAATTTATGCAGAAAGAAAATGGAAAGCTTTTAAGAGCTTTGGTGTCAGCAGTGATACAATGCGATGCAGAGCGCGGGATATAACTGACATTACTCATCCCTGGGTTTTGTGTGTATGTAGGAGAGTGATATACAAATTTATCCGTTCCCATTTATCCATTATCCATCGCTGCCTTCGCGCACACTCTTCTTTCCGGAAAAGTGACAGCAGGTTTCACTCGGGCAGGAGGTGAGGAGTGGGAGCTGGATCACTGTTGTTCAGTTCAGTTCAGTGCAGTTCAGGTAGCTACTTTTACCTGCTATAGGATGAACTATAGTACAGTCTGAGCGCACTCCTACGGTGTATAAGGTGTCATTCATGATGATTCATGGCTACACTACCGCTACATAAAGACTGTAAAGTCAGCAATTAAACTGTATTTTCTTTGTAAGTTGTACTTAATAATTCACTTATTCTCTAACATTCATTCTGAATAGCTTCTTCGTTTAAAGGTTCAATTTGTCCCACAGTCTTTCCGACTATGTGCTTGGTCTGCAAACCTTAAATAACTTTCTTATCTCCGGAGTTTTAGTGTCTCATAGACTAAATATTGTTTTAGGTGATTTGTCACACTCCCCAAGGATAAAATTCCTGTGTATAAACACTGCTTGGATATTTTTAGCATGAATATGGTCAATCCTAAATATCAGCACAGAATATTTAGGACCATCATCCTGCAGGCTGTATCCCCAGATTTTCCATCCTGTCTTTTTTTTTTTTTTGCCACCTCTTCTTCGCTTTTTTACGAGGCTTAAATCTGGAATTCAGGCACTTGAAGGCTTGTGCTGTGTGTATTTTAGTGTAAAGCTGTAAAAAGCTGCCAACATAGCAAAGCTTTGCGGCGCCTCTGACACATTTGACACTCAAGGAAAAATCATTTGAAGTGAGCAGATGATAAATAAAAGTTTTGGATCTTTGTGGTGTCTAACACATAAACTTACAGTGGATGTCAGTGTCAGTGTGATACTTTTTTTTTTTTAATACAGTAGATGTATTTGCATATATATTTATATACAACTTAGTGTGTCATGATGCATGGCAGATCATACATTCATTGCTATTGATGTATTTTAGTCCGATGGCTGGCAGCTACACGCCACAACGTAAGAGGATTTACACATTAATCAACTGTGGAAACTCATCTTGCTATGCTGATGTTATTTTCCACGGGCTTCCAAGAATTTTGATCTCAGTCTTTCATATACTAGTGCCACATTAGTGCCTGGAATATGATGAGTAAGCACTTCCTAGTATTAATCTGCAACAATCCGTGGCGCAGATCACATTTATATGAGGGGGAAGGAGGGGCTCTGTTTGAGGAAACTGATGATACATGCAGTCTATGAATACTACGAGGAGGCTTGATTTAGAAATCAGATGTCAGTGTCTCTCTTGGGGGATTTGTAAAAATTGTAAAGGCTCAATAAAATCCACAAATTGTAATCAAACTTCTTTTAGTAGACATATTTTATTAGTCAAAAGGATAAATCACAGGTGCCTGGGTTCTTCTTTCCCTCTGGCTAATGTTGTTATGCTCTATATAACAACATTATTTTGTTATATAGAGCATGCAGCTGCAGAAGTATACATGTTTGCATGTGCATGTAGTACGCACAAAGTCTGCTTTCTCCTTTGAAGTCTTTGTTTGTGCACACGCTTCCTTTCTGTGTGTGCTGTGTGCGTGATAAGTTCTTCGTCTTGTTGTGAGGCTGCCAGGCAGGAACAGCGTGTCGCCACTGGGAAGATACTTAGTTTAAACTAATGACACCAGTGTGAGATGAACAGCACGTCTTCGCTGGCTTGAGGACAGCGGGGACCTCTGATTCATCCACAAACCTAAAATAGACCCAGACACTGAGCTGCACCCAGGGAACAATAACCATAGTTTAATAATACTTTTGAGCGATGAATCATCTGTCTTATCTAAACACTGAAGAGTCCATTTCAAGCAATTGTACTGGATATTTAGCCCATAACATAACATAACTGAGTCATTTAAATAGAATACTGTAAGTATAATTATTGTCCTCTCACATTCAATCTGCACTCTGCAATCTGCAATATTTTTTAACAATAGATGAAAGTACTATGTATAATGTGTCACTTACAGTGGCAAATCCACAGATATCTAGATACTATCACCTGGCTCTGTAGTCCCCCCTCAGCTCTTATGGAGTGTCTTTCAGCCCACTTCTTTTGGGTCACTCTTACTACTCCCATCACTGTTGTTTACCTGGCCAGCACCAAGCAGCACACCTGCAGAGTAGGCAACTAGCTTGTCATCATAGCGGAGCAATTGACAGCTACAGTTAGTGGAGACCAAAACAGAGCTAAAAGGATTTCATTCAAATAATGCCTCCATGTCTGCTAGATACTTTAACTAATAACGATTTAGTAACACAAGCTTCATATGAACTTTATAAGATGGTAATATATCAGTCAGAAAAAGGTAGCGCCAGAAGCTAGCCAACTCTGAACCTGCTTTATTTATGGAAACATCACGAGGTGTGACGGATTGAAATTAGGGTCTAGCTCAACTCAGCTCAGCTAAACGCATTTACCTCGCTTGCTTTGTTCATCTTGACATTCATTGATAGGAACTCTATAGTGCGGTGTCACTTAAGGTTATAAAATAAAAAATGTCTTATCTTTCTTATCAGGAGTTTTGAAGTCGGTACAAGAATGAACTACAGACCTCAGCCGATAACTGATTAAAAAAGACAAACCTCATTTACATCATCTGTCAGAGCTTTGAAAGGTTTTTGACTCAGAAATACGTTCCACTGGGTGAAAGTCACTTCTTATCATACATTCTGATTATAGGGTGCTTTTTCATTTTTTGAAGGCAGTGTCCTCTTCGGTCCTGGCTCCAAGACAGCTGGTTTCCTTTTTAGCAGCTTGACTGTTGTAACTGCTTGAAATGTAAAACGCATCATCTCCCTTTCAGCACAGAGCTGAAGAATCCAGTGACACCGGGTGTTAAGAGCAGCAATTGACCAAAACCAATCTTGGCTATGTCCTTACAATCACACTTGGTTGAACATCATCTCCAAAAATTGTTTTATGTTTTTGTTTTTTTCTTTCTTGTCTCTGAAGCTGCGTTTCTTTCACTTTCACAAAACACTTTTCAACCAGCTTAAGCAATCCCATTATATGAACAGCACTGCGAAGACCAGTTAGTCAGTTAGTCCAAATTCACGGGAGTCAGGAGAGAAATCAAGTGAAATATGGGAGTTGATCAAAAGGGAATATTGGCAGGTAGGCCGATGAATTCCTTTCTAAAAAACACCCACCTGTTTTCATTGTTATCCGCAGATCTCTCCATGGGCAGCCATTATTTCATAATTTGATTTTCTTCCAGCTGTATAACAGCAGGAGAGAACCGAATGAAAATGATGGAGAAAGTAGCGGTAAGATGTTTTAGTAGGACGTTTTTGTCAGGTTGATTTATAATATATTACAACATAAAGGTATTCCCAGCCTTGATTTTTACCTCATCACTGTCCCAGTGAGTAAGTATATCAACTGCTCATCTTGAGGGGAGAGTAAACTCCTACGAAAGCATTTCTAAGCATGTGTGCGTTGTTTTGGCTGCTGAGGAGAATTTCAGTCTCCCACACTGTTCTCCAACATCTCGCTCGGCCTCAGACACAGCTGCCTTGGACAGAAACGTACTTCAGTGCATTCCATTCCCATGAATCTCTGGTTTGCACAGTCACTTTCACACAGACAACAGAGAGCACTATCATCCAGCACAATGGCACTGACATATACAGGATGTAGCATAGAAAGCCAGCAAAGTGCTGCATACACAGTAATACACAGGCACCTCTAAAAAAAGTGCTCGCCTGTAGAGTACATTTTGTAACCCACAGATTTGTTTTGGGGATTTCTTAGATAGCATGATGTGTTTTTAGTGTTCTCATGAGTATGGCAGTGTGCATTCAGAATTTATAATTTTATGCAGTTACATTTATAGTGCTTGCATCAAGTATTAATTTAATAAACAGGATAAAAGTTTCTGAATGTCTTTCCAATTCTGATTACTCGACAGTGATTCTCAAAATGTCTGTATCAAAGCTGCACCAGAAAATAAAAGTCAATCCGTTTTTTATATGCAACAATAGTTTTTGACACGGGACGCAGCATTGATTTCTGTATAACTTATACATTTGAAATAACGCTCTCTGCCGCCTTGTATTTAGCAGCTCGGGGCTGTATTTCTCGCAGCATGAACTCTTGACCACAAGTAAGCCTGTGTCTACTGTGACAGGCACCAGACTCCCATGAGTTAGAGAGCTGGAGTGTTAGTCCAAGAAGTTATTTAGGTTTACAAGATTTTGGACAGAACCCTCCCTCGGGAGCCGAAAGGAGAGGAGTAGCAGGACAATATGACCGTGAAATGACTTTGCAAACTCAAGTTACCTTGGAGCTTGTTCATTTTCAAAGAGATTGAGAACACAGGTTAACGGCACTGTGGCTCCTATGTCCCCCTCTTAGAGCCAATAAAAAAGGTGTGCATTGATGCATGCTTAATAGCATGCAGAGCTTCTTTTATGGTTTCTAAAAAAAGGGACACATCACCTAGTCTCTCTGGCCAGCATGGTGGTGACAGTAGCAGCCAGCACCCTGTCCACTAAAGCTCCAAAGAGGAACACTCACAGCCAGATGTAGATCTGATCATTCATCCAGTACCAGCGTAGAGACACTGTCCGTGTATTCAGTTGAAATCTATGAGTTAAGGACAGTTTTCTGTGTGTTATTTTGACATGCGTGAACCAGAGACACATCCATGTCCATGTCTCATAAATGGTGATATATGCAGTATATACAGACACGAGCAGAATGTACATAGGCCTTCTCTGTATTTGATAGCGCTGGCTTTTCCAGGCAGCGCTGCACACCTTCTTCAGAGATTTCCCTCTGGAATACTACAGCCAGCAGTGCTCATAAAAGCCATCAAGCTAATGCAATTACTTTTTTTTTTATTACCGAGTCCTTCATTGTCCTATAACCCAGCCTCACTGAGAAGATATCAGAGAGGGAAAAAAAAATGTTGGTTTTATTTCTTGAATTCTGCAGGTGGCTGTTTGAATTTGAATTATGCATAATTTCAGGACAAAAGTTTGACTTCTTTTTGTGCTTCATTATTACGTGCGCTCAGACCTTGTAGCTTGTGTTTGTTGCGTAACATCTGCCGAAAATCACACTCGAGATTTGGTTCTCTGGGGTGGCAAGTGTAGATGTGACATCGAACTCTTAATTTACTGTGTCTGCTGAACTTCATCCTCCCATTTCTGTCACCCGATGACCTGCAAGAACACCCGTGGAAGTTTTTGTTTCACTCCGATTACGCAGAGGAAGTCCAGCTCTCCAGGGAGTCGCACATTGAGGAATGTCTGTTGCAGATATCGACGCCAGAAAGTCAACCACGTAGAATCACAGGAACGCAGGGAATGCGTCTTTCCTATTTGTGGCGAGCCCTGTTACCATCGCCCTGTCCAGAGTAATTCCCTGCACTATAACTCCGGTGTCAGCAATTCTATAGTAGTGAAGCTGAGCCACGGCCGGGGTGAAAATGTGATTTTGCACTTGGCTGTCATCCCTGAAGATTTTTCATTTCTTTAAGTACACTGGAGCTGGGATTGTCAGCATGTACATTCATTGTAGCATCACGTCACAATGAGAGCCAAACCAATATGTCTGAGGATAGTGATCTGTTCACTAACAATCACAGTTCTGCTTTCCTGTTGTCATTGTCTCTGCTTCTCACATTTTCTTGCACCCTCCTTTTCTCCTCATAATCCTCTCCCTGCCGCGTCCATCACATTTTTTTGGGCACCCTGCCAGCAGCTGGCACAGTAACAGATGTCATATATAGATGTTATGTAGCAGCCATCAGCACTAGTGTTACGTGACCTCATCTATAAATACATGATAGTGACATGATTTACTGGCCTGCTTCCTGGCCACAGTCAGTCCAATTAGATATGGCAAAGTACAGTAGAGAGAGAGAGAGAGTAAATCACTTTGCCCACCTTGGAGGAAGCAAACCCATCTGTTATGGCAGACAGAGCCACTTTGATACTAATAGAGACACTCTGTCTTATCACTGACCGCTGCCACCACACGTGAAGGGAAGGAGGGGACTGTTTTCTTGTTTTCTTGTTTTTTGTTTTTTTGGTCTGAATTGTGCGCACGTTGCTTGATGCCGCTTAGGCAGACGTGAGTCTCGGTCTCTTTCTGTTCTACCTCTGAATGCCTGCAGAGCCCAGTAGGGGGTCGCACTGGGGTGGGCAAGACAAAACGCTTCGGGGTGGAAATCCCACTGTTCCTCGCAAAGGGGTTTCTATATGGCATAATCTACTATCAAATTCAATAGCACTGAAACAGCAGAAAACATAAAGCTGCAGTTTCTCTTTATAACTCCAATGCTGCTTTTTTTTTTTTTCATGTGTCCTTTATGTACAGCAATTTTAAACATTTATTCCTCGGAGCACAGAGCTCAGGGAAGTCATTCAGTAAGGTACATGGCTACCAAATCATATTATTAAGTGCCGTGCAAATCTGAAAGGTAAGGAAACAGAGTAGTACTTTTGTGGCAGATTGGGTTAAAACCATGAGATCTGTCGAGATAAGCAAAAGTGTTAGAGAGGACTTTTTTTTTTTTTTTTTTGGAAGCTAAATTTGAGACTGCAGTGAAATCAGCTTGGAATCGCAGTAGCTTTACGTCACAGCCTTCTGTGCCTCCCTTTCCCCACAAATCATGAGTCACTTACATCGCTTTGCATGAGGATGCCTTTGAGCGTGCGGCAGCCCCGACGTTACGTTTTCACACACATCACAACATGTGCCTCTCTGTGTGTGTTTACCCTCCTGCTGGTAGCAACAGTCTCATATGCTTGCAGAAATGAGGCGTTTGCTGCCTCTGACCCCCCCCCCCCCCCCCCCCCCCCCCCCCCCCCCCAAAAAAAAACGACTAGCTGTGTTGCTCATAACCTTATCACACTCTCGCAGAACCAACCCACATTTCTGTAGTCCGCGAGCTCAGATGAACTTCTCTGGAGGTTTTACTGGAAGTTGACACGTATAAAGCTTTTTAGCTGGGAGAGTGTCACTCACACCAGATTCTTGTTCCTATTTTAAAAAGCTTACATGTACCATCGGGTGTCAAGATGATGAAAGGAGTCCAGAGAGAGATGAGATTCATTTGTAGAATCATTACAGATCAGATAAAACACGTCATTTCCAGTCGGACTGCAGAGTTAGCCTAAGCTGCTCTGTTATATCTGCTCTGTGTCTTTAGGCGACTCCCCCAATAAAACATGTGAAATTCAAACCGACAAATAGAGATAGTGCTAAATCCTCGAGACAGGACCCTTATTGTCACAGTTATTTAAAAGGCAGAACTAAAAAGTAGAGGACAAGAACATGAGGGTCACGGTTGAGAAACGTGGAAGGGGCGACAGCTGACGTCGTAGAAGAGCAGGAATGAGAAATCAGAAGTGGCAGGGAAGCAGAAGCAAATAGTGGAGGCGGGAAGGAGAAAGAGAAGCTACTGGGATTCCATGATGTCGACATTCAGGGTGATTCACTCATCATCGCTCCGGGTTTAAATGACAAGTCCTCGCTTCTACCCAACCTGCCTCCAGCAAACCCACAGGTGAGGCTTCAGCTGTCAACAGTCAATTTAACAGGAAATGGTAAATAGGTGAACTTAAGATTGTACTTTTTTTTTCATTTTAGTGTATGTATGGTACTTTGTGAGGGGATTTTTGCAGAGTTGAGAAAAAAAAAATAATCTTGGGTGCTCTATTTTTGAGGTATTTCCTTGACACTCCTGTAAAGTAACAGTGGGGAGAAATGAAAGCATTTCGGCAAGATGCCGTTTGAAGCGGTAGTTTGATGTTTATTTTTGAGATATATGCTGACTGTCCCAATGTAACACAACAACACTACAGAACATCTGATTGCTAGCACTATAAAACCTGTAAACCTAAAGCTTCTTATCAACATCTTATTTTTTGTTTCTTTAATCTGTACAAAAACCGAAGTGAAAAAAATTATATCTACAAAATATTCTTGCTCTGAACCCCAATTAAAAGGTGAATGGTCTTTTTTTTTACACTTAGTAACTGACAAATTACACCTTTTTAGTTTAATCCTTACAGTTTAAGAGATGCCTTTACACACATTTTGTCACCTTTGGACTGTTCTTTGTTTGGCTTTTTCGCTCCTGCTACCAGCTCCGGCTTTATTGTACAGACATGAGAGTGCTATTGATATTTTTTATCTAACTCCTGGTGAGAGTGAAGCAAATGTCAAAGTATGTCTGTCGGACAAACAGGAAAAAGGAGCTGATAGTCACGGGGTACATGTTGATACGAGTGTCCAGACGTACAGAAAAGAGATTATAACGATGATGATGCCATTCCTAGAAAATAGCAGTTTTTTTTGTTTTTTGTTTTGTTTTGCTAGAATCAGTTGTCTCTTCTAGGAACCCTCTAAGAGGGGGAAAGTGGGTGTGAAGACTATGTACGAGCTCAACCAGAAAGCCCTGTAAAGTGCACATGAATTTTCCACAAGCGCAAATGTGCTGCGGTCTACGTGGCGGAAGTGAGATTATCCAGTGTGTCACTTTGCCAGTAGTGATGTGGCGAAACGCCGTCAAGGACTCTCAAAGCTCTGGGGCCATGATGAAAACTTCACAACTGTCATGTCAGTTATTCATTGCATTTTCACAGGCAAACAGCTCTAAATCTCAGTCCTTCGGGGAATAAAACACCAACTGTTGTCTTGCAGTCTTCCCCAAAGGATTTCACTGATTTCCTTACAGAGAGAACATAAACATAACGTGGAGGACACAAACCAGAGAACGCCAAGCTATATGTTAACCGAAGGTGACACAAAATGCTCATGTGTGAAAATATTCCAACAGCTTTGGTGTATTTTGGTTTTGATATATACAGTATATTTGTCACCTCCACATAAATGTGTCTTCTTTGACTCTCTCCCTCACATTTGGGTGGTGCTTATAGGCTTAAGGGGAGGTTTAGCGAGAACAACACCAAGGTTGGAGCAAAGCATTCTTTTTGGATCAGCTAACCAGGCACCACTGACGGCTCTGCTTATCTCACCTCCCTGGTAACCCTGGCACAACGCTGGCTGCATTTGAAATCAAACAGGATTATAGTATTTAATCAGAAGCGCATCCTGATTGTAGTTATTAAAGATGTCGGCATGAGATCCATGAAGGCGGTGTAGAGTTGCAAAGCTGATATGAAATTGCGTCTGAAATCTCCGGCTCCAGAGAGCCGAAAAAAACAACACGCGGTAGTTTTATGCTTGCGCACGCATCTGCATTATTTACAAATACAAAACATCCAAAACCGACATCATGGGATTTTCTGCACTCTTGTCTTGTGGCAAACATCTTCCGCGGCAGACACGTGTCCCTATGTGTCAGCCGCGGTTCTCATTATGCTTTCCGTGGGTGCGTTTACAGCACGTCTCTGTGACCTCCTGTGGGGGCTGCCCACCTGGCTATACAGTTTTGTACTTTTTTTTTTCACCGAGTTCATCACAGTTCCGATTAATGTCACAGTCAGATAAAGTAGATTTGTTATCCTCCGCTCAATTTCTAATTCCAGAAACATTTTGCTGGTGGGTAATACTTGTGTTGCCGTTTACTGATGAGCGTTCTCGGTGAGCGTTTTGTGCAGCACACATTTCAGTTGAGTTTGCTAAGTTCATCGCGTGTCAAAGAAACACTCAATGCAGGGAAAAGATTTAAAAATTGAACCTTGGACTGCACTAAATGAAAGTATGAAGTGTCTACTGTGCATGTCCGCTCTCCTCATTACATAATTTATCACAGTACTTTCTTGATATTTTGCTGAATATTTTTCATTGTAGCAATGAGTCATGGCTTTAGAAAGACAGAGTCAAGCAATGGCCTTTGGGTCTCTATCAGTCAAAATGACTCAGACCCAACACCCTGCTCTCTCTGTTATTGCATTTTAGAAAATAAGGCAAAATGAATAACCGTGTCATATGAATATACCAATGAGCCGGCAGCTAGATCATTTTATTACAACCAATGAAATGTAACTGCACGATGACTGTCCTCTCTCTTGCTGCTGAGCTGTTGCTCGTGCTCTCTTTCCCTCCCTGTTTCTTTCTGTACTTCGTCTGGTTTTTCCACGCAGCACTTAAGCAGGCATTTTGGAAAAATTAATTTGTGAATATAAAATCCATTTGCAGTGGAAACCAATGAGGGAGGAGGAGAAGACAGCACAGCTCATCATGCCGCAGGCTGCCACTTGGAGCTGGTGCCGTGGGAGGTGAACGTAGAGGACAGGTGGTTTGTAACAAGCCATGGAAATCCTGCCTAATGAGCTGGGCTGTGTCCTTACTGTCACACATGACATCTATTCCCACTCCAAATACTATTTCCAAAATATCTACAATACATAGCTTATGTATTTTTTTTTTCTTTAGGTACTGTGCACATTAATAAAACATATTTAAATTGCAAAACTTTTCCTAAAGTCTTGTTTGTTCCATGCCCTAAAAGAAATTCAATACTGCTGACAAAATATCAGAATCATTTGGGTTATATGAGATTGTCAAAAGCAGAACAATGTTCTGTAATATACAGTGGAACCACAACCAATTTGCCTGACGTAGCAAAAATAAAAGGCTGGGTTTTTGTCAATAATGCTGTGGTGGCTGAACTGTTTCCACTCTGCAAATGGAGCCAAGACTCTTGATTTTTGTTTTATTTTTTTATTATTTTTTTTAAACAAAGAGAGCAAGAAAGAAAAATAAAAAGTCTCTATACGGCGTCTGCTCTTCCACTTTCTCTGCGAGGTCAGAGGTCAGCTACAGGACATCCCGTGTCTTTGGCAGCATCACGTGGATCAGCTGCATCGCTGAAGGGCACTTCACTGAAGATGCTCATTGACTCAAAAGATTTAACCTGGATTATCTGGTTGGAGGGCAGCATCCCTCCTGTTTAGGCCACTCTGCTGCTAATCAAAGACTACATCTTAAGATGCGAAACCCTTTTAGGACTTTAATGGTATTATAAAGCATTTTGGGGAGTTCAGTTATTTGCAATTTTACCCTTTGATGTAGATTAGTTAAGTCTAGTTAGAGCTCGAGTAAATCAATATCAGTTCACATCTGTGCATTCAGTGCAGAGAAAGCACTTGTTAAGCCCGTCTTATCACTATGTCTTAAACCAGTGGAGCTGCTGGCGTCTGCTGCCTTTCTTTTCCTTCTTCTTGTGTTTTGTTCACATCCGTCGTAACAGGCAGCACCAAGGTGTGGTTTGATTGAATGAATACCGAATCAGCTCTGCTACACCTTCCTCTGAATCTCTTGATTTGATTCAACATTGTCATTGTTTGGATAGTTACCTGTGGGTAAAGCTTTTCAGACACAACAGACATGCAAGGTGAATCTTGAGCAGTTCTTGTTCATTTTACTTGTATTGTGCACTTTGGGCCCTATTTAGAGCGACGTGCTACATCAGATGTCAATCACAGAATAACAAGAAATATCTAGGCAGCCTTTCCACAGCTGATTTAGGTCAGCTACAGAGCTGTGCTCTCTGTGTCTCTGAACTTTACTATCAATATTGCACATAAACCCGTACACACTATAAATAACTCTAAATATCGATTTCTTACTCAGGACACTGTTGTTACTCTAGTAGCCCTCAAAGCTACTCAAAGCTCTGCTATATGCTCTCTCTGCCCATAGCAGCCGAACCTTCTCATCATGATGGTAATGTCTTCAGTCAGGAGTCACAATGGCTACAGCCCGAGTCTTGAGGACAGAAATATTCCTCATAGCCTCCAGCTAGTAGCAGCAACCTAATGATATCATCTAGTGTGGATGAGGGTGGACATGGATAACAAGGATTTGTTATGAGCTGCAGCGTGCAACTCAGATGATGAAACTATTTTGCAGATGCACTCATACCTCCTTATAAAATACTGTCGGCTCTGGTGTGTCTGAGATGAAAATATTTCACAAATCAATGAATAGATGAGGACTGCACACAGTCCCAACAGCTTCAGATAGATAAGAAGGATCGCATCAGTAAAATTGCAATTTAGACCTTGGCAACTCCTCTGTAAATTCCATTAAATGTCTGACATGCTCTTGATATACGTTGTAAATTCAGACATTTTTGGCATTAACACACCCACTGTGCTGTAGGTCTAATTCATCATTTAATATCAGTGTTATCTCTAGCCATCTCCTTTAGCTCTTCTGTTGGAAATGCAGGATGTGTGTTTGAAATGAATCCAACATGAATTATGAACCATTATTCCAAATACTTAAATGATGACAAGATCCTGAAATACAGATTTGATAATCAAATGTGAATATGGCCTTCATGCTGGCATCTCCAAAATATTTGAGAAAGCATGTTTGATCTGTCCAAAACTAATAATTAAATATTTCTAGTAGAACTTGCAAAGCAGTTTTGCACAATAAAACATTCACGTATGCTTCTAGCGACAGAAGACACCATTTTCCAAACTGATCTCATTGGGTGTGCACAGAATACGTGCTATGGTTGACAACCGCTGCCACCATGCACCCTGTCTGAAAGAAACTTTAGAGGGGTTAAGTTGTTAGATTGTTTTGTTTTGTAGGAGCAGGAAAATATCTATGACACTGAGTGTGAATACACCAAAACAGAAGGAAAGTTCTTCTTGATATTGGACTCATTTGTCAGACGCTCTACGAAAAACCAGAGCAATTATTTTAGTGCTGTATATTAATGTTAAGAGTAGTGACATTTGCAACACCGGATGTTTTTTAGAAGCTGCAAAAGATCCTGTTTGATTATTTTTTGTTTATTGGTCTGGTGTTTCTCCATTTATAAGGGGTCCTCAATTACAGCGACACAATTAGCGCATCACTGTTGGCTCAAACATCTAGTGAAAAAAAAAAAACATTCGCTCGCTCTGTTAATCAGAGAGTCTCTTATGTGTGTGCTATTTTACTTTCTCAGCGTTAATCCATAAAACTGTTCCAACAAGAATCCAGCGTGGGCTGACAAAAATGAAACAAAAAGATCCTTTAAGCCCATTCAACCATATCACTGTTTTCTACTAACCCCACTTCATCTCAGTCCAGCCTTCACTAATCCGCAGCATTAAATTCCCATCTCTTTGTATTCAAATATCACAGTATCCTCAGTCTGTAATCTGATATGATATTGTCTAATAAAGGCCTCTAGAAAGTCAGGATGACGATGATCTGTGATATGGCTTTGTTTCATGTAGCGTCTATTTCTGAGTCTTATACTCACATCTTTTCTTCTAGCTTTTACCAGTCCTGGATCAGTCTGTCCCTGACCCAAACAAATAATTGGGAAGCTAAAGGCACACACAGGCCCATGGGACATCCAAGAGTTTTATAAACAAAATCAAATGCCAGCTTGTGTCTGGCCTCCTTGCTGCTGTTCAGTAATCATGACAATTCATTGCCTTTCACATCTACAGTGACATTTCTCGATCCTAAAGCTGTCTACACATGATAAGAGTTTTGCTCTTAACTTGCTGTGAGGACAGGCGCAGAGCATTGTGCTTGAAGAAGCAAAGCATAGCACAGTCTGCAAAAATATATCATTCTTCAACAAAAACAAATCAGAATTTCTATGTAACAACCAAACAGCAGCTCCAGTGGCTGTGAAATGAAGCCAGCGAGGAAGGGAGTGCCAGAAACTGCAGTTCCTGGACTGGCCACTTGAGGCTGGCAGAGGCAGGACTGCCAGGATGGTGGCAACCAGAGCGAACACGTTTCGAGTTTCTCAGTGGCTCTTCAGGAACTTATGGGTGACGTTATTACTTCCATATTTTATACGGTCTAAGATAATCTTTTCTGGTCACCAACTGTTTTTATATCTATGTTTGTGATACAAATGTATTTTAAATATGTCTACTAGGGGTTAGGGTTAGCCTAAGGTTAAGCCTAACCCTAACCCTAACCTTGACTTAGCTTGCCCATTAACAAAGCTAGTAGTTGTTCCATATGACTGCTGACATCTCACCATGCTTTACTTTTCATCTTAAGATCGTAGTATATTTTTAATGTTGTGTTATAACATAAAGTTTGTTGATATAACGTGATGGTATAACTTTGAGCACAGTATTCTGTAGCAATTTCAAGAGCTAGGGCTTGTACTTCCCCAAGTTGGGCGTCACTGTTCTCCTCATAGAACAATAATGACACTGCCAGCACAGAGTGGTTTTACTGCTGATCATGAGTGGAGGCCTTAATCCCCTCATGTGGCTAAAAACCTGAATTACTATTGGATTTGTGTCCATTTAAGTTGAGTTGTCCTCATAATGAGTCTTAAGGGATGTGAGTAATTGGGATTCATAAAGCTGAGAGTGGTTGACTACAAGAGTAGACCTGCCCTTCCTTCCCTGCTTCTTTCTCCTGCTTTCTCCTGACAACTTTATTCAAATTATCCCACAAAAACTGTTAATGAAAGCATCTTCTAGCTGTCTGCTCTCATTTATCACTGCATCCCCACTGTGTCGAGATCCCTTGAGCGTTTTCGCTTATGACTTGAAGGTCACGGCAGTTCATTCAAAGTTGAGAAGTGAAATTTATTTTTTTTGCGCGTTGAACAGGCAGTAGAGGAACTCTTGCCTTAATTGACCCAGCATGTTGCCCAGGCAAAGCAAAAATGCGTGAATGGACTGCTTTTAATAGTAAGGCACAAACAAAAAGTCTTTACATTTTAGCTAGTTTTAAGTATCCCTGTGATCTCATTAATTGGGCCTGAGCCAGCAGGTTATGAGACAAGCCTCGCTCCCCGGTTGTTATACCCAGCTACAATTCTTTGGCCTCAAGAGTTCTGCCCTATGGAATATTATCCTCACACAAAAAACCTGGTTTCCCAGAAGGCTTGTGTTACTGACACATCCAGACTCTGAAAAGCCTCTTGTTAACAACAGCTGTAAAGTGAGCTTGTTCTATTCTATTGCTCTTTCTCGAGTTTAATCTCTCCCTCCTTCTCTTGCTTTCATTTCTGTTTTTCTTACTGTCTCCATGTTTCTCTTGTGCATAGGGGAGGATCCCGAATTAATTAAAAGAAAAAGACTTTGAAGTTGGATACTTAGCCTCGGGGCTTTCTGTTCCATTTTTGTTGTGGTGGCGGCAGAATTTTTGTTGTTACGTTGTCGTAACAACCCAGAGATTCAGCTACTGGACATTGTCATCTAATGAGGCAACCGATGCAGTGCAGCATCAAAACCCTGTGTATTATTTTCCTGCTTATATTCCACATATCTCTCTTGTATGTGGAATTTCATAACACTTGTGTCCTCTTTTCTTACAGTCTAGTATCTCCTTTTTTTTTTTTTGGTGATTAAATTCATAAACTTGAATTTGACCTCAGATAAAAGTCATTTAATGTCCCTGTAGCAAAGTAACAATGAGTTCAGCCAGGGCCTCAGGTTGGGGAGTAACACATTACCCTGTAATTAAATTACCATAATATGGATTTCAGAAATTGCCAGCTGTTAATTTGTCACAGTTACTGTCACCGTACTGAGGCACAACACAGTCGCAGTTTGTGATTGGGTAGTCAGAAACGTGTGTATTTGGTCACCTTGTGGCCATAAATCAACTTATTTCTTCTTATTTGTGATGTAATTCAGTGTAATTTCATTGTTCAGTGACGTGAATTGAACTACAGTTGCAGACTATATACAGAGTGTATTCAGTAAACCATCGTACGCAAGTCTCCTGCAAGAAAGGTCTTTTTTTTCTCCCACAGTTTTTTTCTCCAGTCTCTGTAGCAATACTATAATATAAATATGGATATGTCCTTTTTTGTTTCAAAGAGAAATGGGATCATCTGTAAAGGAATGAGACCCAGGAGCCCCTCAACACAATGAAGTCATATGGGGGTGGTGATCTAACCCAAGATGATGGGCTGTCAGCAGCTGCAGTTGTAACTGTGCCTAGACGGACAGAATAAGGACTGAAGTAGCGAGGCACAGACCGAGGGAGGAGACAGAAAGTCAGCTTAAAGGGAGCGGAGACACACCATAGAAAAGAGAGAAAGGTAGAGAATGACAGAAAGACAGATAACAAGGGAAGAGAGAGCCACAAAAGAGACAGAAGCCTGAATTAGGAGGCAGGCCAGACTGGAGCCACACTGCCAAGCTGCCCCTCTCAGCACGGGACTCGTGCCTATTTCCATCCCATCAACCCCCTCCATCTCTGTTCACTCTGTCTGTTCATTCTTTCATGACATGCCACGTCCAAAGCTGAATCAGTGAATGAATGATATTACCTTATGCTAATAGCCCTGCCTACCCCAACAAGCCCTATTGTGTGCCTCAAGCAACTGAAATGCAATTCGTCACTCATTTCTGCTTGGCTTTTTTCCCCCACTCCGTTCAACATTACATCCATCCTTCTTTCACGCCTCTGTTTATTGACTGTATACTGCTTAGCTTGATATGAAGTGGAGATTTATGCATCATAAGATTTAAAAACATTATTATTATGAAGATTTGGTGCTCCCGGTTTCACAGTGTATTTGTTATGAAATGTATATTTGTTATGATTATATTACTTATGATTAAAAACTAGGGACTTGACAGCTTTGCTACTACAGCAGGTGCAACAAAAGCATCTCTTCTTAGCATCTTCCACTAGCATCCTTCAGTTCAGTCTCTTCGCTTCTGTCATGCTTTGCTTCTGCTGGTTCTGGTTATGTTGCCCACTCCAGTTCTAGTACCCATTCCAGCATGGCTCCTTGTCTGTATCCCCGCCCCAGGCTGTACTCCAGTACACCGGTACTGTGGTAACAGTGAAAATACTGACAAATGCACAGTCCAGGCAAGCATGGCTAACTATATGAGCTAACAGCAGCTACAGTTTGCAACAGTTTACTTTACTGTCCATCTGTAAATCACAGAGAGCTGAGGCAGAAGAGCTGGAGAACATCAGAGGGAAAAACGCATTTAGTTTAACAAAAATTAGTGGCATAGTTAATGTTGTGTGCTGTAAAGCCTTACTCACTTCTTGCGGGTGATTGTACCTGGAACAGGAACAGAATAGGAATGGCAGAGGCACCATTCGCCCGATTACAGGTCAGTGGAGCATCAGATTGATTTTAAATCAGTTATTTTATGGTAGAAAAGTTTCATAATGTTGCTTTGAAACAAGCTGTGCACACAAACTAGCTCTTACTCAGAGGTTATACCCAGTAACTTCAAGGTGTAAAGGCACTCGGCATTTTTTTGTTGCTAGTAATGAAGATGCCTCTGTCCCGTGCTAGGTAGCATGTGTTAGCGCTAGCCCTGTTTGTTTTTTTTATATACAGTACATATTGCCGACTGTACCTACATGTTAAAACACACCTGTTATACCTACACGGAAACGTGTTTCCATCCAAGTAGGCATATAGGGCTTTCTTCCTGAGGTCTCAGTATCAGTGTTGTAAAATTCAGGGAATGCAGACACACACAAGCTGCCGGGATTCTATTAGCCATGCAGGTATTTGTCACAGCATTTTGCCAATATTGATGTCTCCCATCCATTTGCCATCACTGCTCTGATAATGACAGAGTAAGCCATCATATCATAAAAAATGTTCTCCTTGCTTGGGTTGACATTCAATCTAGTCACCCCCTGCAAGTCACCAACACTTTCTGGCACCTTTTCCCACCCGCTGCATACTATTCTGCCTCCATTGCTTTATTGCTGTGTTTTTTCTCTGCTCTCATTCTCTCTATCTCTGAGTCTTTGATGTCTGTTGTGTGTTTTAATGAGTTTGTTGTTGACGGTTCCTCTGCTTCCCCCTCTCTCTTCCCCTCTCTTGCTCTCTGCCACTCAATCTGTAAGCTGGGCTGAAGCCACAGGAATGCCAACACAAGTCAGGCGGCATCCTATACACGCACAACGGGCTTCGCGTTGTTACTTATAGAGGGCATAGAGGAAGTATTAACAGATGTCACACACAGCATACACAGAGGCATGTGGTTATCACTGACAACACGTATGCTCAAGCGTGTGATATGAATGCATGCAGACGCACCTACTGAGTCACACACATAAAGACGGGCGGACACACACACACACACACACACACGCATGCATGTATGTGGAGAACAGAGGAGTTTGTCTCACTGCAGTCCCACGGGAGGCAGCTGTGTTCTGATGTATTAATCATCTTCGTCTCCAGCTTGCTAATTAATGACCCATCTGTCCCCTTTCACTGATGTTCCACTTCAAACTCTCTCGCACAAAAACACACTCACACAGAGCTGCGACACAACAACCAAGCGCTCGTCCCAGTGATGTAACTCCAGCACCGGCTTCAGGGTTACAAATATTAACAGACGGCCGTGAGCCGCACTGTTTCATATGCATTCAAGACCACGTGTAAGAACATAAGAAGAGTGTTTGCGGCAACTTTTATCAGAAGGAGTTCTCCTCTTCAGTTACTTTGCGTCTTAGGTGGCAGATGTTGTGCGACCAGGCTTGTCTTGTGTGTGCGTTTATGTGTGCACTTATGTGGGTGTATGTGTATGTGTTCGTAGGCTTATCAGGTGAGCCCGGGAAGAGTGTCAGATGCAGTAATGGAGGCTTCAAAGACAAGCGCTGCGGTGAGTTCCCTGGCTGCCTTTTACCAATCCCCTACCCCTGTTCCCCCATCCTCCTCTATCCCTACTACTTGGACCCAGAGAGGCAGACAGGCACACAGGCAGAAACCTGGGTGGGATAAGGAAGGGATGCAGGGAGGAAGATAAGCAAAGAGATAAATAATTAAGCGAGCGCAAAGTCAAACAGACAACAGGCAGACAGAATGAATCAGGCTGAGCGACAGGCAGGGGAGATACTGGAAAGCAGGGAGGCTGCCTGACAGAGACAGAAAGAGAGGTACAGTCAGACAGTCAGAATCGTGGCCAGGTGCTCGTCCAGCCCGCCTCCCTTTCACTTGCATGAGTAGAGCTACTTCAAACACCCGCCGCTTGTCTGCTGCTTTGTTCTGCTGTTCTCTTTGCAGCTGTGGTTGTTGTTGTTGTTGCTGTTTTGATGCTCATCGTCGTGGCCGTCGCCGCCGCCATCGCTGATTTGCTTCCTTTGAACGGCAGCTCTATTTCTGGCTCGCCACTTGCTTGTTTCCATTTTCATCTTTTGTACTGTATATGTGTTTGAGTGAGTTTATTTATGGGGGTGCGTTTGTGCGTGTGTGTGTGTGTGTGTCTTTTGTTTTGCATTTGACAAACACTCACAGTTACTGGATAGTAATTGAGTCTTTGATCATTAAAATAGCCAGTGGAGGTTGATCAGATTCATTTTTCAGGCATCATATGGTTGATGTATGATAAGGTCAGGCAGTTAAATTATCACATTAGAGACAATACATTAGGAAATAACACTGATTCACTGCATAAACGCACAATGTTTGTAGCTGGTAAGTAAGGCTCAGTGAGACCTTCTCTTTTATTTCTGATTTCAGCTGAAGTCATACATTATGTCACGTTTTAAAGTGTAAAACATTGTAAACTCTCAAAGTGTCATTCTGTAATTCAACATGCTTTCCTGTCAGGAAAAAAATACATAAAACATATTAGGCCATTTTTATTAGCTCATTGTTTCATGATCACTGTGGTACAATCTCTGCATCCTCCATATTTTTTTTTACCAGGACTTTTGATGCCATTTACTAAAATATGTTGAAGGACTGTTTACCTGACAACTGCAGTTATACATTTTTGTAGAAACTGTTTGCATGACTTTCAGATGGTAGATTATATATCATTGATATGGAAAGGCAGAAGGAGAAAAGTAGAAGTAGCAGAAGGCAAAAGTAATACAGTGTGGTCAAATATATCCTAATGGTGACCATTTATTGAGTATCACACATCCAATATTTTGTTTGTAGAAATAATATGCAGTACAAGTACTTTTACTTTACGTTCTGTGATGTGATGTTAAGAGATTATTAATACTAATAAGACAGCTATACATGCTAATGTTTGGTCTTGTTTCCTTGTTCCTGTTCTTCCTCCTCTGCCCTTTGGCCTGGTCCTTCCTCCTTCTCCCTTCCAACAGCAAACCCTGGAAAACAATCTGACCAACCTTGTGAAGAGGAATAGTGAACTGGAGAACCAAATGGCCAAACTGATCCAGATCTGCCAACAGGTTGAGGTATGCAGCGCGTTTCTATATTTTTATGCTGTTAGGTGTCATACGGTCATGTTGAATTCTCCATTTATTTACATGGGGACGTTGGCTTGTTTGTTAGCAATCATCGTTATAGTCAGGGGCCAGGGTCAGATACAGGATGACAGCCTTGGAGCTAATACAGATTCTTAATGAGGTAACTTCAGCTGGGTAGAAATTGGCACACAAGTAGAGCCCCAGGTGGTTGCTCAACACAACTTAGTTCCACTGCCACATCATTAAAGCTATCCTGGATAGTAGTTGTCTCTCATCGAGCACCATCAATGCGTCAAGCATCAGACACAATCTCATGAGGAGCCTTGGTCTCACTTTTCATTGCCAACCCTATGAACAACTTTTGCGGGTTAGCATACATGAGTCTCTATCTCTCCCCCTCTCTCTCTCCCTGAGAGACACATTAACACCCAAGTCTGTCACTATTATTGATTGTGTACAGCTAACTGCCTTAGCAATTGGCAACTGCTCTGATGCTCCTAACACTCTGTCTCTCACACTGAAACACATCTGATTAAAGAAGTGCAGTGAAAGAAATGGTTACCACTCCTCCAGGATCAGGACTTACTGTAGATCCTTCAATTGCCCTCGCTTGCTATATCAAGTATTGATTAGTCTTAACGTTATATCTAGTGTCTAAAACTGAAATGTATTTGTGCAGAATGATGATGTTATCTATAATTTGATCCAGCAAGTGATGGAAAGCAACACCTTGAACATGAAAAGCAGATACCAGTTAAGGTTTTTAGTGACCTCTTGTATTTTGCCAACGGTAGCTCTCCAAACAGTCTGACTCAAACAATGACTCAAGAACAAAGGATGAGCTGGAGTAGCTCTCGGCAGCCATCCACCCTCGAACTGTTCAAAGGGGTCAGTTATGTAATTCGGGAAACTTCAAACATTGGAATGACCACTTCACTCTGGAGGGGGGAACAAAAGCTTTCTCTAGCAGCTCATTGTCTCAACTGCAGCTTGTTATGAAGTTAGCTTTTGTCTTCATTGTGTTGAATATGTGTTTTAGGATGAATTACTGTTGCAACGACAGTTTAATTCCTACAGTCCAGTGCCACCCGTGCAAGAAATATATGCTCCCATGTCAAACTAGATAAGATTATGTGTCAAACGGCATATATCATCGAAGAGGAAACTTTATTTGACTTGTCACAAGTCGGTAATTTTTCACAGCTCACCTGGTTTGATTTAGTGAAAACCTTGGAGGAGTGTTTGCACTCTGGTGTCCTAGCGTGAATCCTATCCTGTCTGCAGATTATAGCTCAGCCTGTCTCATCACTGCTGACCTCTTCTATTTGGGCTCATGCTGTGATTTAATGGAGGTAGTGTGTGAATCCAGCCAGAGAGTACTAATGCAAAGTGCTGCCTGCGCTGCATCGGTAACACGCACAAGCACGCGCGCACACATTTTTCTAATTTGTCTTAATGCACTCACTCTTAATAAACACCATCATTTCTCGATGAGATTTGACATTAATGGCCACAGAGGACAAATGCACTTTGGTGCACCATCACTCTGTTTTGCTGTTCACTACTTATTAGCAGGGGCCCGACTCCATTTTCTCGAATTCACTCTGAGGTCCACAGCACACAACTCTTGCAGCTGCTCAGCCAATCAAAATTAAATGATTGCTGCGTGATTCATTAAGTATAGACAAACTGTTCATCAGCGGTGAACAGACAGAGAGAAAAAAAAGTGTTTTCTTTTGTCTCTGTCTGCATGCCGATGTCGTGCCACCTCCAAACAACAACAGCATAATCTCATGACTTATTCATCAAAAAGAAATGAGGAGCAATAGCATGGAGGGGAAACATGCTCCATTGACTCTTAGGCAAATTATTAAAATAAACTATGTTTTCCTGCCCTGTTTGTATCCACTCTGAGCTATTCTCCCGTGTGATGTCAATGTCAAAAGGCTAGTTTAATTATTGTTGGAAGAATGAGAGAGCGTAACGTTTTCAGGTGAGTTAACGTTAGCATGCACCGAGAGGAGAGCGACGAGGACAAATGAGGAGAGGGGGGATGGAGAAAGATGGGAGCCCAAAAAGGAGGCGAGCAGCAAAGAAAGGGGAAGGGAAAGAGCAGGGTTGAGGAGGACAAGCAGAACAAAAGGAGAAGAGGATGCGAGTGTAAACATGACAACCAATGATATTCTGACCAAAACAGATAAACAAGCACTGTGCAGAAGAAGACACTTAGGAATAATGCAATACAACACAGACAGGAAGTTTAAAAAAGAAAGAGGTTTGGTGGAGGGAGAGAAGTTAGTGCAAAGTAAGAAAACCTCTGATGGGTTTTGAGCATGACCTGGATTCCTCTCCTTGCATCATAGTGTATTGGTGCCAAAGATATGATCAAACACAGTGTGAATCAGCTTTCAGTGTGTCAGCACACACAGCGGAGATGCAGCCCCCGTTCTCGTGGGGTTCTCTTTGGGGAGTTATCTTGTCTTCAGTCTTAGAAAAGATGCGATGGCTTGATGGTGTGTAGGATGTTATTCTTTCTTAGGAGGCCTCTCTCCTTATCACAATATTTGGTGGATGGTTGTTGTTAAATCTGCTGCTCTGCTTAATGACGTTCAGAATAATTCTTGAGAACGATAAGAAAATTGCCTGATTCTTCAGCATTTGCAATCATGGTTGTGGAGCTAACACACATCACTGTTATCCATTCAATGCCAGGTAGCTGGCAGGATATTAATAGGCAGCAGAGAAGAGACACTCAGTAAGGCTGTTTGGCAATGAGGATTTTCCGAAAACAAACTGTCTGATATTGAACAGATGCT
This sequence comes from Nibea albiflora, assembly GCA_014281875.1. Classification (NCBI taxonomy): domain Eukaryota; kingdom Metazoa; phylum Chordata; class Actinopteri; family Sciaenidae; genus Nibea; species Nibea albiflora. Next base: position 12,326,388 of record CM024791.1, on the reverse strand, counting down.
GATATAATGGCAACTGAAAAGTGCAGAGCCAAAGCAAAGCCATGTAAAGGCTGAGATGATACAGTTCACTTGTTGCTTGCATATTGTTTGTGTCACTATGTAAAGCTGTTTTAAAGCTGTGTAAGATTTAGGAGTGTGTATTGGCAGGAATTCAAATATAATATGTTTCCATTAGTGTATAATCACCTGAAAATAAGAATCGCTGTGTTTTCTTTGTCCTATGAGCTCTTCATATTTATAGTGAGAGCGGGTCCTCTTTCATGAAGTCAGCCATGTTGAACCGCCATTTTTGTACAGTAGCCCAGACAGAACCAAAACTAAACCAAACTCTGATCTAGATATGGCCTGTAGTGTTCAGCTGTTGCAACCTGCAGCTTCACCGCTGGGTGCCAGTACATCCTACACACTGGACCTTTCATATACTAAAATATGTTAATTTGTGAAGACTTGGTGTGACCTTTGGTACCTATTGTACATCACTGTTTGAAAAATCTCTGTTTCTGTCTCTCTCACAGGAAATATTTGTTCATTTGCATTTGCAAAAAAAAAAATGTGTTGCCAAAATCCTGCTGTGTTTTGTAACGTTTGATAATATGTCCCAAATTCATGACAGCCACCATTTGGTTTCCCCTCTTGTTAAAATGGATTTTTTTTGTACAACTTGTACAGATTTTTATGTCAGTCCCAGGGATACTTCTCTTCCATACATAGTACTCTAATAACTAATATGTCCCTAAAAGCTTGTGCACTTGAGACTTGGAACTTGTCTGCGTTGTAAAGTTCTTAATTTTGCATTTAGCATCACTCTCATCTGAATTCATCTTGCAACTAGACAGTTTGTCAGTCCTTCTGTCTTTCCATCCTACACTGTCCCATTTTATCTCACTATTACTCTCTTTATTTGTGCTCACTCAGGCGGTGATTCAGCTAACCCTCCTGAAACAGAGATTATGTTGTGATGAGGCATGTTCGTTGGCGGCTTTTTAATGAGGGCACTCCCTAATAAATGGTAGGTTGCCTAGCTCTCAGACTGTACTCAGAGTAGGGAGCACATCATCTAGACACAGCTAATGTGGCGCAAGCATCGTTTGTGGAAGCAGGCAAAGCAGCAGCCAGTTTTTCCAACCGCTGGAATTGCGTTGCCAGGTGGGAGCACACTAACTTATCTCACTGTTGTGAGTGTGTGTGTATAAGGACTGATGGAAAAAGGAAATAATCACATCAGACAGAAGTCTAGTGGGTTTAAATCTTCAGACATGTATGTCTACTGATTTAACAATGAGATCTTAGTGATTTGCAAAGACCTGTCCAAATTTATGTACACTGAAGCTGATCCCACTGTGTGTAGAATATCAAATAGCTGTGTGGAGGTGGCTGCAATGCTGCCCTAATCCTTTGTATCAGATCTCATTCCACCGGAGCATCAGTGCGATCGAACAGTCCGCTGGTGTTTGTCTCTGTTTGGTTCTAAAGCCATGTGTGGCTCCACTTTCAGGCAGAGGTGAGGACATTAATACAGCTGGATAATGCCATAAAATTCTAGGAAATTATTGGCTTCACACAGTTGCTGCAAGTGTTAATTTCGATTCATTTATTATAGAAAAAAATAACATGAATACTTTGACTTCATGATGGCACATCAGGATCTCTCCTCTGGGTACCATGAATATCTGAATATCTATATATTGAGATATTTCAGTCTGGACTGTGCCAGAAAGTGTGGGGGGCATATTGCCATTCTTACATTATCTATGATAATAGCCATAAGTTTAACAAGTCATTCATGTTTTTTATATAAATCTGCTTTGCGTGTAAAAGTTCAAACGAACACTTATTCAGCTTTAAAAGCCAGTCTTTAAATTCATCGCCAGTTAGGCATTTCCATTTATCACCATTTTCGGACATACCATTCATGATATATGTCTTGCACTTGCATTTTCTTTTACTCTATTGCGTCCATAAAGCCTGTCTTCCCTGTTGCCACTCGGGTGTCATAAATCTCTGGGAACTATGCCAGAGTCTGTGGACAGCATCAGAGATGAAGCTGTCGGACTGAATCTTTGCATCTGTTTGAGCGGATCATATCGTGAGAGAAAGAGGAAGGTGCATCGTGTGGTGGGGTGCGGGAGAGAAAAACTGAAGTGGTCAGTGAAAGCAGACCAAACAGGGACCAAGTGAGATCGTGGTAGAGTTGTAAGAGGAGGAAAGTGAAGTGGGATAGGAGGAAGAAGGGGATGATGGGAATGGAATGAGCACAGAATTGTTTCAAGATGTGAGAATTTTGGTGTCGGCAAGAGGTTAACAGCTGTTTTGAACTAGGATCAGCGCAAAGGTCTTCACAAAGTTTGAATGGGAGCCACTTTTGTTGGAATAGGTCATATTGGGAGTCGTGCATTGTTCAGTTGTCTGCGTGTTGATCCCCAGATGTTCACATCCTGAGGTCGGTGGGTGTGCTGCAGGCCAGGGCAGAATGTTTGCAATATTGATAGATACCGCTGTATGAAAAATGTATGAAAAATCACATGTAAATAAAAAATGATGTAAGGTTCAGTGCATTAAAATGTGTTAGAACGTGTATTCATTGTAGTTATCGTTACAGTTTGCTCAGATTCATTCACAGTATTTTAACAGCATACAAGTCTCTATGGCCATCTCATCACTAGCAGCTAATTCTGAAATATCTATCATTCCCTGCAGGAATATAATTTGGAGTTTGCCTTTTGATAATAATTATCTATTCAACAGACATAAAATACCCAGACAAGACACAACGCTACTCATCTTGGGTGATCTTGTCTGATGCTTATGTGGAATTTAATTAACCTCTTAAATTCTTCATTTTCACCCGTAATCTCCTCTGCAGTCTCCTCTACTTTAGAAAATGTGCACTGTATTAAAGTATTACACATATATTCTGTTTCTACTAATTCCAACATTTCCTTGGACCTACCAAATGCATACACTGAATAAACTATTCAAATCCGAGGCCTTTTTTTTTCTTGGTTCATCAAATTTGAGTCAAGAGTCTGTGAAGACATCTTGTGAATCGTTTTATACACCTGCCATGATCCATCTGTTTGATTGATTTTTTAAAATAAAGTCGTGGGGGTTTGAACAATACTGTTAACACAGTATAAGAAAATAAATTAGGATTTGCTATCACGGTGGGCAGATAATTTATCAGCAGTTTGCCAGGGTTTATGGTGATGTTATGGTGTTGCAGCTGTGACAAATACACATAGCGTTATCAAGGCTGAATGAGCACTGCGACATCGTTAAAATTCACACGCACACACTTCAGTTTATTTATCTGGAGTCAACAGATGTTCTTAAAAGCACAACAATGTCTCAATATCAGGGGAATTTAAGCAAAGGTTTTCCTCTTCATTTTGCGTCGAGCTCACCTCAGTGTGATTGACAACACCTGAATGACTGGTACTCCGCTTGGCAACGCACATCAGTCCTGTCATTATTTGCTGAAACAGCACCGAGTAGGTGGTGAATGGTGACTGTCAGTCATTTGAAACCGGAAAAAGAAATGTAACTGCTTAGCTTGTTTCTATTTCATTTTGGCCTGTAAGTAATGCAGTGCCCATTTACGCACTATAAATATATGGGCCATGAATTTCATCTTGACATAATACAGGAGGTGAGCTCAACCTGATAATCTATGGGAGCATATGTGCTTAATGTAACCCTCCAATAAGAGAACCAGGGGTGAACGTTATTCTTCCTAATTTACGGACAACTCTTTTTGATTTAATGGTTGTGCTGTCAGGTCGCATGGGTGAGATTTTCATCATAATGGTCTAGATAGGCTTATTCAATACCGTGCAGGTGCTAAATATGTCTGCATTTCATCTTCTTACCTAATAGAGTATAATTTTGCCTGCTGATTTGAAAATAGCTGTGATATATATATATAAAATTGTATTTTTTATTCGGCCTGCTGAGATAATGAGCAGAAGGCACGGAATGGGTCACAATAAAATGTCAGCTACTTTTGATGAGATAACCCCAATTAGTTTGTGAAAAATTGTAATCATAAATATTATCAACCATTAGATATTGTTTTATTGAACTCTCTGCCGTGCATTAGCATGAAGCTTTTTTTCCGTCAGTCCATTGTCCTGCGTCAATCTTGCTGACAGCAGGAGCAGCTGGAAAGTTTGCGACACGGAGGGTTTCCAATCGTTCTCTGGTTCCAATAATAGACCTATCTCTTTAACACCGAGTTGCCACTGTGATTTCAGCGCACCTGCAGATGAGTCTGATGAATAGGAAGATGCTCAGCAGGTGACTGCTTGTGTAGCAGGGACTGGATAATAACGCTGCGAGGTGGCGGAGGAGTAGATGGAGGGGGTTTTGGGTGAGGTGAAAGAAGGATGGAGGATGGAAGATGAAGAAGATGAAGATTGTTTTCTGTAACTCTGAGCTGCCGAGTTGTTGTAATTCACTGTGATCCTGGGTGCCTGCATTTATCTTCCTTAATTACTAACCTGTAGTCATAAGATGGCTCTTTGCAGAATGAATTGTGTGCCTGTGTGTGTGAGTGTGAATAATGAGGCTTAAGTGGATCTGCATGTTGTAATGAGCTTTGTAGAGTGATGAGTGGAATTTGGTTGTTGGGGTAAGTAGTTTGACAGTCTGGAGGATGACAGGAAGCCTGTAAAAATCTACAGATGGGGAGTGATTCGAGAGGAGATGAACTTCTGTTGATTTGAAGTTTCATACTGAAGTCAGAAAGAGAATGCACTGTGATTGTTTTAAAGACGCGAGCACGTTTGCGCTTAAAGAATTCGCTGTCACAGTGCTGGTCTTCGAATTTAATATAAATCTGCGCGTCACTTATGAACTAACACACCCAGTCAGAGCAGTGAAGGCGTCTTTCTTTTACAAGGCGGTCTCTGGTGTATTACTGTACGAGGGGACTGCCTGCTCAGCAATACTCTCGCTTCTGTCAGAGCACTGCAGAAAACACTCGCCTGTGACAACAAACACCACAGCATCTAGTGAAGCAGTAAAAACAGCAGCGTTCTTTGTGAATTTAGGCGGCCTTCAAGGCCTTCCTTGATGGGGAGCCTCTTTTTGATGACTTTGTGGAATTCCTTCACTCCGGTGTGGCTTTTCTGGATTGTTCTGAAGCTGCCTGTTTAAGTGAAAGCTTCCCACAGTCATTGTGCTGGGTTGTTTTCTTTCTGAGCACACTCTGAAGTAAATCTGTAATTTCTTTGATTTAGTCGGGAACTGGCTCCCAGAGACGAAATAGTGGTGAGTTGCACTCGCAGTACTCTTCTGTGTGAGTACAACTTTGTGGCAACGCTTAGATGTTACATGGGAACTTTTTACACCCTTACATCAAAGCACAGCAACATCTCTTGGATCAAACAAAGCAGCGAGAAGATCTCAGTCAGTGTGACGTGCAGTGGACAGTCGTAACATCAAGTTTTTTTTTGCCTCATTCGGAGGAGTTATGGTGTTTCTGACTCACGCGCTTGTCTTTGCGGACCTTTACATTAAATTTGCAGGTTTAACCGCAATCACAGCCAACCCCCGAGGTAAACCACCAGTCACTGAATGAATCCTCTGACGCACCAAATGCTCCTCGGCAGTGAAGTTGGAACAGTAAACTGCCCTAGCTGTAGGAGTAGGTGTAATTATAATTGTGGTTTACAACTGGCAAACTTGTTGGTAGTGGTTCCAGCATTCCAATTCAGCAATCACCATCCGTGTCTGAGTAACACCCATCCACCCACACAAGTTAGAAGTTGGCTGCTCATTTAGTGTTGGCCTGAGATAGTGAACCGATGAGTTGCCTTGGCAACTTTGGTCCTAAAATAATCACAGAATCTATTAAATTGGCATGGTGCAAGCAAATTCTGTCGTTGAATTAATGAGCGTCTACGCGGGCTCTTTTGGGGAGATTTTTTTTAATGAAGAGTTAAATATTTTAGCAATCTTCAACCCATTTCTTGTTCATAATGAGTGAAATAAACATGTTTTGGGAAAAGGTGTTACTCCATGAATCTTGTGCAGCATTTTCTCCGCACGGTACATTATGTGTTTTTCTGTATAATAAGATATGAGTGTTACATACAAGAACAAGAGGTGGTTGAAATCCACCAGCAGTGCACCTATTTTTATGAGATGTGATAGACTTACCCCGCAGCAAGGAACAGAACATTTTAGAGAATGAAAAATGAAATTCCTACTTTATTCCACTCTTTTTTTTTTTTCCTGGGTGACTGTCGAGCATATCTAATGTATGCATCGCATTATTTTTTTTCCCCCCCATGAATGCTTTGTAACATAAAATATTTCTGATATTTCCAGTAACATAATTAAAAAGTTCTGAATCACTTATCTGAGATCATCAGAAGTTAATTCTGAGTAAAGGAGCATGTTTTGTTGGAGACTTTTTCCTGTGTGCAGAATGCGTAATGAAATGGAAAAACAAATGACGTGCTTAGGATGTAAGTGATAATATGAATCATCAAGGCTGCCAATCAAGAAGTCTTACGAAGCTCCCCTCAGACAGAGAGGAGGAACAAATGGCACGTACAGACAAAATAAAATGCAGTGTTATTTGTGTATTTGTGTAAAATGTGCCCGTGTAAGCAAGCCTTTTTTTTTTTTGCCCTGAATCAGGACATTCAAACAGCAGAATCTCACATGTGTATCTGCTTCTCTCTCCAGGTGAACACAGCCATGCATGAAGCCAAGCTGGTGGAGGAGTGTGATGAACTAGTGGAAATCATCCGCCAGAGAAAACAGGTCATTGCTGTGAAAATCAAAGAGTCCAAGGTGAAGTATTCCCTTTATACTTTTTCAGCTTGTCTGCCTGTCGTTTAGCGGTAGCCAGGTAGTGTTCTATGGGGTTTTTCCCTGAACTGAACAACAACAATGCAATGAGATAAATGTGGCTAAAAGCTCCATATTGCACTCCAACCAATTGGAATTTACATGTTTGAGTCATATAAAGGATTTTAATTAATGTTGTTTTAGCTTTATGACGTGTTTATTTAATTCGCATTACATTTCTTACTTCTTAGTGTATATATTTAGTTCCACCTCACTGCCATTTGATGCAGCATCTCAGCTCCGGGTCACAGTCCACTGGTGAAGAAACAACGCTTTTGTACAAGAGAATGAATATGACAGCAGCAGTGCCATGTACAGAATACATCTCCCAGGTCTCTCCTTGTTTTTATGAGGCAGCCTCCGTAGTTGCCCGCTTGTTTACTCAAACACACATGGACGCTTTAGGAGAAACGGAAAAGACAAGAGAGGAAAAACAGAGAGAGAAGAAAGCAGCAGCAGCCCCTCCCATATGTAAGCAGCCACAACCTGAATGTGCATGGAAAGAATCTGAGATGGCAGCAAAGACTGCTGCGAACGTCTCACTGCTGTGTCAAACAGTCCAGAACTAAACATCTACGAGTGCGGGCCCATGCGTATACGAGTGGCTGTATCTCCACGGGTGCCCAAGGTTTCAGGACAGAGGCAAACTCTGAATCTTCCCCCTCCCAGAGGTGACATTTTAAGTGCTTGTGGAAGATCCTCTGAGGCAGCAAAAGAGCTTTGTCAAGAGATGAAAGATTTCCAAACGCTGAACACAAGGACTGAAATAGTTGCGTTTGTGCGGGTGTGGGTGTGTGTGTGTGTTGGTATGTGTGACAGTGTGTCCGCAGTGATTGCAGACAAAGAGCAAGGCTTGTCCTCCTGAGAGTCTGGGTCTGTAAAAGGACTGTCTAGAAAAGGCTAGAGCGGTGAAATGCAGGAGACGGAAGGAACAGACACAGAACACACACAACACCAGAGGAGCCCTTGATTGATGTCGGCCTGCAGGTGATGCGTTAATATCGGAGGCCGTTTACGGGTCAGGGAAGATGAATGAAATGCACCTTGAGTAATTCAAATAATCACGGGTGTGTTCAAATGGATGTTTGCCTGAGAGGAGAGGAGAGACCGTGAAAGGTCAGGTAAACGCGGGTCGTTTTAGGAGTTTTCACCAAACAGCTAGTGTTGAGGTGTTTCTGTTGAGGACAGTGTAGGAAGCTCAGAGGTGACTGCAACAGAATAACAGGATTATGCAGGCGTGATCATGGTGAGCAGGGCTGTGAAAGGTGCTCCTATTCTTTCTCCCGCTCGCCTCTTAATAAGCTCTGTCTCTCTCCAAGGAGACTCTGCAGTCATGCCTAATCTCTCCCTGCCCAAACAAAACATACTCTATTCCCCCATATGTTCGGGTGTGTGCAAGACACCCTGCTTGTTTTCCATCATTCTTATTTATTTTGAAAACTACTTCTACAGCCTTAAGGATCAACAACTTATATCTGTTTGGGGTTTAAAATAAATGGTTTGATTTCTAAAAACAGCCATTATGTCATTTTTACCATCAGCTTACAAGTTCATGGCAGGTACTGTGTAAGACTGTCCTCACGTAATGACCCCTTGTGGCTTTGACAATTCTGATTTCTGTCAGAAGTAGCGTGATAAACCTTCTTAGAGCGGATGGCTGTGTGTGCAAAGCATGTGACATTGCCATGCAAGTCTACTGTTCACATTTGGCTTCCTACGAGTTGATTTAATGTAATAACCATCTTGACCCAAATTTCTTAAAGGATACCACTTGATACAACTCTCATTCCTATACTGTAAATGCAGTATGTAGCTAGAGCTAACAGCTCGTTAGCTTAGCATTAGGTCTGGAAACCAAAGGGTTCATCTCACAAATTAACATCCTTTTTGTTTATTCGTTCAGTCCATACACAAACCAAAACCTAAAAACTTTTCTTTTTTCTTTTTTTTGGCTCAGCTTCATTTTTTGTATGAATACGTTTTAACTTGTTATTGGTGACACTCCTGTTATACAATCAGCAGATTGGTATCTTTTCATAAAGTTCTCAGAAATCAAACTATTTCTTTGACTATGTTTTTGTGTCAATTTCACACACATTTGACACACTTTGATCCACAAAAATAATTCCAAAATTTTATCTGTTATGTTATTTAGTAATCCATTCTAAACTGAACTGCAAAATAAAACATTTAAAGAGTGTAATGCAGAATGGAACAGATGGCTTCGTGACATAAGGTACTGAGGAACAAACTGCCCATAAAGTTGGAATAATTTTGTTTTCAGACACATTCCTCTTTTTATTCCTAGTTATACACATCAGTTTAATTGTGGTTTCATTTTCACTCCGATATGTTTGGAAGAGATTGATTAATAAAGTTCTGAGAAGATACATTTTATCTATCAAGAATAAGTCACACTGTCACAATCATTTCATGAGAAGAGGTAAAAATATGTTATTCCAACTTTATGGGCAACAGTGTATGATACTGGTGGGTTGGCGTTACTATATTGAAGCAAAATAGACTTCAGTTATATGTCAGTTTTAGATGAGACAGTTCTCACGAAGTAAGAAGCTCACATGCTTGTATACACACACACACCTACACACACACAGACTGTGCCATATTGTCCATTATTCCAAGAGAGAGAGGGAGTAATCATCTCTAAAATTGTGTGCGGCATATGTTGCCAGTAATAACCCATCCATTAAACCAGTCTCGCTTGTCCTCTCTGTGCGGTCAACAACCTTCTAAAATGACATTTATAGTGACAACAGATTATGGTGGACTTGGTGAAAGAACAACTAAGGCGTCAGTTGAAAACTCCATTAAGTCGCCGGCCCAGAGAGGTTTTCTAAGTGGGGTTAGCATTCCCAGCAGTAGCAGGCGAGAGCACTGCTAAATACTAAATAAATACTGTTTTGATTCCTTGAGAGCCTTTGATGGCAAGCTCTTAACCCATTGTCACTCAGTGTTTTTTGTTTTTTCTGAATTCTTATTTGCATAATTCAAATTATGGTAGTGGGTAATGGTTTGCACTGTCACCTCACAGCAAGGGTCCTGGTTCAAACCTAATGTGGGCACTTTCTGTGTGGAGTATGCATGTCCTCCATCACTCCAGGTACTCCAGCGTCCTCCCACAGTCTAAAGACAAGTGGTGACTAAATTGTCCGTAGGTGTCAATGTGAGTGTGAGTGGTTGTTTGACCCTGATAAAGATAAGCAATTACAGGGGATGGATGGATGGATGGATGGATGGATGGATGGATGGATGGATGGATGGGATGGATGGATGATTTAAGCCCTGCTACAAAAACATGTTGCTGAAAATAGAGATGACAAACTCAAACTCGGGTACTACTCATCATTTCAAATGCTTCTTTTCTTTTTCTTTTTCGGTAGTCTTTAGATTTTCAAACTCTTAGCTAGGGCTGAAAGTATGCTCCTTTCAGGCAAAGAAGGAACTTCACTGTTTGCCATTTAAAAGTTCAATTTAATCATCATTGCTGAGATGCACCCCATGCTTATGCCACTATTTTACTGTGGAGCTCACCTTTCGCTGACGGTCTCGAGGCTCACAGGCAGCCTGTGTTATTTCCTGTAGAGACTTTCATCAAACTAAGTTAATTTGAGGAATCAGGATATGAGGCGTAATGAAGATAAATGGATTACTTTAATTTCAAATTAGCGTAGAATGGCTTCCTTATGGTCAGTCGGAAATTATATTACTGTACGCCCACTGACAAATTACAGTCAAAATGGACTGCAATACAAAACCTTGTGTGTGTGCGTGCATGTTTTTGTATCATGAGCTTGAAGCCTTATCTGACCGACCTGTACATCACGGTTGTAATGCTGACGATAAAATATGTCAATATGGGCATTTATGGCTCTGTTCTCACTTGGTTTTTCGAGACCTGGTACTTGTGCTGGTTCACCTGAAATATGTCCATCATCCATTTTTACCATATGTTTCTTTTTAATAGACAAACACATACAGTACAAATGTATCAGAGAGTAGCATGTGCCCCTTGACCTTGCCCCTGACTGTTATTGTATCAGAGTACTATTATGCTGTTCGCCTCTGCCCTTCCATTGTGCAACAGGTTCATAAGGCCAGTGTGAGAATAAAGAGCCGGTGGGTTTTCTTCAACTCTGACCCCTACAGTCCATCCTCTCTGCTAAACTCTTGGTGTCTTCCTGTCTCTGTGTTTTCCTGTCTGTGTCTATGCATGTACTGTATCTGCATTACTGTGCTTCTCCATGCAGTCTAGAGATTTACTGTAGCGTGTGTGACAGCCATCTGGCACAAGGTGACAGAAAAGGCAGGGTCACGATTTTTGGCGAAGCCAAGTATAGAATGGCATCCTAATGCAGATTGTATTTCCTCCTTTCATCGAGGCCACATGTAAGCTTTGATAATGGCATCTGCTCACTGTTGCTACAAGTGAAAATAATTTCCCATAATTCGAAGATCTGACAAGACAATTTTTGATCAGTGTCCAATGTATTCGATATCTATCCAAGATTCCCGCAGAGGGCTTTTATGTTCGTTTTAGTGTTGCTGCTCTCTTACAGTAATTAAACTGCAACTATATCGATCGAGTCTGCCATATGGAAACTTGCTGGTTTCACCTTTCTCAGGGGGTGCAACCAATACTGAATAATTTAGAGCAATTTGGCAGCAAGGCGTAATTATGTTTTCTGACAGTGTTGAACATATTTGTGGATCAGTCACAGTGACCAAATTGTTGTTCCACATTTGAGAGACATTTTTGGAGGTGCATTGAGCTCTGAGGCACTTTTTTCCAAATTTGTGCAGTAGAGAGAAGATGAGTCACCAAGAGATGAAGAATTATAGATGAATAACTCTGGAGAACTAAATTTATTTAAGTTTTGGAAGCAGTAACAAAAAGCATTTGTGCATAGGAGAAGAATGTGGTAGTTCATATTTGACTCGACCAGGTAACATTGTGTTGGTATTGTTGTCCAGCCACCAAAACAGTGATGTTTAAAACTAGACCAAATAATATAAATCATGTACTGTGCTTGTGTGTGTTTCAGGTGATGAAACTGCGCAAGTTAGCTCAGCAGATTGCAAACTGTCGCCAGTGTCTGGAGCGCTCCAGTGCCCTCATCACACAAGCCGAACAGAGCCTGAAGGAGAACGATCACGCTCGCTTCCTCCAGACTGCCCGAAATGTAGCAGAAAGGTGGGTAATGTAGTGCTTAGACATGCTGTACACACATCTGCGCGCACAGAGTGAGGTCAGAAAGTGATGCAGATTTTACTGCATGTTCCTATTTTTTTTAAAAACGAGGGCACACATGCATAAATGTACTTCAAATCAAAAAAGACATCCCCCGGATCTCTCCGGATGTTTGCCCTCTGTCGCATCATTTTATCCACCCCCATCACTGAGCTGTAGTAGTTCTTTGTGTGTGATGCAGTAAAGACTGCTTCCAGTTCATTTAATTAATTATATGTACAGACTCAAACAGTGTATTAAATTAATCTAACTACAGCATTCACTTGTCTTTGTATCCTGTTGCACTGACACTCGTGAAAGTGTGTTCGGTAATACATAGTTGTTGAAAAGATCTAAAACCCCTGCTCTACAGCAAGTTTGCCTCCTGCTGAAATCAGCACAATATCAAAGCTATGTAGCTCCTGCGATCAATGTCAGGCCTCTGTTGAAAATCATCTATTACCTAAAGGGCCGGCTCTGCAGTTTCTCTATCCACCTGCGCACTTTCTGCGCACTGTCATACCTTCATCCCTTCCTCCCTCCGCTGGCTGGCAGCCTTCTCACTCTTTCTCTTGCACATACAAAGGTCTGTGCAAAAATATGCAGCTCGTGTAGCACCTTTTATGCGGCTTTTTTTTACAGCACTTGGCCCAGGCCCTTTATTGACCGAAAGGGTTCTCTTCACTGAGGAACAGAAGTCTCAAGGACTTGCACCGGTCTGTGCTCAGCTCTGCTGCTGCTCTGTAACCCTGCCAGGACTGTGCTGGCTCCTGCCACAGTGTGTCAATGTGGGTCTGTGTTCATGACGGGCCTTTTCCTCGCTGGTTGCTTTTCCTTTCCTTTCCGCTCTCTTAGCCCTCTCTCATCTTTTTTTGTTTCACGAACTCAACCTGGTGTCGCCTCACTTCCTTCACTTCTCTCCTCGCACTTTTCCCGCCTCTTCATCACCTCTCATTCTTACTTCTTTCTCCTCCCCTTTCTTCATCCCATCCTGCATCTCAGGCCCTCCTCTGCTCTTTCACGTGTCTACCGTTCGTTCTCCTGACATTTCCTTTTTCCCTGCTCGTCATGTCCTGATTGCTCCAAAAGGGTTGCCATGGCGACGGCCTCCTCCCAGGTACTCATCCCTGACGTCAACCTGAATGAGGCGTTTGACAACTTTGCCCTGGACTTTTCCCGAGAGAAGAAGATTTTGGAGGGGCTAGATTACCTAACAGGTATGTGTCCGTGTGGTCTGCGGTGAAAATCTACAGTTTTTACAGGAAATACTGTTTTTGTCACGAGAACACTTTAAAACTGTGTGGATAATATTCTCTGATAACCTAACATGCATGTAAGCGATATAACTTTTCTCATCTGTCAGTCTGGACATGCTGTACAGTTTCTATCACTTAAATCTGTCATTTCTTCTCCGCAGCATTCAGAGATGTTCTTTTTGCAAATCTAAATTTGTAGCTTTTGTTTTTCATTCTGAGTCAATCTGGGCATTGTTTCCTCCACATGTAGCTCCCAACCCGCCATCCATAAGAGACGAGCTGTGCACCGCCTCCCATGACACCATCACTGTTCACTGGACATCAGAGGATGAGTTCAGCGTCACCTCCTACGAGCTGCAGTACACCATCTACACCGGCCAGACAAATTTCATCAGTGAGTCATTTGCACGCAGACAGACACACACGCACACACACAGGTTTGGTTACACCAAAAATTAGACAAATTAAATCAGTAGGAGCTCATTATGAGAACTTAGAAGGAGCTTCACACAATTACATTTCAGCAATAGCCAGCGGCTATTCAGGATCGTTAATTTCAAGGTTTGGCCAAAAGGGATCAAATATGTTTTTGACCTGTTTTTAAATACATCAAAAAGAACTAGTTAAGTATTTTTTTTAGGTGATTTACAAAGGAAGTCATTCCTCATATAATAATTTAATCTGTTACATCATTAGAGAAAATGACCTGCGCGGTAACTTCAAAGACTAGAGATCAGTGGATTCTTCTGGCATCAATCGTTTTTTTATTCATCGTGTTTTCTTGTGAAACTTTGTCAAATCGAGAGCTCTTAGATGAGATTAGTAACATAACAAATGAAAAAGCTTGCAGATGAAAAGCTCAATTTCATTTATCAGCAATAAAACACAATATTGCTCCGTTCAACGCGATCAGGGGTTTTGCTTCACTTGGTCTGGTCTGACCAGTAGTTTTCGGTTGCTAATTTTAGGAATACATTGCTGTATAACCGGGATCATTGAGTCACTTTTCTGACTCAATGACTCTTAACTACCGTTATGCAACATTTTAGCATTCACTAGTATCCTGTAATTGAGACTTGTGGTTACATAATCTCACTTTAAGTCACCTGAAACCAGGTTCATTTGACTCACAAATCAAAACATGAGCACAAATACGGGAGAGCACAGTTCTATTAGTAGTATTCGCTAATGATAATGATTCCCCAGCCACTATAAAGATGTACACGCATACACAAAACATGTAAAGAAACACAAAGGAACACCAATCACACTGACCTTGTTGCACTGGCAAAGAGAAATGAATTGGAGCAGCACAATACTTTGAGTACTGCTCAGTCTTATTTTCATATGTTCAATATTTTATCTGAACCGTGTTGCATAAGCTATTTTTTTCTGTCCAGCTTTCGTCTTTGTTGTCCTCCATGCTTGTATTTATAGGGTGATAGAGCTGAGTTATCAAGACTACTTGTAATAAAAAATAGGGCATACTGTTATATCATGAGGGGATCCTTCGAAAAGATTTGCTGTTTAGTGTCTGCTTTTTGTTTAAGCGATGAAAAAAAAAGAATGCACAGAGTTCGGCTGCTCTCCGGCTCTCCCATTTCGCTTTATACCAAAGCTATTTAATGTTTTTCTAAAGGTGTTTTTTATTCAATGCCTTTCTTTTCACATTTGCACCATATAGAGCTGCGATTATATTGCAGTTTTCAGGAGTACGTCCTGGACTTGGCCAGATTTCAGATTCAACATCACCACCATGTGGCTGCCTATGCAGCCTTTAATGTTTGAGCTCGTAACTCCTGAACATAAGGCTCATAACACGTCTTATAGATTTTTACCACTCTTGAAATTGTTTTTCAGTCACTCATAGAGAATTATATCTGACCTTCACCAGATAGCAGAATGGGTCATATTTGTTTTCCCAGAATTTCAACTACATTTAAATGAACACATATATTTTATGTTATAGCTGAACTATCCTGCAAGTATATGTTACATTCTGCCCACCCTTCCATTGAATGACCATTAAAATGTAGTTTGGAGTCTTACTGTCGTTAGACTTTGCAATATTTAGACTATAAATGAAGGGAAAGAAAGACTACTGTGTAGGAGGAGAGAACAGGTGAAAATCTGAGTGGATAATGGTTACACTGGGGACTTGAAAATAACCACTTCGGCCACTGATATGAGGAGGATATGGTTAATGTACATAATCATGCACATTCAAGCATGTGCAAACACACCTGTGCCGCTCTCTCCACTTTCCCTCACTTTGATCCTTTCATCATCTCCTCTCTTCTCATCCTCTGTGTAGTCTGACATTTCTCCTTCTAACCACGCAACTCAAGTGCCCCAGCCATTTGCAACATCAGGATACATTTCAGCTGTGATAGACTGAGTGACTCAGATATTCAGCAGCCCGCTGCCACAGAGTCCTCCGAGATTCACGGGAGAAACTGAGAAAGAGAGAAACCCATTTAGCCTGCCACGCCACTTGAGTTTTTTACCATAGCATTTGTCTCTAACATTCCAAGTGGCTAAATGCTCCCACTCGAGCGCCATCCTGTCTCTCCTTTCCTCTCGGCTGGCCTCATCCTTCAGCCTTTGCCTTCGCTGTGAAGTGGGCCTTGTGAGGTCGTGCCTCCGCAGGTTCATCCAAGCACAGCGGCAGAAAATAGAATCAGCGAGTGAAACAAAATACCATGCAGAAACGTAAGCAGTGACATAAAATGTCAAAAGTGGCTGATGTCTGCACAGTAACTGTGGAGCTGCTACCTGTGGCCCTTTGCGAGTTACAAGTGTCTAGTGTCGTTGGCCCATTTGTTTGTCTGCAAACTGACATCTGCAAGTAATCTACTTCGACTGTACATTCACTCTGTAAACATTTGTTTTTCTCTCTAATTGCACGTAATTGATCGCTAATCGTCTATCCTCTTTTATACCGTGCTGTCGACTTCTGCAAAGAGGATCAAAAAAGATGGCAGGCATGGAGAGAAGAAGAGAGAAATTAAGACATCAAAACCAAGTGAAATTGCTGCTCATTAATTGGATATTTAGCTCCAATGATTGATTCATACTCTTTTGAGGTTGTGCTTTTATGTCAGACATTAGCTTCAGAGTTTATCCAAGGGTTACTCTTCAGCATATGGTTTCCCACTTAAACAGCGTTACTGAATTCAAAAGGTCGTAATTTTAAAAGAATAGTTTGGAGCCACTGGAGTCTCCAGTGGTTGCCAACCGTACAGTGAAGTCAATGCCCCCATCCAAGAAATAGTCCTGTATGTATAAGCACTGTATGTATATTTATGTGTATCATTAGTAATATTTGGGTGGCTGGATTAGGTTAACAGGATATTAAGTGTTCATTAGTGTAACTGTAGAGGTACCAGTTGTTGTGGAGAAATTACTGAAGTCAAAGGTCAGTGGTGAGGTCAGGAAGAAAGTGTTCAGAAGCCTCTGATGTCTTATGCTGTATTATTTATTAGCACTTGATCAAGGAGAATTAGAGACACTCTCAAAGTACATCAGAAGTGCCTGATTCAGTCTCACATTCTGCCCAACTCATGCTGGTGGATCGACTTTAAACAGATAACACCACAAATGTTATACACCCAGAATTAGTTAAAGGGAATGCTTTCACCAAGGATGGTGTCATTGTCAACATATTCTAGTCTGGAGACACAGATGTCTGTTTATGCAGATTGGAATGTCAATGGCAAGCTGTCTATTATGTCTAAGCATGCAGCACTAGAGTTCTTTGACCTTTGGCCACGACGGTGTTGAGATAGGATGGCACCTGTTGCCAAACAACTAATACTGCTGAGGACACGTGACTTTGTGTAACCTCGTGTAATGTGTCTATGTTTGTGCTTTTATTATATCCCATTTAAAAGTATACATGTGTCACTCAGAACAGGAATAGAAAATTCCATCACACCGGTAGGTGGATTTTGTTAGCTTTGGACAGAGCCAAGCTAGCTGTTTCCCCCTTCCACCAGTCTTTATCCTAAGCCAAGCATCTCCTGTAGCTGCAGCTTCAGATTAGGTGTAGGTGTCAAAATATTGTTTTAAAATTACTAAGAAATAATATTAAGCTAAAATAATTTGAAATAAACACATACATTTTAGACAGCTTGACTTACTTAGTCTTCTTAATCTTCACATCGTGGCTCCTCAGCCATTTTATTTTTTAGACGCATTTCACCAAAGCCAAAGAGTCTCAACATATTTATACACACCGGTTTTCATGCATTGCTCAGCTGCATAACAATCTTTCGAACAGAAGTCTGTACCTCCGCTCCCACCTCCGCATGACTTCGACCACTTTTTGTCTGATTTCTATTGCCAATTTGTACATTTTCCTGGGAGGCCTGCTTATTAACCACACTAGCAAGACCTCTGCCCGCTGACTCCAGCTGACAGCGTCATCTGTCTTTCATGTGTGGCCCTGCCCGCGGTGAAGTATTAATGTGATTATCACAGGTGAAAAGCTCTGTCGCAGCAGGCGCTGGGACAGCCCAGAGTTTTGGTAAAATCTCTCTTCCTTTGTATCTTGACAGGGCATCTTTCAGAGTGTCAGCGGGATCAGTCTTTGTAGCACGGCCTGATAAAATGTTAAAGAGGCTTCAATCATTGCAGGGAACCGGTCTGACAACAGTACGCTTATTAAAGTTATGTAGAGGTACCAAGAGATAGAACTCGATGTGTTTTATTGATGCACAGCTGCCTACACAAACACAGGCTGTTCCTTCAGAAGGAATAAACTCCGTACACACCACACACCCCTGCAATCACACACACACACACACAGTTACCATTAACTATATATTGCATCATCAAAGACAAACCCTCTTCCATTTCCAGGATACTTTGTTTTTCCTTTTCCCTTCTCATCTGTCCACTTCTGAGTCTGAACAAGACCGACGCAGGCACAAACAAACACACGCACACACACTGTACGTACAAAAAAAAACACTTCATGTCTGGATGCAAGACGCAAGCCGATCTATTTCCTCTCCCTTTTCCTCTCTCTTTTTTTTTTTACAATGGCACATTCAGTTACTGTTCCACACTTTGAAGTTGCAATGCTCTCCAAAGGAGCGTAGTCAGTGTCAAAAAGCCCCTTTTCAGTGGTAAAAGTAGTGATAGCGTATTGCTGTGTACTGACCTAATTTGATTTAGTGAAAAGGAGAGGTGTTATGGAGATCAAAAGCTTTAAAAAGTGGAAAGCAGCATGCAGTCCGTCTCCCTCGTCTTATCCCCGTATCTCTTTTTGAAAGCCCACATAACGCTGCAGCCTGCTTAATTTCTACAGGATGTGGCTGAAACGACAGGTGGGAGGCATCATTTTCAAAACTTCAAGGGACAGCTGTCTCAGTAGAACAACAAACTTGCCTTTTGTGTGGGGAAAAAAACACACAAAAAAAAGCTTTTTTGTTGACAGTGACATATTTGTAAGACCGGGCTGAAATAAAATGCAGATGAAGCTGCTGGCCGTCTACATACAAAATGGACATGCAAGGTGTCCGGGAGAACTTCCTCACGTTTTCTGTCTCCCATCTAAAAAGAGAATGAAAGCCCCCCGCGGTGTTTTCTTTGTCTGAGAAAAGCTCGCGGAAGTCTGCCGATATGTAAAGACATAGCCTTCACTCTAACTTTAAGAGTCCCCTCCCCTCATTCATTCTTAAAGCTGCCTCACTTTTAAAGGCCTTATTTGCGTCCTGTGAAGTATTTATATTTACAAGCAGACTCCTGGCTATTACTTATGCATGCTGTTGCCATCTTGTTCAATAATTCAGAACGCATCCTCACCAGAGGGGACAAGGCAGGCATTGCCCTGAGAGCTCTCTCCCTTTCAGGATTTTTATTTCCCTGCAATCCTGCAGCGGAGAGAGGGAAGACAAGACAATGAAAATGATTGTTATTCTACCTTCAGCTCTGGAAACATTAGCCTCAGCTGTAGTGCTACTAAACGAGATGCTTTGGTTGTTTGGGCGAGGGAATGTGCTCTGAATTTTTCAGGCGGGTAAAAGAAAATTTAAGTGTGGTGGTCAGTGGCTCTCTGTCTCTATCTGGTCATATGTTGGCACATAACAGAGGTATTAAGGTTCATTGTAATTATCTATTAATACTCCTCCGAGCTGTTACACAAACTAGCGTGTTTACAGCTGTACAATGCCAGTAAAGTGTGTGCAAATACAGACAAGAGGCAAATTTCACAGCTTATTTGTTTATTCACACATCAGCCGGAGGCGTACATGCAGCAGCATCGCACTCACACCAGCTAACTGTCAATTTATAGCGAGTTATAGTAGCAAATTAACAGTCCTCAACAGCCCTTCCCGTCTTTAATGTACGGCTTTGACCTTCTAGTGAAAATGTCAGCTTTAAAGTCAAACAAGCACCATTTCCTAAGCACACGTGTGTGGCGGGCCATTTCAGGTGAAAATAGCAGAAATGTTAATGTGTAAATTCATCCCGGTTATTTCACACAAGACTAGAGGCCAAAAGAGCACCTCATTGTAGCCGATCCTCCCCTCAGCCCTGAGCCGAGATTTACCTCTTTTTTTTTTCCCCCTTCACAGTCGGCTGCGGCTGAGAGACTGAAAAGAGTGTGTTTAGAAGCAGGTGACTGCAGAGCCAACCCAGCCGTTACTAACCCTGTGCTGCAAGCCGCTTTCAATCAAAGCGCCCACCAACTGGGGTCGCGTTGGTATTGCCCATGTTTCCATACATATGAACATTGAAGGCTATCACCCTCCTCAGCCCTCGGGCGCTTTCAGCATGCATTCACTTATCATATTGTGTAAGCACCTTGTTCCTAATGGGTTATAGATTCTTCTTAGTGAACGCGCAACATCGCCTAAGGGGAGCATCCCATGATAAATCTGATGGAAGGGTTATGGGGTGGATCAGTACATACATATAAATGTTGCATAACATGGAGGAATGTGTGATCTCTGAGCTTCTTAGCGTGTTCTGACTCACTTGAGCCTGAGAATTGTTTTTGCGGTCTTGAACGTGCCTGAAAAGAATCTCAGCAGGACCCACTGTATTTCTGCTTACCCTGAAAACATCAACGCAACTTGGTTACTCATGCTATGCCCGTCTGTGTGTGTGTGTGTGTGCGTGCGTGTGTGTGTGTTTCTGTGGATCTTCCAGGTTTGTACAACTCAGCAGACAGCTGGATGATCGTACCAAATATCAAGCAGAACCACTACACGGTGCACGGCTTGCAGAGTGGCACCCGTTATATCTTCTTTGTCAAGGCTATAAACCAGGCAGGAAGCCGCAACAGTGAGCCAGCCCGCCTCAAAACCAACAGTAAGTGAAGGCTCATGTGACACTCCTGCCTGCTTTATCTATGAATATTTACAAGCCCTGTTAACTTTTCTAATGTTTCAGATAGTAAATACAATTTGAAATGTTCTTCTTTCTGTATCATTTGTGCAACACGAGCTACAGGCTGTCGTTGTTAAAAGCTTTTCTCGGGGGGGGGGGGTTGTCTTTGATTTATAAATGAGTGAAGATTAAGTAGCAGATTTAGAACTCATTTGCTGTAGATTAGATTTTCATCAGTGGAAAAATATTTATGCGTTGCTTTTAGCTTACAGCACTGTTGAAGTATCTGCGCACAAGGCAATAATAAGGTGTGTATGAGAGGAAGAGCCTGACACGAGCGCCTCTGGTGCTGGACAGATTTCTGACACTCAAAAACAGTTCACTGCATGCTCCATGAGAGCTTTCCTAAATTATTATGAATAAAAAAGTATTACTTTAAGAAGTCATACTCAAGCATTTCCTGTTTGTAATGTCCACTTTATAAAAGCTGTGGTTTGACAGTTGCATCGCACACAATGAGAACAGAGAGTCTAGATATAAAAGCACGTTCTTGTCAAAGACCTAAATAGTTTCCAAGATGCCTTTGTGCATTATTATGGCTAAGGATAACACATTATTATGACTGTCACTTCAGTATAGCCACAAATGCTTCAGCCTCTGCTTTTGTTTCTTTTTCAGCGGGTTTGACAGCAGACTTTTCTGTATCTTAATTGCTTAAAGCTCATTGTTACCAGTCAGGTTGTAGTAAATGATGTCTCCTGTTATTTTGTTTTATTCCTTGACAGGCTTTACAAAATAGGAAAATATCATGATGTCGGTCCACAGTACATGACCGTGACATGTAGTGTTCAAATCCAACCTGCGGCCCTTTGCTGCATGTCGTTCCCCATCTCTCTCTCTCTCTCTCTCTCTCTCTCTCTCTCTCTCTCTCTCTCTCTCTCTCTCCTCTCTCTCTCTGTCTCTCTCTCTCTCTCTCTCTCTCTCTCTCTCTCTCTCTCTCTCTCTCTCTCTCTCTCTCCCCCCACATTCCTGTCACTCTTCAGCTGTCTCTGTCAAAAATAAACATTTTTGAACCAGTTTCATAAGCAACATGACATACTGTGTACATGCACACATGCATACATACATACAGGCCTTACTGGCTACAATTACTAAGTTTCAGTAGTTCTGGTCATGTTCATGAGGCGCTAATAGCAGAGTCAACAGTGCATACAAGCTGGTTCTTGCTTTATGTTCCTGTTCTGCGCCCTTGTCAGCTCTACTTGTAGGCTCACTTGTGCCACAGCAGATGTTTCAGGGATTAAACTTGCACCTCGCCAAACACTAGCACCTGTATTACTTGGATTTTAAAGAACTCCAGGCTGCTTGCCTCAGTCTGAAAAGAGTTGCACAAGAACAAGTGGAGAATGTCAATAGGTAGCATTACATTCCCCTTTTAACACTTACTTACTATTTTTCTGTTTCTATTTTTCTATCCTATTGCTTCTCTCTCTCCGCCTGGCCGAGCTACTGAGTTTTTTTGTTTTGCAGTGAGTCTGACATCTCCTCTTCTTCGATAGACACTCCATTCCACTTTGAAACGATTATGTTTAACTGACACCTTCTCTGCCCTGTTTCTCTGGTTTGCTGCAGAATCTAGTCCTGTCCTTGAACTCTGCGTTTCTTTTATATACCTCTCCTTCCCTGTAACAGTACAACAGTGAGTAAGAATGAAGAAAGCAGCTAAACAAAACAAAGGGAAACAAAATCCGAGTCAGTACGCATTGAAGCTGGTTGAGGCAGGAGTGGATACAGTGAACGTGATAACGTATGCATATCAACAGAGAAAACATACTATAAAGACTGCTCAACAAAGGTACCGGTGTAGAGGATAACAAACCAGTTCAAGTATAAGATGAGGTATTTCTAATTTGCTTTAATATTCCTCACCAGGATGCCGGGCTCAGCTGTGGCACATAAGGGTTAATACCTCAGCAATATAGCTAATTTAGGATCTGCCTCAAGGGTGCTCAATAAAATTTTAAAATCAGTCTTAAATTGCAGCAGCAGTGCAGTGAAGCTAAAATTGAATTGATATGCCAGCCCTTCTTAGCTGCTGTCGGGAGTCTGGCTCTGGTATTTAGGATTAACTGTAATCTGGATACACTCTTCTGGGTGAAGTAGGTGTGTGTGGAAACTGCAGTAGTCAGGGGATGATCTCGCAGTCTTTCACTGACATAAAACACACACCCTTTCTTTCTCACTTTACTGTTACTCTTGCTCTCAAGCTATATGGTTCGGTGAGCAGGGGGTCCAGAATCTGAAAACAATATATTTATTATCAGGTGTGGGACAAGAGGATTGACCAACCTAAGCCCAATAATGTATACTTCTGTAATAACCATGTAATGCCAATGTGCCAAATGACAATGTGAAAAAAAGTGGGAATGATAAATCCATTGTTCGGGGTGATTAACTTACAGACAATTATCACTTGAATCTGCAGTTCTCCTCGACTTTACAGCGCTCATTCTTTGACTGTTCCAATTTTACTGTTCCGGTTTTCTCTCAGCTTTCAAAGCGTTGCTTTTGGCGGCAGCAGGCAGATTTTAAAACCTCCCCTATGATATGGGTGGGCAGTGGATAATTTTAGATTGAGATTGTAATCTAAGACATCCACAGTCTACTTTTCAGGCAAGTCGTAGACACTGCGGTATTTAATGTCCTCTGACTGACTCACTGACCAGCATATCTGCACATGAACAAACCCATAGAGTGATGTAGTTGACTAGATGGCCATGCTGAGTGGACAATTTCTTGGGTAATATATCGTAAACAGTGCAACTGAGTTTCGAGTATTTGAAAATGATTATGTTATGTTATGATTGCGAACTGGTCAGTTCACCCGCCCCAATTGTACTCTACCTGCTCAGCACTAAACAGCAGACAGACACAGTTAGAAAAAAACATTTTCGCAAGCAGCACAGCTGCTGATGTACTTAAAACTTTATGAGACCAAATTTGATTAGAACGCAGTACCTGCTGTTGTTATTGAGTTGATATTAAACTGTTAAAGCATCCGTTTGTTAAAGTTTTGCCTCTACGCGGTAGTCTGCACTTTATATATACTGTATGTGTGTAGTCCATGTAGTTAGCTCAGTGTGTTTGTATTAGATCTGAGATTTGAGTTGACAGCAAGATGGTAGCATACAGTTAATACACTTAAAAGTACTCTACTCTCTCCTTAAATGACTTAAAGTAAAATCATCCATGCTAATAGGACGCATAGGCATAGTTTGGAGTTTTGTCCCTTTATGTTACCAATTAAATATATTTTATAGTTGATTGTGTCAGGGGCCCTCTAAAGAGAGCTCTGCCCCCTCTCCATCAGTGTATTTGATGTTGCCATCTGGCACTTTGAAACGAACCCTTCATCCATCAAATATCATCAGGCCCTCTCATTTGAATCTCTGCCCCCCCCCCAAGTTAAAATCTTCTAGACACACACGCTGCCTGTGGGACATGGCCCATGTCAGTACTTTAACTCTTTTTTTACGGCATTAGAGTGGATTACTGCCTCAGTGCGATGTGGGGGCGACATTCAGCCGGGGAGTGTTTGGAGGTGAAGTGCAAGGTATCTGGAGCTGGCAGTCAGCTCACTGTCACTAACGCTCCTGACTCTTACTGGGCACAATATAAATAACATTGAGTAGCACTTCAATTTATAATGTCCTCCTTTGGCACAGACAAGTGGGATGAGTGCAGTACAGTATAGGTATTATTTTTCATCGTCAGTCTCACTTCTGTCTCACTCACTCCAGTTCAGTTTATTGAAGCTTTATAGCCTTTAGTGCCATTTCAAGTTAAGAATACGATGCTGAGGCGTATACATAACTAGATGAAAGTGAATAATTCATACAATGAATACATAAAAAGAAAAAAAATACATAGCACTAAAAGTAATATGCAGATTCAGATTATTCTTCGGACAGTTTTTCCACATTACACTTTCACCAAAGAGGGTCTGAATAAGCTTTTCTTCATTAGCGAGACATGTAAATACATCTGTGTTTCCAAAATATAACAAAGAAGAGGACAGCGGATAAAAGAGAACAAAACAACATTCATCATTACAAAAGATGGTTATATAAGAAAATAGCTATGAACAGTGGTCAAGTAAGATCATCTTACATCCACTGTGATCGTTTGTTCAAGTTAATGTGAGATTAAATTTTAAAATTTGACCAATTACACAGAAAATAAGCAAGAGCTGCAGTTTGAAAGAGGAAACCTAGAAATTGCTAGATAAATACAGAAATGAAATCTGGATGGTTGGTTTTTTTTTTGTTTGTTTTTATCAGCGTAATAGGGAAATGTTGTGAAGGTTCTGGGAAGTCATAAAAAAATATTTGACGTGTTTTCTCATAGCACATAGTATTATTAAACTTTGTTATTGTGTTTAGGCACTGAAGGCACTTGGTTGAGGTTAGGAAAAAACAAATCTTTGTTTGGTTCTCATTTGTCAAAGTCCTGCTCTCTCTGCAGGCTATCCACCTCGCCTCTGCATCCAATACTATCTAGGCAGCAATTACACTTCCAGACATAATGTATTTGCTAAAAATAATAATAATAATAATTGTACTGTAAAAATTGTATCTATGAGACAATGTCAGTGAAATCTAAATCTAAATCTGAAAAAATGGAAAACATCATAATCTGGCCTCTACAGGCTATTAGCACGGTACAGTAGGTAGTGTAGTGCAGTGCTTACTGCTCTCCTGTCTCTTTCCTCTTCGACTCCCATTTTCCTGTCCTTCCTCCTCTTCTCTGGCAGTCGGTGGAGGAGAGCTTGTCCACCCACAGCCAAGTTTGTTCCAAGCCTGTGATTGGCACTCAGCGATTTTCTCTGCTATAATGGTTTAGACAAGCCATCAACAAAAAAAATTTTAATATTTTTATCCATGATTGAGATTTTGTTTTTGTTTTCATCGTGGCACCTGCATCGTTCCTGTTTGCGCATCTATCACTTTGCTCACACGTCTTTGTCCCTCGTTCTTTCTCTTCTCTCCCACTCTCTCCTCCTTCTTCCTCTCAAAAACGGGTATTCAGATTAAAGAGCCTCACTCATCCACACATGTGAAGCTAAGCAGTGTTAAAATAGGTCATAACAAAACTGATCACAAATATCTCACTTTGGCTTTTTTTTTTTTTTTCCTGTCTCTAGACTCGGCTGCTGTACGAGCTTTAGTAGGAAGCTTTCTGGGACCCACAAGTTCTTTCCTTGCACTTGAAGTCTCTCTTTCTGTCAGTAGCTAGATCGGAGGGTTTAGCTGTCATATTTTTTAAGATGAGAAGCTCTGGAGACTAAAAGCCTAAGCTCATCATATTTCAGGCAGAGTCTTGCAAAGCAAATAACACAGTGACAAGTTGAACAGATACTGGAAAGTCATGCATCACAACCTTGTCTGCTCAAAAGTAGTAACTCCTAAGCACACCCCCAAATGCTGCACTGTAAAGTATATGTGTAAGACAAAATGAAATGCAGCAAACGCTGTCAATACGGCGCCATGAAGTGCGAGCACAGGCGAGCACGCTGGTGCTTTGGCATCGTGTTCTTTTTAAATTGCTGCACTGAAACGTGCGAACGTACAGATTTCACAGCATAAATCAAAACAGTTTTCTCTCACACAGATGTTGCAGGTGAATAAATTGCTCTGGTTTCATCTCAGCGGACGATATATGCAAATGAAAAGAACGTGTAATCCTCAAGGAAAAGTTCCTTCGAGCACCTGAAGTTGTGCAACTTGATCCGCATGCCCCACTCTGCTTAAGAAATACGGAAAGAAAATTTGTGGGAATTTCATACTGGAAGTTTGTCCAGGACTTCGAGAAGCATTGTAATAAAATCTGCTCTCTCATGCAGCGTCTTCTCTTGGCCTCAGACTCTCCATGTTCCTCCTCCATGTCCCTCTCTAACCCCTCTTTTGGCACACTGTCCTCTGTTACCCCTGGCCATGGCATATGATCTCTTCTTGGTGCGATTTCTTCAATCTTCATGC
This sequence comes from Nibea albiflora, assembly GCA_014281875.1. Lineage (NCBI taxonomy): Eukaryota > Metazoa > Chordata > Actinopteri > Sciaenidae > Nibea > Nibea albiflora. The sequence goes on along the minus strand of CM024791.1, from coordinate 12,299,644 downwards.
CATCTGTCGATTCATCCCAGTGGTAAAGCTTTCCATCTCAAGATGCCACAACTTTTGTTCTCATGGCAAAAGGACAGGCCAAACGAGCCTTGCTGTAATCCCACACAGATTTACACGAACCCAAAGAATTTTTGTCTGAAAGAGGGGTAGAGAGGGGGGGGGGGGGACAAAACAATGTTTTGCTGCTACAGCTTATGCCTTCAAAGACCGTGCTCAGCATCGCCATCAGGACACCTGGAATAACTTCATAGCTCGAAGAAGCTGGGCAAGAGAAAAGGTCAAAGTCAGCAATACATGTAGAGATGATTACATTTCACAGCAGCTGAGGCAGCCAAATTAACCCAGACCACCTTAAATATTAGTTTAAATATGTTCTGCTTATCCAAACTAAACTTCAAATCTAGTTAAGTTATACCAAAAAAAAAAAAAAAAGATGAATTGCTTCAAGTGATTTTTATTGTTTACCAGACCTGCTACTCATCTGCTTCAGGCTAGCGACTTGAGGCTACATTAGCTATCACTTAACTGTCAGTGGTCGAGTTGTATTATGGGTAATTTAGTCACCAGGCTTTTCGAGAAGAATGCATAAAAAATGACACTTCTGATGTTTGTTATTAACTGTCCACGGTGACTCCCATATCGCTGTCAAAGTGCAATGATAAATTGGTGGAGTGCTCTTTAATGGCTTCACACCTCTGCCGTCGTCCTGTCTCGTGCGATTCACTTGGCTTGATGGAGACAACGTTTAAAAACGCGTTGCGAAGTCATAAAGCTCTCACAGGCTTTTTTGGGTCACTCCAATCTCACTCCAATGAAACCACTTATCAAACCCTGAGTGGCTCAAAGTGAACAGTGGCACTAGTGCCGTAGAATGTACCAAAGATGTATCACTGCTGGATGTTCACAGCCAACATGTGAAGTAACTCACAGCTTCCTGAAGCAGGTATGAATTAAGTATGACGAAAAAAAAGAAGGCAGTTAAGAGAGAGTGCGTGCACGCACGTATGGGTGTGTGTGTGACCTTTTATTGCTATGGCCATATCTCGGAGTGAACTGTGACCAGGTTTCTACATGTCTTTCTTCTACAGAGCGAGAGAGGATAAAAGTTGATGAAAAGTGACAGACTGAAAGTGAGAGAGGGAGCGTGTTGGGTGAAAAGAAGACACCAAATGGCTCTTTGCAGGGATGAGTGTCTGCAGACATGAGTGCCCTCAGTCTACCCATTAATACAGTCCAGGCTTGAGTGCTGCACATACTGTAGACGGGCAAAATTACATTTTACCAGTCCAGTTACAGTTTCTAAATCGTAAGTCAATGGATAAGATGTAGCGAAATGCAGAATAAAAGCATTTTTTCACTCTTTATAAGGTTTTCTCTCACTGACTTTAGTTTTTTTTTTTTTTAATATTTACAATAAATACAGATGCATGCTGAGATTGTTCTGGTATGAAAAACAAAAATAATGAAGCCCATCTAATTAATTCAAAGCCAAGCACGTATCCAGTCATTTCAACATTAAAAAGTCAAACTGGATCTTCTGGCTGACAACATGATAATGATTATATTTGTGTTGAAAGCACCATATTTTTAGGCATGAGATCGTATTAAGGTTGCATCTGAGTTTGGTCACAACTTATTAGAGTGGCGGCTGACAGAACAAGATCCCACATTAATTTTCGAGCGCTTTTATTAGACTGTGCTCTGTTTATGCTTTTTAATTGGCTGCCTACCTCAGTAATTAATTCACACCACCGAAAACAAAGTTCCAGTAGAAGATGAAGCTGTATATAGGACAGAGGAAGGAGTCCACGTTTGAACTGAGTTGTATCAGACGCTTGTATAGGCCATAGATTGTTACGGTGGTCTATTATCACACAATATGTTTCTATATCTGAGTTGTCTGCTCTAAGCTTAGTATTCCATACTGCCAGGAGTCGCTCAGAGAAAGCAGTCTGTACTGTTCATGGTGTCTGATGTGGTAGCACGCGGCAGGTGGAGGTCAACTATAAGTTGTGATTTCCTCAGCTAAAATTCAGCACATGTACCCAGGCCAAGAACAACTGTTTGTAAGTCTGTTGAACGGGAATATCTTTCCACTCACTGCATTTTTGTGCACACAGATATTTTCATTATTTCTATATTTCCTCAAGCGTTATCAAATGTCATTTTATAGGACGGTACATGGACCTGAGTTTATACAGTAAATGTGGGTGGTGTATTTGGAAAGGGGCCTAGGTAATATCTTATAGTACCAAATGTTCCCCCACACCCTGGCAGGTAATAAGCTGTATGTGTGCTTCAATAATGACCGGACCAGCTGCACTATGAGTGCAGCCTCCTTCTGTGACATCTGCAACCATCCCACAGTGTTAAGCCTCCAAACATGAACATCCACTTTTGTTATGGTGTAGTAGGAAAGCTGCAGGAGAGTGTGAAGTGGGACATAAATCCAAGCTTAAATATGTCTTCATGTAGCAGCGCTGTCGTTTAAATATGAAGACTAGGCTCTATTTTGAGTGAGCATATTGTTTGTGTGAAAACAAAAGCTAATCTGGATGCATGCTGGCCTTCCTTTAGGCAACTGCTGTGCTGACAGGCAAACACTGGACTGTTGACTTTATGATGTTCGTCATTCTGTTGGTAAACTATTCTGGGCATCCATATTGTGTCTACAAAGCAGGGAGTCAGCAAACAGCCCAGTGTGTGTGTGTGTGTGTGTGTGTGTGTGTGTATACAGTATGTGTGTGTGTCTGTGTAAGTGAGAGTCCCTGTGTTCAATAAGCAGCTAAAATCCAGGCAGAAAATATCACATGTCAAGGTGCCCCCGGGGTACTCATACCTCTTTACTATCAGTTAAAGGACCTGCAATAATATTTACCCAGCATGCATCTCTGATGACAGGCCTCAAGCTACCACAAAGCCCCTAAAGTAAACAGTAGGAGGTGGAGAGGAGACAAGGGGAGATGATATGAGTGGAGTAGTAGAAGAGAAAGGGGTGAAGTAGAGGATAGAAAAGGAGGTGGTTGTTTATGATGCATGCGTGTGATTACAATGACCTTGGTTTGACTCCAGTGGCGAGACCTTTGCTTCGTGTCACTCAGTTTCCGCTGTGAACGGACAAATGAAGGCAAACGATTCTGGAAAAAAAAACATCTGCAGAATGAACATGAGAAAATAAGACGCGCTGCTTCTGAAATACTTCCTTGTCAAAGATAGAGAGGTTTGTTTTAAAACACGTTAACGTAAAACTGGATAGAACGGCATCTTTTTGTTTTCAGAGTACTTGAATAATTCAGGAGTGGGGATCACAGTAAGATGGACACAATCCCAAAGGATGAGGTTGGCGATATATATCTCAACTTTTTGTCAACAATTTCTATGAAAAGACTAAAAACAACAAGAAATGTGCCTTATTAACAAGCAGACAAAGTTTGGTAGAGGTTATTCCTTTGTGTCCCACACTTCCATCGCTGTCTGTTGATGAAATAGTCCCCAGCAAATGCACTATTTAGTTTCCTTCAAGTGATTTGTTGAGAATATGGTCTGGAAAATAGAAAATAACGCCAGCCTTTCAGCATGTTGTTACCCTGCACGTACTGCAAAGACGGCTGAGTATCTGGTCTTGTATTTCCTGACATTGTCTCATCTCTTTGGTGCTGATATCTAACCATCTCAGTTAATTGCATTGAACTGCCAGCTGACCTGACTGTACTATAAATATGTTTGCTTTATTAGAACTGCCACCCAGGACAATCCGACAACCCAATCTGTTTTTCTCATTTGCAGAGTGTGCAGGAGCAACGCCCCGTTTTAATGTTGCACCATACCCTATCCTATAAGTACAGGACACATTCATTTTAAAATATTGCATATTTCAGCAGAGAACAAACTAATTAGAGTTGTGATTTAACATTAAACAATAAGATGAATTGTGTTTTTTTTTGTTTTTTTTCTTAAAGACTGCTAACAGACTGAATTTGAGCTCTGACAGACAGCCAGGGAGCGCAGCAGCTCGCTATGGAAACTATAGATAGTGATCGACGGTGCATTCAAGGCCCTGATACATTTTGTGCCGGGGGTTCTACCTTGCAGTAGAAGACTTGTAATATTAAGACAAGAGCTGGGTTTTAATGAATGATCACATTTTAAACACACACACACACACACACACACACATACACACACACACACACACACACACACACATACACACACACACACACACAACCAAAAGTGACTCTTTCACATAGTTTTACTGAAGCGAACCATCACAGAAACTGTCTGTTCAATAATGGTTTCTTAATCACAGTGAAACTCTAAGCAGCCCCAGAAGCCTTACTGAAGCACTAGCGCTGGTCTCTAAAGACACTGCTGAGTTCATTATGGGGTGAAGCTGGTGAACATCAGTGACTTCTGTTTTTCTTTTCTCTTCACAAAGACATTTTCAGTTTGTGTAGAAGTTGCGTACAAAGAGCAAAGATCGCCCGGTCAGAGCTGAGACGACGAGATGTGATACAAGTGAACTTACATTGCCTTAGCTGCTAGGTGTCCCCAGCCATGTTAGATGATTGATGCATCTTTAATCACACCAATGTAAATCTTGTGTTACAACCGGCTCATGAAAGTAGTCACTGGCACTGTTGGATTTCAAACCATGCTACATATGGAGCAGTCAATTAGACACCAAACGGCATGCAGCCATGCATTTTAATGACAAGGAATGATTTGAAAAGTTATAAGATCCTGTTCGACCTCCAGTATGTCTAGAGAGCTCTGTGTGTCCCCGATGCTGCTGCTTCCACTGCAGGAATTGTTTAGTTATGCAGTAAAATGGATCTCTTTTTTTTTTTTTGTTGGTTTTTTTCAATCTCCCTCATTACAGAGGCAGCTCAATCTATCCCTCAGCAAAAATGTGAGCCAGGAACAAAAAAAGAAAAAGAAAAAAGCAGCGTGAGTGAAATTGACTGAATTGAAATAAAGTCGATTACCCAGATGCTATCCCACTGCAAGTATTTCAACAAGACCCAGTGAAATAAAGTTGGAATGAAATTGCTTCTTAAAAGTGCTCCCCCAACAGTAGATCCTTTTATTTCGCTCCTACTCTTTTTTCCTTGATGCACTTTCTTTTTAGCGTGTTTTACAAGGTCCCATTAAAGACTTCCGAGTTCATAACAATGCACAGCTTCGAGGCAGTCAAACAGAGAATAGTTATCACTTCAGCAGACAGTCAGAAACATCTCTAATTACTTCTGGATCACAAAGAGGGAGCGGACTAATCACAGACACGGTCTGTGGAATATACTCAATTACTCCATTATCCTGACCTGTCTTTGTCTGCCGCGTCGCTTCTAGAGGCAGCAAATGTACGAAAAAAAATCGGAACTTCTTTTTTAGATATGTACATTTTTTATTTTGAATTGGTCTTCTTGCTGATACAGTATATTACACCACACAGGACAGTGTGTGAGCGCTGATAGCAATCCCACTGCGACTTCAAGGTCTGTTCATTTTTTGGCGACTCTTCAGTAGTGGAAGAAGTAATAAGAAAGTATTTAAGTTAAAGCACAGTGTACTGAAGTATTCATACGGTTATATTATTATGTATATATTTTTTTTTATTCTTAAAGACTATGCAGCATTTAGTTGTTGCAATATTTTAAAACCTGATCATTTGGGAAAAATTAACTAGTATCTTTGCAAAAGACACTTTAGCTGCCCTGTAGAAGCCGGGACCTTCTAATTACTAGCCACATACGTGAACTAGTAGTATAAAAGTACAAAATGAAAATACTGAGGTATGGTTAGTTCAAAATATTACTTAGGTACTTAAGTACTGAGTTTCCACCACTGATGATTTGGTTTGAGTCAGTTTGGGTGCAGATGTAGACGCCTTGCACAGTCCTTAAAACAGTTTTACGCGCAATCTGTGTAAATAAATGTTCACATCACATGCGGTCAATGATGCATTGGAGGCTGTGGGAAAATTGGGAACAATTCACTTTGCGAGTCTGCCAATACTATGGCAATTGGTGCAATAGTTCTTATTGCGCTTCACCTGCCATTTTTCCCTGTGCAAAGTAGTATCCTCCATGCACATTTATACTCACATGCGAATAAATCAGCAGTTAAACCCAAGCTTATTATGCATGACTTTTTCCATTTACACTAGTCCTGCTGGCGTTGATTCAAAACACTTCCACTCGGCCACTCACTGTATGACTGCTTGTGCGTAGGCCGGAGCTGTGCTCCATGTGTGTGTCTGCTTGTCCTCGTCCGTCACGTGTGTCTCCCCTTCCCCAACCTCAGGGCCAGCCCGGGCTCTCAGGAGTCATCCCCTGGAAAGGCATGACAGAGCCCCAGTGTTTGGAAATGGCTGCGCTGGCAGCGATAAGCAGTTCAAAGAAGAGAGCGCATTAATGTAATTGGCTGCCAGCAGCACATTGGCCTCGTCGTCTCATATCCACATGCGGTAACACACACTCACCATGCGGATTATTGGAGGGGAGTGTGTGAGAGAGGAGAGAGGATAGAGAGGATGAGAATGAGAGAATTGGGGAAGAGAGATTAAGGAAAGGACAGATAGAGAGAGGGGAGGAGGTCCTCATTGTGTCACTCATTAAGCCGTGGGAGGCTCAGGGAGGCTGAGAGATGAGATGAGAGGTGTCAGAGTTAAATGTCAGGTCTGGGAGGGATGTGGCTGACCTCCATGAAGCCTACACACACACACACACACGCACATGTACATGGACATGGAGAGGTAGGGACGGGATCCTCCGCTGAATTTTTAAGCCTCACATTATCCCCTCAACTTCTCCTCTCCTCCTCACTCCTTAACTCCTCTCTCCCTGCCACTTACCTAGTTTTACCCTCTCAATTTTCCACCCATTACACCCAAATTACTGGTGTCATTGCAAATTGAATTGTTGCAACCGGATAGCAGCATTTCCCCCGAAAAGGCCCAACCACTACCTACTGCAGAGGAAGTGAAGGCTATTTCCTTCAGCTAATTTTCAAGTCTGTGTGATGGGAGGCAAAGACGGGAAAGCCGGATGGCTTCCTCCACTGTTATAAAATATTTTTTACTAAAGGCTGTGAGAGGCTTTGAAGTTTAGACTCTTGCCCTTGTATTTCTCTTCTGTCTCTCCCTGTGAGTTCTCTGTGAGCACTTTTCAACCCCGTTTTCTATTATTTTCTCCTCTTGCCCTGAGTTAAAGTCTTTAATCTATCATCTTTCACGCTGCAATCTTGCATCTCCTGTCTTTTATTGAACAATAAGCAATTATTGGTACATTGTGGTACTCATTATTAAGTGGTATTATTCAGTGTTTCTTAAAGCTGCGCTGCTAAATGCTTTTATTTTAACTATCACTCATAGCGATGCACTCACAGAGAATTATCTCCCCACTCTTTATGTCCTCTCAGCTCTGCAGAGTGCTTTGGCATCCTTGAGCTCATTCTAAGTTAGTGACTAGCTAATAAACATAGCCTAGAATTTAGCCGCTTAATAGACAGATACGACTGTTATTGTGTATTGCTCAAGAGCCAGCTGTATGCTAATACACCCTATGAACTGTACGGCGATAATATGTGACGTATAGTGTCGTGTTTACAGCTTTTTTTAGCTGCCCTGAGAAGCCATATACAAATACAGACCAATAGCAGCATGATATTTGTTGATTCAGTTCAGTTATGAACTCTTACTGAGAAGCCGGCATTCAAATCTGTTCACTTTCTTCATGTAGTGTGTGGTGATGACTTCTACTGATGGAAGATTTGAGATTTTTTGTGCCTTGGCTTTGAGATGAGTAAATAAAGAAGCTCTGTAGTCGACACATATTTTTGTTCAACGATATAATTTACAAAACGCAATTTCAATCAGTACGCTAACTTTTTTTTGAAAGACAACTCTGAAAGAAATAGTCACGCAATGATGCTTTCAGTTGCTACCTTCTTCTGTACTGACAGTTTCTCATAATATCCGGACATAAATAAGAAAAATATCTCTGGACTGGAAACTACTTGATCTAGTGATTACATTAAGGAAATGCAGAAGCTTTTATCACTTTTACATAACTGGTCTCAATTTGATATACTACTTTTAATCAGTTTTTCTCCAGCAAGTATGTTGCAGCATGTTTTAAATATAAGCCATATTAGCTCTAAAACACACTAATAGACCCTTTAAATCACATCATTCTTCATCTTTTATCCAGGTCAACCCTTCAAGTTGGACCCAAAGACGGCTCACAAGAAGCTGCGCCTGTCCAACGACTGCCTGACCATGGAGAAGGACGAGAGCTCGCTGAAGAAGAGCCACACCCCGGAGCGGTTCAGTGGAACGGGCTCCTATGGTGCAGCCGGTAATGTCTTCATTGACAGCGGTTGCCACTATTGGGAGGTTCTGCTGGGAGCATCCACATGGTAAGAATCACACAAGCACAAGAGAGCTTTATATAAGCCTGCAAGGGGGCTTGATAAACCGAAACTTCTTTAGGGAGTTTAAATCTAGGCTGTTATGCAAACCAATGCACGCATGCATACACACAACAGACACGCACTCACTACACACAGTGTATATTCTTATCCTATTTATATTCCTTTCACTAATTGGCTCTGAAGTAGACCTCTTCATGCAGGAAGGACCCAAAGGGCCTGTGCCTATCTTGTGTGTCCTCAGTGTGAGGTAGCTTGACTGTGCAAGTAAAGTCATTAAAGAGGACATTAGTTTTCAGATCACTAATGCATTCCAAAATGTTCTTTCCCTGCAGGTATGCCATCGGCGTGGCTTACAAATCAGCCCCAAAAAACGAATGGAGCGGCAAGAACTCATCCTCATGGGTGTTCTCACGCTGCAACAACAACTTTATGGTGCGCCATGATGGCAAGGAGATGCTGGTGGAGGCAAGCCTGCAGCTGAGGCGGTTGGGTGTCCTGCTGGACTATGACAACAATTCACTGTCCTTCTATGATGCCATGAACTCCCAGCACATTCACACCTTTGAAATTTCCTTCCTCCTGCCTGTTGTACCCACTTTCATGATCTGGAACAAGTCGGTCATGATACTCTCAGGGCTACCTGTTCCTGATTTTGTCGATGTTGTGGCCTCAGATCTTCAAGAGCAGCAACAGCAGCAGATGGGCCTTTGCCGACAAGAGTCACCATACTTGACAGGAATGAAGACCTGCCACTGAGAAAGGTCCAGCAATGGCCTAGCAGAGTCCACTCAGGCCCGGTGACTGAAAGGTTGATAGGGAACTGAATGACATTGTCAGTGTGACTGAGTTCTCCTCTGTATAAAGAGTGGACCAGTTGCTTTCTTATGAATTTAGAAAGTGTTGGAGATATGCACACCAGTCTGGAAAAATGTCAGTCCTGTTAGTTTGTAGCCATCCAATGTTTTGCTAATCCATCAGTGAATGGGAACAAGGTCTGTTGACTGCAGACTTCAAATTCATCTGATGCCCTAGAATCACCGAGGGCAGGGCTGGACATCTGGTTTTCTTGACCATTTAAGGTCTCCCTTTTTGATTTATTTTCCTCCCAATTTGACCCCAGACAGAAGACCAAGAAAAGCATTTACAGTTTGAAGTTACAACATGTGAACAGTCAGATTACATGTCTCAGCCGAGGTAGATTAAAAACAACAGAATGAACAGGGAGCCAGGAAAAATCTAGTAAAAAAAGTTTTAAATTTAAGTGCCCACATTTCTGTCTCATTGAGGTTAAGTGATATGTCAGGGCAGTCAACAAAATACAAATTAAATTTGAAACATTTTTGATTGAGCGACATTACTACTTGTATGTAAACATATTTGCCGACAAGAGTTAGACGAGAAAATTGACACCTTCCCTTCCAGTCTTTGTTTTAAGCTAAGCTAACCACCTTCTGGCTACACAGATGAGAGTTATTGGTACTGATCTTTTCATCTAGTCCACTGATGTCTCGAAGAATTTATTCCTTTAAATGTGGATGTATCTTCCACTTTACTGCATGGGCTAGATGTTACCATCTTGCTAATGCAAATACATGCTAGCTAGTTGACTTTTGTGTCGCATTACAACGGGGCTATCTCCTGGTGTCACTGTTCATGTGTTGTACCCTCAGTAGCTGTAAGTGTTGCTACAAGTCTTTGACGCAGCAGTCCTGTTCGCATTGCCGTGTCGTAGCTTCCAAGTTTCAGGAAGCGCTAACGTTGCTCCCAGATATTGACGAGATCACGGGGGGTAGATCTGCATCATGTGACTACTCAACTTGTATTATAAGAGGTTTATTGAATATTAGAGGAAAAAGTGTTATTTATGATGAAAAAGATGGTTTACTTTTATTATTAATCTCAACATATTCATGATGCACTTTTTAATTAACACTATTTCCCCTCTATGAGTATGAAAGTAGATGGAGCGAGGTGGCAGGGATGTAATGGGCAGGGAAAGCGACACCTAGCACTACAGCTAGTTGTGTTTACGCGTCTGAATATCTACATCACTTTAATTTCCTGTTCATATTTAGTAAAATGATTTATGGTTTATAATTAATGATGATTACTGGATATTTACCATAACGAATGAAGTGTATTGGAGTAAGACAGTAAAAAAAACAAGAGCCCCATTACATTTTCTTTCACTGTGCTTTGAACACAACTAGTGACTTTCCCTCCCCATGGCTCTTTTCGATCGCATAACTCTATCTTGTTTAGAAAAGGGATATGATTATGACGATGTTTTATGGAATTTTTATCATGATGAAATGGTGATAAAATAATGTTTTGTTTTTTAAAAAAAAGTTCGCTCTGTTGTCAACTATTCAGGGAAGGAGGGGGTTAACACTTTAACTTACTGTCTTTCGCAATGTCATGGCATGATTGTGTTTTCCTCTGTGATTTGTTAACACACACATACACGTGCGCACACACACACACACACATCAACACACTTGTCATGTTTTGTTTAGGTCGGCCTTGTCGTGATTAATGCATGAATCATTGTAGGATCCCACACACCGGTTCACTGGGTAATTTATAGTAATTTTTCATCAGAACCTGCACATTTGCTCACAACAAGAAGCTGTAGCTGGATCCATTGTTTGTTTTGGATTTGGATTTGTAGGCCTAGCGTTGGTGATACTCTCTTTCTAGATTGATATTCAGGTAGTGGTTCTGATTCAGACAATCAAATGTATCATAGTTTATGCAGACTTACGAGGTTGTGTAGCGGGAAACAGTAAGGAGAGACTGAAACATCGTGAAACTTGAGGTTGTGCAGATGTTTTACATAACATCTCATTAGATTTGACATCAATAACCTGACACCTCATTACCATTTTTCCTTTTTCCCTATGTCAGCAGGTATGTACTTAATGTTGAAGGTCATGTAACATTTGCATTGACCGCCTATAATTTGCTTGAACGTACACTCATTTCTATTATTTGCTCAGTTACTTGGGTGGATGGGTTACAGCAAAGATTCAGCGATGTAAAACTCTCAGCTATGGAACTGTAGTGCAAATCCGACATGTCATGACCCGTCAGTTTACCTTTCAACCTGAAGTGTTCATTTAGGCCAGCTGTGTGATGATGGAGGTATTGATCGCCCGAGCGCTACAGGCGAAAGATAATCCATCAGTCAAAGGTAACACAGGAGTATGAAGGTGGTGTTATTTTCTTTCTGTCAGTGAGATTAGTGAATGTTACCTGACTTCCAGATATCCACCCATCTTGTTGAAAATCGTCGGTTACAGGCTCGAAACGGCCATGTGTTGATTTGTAATCCAGACTGACAAGCTCAACTCATCTGTGCAAGTGTGCTTGGCTGGGTCACTGCATGATTATGTGACCTTGCTGCAGGTTTATAACTCTTTCCTCATCTTCAGGATGGGGTTTCTTATCTTGTGTCAAACATATTCTTTTTTTTTTTTTTTCCTTTTTTTGGGGGGGAAAAAAAAATAAACCATGACAGGAACACTGAGACATGAAATGTTCATTGCCATGCATATCAAATAGTTTGCAGTGCTCTTTCCTTTCTTTGTGTCACAAGTCAATACAACAAAATATATACAGTGAATGATTTCCAATAGCTACCCGCTCCTTGTAGTGCCGTGTAATACCCTAGAGACAATGCAATAGATTCTTCTTTTTTGCTTTTCTGTTTGTGTAACTCGGAAAAAAATATTTTTTACAACTCATGAGAAACACGCTCCTCTCCTCTTGGCGTTTGGACCTTGATAAACAGCACAAAAAGAGCAGCATTGCATTCATGCAAGGCTTTCTGTTTCCATAGATATGAGAGATAATTTTAGCCAGAGAGGAATGTAAATCATAGGGGGAAATATATATTATATAAAATTGTATAATAATACAAAATACAATACAAAATATATATGAACCAATGTTATTTATGTGAATTTAAGTCCAATTAAAAGTCTGAACCCAAATGTGTTGGAGTCGAGATTCTTTATCTCAGCTGTGTCGCCTTGATTTTTTTTTTTTTTAATCAGAAAGAAAGAATGAAAAGTATAGGCTTTTTTTTTATGTTGTTTCTTTATTCTGTGCAAAATTGCAGATTCAACAGAGCCAGGCAGGCTACTTCATTAATAAGTGTAATGCACAAAAAAATGAACTACACCTGAAAGATATTGATGCTTTAGTGCCTCCAGCAACTTGGCTCATAAAACTATAAACATCTATAATAAATCTCCGTTTGAGAGGCATATTATACACAAATAGCTCACAGTGCATCTGAACTCTGATGTGTAGTTTGGACACCAATTTAATATGCAGCCCAAAGCCTCCAAAAGGGCTGAGCCGTGCAACAGCTAAAGGCAGAGTAAGGCTGCCAGGCTGGCAGGTCATCCAGAGCTCAGGGTGGGGTTAGTAGGGCTATACCCTTTTAGCCGTCATCTGTCATCACTGGCACGAGAACCTCATTACTACAACATAGTACTGTAGTGCATAGGTCCCAGCACTGCCTGCGAGCATGGCACACACCCACACTGACCCTGAAACGATGAGCAATATGCTCACTTATTTTGTAGCTCGATTCCTGTGAGGCGCGACTGTTTTCACAGTGTCATCAGGGACTACAGTCCTGACAAACATTGTGAAAATATAGTGATGACCATATGAAATGATATAAAGTATGTGTTATTATTTAGCCATGTGATCCTGTGTCTGCCCTACAATATCACACAGCAAGGCAGTGCAGCCGTACCAGCTTCAAGGTTATTGTTGTGCACCTGACCCTACACTGCTACCCCTGCTGAAAAGATGAATTATCTCCCTCAGGGATCAGTATGGCATCACACGAACACATCATACCCAATGACCTTCGATAGTTTGGACCAAATCTGTGCAAATGTCTAACCTAAAGCTGAAAAAAAATATACTAGAAAACAAATTGTTAGTCTAAAAACAGAGCAGGACCCTGGAATGGGTTATTGAATTTCAAGTTTTTGCAAACGATGATCTTCACCACAGCTAAACTAAACCTTTTGACTTTTTCTGCCAAAGAGTCTGGAAACTTTGATGCCGGCTATGACTTAAGTGAAGCCAGTAAGTCTTTTCCAGTTCATCTTGGCATCATTGTCAAGCAATATAAATGTGAACACGGTGCAAGATTATTCTGTCTAAAGACGCTCTAGTGGTAGTTCAGTCCTGAAGACTGTTCTTTTACATGCCAGATCTGTCAAGTCAATTTTGCTCTCTCTCTCTCTCTCTCTCTCTCTCTCCTCTCTCTCTCTCTCTCTCTCTCTCTCTCCCTCTCTTTCCTCTCTCTGCCTTCAGTGTGTTAACATTGGAGAGTGGACACCAAGGAAGAAAGAAAAGATGGTATTGCTTCATTGTTCACATGTTAATTCCAAATAATTTCCAAGAAATTTCAAGAATCTCTACTCTATTGAGTCAACTGAGTCAAACTGAGCTCAGCTGCTACAATTCTAATGCAATAATTCCAATAAATCTAATGACAGCTTCATTTTATGTCTTTTAGCGCACAACAGGTCAGCTGAAACGTGTCCACAGGTGAATTCGTATTTACCTGTGGTCAAATGAAGCAGTTCTTTCAGGGAAATTGCCTCAATCAATTCAGACAACAGTCTCAGACCGCCTGTCCTCAACACCCAAATCATAGTTCTGTCCATGTAACCTTCAAGAATAAATATTTCAAAAAGTCCTTTAAACTGCCCAGCACCACTGTTTAGCTTCCCGTTCGCATAGCAGCAGCAACAATATTGACATATGACTTAAGACTTTCCTCTGTGGGCGCACGCTGTGGTCAGCTAACACCTTCGGGGTAGTTTTTACAGTTTTGATGTCAATCATGCTAAAACATTAAGCTTCTATTGAATTAATAAATTGTTGCTGGTGGACAGATTGACACCACCAGGCCGTGACCTTTCTCTGACTAACAACGGGTATGTGTGTCTGCGCCATTTCTCTATAGCAGGCTGAATCTTACCATAGTGTCGACTGTACGTATGTAGATTTATGATCCCTATACCTTTTTTCTAGTGTGAAGTTGAAGTGACAGATTACAAATCTCAATGCTTTAACTCCACAAGTTTAAGTCCCAGGGCTGTGATTGGAGGAAATCTGTCACCCTTTTGACATGTGACAGATTTGCTGGCAGTTTAATGTGACGCTCACGTTGCCGCTGCTCCCTTACCCTGCTAGCCAGCTAGCATGCAGGCCGTTGGAGCAACCCATAATTACATTTCTAATTGCAGAATAATTAGGACTCCCTGTGTAGCTCGTTAAGTCATTTGTCACCGAAGCCTCTAATGTGGCGTACAACAACTCTCTAATTACATGGAATGAAAAGTCTACATGGTGGGAAGCATTTCACCACTAGCAGTGGACCGAGTTTTTTTCTGATAAAGTCATGAATTCATATTTGATTATTTGTTATTATTATTATTATGACTAAAGAGGTCACTACTTTGTCCACTGCGGGTCTAGCAGCAAAGTTTAAAATCATAACTAATCACAAAATACTGTGTAAGCATGTGTGGTCTTGGCTTCAATTTGCACTGCGGATTAGAGATGTGATCAAACTGCTTTCTGTCCCCTTTGAAATACAGCAAGGTCAGATAATTCCTCTCTCCAGAGACTAAAAGACTAATTTACGCTTTTATCACCAGCAGGCAATAGATTAATGTGATGTACCTCCACACTGGTCTCCCAAAAAGGACAGCAGCTACAACTCTTCGACTGTGTGTACCTGAGAAGAAATCTTCTCAGTAAGTCAGTTTTAGAGTCAAGTCAAGTCACTTCTTTTTTCCTGTTTTTCTAGGGACGAAATCCAAATCACCCAACCAGACCTTAACCACAGTATTGTTACAACATAAAATATAAGCATTCAACTAATTATCTATTCAAAGTGTGAACATTTAGGTGTGTAATCTATATAGGTAGGGCAGGTACGTCAAGGCACAGGTGTGTTACCAGAGGAAGAAGCTAACTAGTTTTTGACCGCCACTGTGTTTGTTTGTATGTAAGAATGGGAAACTAGTTTATCAGTTGTCATCAGGCTAACATTAGCTTTATCAGACACCGATCCGAATAAGTCTTCAAACAAAGTTTGATGTTGTAGTCTGAAAATCAGAAATCTTTGATGAGCAGGTGCAGTGTTCATCAGATGAGCTTTTTTCCTTCACGTGTGAAAGCCTTACGTGAATACAAAAGTGATTCATCTGATCTGGATCAGATCATCTGGTAGTGTTGTGAGGAGCTTGACTGACTGAATGTTATTGCCAGCGTGTTCCCTTACATCTCTTGCCACATTACTAAGTAATGCATCATTTCTCAATGCTGCTCACTAAGCACCATCAGTTCAACCTGCAATAATACAAATGAGTCCCTCAGCCACTTTCTGCTCTGACTGGAGCTCTTTCTGTCTGATTTTCAATTGAATTTATTGTGAAAGACGTTGAAACATAATGTTATTGTTGTTGATTATGATGATTGTTGATATTGCTGTTGCTGCTGCTCCTGTGGGTTGTAGGGCATGGTTGATATGAATACTTTTTTATAGCTCGTTCAAAACAGTAAATCTGACAGCTCTGTAAGCAGTGTCTGTGCATGAATAAGTAAGTACACACTGTTGCCCTCCGATGTCCACAACATTAAGTTTAATAGCATCTCCGTTCAACTCATCAATAACCTAATAAATTTTGCAAATAATTATTGGCAGGGAAATACTCCAATCCATTAGCATATTTTATTACTTCCTCTGCTTTTCAATGCATAATTTATTTTATGTGGGGAAAAAGTTGGACTAAATGCAAGTCTGAGTTTGATTACTGTTGAATTTGTGCAGCAAGTCAAAGTGAGATTAAACCACAATGACCAGAAAACGGGTTCAGAACACCGCAACACAGACACACAGGTGAAGCTGAGAAATCTTTGTACTGCAATCTTTTATATAAACAAAACAAAAGAAGAAAATAAGCCTTTTTCAATGCGTAGTTAGTTCCGGTGTCCATTGTAAAGAGTTCAGTGTTTCTGCTGTAGAAAGTTGGAGGGTTCATTTCATATCCTACCCCATGCTGTGGAACGTTGGTTCAATTAAATTTTAATCCCAGTTTTTGGATTCATGGTTATCTCTCTATCTCAGGAACCAGGTGGCCCAAGAAATATCTGACATAATTCAAAAACTAATAGCAAAGATAGGTCTGTTGAGAGGGCCGAGCATTCAGCTTCAGTTGTATCGCCATGTCGACTCGCCTGAGTGGAATGAGGGGATGGGACCTCGTTAAACCCGGATATTTGTGTGGATTTGCTGGATTATTTTGTGTTTTTAACCTGGGTTACACCAGGTTTTTCTCCCCGCCATCAAAACGCACCATTAGCATTCACCTCACAGTAATACTACCCCCTTCCACAAAATCCACCCAGATTTGTCATCAGCTGTGAACAGCCATCTGTATGTCAGAGAGGTGTCACTGCAGCTACAAATGCACAGCTGGATATAATGAACTGCAAATCTGCATCAAGCTCCTGGCCCAGTTTCACCAACACACACCTGCTCCAGCAGTACCTACTTGGCCAGAGTGGAGCAATACCCTCAAAAAAAAAAAAGCCTCATGTTATTACCATCTGCTTTGGAGGAAGTTACTTAAGTCTGACTGAATTAAAGGCTGATCTGCTTTCAAATGGAAGATTTTGACAGTGTGAGTAGGAGTAAAGTGTGCATGTGGGTGGTTGCACGTGTCTTGTAATAAGGTCGTCTTCTTCCCTTTTGCTGCGTTTTAACCTATTTGACCTTTGCTTAAGGGAATCCTTCAGAGACTGAGGCTTCTTTTTCCCTTTCTGCTGAGTACATGAAGCATAAAAACAAAAAGATCAACACAGCACAATCCACCCAATAAATCAGAGGTGAGAAATACAGAAAACGCAGATCAAAGTGAACTGATAAAAATGAGTTGCCTTTGGACCTGTTGAGGCAGACGAAGGCAGCCTTTACCTTTCCTAAGTGAGGATGAATTAGACCACCACGGAGGAAAGAGAGCAACGGCTTGGCTCCGTGCCTGCGGGTTGATGGAAGAGAGCTATGAACTCTGGGAAATGAGGATCTAAACAGGCCGTAGATCAGCAAGCCCACTGGCTCTGTCTCTATCAGACACTGTCTCTCTCTCTCTGACTCAAACACCCAGACACACACCAGCGCTCGCACACCGCGCACAGTCAATATCTAGATTAATCTCTGAGGGTGGAATCAATCAAGCGGCCCGATGGCGTCTCGGAGAGCCCTGGAGGTTTGATGGTCCTGCTGAAAGAAAGCGATATGTTCAGGTGCTTCAGAGATCTCAGCAGAAATCTCTACCTTTCCATCTTTCCCTATGGAGATGACAGGATGTTGGTTTCATAGAGATATCGTTATCGTCGCTGACATATTGATGGACAGTTTAGGAGAAAACATTAGGATCGGTGTGGGCAGGATGGAAGTTAATGGGTTTGTTCTTTCTCCTTTTGACCATTAGCCAAATCCCTTCCTCCCAACAGTGATTAACCAATCAGCGCTGAACATTTCCCGCCATATTATTGAGGGTGGTGTCTGCTTTGAAAGAAAAACTGCAGGAATTGGTCTGTAATCGTTAGCATGCCTGATACAGCACTAACCAACTATTACTCTCAGTGTCAACAGTTAGCCTATCATTAGTAACTGTCAGTATCGGTACCAGATGTGCTCAACCTGTCAGATCTTCTCGGGGTCATGGATGGATTAGACACTACGTATGTATGGACAAATACAGTTTTCGGTTAATTTAGCTAACGTTAAGTCATTAACATTTATATATATTTATATAGAGATTTATCTGGAGCTGATGATGGAAGCAGCTAATGAGTGAGATGAGTTTCCTTCTCATCTTTGTTGTGACATAGCCGATCATAATGTGTTGTGGAATTTATGCAGGACCCTGAGCAGCTCTTTCAGGTTCAGGTGGTATCTCCAGTGGTCACATTAAGAAAAACGTCAGATCTACACGACCAGCACACACATGTGTAGTATTTCCCCACTGTGTGAGTTTAAGGTAACGTTAGCAAGTCCTGCTTTGGGGATTTGAGGTAGTTTGAGCTCATATTGTTGATGAATAATGTAACAAAACATATAATAAAATCATCTTGTGCATCTTGTGTCTATTTTTATTGAATTAATTAATTAATAATTAATTAATTAATAGCTCCATTGTAAAGATCACCCTTTTTTTATCCTTGTGTTATGGACCTACATCACATCAAGTTATAAATTCTGCTGCACTGACTGCAAAAAGTTTAAATATTTTAACTCTGGGCATTTTTTTGACGGTATTCTTTGACCTAATTTAACTATCCTGCTCTCATCCACTAAATAATATCTGGTTTGGCATCTACCACCTGCCTGCATCCATGTGAATGCAGCATGAAAAGCTCAGCAGGGAGGGGATCGGACTTAACAAATAGTTGGTTCACTTCCACATCCACCTCTCCTTTCATCTTTTGCTTTCCTCTGATGTGTTTTTCTCTGTATATCAAAACCTTAAATTTCTCGACATGTCATGCACCTCAGTTATATTTTTACGGCTCTATTGGTGATGTCTGGAGAAGATAAAATAATTCAGGTATCAGCTTCACATCATTCTGACACGTCTGTTCTGTACAAGTGTATCTAAAGCACTTACTGGTCACTCACACTTACAGTCAGTGTGCTGCATTGCTTTTGACCAAGCTGTCTTTAAGATTGAGCGCTTCTATTTGGATGAAACAATCCAGAAGAGGTTTTGGTTTAGCTGAAGGGAATATCTCATTGGAGCACTTTATCATCCCCTGCAGCTGCACTCACAGGTTAAAGGATTAAGAAAATACACCCAGAAGTGTTTTTTGAAGAGTTGTTTTTTTTTTTTTTTTTTTAATTGATGGCTAGACATAAATTGGCGAGATGAGTGCCTGTGCGTATGTTCCAATACATCACTGCAATCAGACAGTTACAGAAGATGAGATAACCTTTGTTGAAGTATCTCACGCAGATCACAAAATGAAAATGTCACGACGTCACACGCAGTTGCAAACTATCTGTTTTTATGCATTCCCCTCGAGCCACCGTGGTGCAGTGAGTAAATGCGGACTGACACCAGCGCTGTAGTAGCGGAGACGCGAGCTTTGTGTTACAGCAGTGACTGTGAACAACGATAAGCAGGACCATTTTGCTGGGCTGGTCAGGCCTACAAGCTCTTGAAGACAGCGAGTGACTGTACTATGATTGATTATCTAAACTCTCAACTCATTCTCTGGGGAGAGATCATAATCAAAAGAAAACACAGCTTTATAATATTGTTAAGTGAACCATGTTGACTCTTTGATCCACGCTTATCTGAGCCTTGCACCAAAACAGCTATCTCCATTTAAATGATCCTCTGTATTATCATTAATATCAAGCTGTCTCTTCTCTTGTATGTCCCCGCGTTTGATATTTATCTAGCCATCTTTCATGCTGATGGAAGCTCATTAGCTGCTGAGGGTTTCAGGATGACATGTCGACTTAATTGGATGCAGCGCATGATATAAATAACTGTCCTTGACCCACGTGTCTGCCTTGTTTGGGTTTGAGATGTTCACTAATGGGGGGTGTGCTGTGGGGGCATATGAATAATAAAACACTATGGGCATACATCGATGCCACCACAGTAAAATCTATCTAACAACCAACCCTCATGGTTCTATCAAATGGCATTCACCTGTGAACAGTTTGCTCTTCAGTCTGTTTTATATCAAATTAGATCTCTATTCATCATGTGAACAGAAACTTGATTGCAAATTAGCATTATGCTAACGTTCCTCCATGGGTGGCTGTGAAAGCAATAAACTACAGCGTAAGGTGATGATATATCATTGTTGTTGACGTCTTGTTTCTGCTGCCCCCAACTGGCCAAAACACTTCACAGTGTCCCATTACCACTCTCAGCACGGAAATCAAGATTATAAAACAATTAGTGATACAGATATTAGAAGATTTTTTTAATGTGGTTGAAAAAATTTATAATTAGGTAACTAGGTTAGGTGAAGGGCAACTAGTATTTACCCTTTGATGCATTAAGATTAAATCGTGTACATTGTAAGAAGTCATTTTGAAAAGAAGGTTGATGTCCTTTGGCATATATCACTGTGTCTGCAAACTGATGCAAAGATTAAACAAACTCAGTGAATGGCTTTGTTTGATCTATGACAGTGAGGGATTTGCAAATTTGTCACAGAAACGGAGAGCGACTTGGCTAGTGCTGAAGCTGCCATGCGGATTTTCTGTGTCTGAGATGTTTTGACAGGATTTAATAACAGAATTCCAAATTTGACCATCTATTTTTTATATACGGTCTGTTTCATATTTAAAGAAGAAGGAATTTCAGACCATCTTTGACCATCTGCTTCTTACCGCGCAGTACTTGGATTTCCTCGCATGTTCGGCTGCAAATAACAAACATATGACAGTAACATTCCTACATACACAGTCTGCCAGTCACATGAATGGGCAAACATTCCTTCCTTTGCATTAAAAGGATGTCCGCACTGTTTTTCTCTCTTTCTCTCGTGAACAGCAGGATCCCTCAGAGAGGAGACGTTGTTGTGATCCTCCGGCTGCGGCGCCCCAAACAACTTCACATCAATACCTCCCCCCATCTTTGATGTCCTATAAATAGCAAAGCCTATCATTCTGATCATAATGAACCTGGTCTTGAAGATTCCTCCTGCCAGCTGCATTCCCGACTCCAATGACTCTGAGTTAAATAGAGCTTGAGTATTTCACACAGCAGTGTACAGGAGTGTGCGGACAGCTACTGTCACTTCTTCAGCCCCACATAAAGTACCACCGTGATGATATAATATCACAGAGTAATGTACACTAGGTGTAGACAAAAGGCCAGCAGGTCACATATGGTTCAGTTGGCTTTGAACCAGTTCTAAAATCCGCCGTCCTCTCCACTTTCAGACATCTTCACGGGGTGGAAAACTGGCCTCTTTCATCAGTAAGCTGACATTTCACCGCAGCCAACATTAAAATGTCACCATATGAGGCATCTGAGTGTGTCATGTATCTAATAATGCTCTTGGTCTGTGTACACTATTAGATGAGTCCTCTACATGTTCTCTTCGAAAGCTTAATACTAGAAGGTGAATGAATACATTTAGCGTTGCAAAAAGGTTTGCACGTTATTTCTCTCATCATTTTGAAACTGAAACTGCTGTCCTGGGGGTTTGTAATGATATTCTCATGTGCTCTGATGCAGGTTCTCTATCAGAACCTCTTGGCCTCAGCTCTGCATTCGACGCAGTAGACCACCATTTCCTGATTATGAATTTCTATGACTGTCTGTGCATATCAGATGAAGCATTGAATTGGTTTAGATCATGTCTTACTGACAGAAGTTTCACTGCCTCTTTTGGAGACTCTGTGTCTGACCCCTGTCCATTGTCTTGTGGTGTCCCACAGGGCTCATTCTTGGAGCCTCTGTTGTTTTCTTTCATATTCATATGTTTACATTTATTTGCCACATCTCAGTTACAGTAGGCTCTTAACTTATCTAGGCTCCTAGACTCCATGTTAAGCAGCTGACCAGATCTTCTTATGCAGTATGACTAAACCGAGAACTGTAGTTTTAACTGCTGAACCAAAGAGCTTATACATGCCTTTATCTCATCTTGAACCGACTACTGTAACACACTCTTCTCCTCACTCAGCCTGTCTGCACTTGACCCTCCACAGACAGCCCAGAATGCTGCTGCACGACTCCTCACTAGGCCAGATAGACAGTCTCACATAACCCCTATACTTAGAGCTCTTCACTGGCTCCCTGCGGTGTATAGGATCCAATTTAAAATTCACACTCGCGTAAAGAGCACTGCACAGCCAGGCTCCTGCATACATGTTGAATTAATTCACCTATACTCATTAGCTCGCCCTCTCAAGTCAAATATGCTAAATTTGCTGTCTGTCCCACGCGGCTCCCTTAAGACCTGCGGTGATCGAGCTTTGGAGCACAAAAACTTTGCTTTGCCTGCGCCCTTACAATATGCTGCTCCTGTGGACTCAGCTCTACCTGACAGACATTTGGGTAGTGTGTATTGTATTTTGTAATAATATGACTTCTTTGTTGTATATTGTATATTGCCTTTGTAAAGCACTTTGAGACTTTCTCTGTGAAAAGCACTACACACAAACATTTTACTTCCTTCCTTACTTCAGCACATGTACTCTCTGTCCTTTTCCTGGAGAAGTCTAGTCTTTTCACAAACATTTATCTTGCTTCTGCACTATTTACGTAATGCTCGCTCTGATTCTCACTTCCTTTCTGGTCTTGGGTGTCATGGGGCAGGGTTTAGCAGAACATTTGGTTTTGTTCTTCAAATTCTGGCCTGTTAAGCCCAGCTTTCCCCCAACCCATCAGTTTGCTTGCCTTGTCAGACCTTTTCCCCCTTTGCTTGCATACTCTGGAGCTCTCTGTATTCTCCTTTATTCCAGCCAAACTGCAGATGGTTGATTGGGAATTTTGTAACCGGCTCTGTCTGATTGTACCACAGCAGCTGGCAGAGGAGATGCTAGACAAAACTATATCATTGCAGAGGAAAACACATCATGCAGCACTGCAAAAAGAAAACATTCATTTCCAGCATACACATCAAATATATGCACAGTAGGTGCACTGAAGGTTTCTCCTATTATGTTTAAACATACCAACATTATTTAACAGATATATGAAGGGATGGAAACATGTGATTGTTTCAGTATTCGGCAGGATAAGAACATTTCAGCCTATACAACTTTGATTTCCACCCCTCCAATTTTACCTTTTAGTATCCCTGTTCATGTTCATGGTGCATTCATGTGTACATGAGTATGACTTCATCACGTATATATATATATATATATATATATATATATATATATATATATATATATATATATATAT
The DNA here is from genome assembly GCA_014281875.1 of Nibea albiflora. NCBI lineage: Eukaryota > Metazoa > Chordata > Actinopteri > Sciaenidae > Nibea > Nibea albiflora. The sequence continues at coordinate 12,276,212 of CM024791.1, read as the reverse complement.
ATATATATATATATATATATATATATATATATATATATATATATATATATATAGCGTATGGAAAAGTGACAGTGGTGTAGTATATTTCCACACTAACGCAGCCTCCAGATTTACACAGTGCATAATACAAACTGTATGTTTTTTCCATACAGCTTCCACACAGCTGAGCAAAACACAGTTTTCCATGCAGCTTCCTGAACGGTGTGTGCATCAATCGATTCCCACAGGATGCAAAGGCTGTTTTGAGAGAGAGGTCAGGTCCCCAAGGACACAAATTTCATGTAGGGATATGGGAATATCATGCATATATATGAAAGCTGAAGAAAGGCGAAATATCTACTGCTGACTTTACATGAAACAATGAGGCTTCCAGTGCATGTGGTGAAGAATAGATAGTCATTCTTTTTTATTTTTTCAGCAGTTCAGTTTTTGAGTTTATAACTTTTAATTATTATTATGCTTTAGGAACTGTTACGACAACAGACATTACAGGCCAACCATTGAAAAAAGAGGGAAAGCTAATAGCATAGCATTCAAGCTTGTAACTGAGTTATTCGGAAAAATAATTGAAAAATGTTGCCATAAATGAATCCTCTCTGCAGACTATAATTCACATTAATATAATGCAATGTAATTCCTGGCCAGTCGAGGAAAATTAGTTGTGTTATTGCACTCATGAGGGCTACATGCGCTGTTAGTACCACAGAGAAAATAGCTTTAGGATGAGGTCATTTTTGATGCTCTTCCTCCCAGGGTTTTACTGAGATAGGTCAGGTTTGCATACTGGAAGAAAAGAAAAGAAAAGAAAAGAAAAGAAAAGAAAAGAAAAGAAAAGAAAAGAAAAGAAAAGAAAAGAAAATGGCAGCGTCTCTCATTTTTCAAGTGGACAGACTTGACAAATACACACATTTCACTTATTTATTTAAAGGCTTATTTTAAGGCTCTGATGAAGGCACTGTGCCACAGTGTTTTTACATTGTTATGTGAGCGAATAAGTGAAATGCGTATGAGTATTTTATCTTCCTTGACATGAAGATTTGAGACCCTTATACCCTTATATTTATTTATTTTGAATATGCTCGCCCGATGTTTGGTTTTTTCGCACTCCACTGAGAATCCCATTGTTGAAGCGCAACCTACTTTTCCAATATGTGTCAGGTTTGTTTAGTGCTGTTTTTGTGTGTGCTCATGTATTTATGTGTTCATGTACCTGTTTATATAATAATTCAATAAGCTAACAAGATGTCAGCCTGTGTAGTAGCCTGAGGCTATAGCCCTATTTTGAGTTGAGAGATGCAGCATCATACATCTTCTTTCCTCCACCTAACTCCTGCATTTGAAATGCAGACATGTAAGGCTGTAAAAAGAATTCACAATTTGATGCCTCCGGGTCATGGCTCAGTCTTACATGTCCAGCTCATACCCTGCTCCCAGCTGATACTTTGGGTTTCGCACCCTGCCCCCTGTAGCAACTCGATACAAGGAACTCTCTGTCTAAATCTAAAAATTCATCTTCTAGGTACCTTACTTTCCTCAGTAAATCACATATCATGACATTTTCTTGCCTCACAATAGGCTGTTTCTTTTCCCGAGCTCTAATTTTAATATTTTATGTTTCTACACCAGTTGGCAGATTGTTTTGTTTTGATTGCAGAATATCTAAACACAAAGTGTCATCTTCACGGTAGACATCAGAGAAAAGCGGTTGCAATTGCTTTACTTTTGACTCTATAAATCAAGATCCTGCCACGCCTTGCCTGTTACATACATACACATACTTTTTCATTCTATATATAGAATGAAAAAGTCTATATGAATGCTGAAATGATCTGACTGTTGATTTCACTGATTTTCACAAGCTATTTAAACCAAGAGGAATAAAACAGCTGTCCAGGAACATTAATGAAAGATTCAAATTCTACACTGATGTCAGAAGGTGCTGAATGTATTTCCTTAATTTTGCAAGGTGGATTTTTATTCTTTTGTAGATTTATTTCCTGAAGCATAATTTTTTATTTGCTGGTTTCAACAATGTGAACAAACTGTATTGGTGTATTGATGCTGGTCCCATTTCCTGTGTTTAACTGACATCTCCATGGGTTCTATATGTCCACACTGACTGAGTTGAATCACCAGTCGTATGAATTACATCACCCATATGATTACTAGCCTATCATGAAACTGATACAGGCTGCAAGCCAGGCTCCAAAATGGTGATTCATGGAACTGAAGTTTCCAGAGTTTTTAAAAAATCAGTCATCACAGTTGTGAGTGTCTAACTTAAGGATTGTTGATGAAACCACCTTATCTAGTTAAGGAAAACACCTGTTGAATCTGCAGTGTATTTACTTTCATCTTGTTGGTTAAAGCAAGTGGATAACAGCCTGCTAACAAACACGGTGCAGTTCATGCATGAGCAACATCTCACGGAATTTTTTATTTTACAGGTAGATTTCATAAACCGGAAAGTGTCACTCATCACTGACATGTTATGTCTGTCTAACTTCACCAAGATGCAACAAACTCTCTCCCAAAACTTTGGCCTTGACCTACCTGTATGCCAAAAAAAAAAAAAATGATGCAACTGATAAATGAGTCTGGCAAACACAGACACCACGCAACATTACCCTGGAGCATAACTGTTTACTTTGCTCCAAAAGACTCAAATAATGATTTATTGAAATACTCTGTAGACATCTGCAAGCATGACTGAAAAATCCAGGATACGTTTTTTCCTTCATTTGATTCAGACAAAATATATTTTTTTCTCTTATTTTCATGGTGATTCCCGTCATGCAATCAGGCAGTTATCGTGTCTTATAATAAGCTACAAATACACTACATTTCTTTCTGAGTATTCACTGATGTTATTGGTGTAATTTATGAGTCCATTTCTAAAGTAAGCGTGAAATGATCGGTGTGTTCATGTTTGTGTGTACGTGCGGTGTGTTGCATGTCCACAGCAGCTCAGATCTATCTTTCCTCCGAGCAATATGTGTCAGCTGGGAAGAGCTGGTTTCTAACCACTGTTGTTGGACGGTGGAATTAGCCACAGGCCAGAAGATGCACACAGCATCACCAATGAGCTAATGCTGATGATTAATGCAGTTCAGGACATATTATGGCACAATATGGAAAAGTGTGTCGCACAAAGAGGGTACAAAGAAGATGATGGTTACAAATGTCAGTGGCAGTCTGGAATACGTAAGTGAAGAGCAAGGAAATACTGAGTAAAAGTAATAAAAGGAATCGCTTTGATGCAAAAATGTTTCCAGGGCTTAAAGGCAGAGAGAGGCAGAAAAATGAGGAGTGTGTGACACATCAAATCCTTAAAGCTCAGTCTGCCAAAGCAACATTTAGGGTTTGAATATGGAATATGTTTTCGCCTCTGCTGCGTCCATATTATTATGTTGTGCTTCATGAAGCGGAGATCGCAAGATTGAAATGACAAGACCATTTAGCTTTGTTGTAGCTGCAGTAAGAGATGCATTATAGGCACATTCCCTCTAAAACATATTTTGCAAAAACATTCAATTTATAAATGTAATTTCTAGACGACACGGTTGGGGAAGGAGGCAGGTTACCAACCTCAAAGGCAAACCGCACTAAAAAGCTGCCTGTTCAAAACATATGAGGAAAAAAATAATAATAATAATTACAAAATAAAAAAAATGCAAAACTATGCGAAAGCTTAACAGACAAACTGGATGTTCTTTAACAATCGCGCATAGCAGCGAATTTTCTTCAATGACCCGCGCCCAACCTCAAACTGCCACGGGGCATCTGGATGCAACGTTCACAGATTAAAGAAAAGAGTTCACAGGCTTATGGAGACTGAAAAGTCATAGGTCATTTTCTAAAACTGAAGTGGCGGTTTATTCTGCATTTCTATTCGTTGCATTATGTCCATCATCATCCTCATCATCATCATCCTCATCTGTGACTGCTGTCAGAGGCAGTGCTTCCATAATAAGCTAAATGAGTTATGTTTACTCGTGGATAGAAAAACGTGCTCAGATGGCGGCTTTAAAGGTCACGTTGTTTCTTTCACTTCCCCTTGACACAGTGTGGTGTTCAGGCTGCTCAAATCTTCCACAGTGAAACCCTCCACACAGACAGGTTACCATAGCTTTTTTTTATTTTTAACCTGAGCAATTACATGAAGGACTCTATCACGAACTCTCCCACCTATTAAAACATAAAAAAGAAACCCAAGTTGCAATTTCTGTGGATGTTATTACACAAAATCAAGAAAGAATCTTTTAAATATCCACTTCATGGATGGATTCTGTTGTCTGACAGGAATTTTGGTGTCAAGGCTGTGTTGTGCTATCCCGACATTAGTTTGCTTGGAATAGGTCAACAGTGTAGGTTACACCTGCATATATTTTTCATTATTTTTTTTCATTTTTTCGTTCACTTTAATCAGTGAGAGCAAACACCTAGCTGTCTCTAAAAAACCCTTCTAATGTCTTGTCATGTATTTTTCGACCAGCAGACACATTTCTTTTCACGTATTCCTACTCGATGGCAGCAAGGCCGAGCAAGAAAAGATGAATGTCAAATTCTTACCAGCAGCATCATTCTCCGGTTTAATCAGAGACATACAGGAGGGTTTAACGGGGTTGAAGAGGTTTTGATGTAGGTTTATGGCTTGCATTCGGTGCTGGAAAGAAAACATCATGAAATGTTGGGTGATGTTTGCTTTTAACTGTGTTGTCCAATTCTAGATTATCTCAAAAGAGGCCGAGCTCACACACACAGACCTTGCATAAATGTTTTGCTTTAGATAAAACGGACATCTTAGACCAGGTTTATCAACTGGGCAGCAGCCAAGAAGGCTTTACAATGCCTTTCTATGCATCCTGTTTACTGGAATGATGTTGCCTGTAGAGCTGCAACCCTGAGCCGATGGGAACGTCCCTGACAGACTAAACAGACTTTACATTGCTTTATCTCTTTATCCCAAATGCCCTGGAAAGGCTTTGTAGGTTGTGTATCCACCCAAATGCATAAACAGTATAGTGTACACGCTTCAGGAAAGACAAGCCTGCTACACACAGGTGCTAAAACCCACATGCACACAAATATGGATACTCGCAGGGGCTCCCACGCTCGCGCATATACTGTGTCCACACAAGAGTGCGGTACAGCTGTTCTCCTATACGCTCTAAGATGCTTTAAGATCGTCCAGCGCTGCAGCTCAAATCCTGCCTAAGTCAGCTTATTGACCTTAGTGCCAACAGGAGTTTGATCCTAGTGGAGGCTTTGTCCTGATTTGTTTTGGCATGATTTTGCTTCCCTCTTTTTCTCTTTTTCCCTCTTCCTCATTTACCATATTTTCTTTCTGTCTCCTGCACTCTCAATATCATTTTTCTCTTTTCCATCCTCCTTCCTTCCTATCCAGTATTATTCTGACAGACAGAAAACAGTCGCCAACCTTGGGCGGCCTTCAATGGGATTAAATGCTTGAAGTGTCAGGCCAAGAAGGATGCTGGATGTTAGGGTTGTTGGAGGTGGATTGGGTGGCGGGTAGGAAGCCACCTCGAGGGTACTGATCCCTGAGCTGATGGAGAAATAAAAATAATTACTTGGGTTTTTCTGATTTATGCTGTCATGCAGGCTCTGAACTGAGCCTCAACGCCGCTTCGCTGTCTGATTCAGTGCGCCGTTATCCCCAGCACAGAGTCTGCAGGTGTCAGTTTAAGCATGAGGAAAAGCTCTGCCTCGTGCTGTTTGAGAGGAGAAGCAGAAGAGTCAGGGCAGCTTTCCAGTTCTGGAAAACAGCAGCAGCTTTTGAATATCAAACCTCCATGCCCCCGTCTTTGCTTTTTAATCCAAAGTGAATCATAAAAAGGTTATGCAGAAAAATCACCAGGTCAGAACCACTGCACCATTGTGTTGGCCAACATGACATCACTTTGCTTTAGTAGTTTGAAATGGAGTATATAGATGACCTCTTTTCTTACAGCAGCACTGTAATTCTCCTTTCATGTCATTAGTTAGATGCATGGAAATACAATCTGACCCCAAACTGCCTCTTTGCTCTGATCCTAATGAGGCATTGCAGTCCAGTGACACAACCATGAAACGGTTTTTGGTTTTGCGATGTCAAGATGTTTGCAGTTTCTGTCTCAGTTTCCCAGACTAAAATTTAGCCCAATGATCCCTAATTGTAGTAGCTTTTAAATTGCAGAAGTAGAAGTGTGTGTTAATTTTTCAATCTGCTATTGGCTGGTTGTAAAGTTCAGGATCAATGAGAACACCGAAGGCAACAATACTGAGCGAGCAGCTACAGTTTGCCGGGACAAAAGTTTCTCAGCAGTTATATATTGTCATAAAAACGCTGTAATTCATAAGCCCGATGGGAGAAAATGTGATTAAAACACTGCAGTCTAATAAATCATGAAAGATTTCATACACTCACTTGAGAAATTGATTTTCACATAAAGAAGAGATTGCATGTGGTCCACCGCTGGTCCAAAGGTGGGAAATCAATCAAATGCTTCTTAGGAAGCCAGTCTGGTAAACACCTGAAAAAAATATATAAAATTTTCTTCATTTTTAATAAACACTCCCATTCCAGAAGTTTTTCCTTTTCTGTTTCTGACTTTCAAAAAATCAAAAATAAATAAAAAATAAAGTCAGAAATGGATTCATGATAGACTCCCATTGTTGCAATAATTTGTCCACCAAATAAATCATTTCATTTCAAAGTATACCTGCACAAAGCAGTAACATCACCGATATACCGCAGGCAGAGCAGATGGTCGTGCTAATAGATAGCCAAACAACAGCCGGCTACATGACACAAGAGCCATAGACTTTCAACAACAAGCCACATGAACTTTCCCGATAAAGTTTCCTGAAACGTGAACACCTTCGCATGTTGAACGGGCCATTGAACCATGGAAACTGCTAATGTCCGTTTGCAGGCTGAACAGCTAATTAGCTGGTCAGCAAATTAAACAACATGCAAACACACCTGCAAATTTCACGTGGCTCTCTGCTTGAGTCGTACTCTTCCACGCTGACTACCAATGGTTTAAGCTACAGAACAAGTTTGTTTACTTTGCCCCTCATTCCCCTGCCGGGCCTCAGCCTGCCAGCTGCCGTCAATCAAACACGAACATCCCTGACACAGTAAGAAATCATATCATATTTTATTTATAGTGCTCTACAGGGTGCTCAAAGATATTTTACATAACGGCATGTTTCCCCTTGAATCTCCTTTTTTATCAGTAGTATATTATACATTATTATCAGCAGTATAGTAGTACTACTGTAGTAGTTGTTGTTTTTGTACAGCTAGTTTGGCCTTTTTCCATATCTAGAGACTTCTTCATCATCCTTCTCTCCCATAAAGATTGCTGTTGACTCTGTTTGTTTGCAAGGACATCTGAAATCGATAACAGTTAGAACAGCGTCTCTTATTACTTATTTCATTTCCACACTTTGACAGCACCTTGCCAGGCCTGATGAGAAGCACAAACACACACACACCTACACCCACCTACACACACGCACACTCACAAACACACAGATAAGCACCTCAAGGTCTCCTTCATGTTTGAGCGACCACAGAAATTATGTGCTGATGACACCTAAACAGATTGCGTAATTACTTTTGCCCTGGTGGCCCTGGCCTGCAACAGAGATTTCCAAGTCCTAAAGCAGGTTATCACCAATCCAGAATTTTAGTGTTTGTGCGTGTTTCGATGCGGCTGACATTTATGGTGTGGTGCAATGTTCAGCTTCGGGGACCATAACATACAACGGTCCAGAGGAAAGGGGGAGTTTGAGATTGCAGGTAAGATTGCAGAGAGGATGATAAAAGTCTGAGAAGTGGTTGGTTTTATTTGTCATGAGTGTAGCCCGTACGCGCACCGTGACCCTCCTGTGCTCAATCTCATTTGTTCTATTGAAAGCCGACAGCAAAGATCATCTCTGTTTTCTCCGGAGACTTTTTCCTCCCTAAAGGTTTGAATTCATGTTAAACATCGTGACCTGCGAAGGAATATAAACAACAGAGCAGTGACAAGGTGGTAAAGTCAGCCTATAAATGGACCATCGGGACGGTGTTGGACACTGTGGGGGCTGGCGGTCTAAATTCATCTTGACGTGCTTAAATAACGCAGTCTTTTTGAATTTGCTCATTTATTGTCGAATCAAGGAAATGTTGCCTTCAGGCATGTCAAAAAATATCATATTTCATTTATTATCACCTGCTAACTAGAGGAAGAGAGAAAGGGAAGAAATCTTAACATATGGATCATTATGTAGTCCTTTTGGGTTTACAGTAATTGTGTGAAAAAGAGGCTTTTTACACAACAGGTCAGGTTTGTTTTAATTAGAGTAGTTACTCTGGCTCAGACACTTAATCATTTCAGGTAGTGACTCCATTAAAGGTGAACAAGAACCGAGGGAAAAGAGTATCCTCTGTGTTACATTCATTATGTGTTATGGTATGTGTCTGCTTCATCATTCCTCGGTCCATGTTTTAAATCATATTTTCAACTCGAACGTTTGTTGTGACTTTATTCCTCATGCCGGCCCCCATAGTGACCACGACGACTCACTTGTACAAAATGAATTTGGCTCTCAGTCAATAATCTGAAGTATGCTTTCCACAGCAGGAATTTAATTTCGGTGTGAGACTCCCCAGCTGAAGCAAAGATGAACCTTGTTCCAGAGGTGTAAATAAGAAAAACTGATGCTGTGGTCTCTTTGGAGTAGAGCAGGTGGTGTTGGGGATGTAAACGAACCCGAGGAGAGAAATGAGAAAGTAAAAAAGAGAGACAGCAGAGACAGAGACAGACAATTGGTTTAGCTGAGGCAATAAATAACCACTGCAATTAGCCAACAGCTGTAATGAAGCAGCACTAACCCTCCCCTCGCCACAGTTTGCATGCAGTTGAAATATCAAGGTGCATACTGCCACCTAATGTGCACGCTCGTATGCTGTTTAACTTGGCTAGAAGTATTTAAGTAACATTCACCGTCAGTTGTTCAATATTCAACACCACGCTGCATTCACAGCTATATTCTGATGACAATGAATCATTTTGTACAACCTGTGAGTTGTATGATGTAACTCGTTTTTGAGTTGCTGAAGTCAAACCATGAGTCCACACTAATGTATTTACATTACATTTACATACATGTATGTACACCCACACACACACACACAGACACTGATGGTGCAGCCTTCAGGAGCAATGTATCTTGGTTCAGTCGCTTGCCCTAGGACACTTGAAGACGCAGGATTTAGAATCGAACTGCCGATCATCTGATTAGTGGACTCGACCTCCTGAGCCACAGCTGCCCCACAAACAAAATAAAATCCAAACAGCACTGGCAACTTTTGTGTGATTCGCATGGTTTAGTGTGTTCTGGTAAAGTCGGTGCCATTATTTTGCAGGGTACAGATTTTATGTTAAAGTTTAGTGAGTGTTGTTAACATAACAAGGGATTGTTTAAACCGACTTAAACTACATTCTCATAACAGCTATGTGATATGTCACGAAAACATAAATGTTGTGTTTGTATAAGTTATTCCATATTTCCTGGTTGTACATTAGAAGGATGAAGAAGAGGACATGCAGATTTTGTGATCACGGACGGGTAAGAGGACTGCATAATTATGTCTTTTGAGTGAATTGAGTGAATTCTTTATTTTTTTAGTGCATCCACTCATGAAAATTGGAAAGGTATCACATGCCTTTGTCATCCTCGAGGGGAAAAAGAGAAGAAGAAAAAAAACAGCTTGCAGAATGATGTGCAACAGCAGGGATTTCAAAGTGGGACACCGTCTGAACAGATAAGTGGGTATACTCTGTATACCGGCATATAATGTGCACAACACTGCTGCGGAAAGGGGGAAAGTGTATCTGCGCTCACCTTGCTGAAGACGTGGGTGTACAGGCAGGAATAGTTCAGAAGCCAATTATGGTCCAACTTTTGAATCCTATTTGCATATTCATTGATTCTGGACTTTTCAATGAGGGGGAAGAGGTAGATGTTTTTCAAGACTTTTTAAGCAATTAATACAAAAAAGAAAGTTCTTTAGCCTGCTTAAGAAAATCTTTAGCCTTTAACTTTCAGTGTAAGCTGGGCTTTTACACATTTTGTGGTGAACTTTTTATTCAAGAGGACCTTGACAAGAGCTGAGTACATATTACCAATTCATTGTTCCCCTCCACTGTTCTTCATCACTTTCCCTGACAGTGTTCCAGTCACAGCCGTACACTGTCTATGGTTTAAAATCCCTCAGCGAAGGATTAGTCAGGTGAGGATTTGACTTATTCCATGCATCGAATCATGCTCACAAAGTGTACCAGCCGTCTGAGTGATGCTACGAAGTCCTGACAATTTATTCAGCTGGGGAACACCTCTCACTGTTATTCCTTTCGGAGATTACACTCTGACGAGACCTCTCAGATACCCACATAGTACAATACAGCACTGAGAGATGGGGGAGTGATCCCTTCCTGCCACACCTCCACAGTCGATAGACTTTGTTCTGGTTAAGAGCGCTTTGTCAAGTTTAGCCAGAGCTGATACAAAGCTTCAGTGGTGTGAGACAAAAATGTAAGTTCAAGTTTAATACAAAATTCAGTCTCAGGTTTTCCTTGTTAAGCTGCAGTGGAGGGATAGCAATGCAAATATCTGAAAATCTGAACCTTTGAGTCGGAGGCCCAGGATATGTTTGGCTTATCTTAATTTATGTGTAAACCAAATATCAAAATGTGACATTCAAATTCCTTTTATTGTAGCTTTTTGATTCTATTAGTTTTTCATATTTTTTACCATCAGAAGTGCTGTGTTTACAGCACTGATGCTGTTTGCCCATAGAAGTTTCACCTGAGTCGCTGAAACATCATGAATAAAGTAAGTACAAGTGATTGCCAGCCTCACAGTCGGAGTTTATAACCCAAAACACCTGTTTATATGACTTCTTGGCTGGTGTGCATGACTCAGAATTAAATTAGCACTGTTTTGTAAATGTAAGTCGTCGGCGTGTTGAACTCTCCTGGCTGCGGATAGCCTCACTCCAGCTGTAGCCCCTTAGGCCAACAGCAGCAGATGTTACACAGAAACCTGTTTATCCGAAGATAAAACACGCGGTTCAAAGTTGAGTCCAATGACACAACTGCCCTTCTAACACGTTGCCCTGAGCCGACAGTCTGCTTCCGCCTGTTGTTGATTTCAAAAGAAATCAACTCCCATGCGGACGCAGGGACAGAGCGGTGGTGCTGTCTGTGTCACCCCTCATTAGTCTCCATGATCTACATAGAAAAAAGGCCAAAGTGAGTCTAAGAATAACCTAAAAATCGGTTCCTTCACTTTTTGGCTTCGAGAAAACTTTAATGATTCATCATTGCTTTCTACTGAGAGGGCATTCTGCTGGAAGCATTAGAGGATATTGACAACTTCTTTGTGTCTCTATTTGTCCTTGACAGATGAGAGAAATGGGGGGTTTAAAGAAGGATGGACGGCACGGAGATTCACACAGAGAACAATCAATATCACAAGGAACTTAGCCCTGAGTGGGGTTTATATAGGAAGCGGAGGGGGTAGCTGGATGGACGAAGACAGACGAGCACAGCACACATTATACGGAGCAACATTTTATCCATGAGAGCAGTCTTTATAGTCTGCGTTTCAGAAATGCATCCCCAGTAGTAAAATCAATAAATAAATACATTTTACATACATCATGATCACTCTCTCCGCTGATGTTTCATTCCACCTTCCACTCTCTCTCATGGGAGGAAGAAACCCTGAAAGATGTGGTTTGCGAGATTCCCAATTAATCTTTTATGTGCAAAGATGTTTTTTCCCCTCCAGTGACGTCTCATCCGCACTCAAGTTCAAGTGAAGTGCAATTACTTTATTTCCTCCCTGGGACCAGGCACATCGAATACATCTTTGTTTATTTCCCATATCATATTGACACAAACACGTTTTTCTTTTTTTCCCCGCCAACTGTATAACAGCAGCAGCTCTTAAGCAATAAAAGATTCTCCCTGTCTTCCTCTGTTCGGAGGAACCTGCTCGTAAAATGGACAGAGATACGCTTAAATCCCGGGGGGAAGTTGCTAATCTTAGAGCGTTGCACACAATACAAAACAAACCGTCTCCACATGAAAGGCCTCGTGAATATTTATGAGTGATGATCACTGTGGACTATTATTATCATTTCACCGCTCTTCGTGCAGGAAATGTAAAGCCTGCACACGTGGAGCTCCAAAAGATGTCTTAAACCTCATTGTTGATGCATCGTTTGTTTTTTTTGAAAATTGTTCTTTTTCTCACTGCGTGCTGTTTTGCAGCATAATTCAGCATTATTTTTTTGTCAGACGCGTCTTGAAAGAAGAGAGCCTAATATGATGTTACCCTCTAAACACAGAATTCATTATGAATAATATATGTACTGTATATGAGTCAGCATGGTTCAGTACATCAGCAGTATTTACAGGAATAGTTCAATGTACCCCCATTATTCTCTATTCAGTATACACTCTTTCATATCCTATTTTAGTATATTTTATATATTTTTTATCTTTATTTTGTATTTATATATTTGTTTTGTTTTTTTACTTTTATGTGTAATAATCTTCTAATTTCATTGTTTTGTTGACTCTGTGTTAACTTACACATGACAAACGAACCTGAAACTGAAACTGAGGCTTACAATGAACACACATTTAAGTTAATATAATAGAGAAAAACGTGTTCAGAATCTCAGGACCCCGAGGGGATTATGAGAAAACTTTCTAGGGTCACCAAATGTGAAGAATAACATTTTTTTTTAAACTTACTCTGTCAAGCAGCCCAGAATGAGATGGGAAGCAGTGACGTCGACCCTTCTGGCACACACTGGATACTGTCGGCAATATATTCAAGCCCAGTGACCTCACTCATATGAGAGTGTATCTCAATCTATTATTGTTCTTTTGGGTTTAAAACAGACAAGCAATAGTCCCATGTGAGAGTTTGGTGCCTTTCATGTGTTTTATTACAGTAAATCCCTGAACTGTCTGAGGCAGCCCGAGGGTGGAGGTGGGAGGTCACGAGTGTAAAAAGGCTAAGAAGCTTGAAGAAGCTGCTGCCACATTTCTGCAGTATGAACTTCTCATTCCCCCTTACAACCCACAACCACAGCCAGTGTGTAACTGCTGCACGTCAGTCAGTATACAGTTGTTTGTGGGCCTTTCCTGACATCTAGTGGACTAAAGTGAACATCTTCTTACTTTGGTGTGAGTTTCAACTCAATTCTGCCTTGTAATAAATATGCTCTTTGTCCTCATTTCAGTTTAGTAATAATGTGCATTAATGCTTGTAGCATAATTCACATAATTGACAATATGTTACAAATATGTATATTATGCCAAAATGTGGCTAAATATTCGACTTTAATGAATGTCTCCAGGAGGGACATTGGCACATTACCCTAAAACCATCTCCTCTCCCTCCAAGACTCCTGTGACACTCATCCAAGTACTCTGATATCACAGTCTGGGCACCCCAGTTAACAGACTGAGCTAACATTAGCTAACAGCAGCTATAGTTCACAGCAGTTTACTTTACTGTCCATGAGTGAACTCTGAAAATACCAAAATAAGTGAAATAGTTAGTGGCGTGTGTGATTTATTCTGTGTTCTGATTGTACCTGGAGCACAAAGTTACAAGGTGCAAGAACAGATACAGAGCGGGAGTGACACAGACGTCATCCACCTGATTAGCATCCAGCCATCAAAATAAAGGGGGGGGAAAAAGAAGAAGAAAAAAAAGTTACTTTAATTAAACAGTAATTTCTTTCTTTAGATGATTATGGGAGACCAGGTTTAGGATTAAAGTTGTTGTGATCAAAGTCCTCTCTCTTATGTCACAGATCATCTGAAGTCCCACACAGGCTTTCACAACCACCCCTCGCACATTTTAACCTCCAGTTTGAGATCTGGATGTACTGGAAGTGTGTTTACTGACCCGGGCCGAGGCCATGTCTGGACGGGTACAAAGCACACAGCGAACGATCACTCTGAATGTCGCTTTGGCTTCCAAAACACGTCGCTCTCCCACATAAAGGCCGTAGCATTATTGTTAAGTTTAAATTTGTCATTTACAACAGCTGTGTCAGTATTATCACTGTGAGTAATCATTTACAGGCTCGTCTCGGCAGTGGGCGCCTCTATAAACTGCGCTCTCAGTTTGTTTAAACAAACCAGTGTCTGTTAGACGTTCAGCTTCTGAAGGTGGATCCAATCCATCGAGAGCCTCGTGCTCTTCAAACTGAGGAGACTCACTGAACAAGAAATATAAATGCACTTTGTGTTTCAACTCTGTTTCATTCCATGAATACTGAAGTGTTTTCAATTATTGCAACTCCTGTGTAAACACTGGGTTTGGTGCTTTTAACATCAACAACACATAGTGGCCCTGTGCAAGATTTTGTTTGTGCGCCCCAAAAAAGTGTGGTCAACAAATCGCACACAACATTCATGAATGAATGAACACACACACACAAGAGAGATGGAGAAATGATTCAACACCAAATGTCTGGATGTGAGGGTTGGCAAGTAGCTACAAACAGAATCATAATGTGAAAAGTCAATGATGGAGAAAACAAAACAAACTAGTTATTAAGTTATTAAAAGACTACGCAGGCACTTCATCTTGAATTGAAAATATGAACCAGAGGTCCTGTCTGATCAACAGAAAGAGAAAATATGATGATGATTTGCACACAGGATAATTTGATATACATCATATTTTCATGAGTTAGAGGTTTTGAGGTCTCACTTTTTATATGGCTTCGGATTTTTGTCACGTACAATTATGTTATAATACAAGATTTCATCTTTATTTTAATTTTTTTAATTTTTAATTTGTATAGCCCAAAGTCACAAAGCACATTTTGCCTCAGAGGGCTTTACAATCTGTACAGGGAGTGACACCCTCTGTCCTTAGACCCTCGGTTCAAGTGAGGAAAAACTCACCTCAGGAAGAGCCACAGAGGAGGGATCCCTCTCCCAGGACGGACAGACGTGCAATGGATGTCACATGTACAGAACAATCAACAATGAATGATAAAATGACAAAGGATTTCAATAAATGATGATTGATGAATGAATGATTACAGTAGCAGTGGAACCTGTGACAGAGATAGAGAGACACAGATGCACAGCAGCAGTAAATCTAAACTCTTAAACTGTAGTGGAGGTATGGCAGCAAGACAGGCATGTTCTTGACAACTTGACAAAACAAAACTTGACAAACCACATCTCAAAATGAGCCTGAATGAGAAGTGAAAGACAAGCGGCGTGAGAGCATGTAAAAAGGGTTAATTGCATCTCACAGCCATTGCGTGAGAGTTGGTTGCGAGTCAATTAACCTTTCCTTAAGCAACTGCATGGGTGTTAATTAATAGAGTTGTCATGGAATTGTATATTTTCAAATGTTCACTCTTCTGATAGCTTTAAAAACTGGATGGATGGAAAGCTTCAGAGCAGCTACCGAGTGGACCTTGTGATGAGGCTCTGATTCATTCTGTCCAGGTGGAGGAAACACCCACCAGAAATGAAGACAAATGGACAGTGAGTACAAATACAACACGCAATCAAAAATTCATTCAGTTTAGATAAAGTTATGTGTCTATGACTTAGTGACACCTGCCTTGGTGTCAATGCATTTATCAGTATTCATATCAGCGTACGTTAAACACTTTATAATAAATTGTGACAGTGTGTCATTTGGGGATTTCTGAGCCATTATCTGTCCATAAAAGTCTAAAAAAAAACAGCAACAACCCTGCTGTCAGGTTATCTCACCCAGGTCTGTCTGGTGGCAATGAACTTTGTATCTGGTTGCATTGGAACTGTGCAAAAAGTCAAACACAAACAATAAAGAGCACATCCACAAATCCTCGTACAACACTGGTTACACACACACACACACACACACACTCAGACTAATTGATTGTTAGCTTTTTAGTAATGTATCTGCAAGCCAAACAGTTTCTGTCTTTACAGAAATACCACTTCCGATGCTGAAATATTTCATTTAAATTGGACGTTTTGACACATTTTATGCAGATAGCCTGTGGTGTTGATTATGCTTGTGAAGAAATCTCAGCACGTCATGAACAGGTGGCACTCTTCAGGCACAAACAAGCACTTTCCAACAAGCTTATATAAACATATATACATACCTATCTGTGTGTGTGCATATTCAGTGTATGTATGCATGTACATACAAATATATATAAAAAAACATTTTTCATGTGGAGGCACAGAACAGTAGATTGTACTTTTTACTGCAAAGCTAACAACGTTTTTTATATTTATTTATTGTGGCATTTGTACGAGTAAAGGTTAGAGAGAAAGATTACTCCATACTACTCTCATTGATCAAAGACTCCACAGGGTACCTTTAAACTCTCATAGATCGCTTTCTTGCATCACATCTACTCTCAAAAAATCATCTGGTTGGCTCACCAAAATCAAGCCCCACTGAAGTTTACTTGGAACAGAGCCGGAGCTTTTTAGGCAGGTCGTGTGCAAAGTGCAACAATGACAAGTCATGTCGAGTTCACAGCCAAACTCAAGCAACGTCATCAGGTCAAGGTACGGGTCACGGTAGAGGACTGTGTGAGGATGAAAGCTCGCTGAGAAAGGAAACCACAAAACCCGACAACAGTGTGGTGAAAGACTTCACCAGCTACAGAACACTGCGGAGAACCAGCTGACAACCTGAATGTGATGTAGGTTTGATAAACCCACACTTCACTAACTCCAATTCACACAGACTCCACGCAACCTTCAACACGTCCGCTAATCCTAACCAACGTGTTGACAGAGAGGAAGCAGCACACGAAGCTGGGCAAGCTTACATCAGCACCTGTATAGCTCTGACAGGTTTCTCTGCTGGTCTTCCCCTTGTGCATCAATGATTCACCTCTGAGGACTTGTCAAACTCCTGAAACTCCTCTCAACACTCCTCTAAGTGTGTTGCTGTGCTTTAAAGAATCCCCTGGCAACTTTTTCTAATTTCTTTTTCTAATCACTCACACCAAAGACAATATATTTTGATTCCAAGGTATATCCACCACAACTTATCTAACAACTTCATTGTCCTTCTGCCAGACACAGTGGTAGACTTATGCTCCGAGGGGCAGAGGCGAAGAGTGGCGTGCAGTGGGACACCGTAAAGAGTCTAATCAATTCTACAGTTACACAATTTAATGAAGTGATTTAAAAAAGGGCCACATATCAAGGACCACGTGCCAAGGCTAAAGTCCTTGCCGCAACAGCCTGGGTTCGTCTCTGGCACGGGTCCTTTGCCGTGTGTCATCCACTCCCTCTCCTCTGACATTGTTGTCTTGTCCTGCCATTATGAATCAAAGCAGAAACAATGCCAGATAAATAATATTATAAATTAACTTTCCACAACCTGAGAGCCCAAACGTTCCTCTTATTAAACACTTACAGCTGATTTACAGAGACGTAGTAACTTATGTATGAACTATTAAAAGCCCTTGCAGTGGATTACGCCTTTATAAGACAACAGCACCCCATTCATTTTTATTAACTGCTTTTCACCATCGCTTTGTTTACCTCAGCATTGGAGCCACTCATTCACACATGGCACAGGAGCACAGGAAGTGATGCAATGACCAAATATCAGTGAACAGGTTGCATACAGACTGTTACATTAGATTTAACATGTTGCAAACTGCCACCTGTTTGTTTAGCTGTGGCTCAAAAACAAGGATCTTGTCACACATTTGCGATACATTTCTTACACGTGGATACATTTTCATTTAGAAAAACATAAATAAAGAAAATCATCAGTCTTTTTTTTACTTTACTCCTGACACCTGCACCCCGCGCACGGTCTCTTGTGGTTACAGATGTGATCAGAGAGTGTCACTAAAAGCAGAAGCTGTAGTGTTTAAACTTATCGTTAAGGTCCGGGGGGAGCCCTCACCAGTCGCTGCTCTCCACCTTAACAGAGGTTTCAGCTGCGCCATGAGGCAATGTTGCGTAATCGGCGCATGCCACGGGACATTTCGTACTCGTCAGCACAATCGTGGGGAGGTGAGCCGGCGAGGGAGACTGTGGCTGGGAAATACACCTTCAGAGGCGTCACAGTTCATCGTAAAGCAACCCTTGTGCAAAAACATGTGAGTGTGCTTCACCGACGTACTAACTTATCTATGGGGGACATCAGCCTGAGGTGTTTATGGAGCTCTGCTAGGCTTTATGTGTCAGGGGGAATGCCGTCCATAAACGCGCCTGTGATCATCTGCAGACCCTTGGCCGATATGATTACTCATGCACACCACCCACCCCCACCCCCTCCTCACCACTGGCCTGCCCCCATTTTTGGGCGCATCCTAATGGCCAATTTCATACCTGGCGATCATCCCCTCTGTGGTCGTCCCGGGTATTTAAAGAGGACCCACGCAGGTTGAAACCTGTACTCTGTCAGAGGGGGTGCTCACAGGAACTCTCTTGTAACTCAGACGTTATTTTCCAGACTACATGGGAATTATAGAATAACCAAAATGTCCAATCAACCAAAGACAAACATGGAGAAAGGTAAAAAATAATAGAAGAAGAAGAAGAAGAATGATTGATTATTTGCACTGATTATTGTTTGTGTCACGTGGTATTAAGGCTGACGCAACTTTGTTAGAGTTGCCTCATGTTGTTATGTGTTCACTGTTCACATCACTCACTGTCTGCGGTGGAATGTGTCAGTGATTTGATTGATGTGTCTGTGAGCATCCTGTAGCCTTGTCTGGGTGAATGTTAACCTGCTAGTGAACTTATCGTGTAACCAGGTGGTGGATTATGAAGGCATCAAGTTACCTCCACAGTTATCAGGTTTTTACTGGGAGATTAGGTTAGTACCTACTTTGTTATACTGCTGGCAGATTGTTTAAATGTTATATTATGTTTTTTTTTTTTTTGTAATAGTCATGGAGCTGCCAATCATTGCATCATGTCCTGAACTTATTGTAATATCTGCTGGTATTACAATGGCTTTCTCGGCTTTGTACAGAGTGTTTTTGTTTGTCTCTCCTTGTGTTTGTTTAGCTGCGTTTACAGGCTTCACGTTTGACACTTGCAGTGACACCTTTGACAAAGACAAACCGTCATGGATGTAGAATGCACCTTATCCTACTGACAAAAGCATGTAAAGCATCAGAGACTGCAAGAGACAACGAGTGTGAAACTAAATACGAAACTGCTGAATTCTGGGGGAAATCTGGTTTAGTCGCAGCGGACGTGCAAGATCGGTGTCTTGTTTTAGGATTCCTTGCTGGGATCTGGTTTGACTAGTGGTTTATCTGCGTGTTAGACATTTGTGTGAAGAATTTTAGCTACAAGGTTATGTATTAACATATTGTATATTTCTGTAAAATGTCACCTTTAAAGTAAATTAATGTGACACAGTTTTTTGTTTTTTAAACTGGTGCACATTTTATCAGATATATCTGATAAAAAATAAACATAATGAATACCTGTTTTTGTTTTCTAAACTACCTCTGAACTGTTGCAAACACTGGATGATTTACAGGTCCAGTTCCTTAAACTTTGCCACACATTCAAGTGGAAATATGACAAGCAAAACTACTATTTTTGTCCTGTGTCTGCATTTAAGATGCAATTATGAGTAGTTCATTATATCATCATTTTTTTGTTTGTTTGTTTGTTTGTTTCATCAAGCAGTAAGAAAGTTATATACAATAAAGTTGCACGCCTTTTAGCCAGCCTAATCTGAACACCTGTGTGCTTCACAGCTCGTAGCAGCATGACAGAGTTTTGGAAGGAGCACTCCAAGGCTGCCACAGTGGAAGAGATGATGCTGGACTCCCGTGCCAGGGAGCTAACCCAGCATGAGCTGCCCGAGATCCTCTCCATGCTGCCCTGTTTGGATGGATGCAGAGTGCTGGAACTGGGTGCTGGCATCGGGTGAGCTTACAGCTGCACTGGACTGTGTATAGTAGGAGATGTGTGTGTGTGTGGGGGGGGGGGCACAAGAGCAGAAGAGCAGAAGATATGAGAATCCTGATAAACTTCAGATTTGCATAGTGAAAGTATTTTTTTAGAAAAGCTTTGTAGACATGAGCCAAAGAGGATTCCTTATAGTGGCAGTCAGCAGTTATTAATCTAAGCAGAACGACAGGCAGCGTCTTGAGGTTTCACACTGGATAAAACCATGACATGCTCACAAATAATAAGTCTGACTATACAAGACTATATCTGAAAACCAGGAAAAACAACCTCTTACACTTCTATGTGGGTCCAAACTGGTTTATCAGGCAGTGCATTAATGCAGTGGATAGTCAAGGCTTTGAAAGAGTTGCTGAGTACAAATTCAGTTCACTGCTTCTGTCTGCATTTAACACAAGTTTTTTTTGTTTTTTGTTTTTTTGACTGAACAGAAAATGATGAAGGTATCTATTCTGGTGTGTGTCTCTACAGTCGTTACACCAGCCACCTGCTGACTAAGGCCGGGCATGTGACGGCTGTGGACTTCATGGAAAGCTTTGTGGAGAAGAACAGGCAGGACAATGGTCACCATAGTAACGCTACCTTCATCCGAGCTGACGTCACAAAGCTGGACGTCCCCCAAAACAGGTGTGTGTTAAGATATGTGTAGCTGACTTACACTGGATATCTTGGATATTCAGACAAGCAGTGCCCACCACTTTGGTCCGGACTGATAAATCTCAACAACTACTGCTTGGATTAGAGTGTGCTACAGACATTTAGACACCTCATAGGTTATAAAGGCAGAAATACTGTTCCATGTTGTCCCCATCATAAAACTGTAGATAACTGGAATAAAAGAAATATAGTTAACTATAAAAGTATACCTCATATTTGACTATCCATTCAATGTTCTCCTCAGTATTGATTTCATCTTCTCCAACTGGCTGCTGATGTACCTGAATGACGAGGAGCTGAAGTCTTTCATAGAGAAGGCGCTGGGCTGGCTGCGGCCCGGCGGTTTTCTTTTCTTCAGAGAGTCGTGCAACCACCGGTCAGGTACTGAGCTAACAATCAAGGACATTAAATTCAAGTTTCTGTCTAAAGTTTGAAATAAAAATAGGGAAAAAAAGTGTTGTAGTTCAGATTTAGTTTCTTTTCTTAACATATAGTATATTATGTAAGTTGTCCTTATCAGTTGATTGAACATTCAGCAGCAGTAGCGTGTATCTTTTTCTAAATGAATACGATGAGGTGAAGAATTCATTTTAATTTTCTATCAAGGCGACTCCAAGAGGGACTTCAACCCCACCTGCTATCGCACTGAAGCACAATACAGCCACCTGGTATCCTCAGTACAAGCAGAGGGGCCAGAGAGCGGCCAACAGTTTGGTTTCGACATTGTGTTGAAAAAGAAAGTTCAGGCCTATATTGAGGTATCATCACTGAAGTTCTGGCACATTAAGTAAAACCTTAAGTAGGAAATATGAAGACATGATGAAGATGTGAGTATGTGTTGTTAATTCTCCATCCATCCTCTCTGTCCTCATTTTCACCTTTCCCAGATGAAAAACAACCCTAATCAGATCTGCTGGATGCTGGAGAAGGTTCCCCGCTCCTCAAACACCCAGAACGGGTTCAGCACTTTCCAGCAGTTCCTGGACAACCAGCAATACACCAGCCGTGGCATCCTGCGCTACGAGAAGATGTTTGGGGCAGGTTATGTCAGCACAGGGGGGCCGAGCACCACAAAGGTAGGAATAAAGCCTGGAAGACTCCTGGAAGAGACTGACTGTAAAGAATCGTAAATGTGTACAACAAGAATACTGAAGAAGACTTTTCCTCTAGCAGCACTATGTATTTGATATTTGTGTTTTAGAGTGTCTTGACCACTGCTAGAGGATCACACTTTCTCAACACATTTAAATCTGATATTTAAAAAAAAGATCTCATTTTGTCAAATATTTGGGTTTATGAACAATACCCGCCAAACTACTGACACCCTAGCCTCAGCTGTACTTTGTGTTTATTGCTAATTTGTATGCTAACATGGTAAACTAAGATGTATCAAAGGCCTCAAATGACCTTCAGCATCAACAAACCTTGCATTCATAAAAGTAGCTTTTACAGCAGATCCTCCTCTTCTCTCCTGCGTCCTCTGTCCTTTCTGTTATCTTTGTGCTGCACTTTTGTTTTTTCCCGGTCTTAGTCATCATCTTTATTTCCCTGTGGAGATACCGAATACTTCAAGGCATATCTTTATAGTTTTATCGATTAAGGTTTTGATGAAACTAAAGACTGAATCTTTTTTTTGTGCTAACAGGAGTTTGTAGACCTGCTGAACCTGAAGCCCGGACAGAAGGTTCTTGATGTTGGCTGTGGCATTGGTGGAGGAGACTTCTACATGGCAAAGGCAAGAGCCAAGGAAGCTGACATAATACTGTAATGGTGATAAAGTGGCTTTTAATGACTATAATGATGACCTTGATTATGTTACGTTTCAGACATTTGGAGTTGAAGTGCTTGGCCTTGACCTGTCAGACAACATGGTGGACATCGCCATGGAGAGAGCAGTCGCTGAGAAGTTGCCATCAGTACGTCCTGTACTACTGGTTTAAACCCCGCAGATGATGTATTGTTTCAAAAGTCATATCGTGTTAATGGCATGTGCTCTACCTCAGGTCCAGTTTGAGGTGGCTGATGCCACTAAGAGGACGTTCCCTGAAGATTCCTTTGATGTGATCTACAGCAGAGACACAATCCTGCATATAGATGACAAACTGGCACTCTTCAAACGCTTCCATGTGAGTCTAAATTTTTCATTTTACTGATTTCCAGTCCTCTCTTTGCACTTTTGAATTTTATGTCCTTTTCCAGTGTAGCTGTATTGTTTTATTCACTCTCTTCCCTCTTTGTGCCCAGTCGTGGTTAAAACCGGGTGGTCAGTTGCTTATCAGTGATTACTGCTGTGGGAAGAAGCCCTGGACACCAGTTTTCGAGGCCTACGTCAAACAGAGAGGCTACATCCTCTATACACCCTCAGAGTATGGCAAGGTAAACACACAGAGAATTATTATGTAACGTTTTGGGAGGACAAAGATCTTCCGGGTTGCAAACTTTCTGCTGAATCCTGTGTCTGCTTTACAAAACACCAAACAAACCTCTCTTGTTTAGATGTGTGTGAAAAAAATTAACTAGCCAGCCTTAAAGCTGTGCAAATGTTTCACTTTCATGTGGAATTGTTATGCTGCTTTGGAGAGGCCAAAGGTGAAGTGAAGATTCTGTGAAACAACTAGACACACATATTGAGTAACCTACAAATGTACAAAATGGTGCAAGTGTCGATGTTTTGCTGTTGTATTACTCCTGTACAGCAGCTGGTGGTGCTGTTTCACACTCCGCTCCGCCTCCTCTTTCACCTTTGTCTTCTCCTGTAGTTCCTCGAAGAAGCTGGTTTCTGCAACGTCAGGGCAGAAGACCGGACAGCCCAGTTCATCCAGGTGATTGAAACAGAGCTGCAGAGAGCAGAGGTCATCAAGGATGAGTTCATCGAGGTAAATGTGCACATGTACACACACAGAAATGACCAGCATAACACCTACCATAGATTGAGAGAGAATGAGGAGCACACCGTAGCTCCATATGCTTCCCTTTTTTATTCATGATTAATCATAAAAAAATAATAATAAAAAAAAAGGCCTGAGTGCCGAACAATCATCTGTCTGAATAAAAAAGAAATGTGTATGGAGTCAAAATGTGCACCACTTTCTTCATAGACTTCCGCTATTATTATCGACATCATCCCTCATGTGCAGAACCTAAAATCCTTCGAATATTCTTTGGATGGTTGCTCATCACACCTGCCTCTGTCTCCTGCAGCAATTCTCGGAAGAGGACTATTTTGCAATAGTAAATGGATGGAGAGAAAAGCTGGGACGTTCCAACAGTGGAGACCAAAGATGGGGACTTTTTTATGCAACAAAGAATTGAGTGATTGTAGTAAGACAGATAATAAAAGGGGGGAAAAAACAAATGCCTCTCTCATTTAATTAATTCATTTGAATTAACTGGTTTTGTCTTGTTTGTTAGTTTGTCTTTTTAAAGCTGTTGCCTACACAAAGTAAGAATACTAATAATTCAAACAATATTCCTTTGTTGCTCAAACCTGCATCATGTCACATTTTTCAGGGCCCTTCTTCTTTTGAGCCTGTAACTTTTCAGATTTTTTTTTTTTTTTTAAGAAACAGGTTTTGTTGGCTAGCCAAACTGTACAAAACATGTCAGACTCGTACTGTCAATGAGTGTAGACTGTACTGATTGGCCCCATCGCTCATTTCTTCAAATAAAAAAAAAACATTTCCATTCACAGTTGGCCTCTATACAGACACCTTCAGGCAGTCTGCTGCCTAGGAGCCAACACGTATCGCTGGCATGACAGGGACAGGCAGGACCTGCCCCAGGGCAAACAACAGCATTTCACTCTCGTGTTTTCTTTAAGCTGTTGAGTGTGTGCATTTCATTTACACTCACACTCCACTTATTAATAAGACATAATAGACTTTATGATCATTAGTGACACCTGTGCTGACCCTAATATTTCAGGTCCAAATGGCTGCTGTGAAAAAAGGTCTATTCTTGTACTTCTGGATGGACTTCATAGTCAGCATCTATGATGATATGTTACCTGACAGGTAACACGTCAGTCAGCTTTAACTCTTTGTTGGAAATTAAAAGTGACAGACCGACATCTGTTTGGGTTTTTTTTTTTCGTGTTTGACAGCTAATGGTGTCGAGTGAAACTTTGATTCTCTTTTAATTCAGCGGTGTATTCGTTTTAAACCTCACAGAGGCTTCGAGGGGAGACGCACGGACGACACAAGGAGGGGAGCTGACTTTTCACACGTCTTTCAGACGAACACTGATAGGATCGGGGGAAGTACAAGTGTGTTTGAAAACGACACGAGTCGCAAAAGCGATGGCGAGGGAGCTCGTTCAAGTAGCGCCATGTGACGGCTTCACGCGGCAGCAATAATAAAAATCTGTTGTTGTTGTTGTCATTTTTTTTTTTTTTTTTTTTGGACGCGCTTCAATCTTGTCAGCGTCAAGTTTCTGAAGTCTCCCCTCACCTCTCTGCTTTACTTCCTCTGACGACGCTACGCCCACTGCGTGCGTCTGCCCGACGTGCCCGCGCACAGAAAAGCGAGCACAGCAGGAGGCAAAACACTCGCTCGCGAAACATGGCGAGGCTAAGCGAGCATGGGATCCGTCTGAGTTCCGTACGTATCTCATATCTCATATCTTTAAACGCGTAACGCTTGCATTGTTGCCACGGCCGATGAGTGAAACCTTTTCTCGTTTCTTTTTCAAAGATGAGTCCTTCCTTCCTGAACAGCAACTCCACCAGTCACACCTGGCCCTTCAGTGCAGTGGCAGAGTTAATAGGTAGGTCACTTTGTGAGGAATCACGCTGAAGCTTCTCTCCGCCCGTCCCGTGCACCTGCGCCAGCGCTTCTTTCTCTTTTACAGCTGCAGCTTTTTTTCTTTCTTTTACGGTGTCAACTTGGTGCGCTCTTCCGCTCTTTGCACTCACAGTGGACTGTGTGTGTGTGTGTGTGTGTGTGTGTGTGTGTGCGTGCGTGCGTGCGTGGTGTTTAACAGACATTTGTGTTGGTGCTAAAATGGACCGAATGGACTTCCTCTTTCACACTCTCAACGATTTTATTACCGCTGCACGCCTCAACATCAAGTCTGTCGACTGTTTTGTCACTGCAAATGTAATTACTGTGTCGTTATGTCCGGACACGGGATGTTATCGAACTTTATGTTATTAGCGGTCGACTTGATAATGTGATAATCATCAAAATAAATAAATAAAATGACGTCTAAACAGGAGTCAAGTTTGATATAAGTTCATATGGAATCAGCAGGGCTTTCTGCCGTGCAGATATGTGTGTCAAAAGGAACAAAGAGTCTGGACCAGGACGGCGTATGAATCACTCGATGATGTTGTATCTCCACGTGACGCAAAGTTTCTGTTTCTGGCCTGTCAACATTGTCATTCCTCCACTCTGTGCTCTCCCATTGGCGCAGACGTGCTGACCTACTGTTGGCTGCTGCTGGGCCTGAACAGGTACAGGGGTGGAAGGCGTACTGTGCAAATGCAGATGCACTCGTCTGGATCACACACCTGCTTTCTCTGCTGTTTGCTGAGAGTGCCACAGGCGTGCTAAGTAGAGCAGACTGATGTAGACCTGCTTTATTCACAGATTACTGATATGGCTGATGTGCTGGAATGAAGATACACCTTGTTGACCTTGCTGGGAGCTGCCATTGTTTTGTAAATCGCAGTGCCACCAACGTGTTACCGCAAGCATTTCTTTTCTGATTTATATACCGGAAAAACAGTTTTTATATTGGATGACATACACCAGTATTAACATGTCTGACTCATCATCTGTCAAGCTCTATTTTGTGAGTGTACACACAACACAGGACAACAGGAACAACAGGTGTACCCTCGGCAGGTTATATTATATCAGCCTACTCTTCCTATAATATCCAACTAACTGGTTACGGTGTGTTTGTAACGCTCAGTGTTGAGTTTACAGTCACCCCATCGTGTTTTCATCATTTGACCTGTTCCTGTAGGAATTAGCGTCATGTAGTTTCAGAGGAGTTGTTTCGTCACATCAGGTAAAGCACAAGTGTTCATAAACAAATGAACGATGGCCGAATCACATTTAGCTACAGTTTCAGCTTCCTGGTGTCACACGTGTTGGCTCACTGTCATAACTCTGTCATAGGACGATGGGTTATTTGGAACGCCTGCACCTTTCCTACTCTTACAAGTCAAAATGTGGAAAAGGATTATCCTCCTTATTTTCATCCTTCTTATTGTTAATCCTCAACAGTCTACTCACCAGGTCAGCGGCTGATATCTGGGAATGCGATGATGTTCCTAAAACACGGAAAGAAACATGAGCAGTCAGTCACGCCAAGCTAGTTTGGAATAACACTGCTGCAGTACAAGAACAATTTCTTTATTTTATTCTGCATGGGTCTACATGCTTGTGAGAATAGACTTTAACCAGTGTTTTCAACAAGCGGTAACCTCCGGTGCTGGGAAATGAAGCCAATGCGGTAATGCCAAAAAACGTAATTCCACAAGTGGCAGCTTGAGACAGGGTGCAGAAGTGAGTCGACCTCCATAAGCGTCCATATTAAAATGTCCAACTTCACGGCAGAAATAAACCTGTTTACAGCCTGGTTCACAAAACAGTTTTGGTCCAGTTTGGTCAAGCCGATGCTCCTCGTCTTTGCAGATATTTAGATTCGCCATGAGGTGGAAGGAGCAGTCCATTCATGGCCGCATGTTTTCAGCTTCAAAACAGAGACCTGCGGGTGATGTCACTCATGCTCTGTCCATTCTTTATGCTGTCACTGGTTTTCAACAGACTTATGGAGCTAAAGTTGAAAGTTGAATTTCCTAGCTGGCTACAGTTGATATAAATTCAGTGGTAAGAATGACATCGTTATCATTGTAGAGGCACACACAGGGTCAAGACGCTGTGTTTTTAAGTACGCGCTTTTCAGTGTATTTTATGTGTTGTTTAATAAGCTAACTCGGTTGCTGTGTTTATTTTTCTCTTACTCTTGTTTAATTACCAATTATATTAGGCAATCAAGTCTACAGCTGTGAGAATGGAGCCTTAAGGCTAGCAGCAGTAACTCGGGTAGGCAGGGCTAAGCAACTACAAATTACAGCCCCAACTTTCATAAACTTCCATTACAATTGAAATTCCCACTTTATGATTTAGCTTTGAGTGAACATTCTTACTGTTGTTTTGTACGGTTTTCCTCTCACTATGAGGGACTGTTGTCAACATTTGCACTACCGGTTCATACCAGGGCAGGGGCGTCTCTCTCTACCTTTAAAATACTCTTAAAGACCCAGCTCTTCAGAGAGTACTGGTACTTCATCTCCTAGCAGTACCAACAACTGGACAATGCAAATCTCTCCCCTGCACTCTGTGTAGTACCTTGTTTGTAAATCTCTGTATAAAAGCCTCAGCTTACATTTCTAGTGATCTGATTTAGCTAAACTGTGTGTCCTAGCTCTCTGTGGTTATTTTTAGTGTGCGCAGAACTTCCTGCCAGTCATCGCAGAAACTCTTTTCCAAAACATTTTCAAAAGGCTGATTCATGTTTGAACGCGGAGACGCATCTTCCTTCCTCTTATTAACAGAAGAAGTATTGAATCAATGGGAGTCACCGTGAAATATCACCGAAGAGAAAACTCCCTTTCCCTCCCCCAATCCAGACTCTCTATGACCATATCTATTTCCTTGTTGTCAGTTCATTTCTTTCTCTCGTTGTAGACAATGCGTCAGATCCCGGGGTGTCCGCTAAACAGATCTGGATAGATGTAGCTGAGGAAGGCGGTTACCACTGTCTAACTTTCACTGATAATGGCAGCGGCATGACCCCCAACAAACTGCACAAAATGCTCAGGTGAGACGTACATCTCCACTGCATATGCTCCTGTATCAGAAACATAATCATACACACTGATAGTGTTCCTGTTTTGCATATGTAAAACATAAAGAGTGACTCACCAGCATTTCTAGATAAGTCTCTTTCTCACACACACAAAACCAAGTGTTACAAACACACTTATGTAATAACACACTGTAATAATAACAGTTTATACTACAATGAAAATAATTATTAGTCTTCTATCTAATATACACACACCCTTATGTCATCTCTCTCCCTTTCACTCTCACGTCCAGCTTTGGATTTACAGAAAAGGGTTCAGGTAAGGCCAGTCAGCAGGCCATCGGCGTGTACGGGAATGGTTTCAAGTCTGGCTCCATGCGCCTGGGACGCGACGCCCTCATCTTCACCAAAAACGGCGGCTGCATGACGGTGGGAATGTTGTCTCAGACCTACCTGGAAAACATCAAGGCTCAGGCTGTCATTGTCCCGATTGTTCCCTTCAACCAGCAAACTAATATCCTTCACGAAACCATCAGCAATGTTGGTGTTGAGTATAAATCATCAACGTTCATGCCCTGACCTTAACTCAGTGTTACAGTCTCTGGTGATGACCGAGGACTCAGAGGCCAGCCTGGCGGCCATCCTCCAGAACTCCATCATCACCTGTCAGGAGCAGATACATACACACTTTGACTCCATTCCCTCCAAAAAAGGCACCAAGATATTAATCTGGAACATCCGCAGGTCAGAATCAACTTTCTTTCAGGAAGTGAAATGATAGGACTAACTCTAAATCCAGGGGACTGTTAGCTAGTTTGCATGAAGACTGAAGGTGGCTTGTTTGGCTTTGTCTAAACGTTAAAAAAAAAAAAAAGGTTGCTAACACCGTTTCTCTCACCAATAGTTTTCACAGAGTTTGGTACATTTGTACAGAGCCGGGCTAACTTTAGTCTGTGCTCGCACAAACATTTTCGGTTTTGTGTTTATAGCCACACATTTTAAGGGTAGGTCAAATGCACAACAGGCGAGACGCAACGAGAAGTATGCAAACAGGCTCAAACAGAGAGGCAAATTTGGATCAACACGGGCACATTATATTTGTTTAAATGTGATTTTAGACAAATTTATGCAAAACATCTCACATTCATAAACAAGCCTTCGGTAACGTCATCATACAAGGTGCAGATAAAATTGAAAGGTTTTTCTCTTTGCTTTCGTAAGACAGCATCACTAATCTTTAATTGAGAAAAAGAAATGGGTCAGGTGTTTCTCAGGCGTTTCACTTCCTCTTTATGCTGAAAAGGTTCTCCACTGTGATCATTATCAGCGACTGTCAAGTACAACAGGAAGGTTCCTAAAAAAAAAAGGCAGTGGTAAAAGTGTGTCATTAACTGTTTTAACAACTGCTCACTTTGATGTCTTCCTGAAGTGCCAAAGATGGTAAACCAGAGATCGACTTTGAGACAGATGTGACTGACTTCCGTTTGCCCTCGATTCAAATCGAGGAGCTGAAGAAGGGTCTGAGGATCAGTGGATCCCTGAGAGCCGAGCAGAACATCCCAGACATGCACTACAGTCTCAGGGTGAGTGTGTCACTACAACTGGCAGGACGACGGCGATATTATTTGTGACGGTATGAAATTTGTCACTGTACATTTCTCCGCTGATATTGCCGTCGGTCTGTTTGCGGCGAGGAGGATATGAGAACTCCGACATGGTTAGCTCTGGTTCTACTGATAAAAACAGCACCTTCTTCCTGTTTTGTACACTAATGTCCTTTCAATCTGGTAGATAATATGCATCTACTGTAAAGGCTGATGTTTATGGTGATAGTCCTGTGATAATTACCATGTAGCGCGCCGGTACAGCTGATGGAACAGATTTGTAGATGGTTCGTATTTCCATTGGTCTGTGCGCTTCACATCCGTGTTGGAATTGAAAGTGAATTTGTGCCCTTTGAGTTGACGAAACAATGCTACAGCAAGGTCCATTTAGTAGCTGGAGCTTTCAGTTTTATCACATGCTCTTCGTCAGTGGGCGGACACGCATGCATTGAAAAACTGAAAATGGGGAAAAAATTATATTTTGCTATTATATAAATTCAATATGTCTTTCTGTGAGGTAAGAAATGTTACAGTCCACTTGGATACAGCTCTGGTTTTAGGGTCAATGGTTAGGATGGTGTTTAGAACCAAATTCAGACTAAGTGTAGTTATAGTTAAGGTCTGGGAAAGCCCCTACAGTACAAGTACAAGTCAACAAACTGGAGAACCTCTATACTAACCAAATGTGGCTGTGGTTTTGTAGTAACACTGCGCCAGTTTGATTTTATAGCCGTTGTCTTGCGGTTTTGTAAATACCATGCCAGATTTATAATTATGTTGTTTACCCAGACACGTTAATAATAAAGAGGCATGGTCAAAAAAATAAATTAACCTGTGTGCTGTGTCTGTCCGTCTCTGTTTGTCTCAGGCCTACCTCAGTATCTTATACCTGAAGCCGAGGACACAGATCATCCTGAGGGGGAAGAAGAATGTGGCTAAACTGGTGTCGAAGACGCTGACACACGTCGAGCACGACGTGTACAAACCCCACTTCAGTGTATCTTTTAAACTTGCCTGTATGGTTCCCTATGTGTGTGGGTTATGGTCTAAAACCAGATCATTATCTGTGTCTACACTGAGACAGGGCCGTGTTACTTCTGCTGGGAAGCTAAAAATACCCACAGTAATTAATAGTGATGCCAACATCACCCTGTTCATTATATATATCTGGGCTGACTCGGTTCTCAAGTTGCTGTCTGTATATTTAAATCAAGTTATTGCCTGGTTGTGTTTCATTTTCCGTAATGCCCGGTTGATTTTGATTTCTCGACGTCCAGTGCTGTTAACCTTGACTGGTGTGTCAGAAAGAGAAGGTGAAGGTGACCTTTGGGCTGAGCGTGAAAAACAAAGACTACTATGGCATCATGATGTACCACAAGAATCGACTCATCAAAGCCTACGAGAAAGTGGGCTGCCAGCTGAAGGTAGAGGGGAAGAGTTCGCGCGTGAAACGCAGCACTGAATGGAAACCCGCCTTCGCTTCGGTCTCACTTTACAATGTCTTACAGGCTTCAGGTCAGAGAGCAGGAGTCGGGGTCATCGGTATCATCGAGTGTAACTTCCTCAAACCCGCTCACAACAAGCAAGACTTTGAATACACCAAAGAATACAGGTCCAACACACACACAGAAAGACGTGTCATGAGATCATACGCGTAATATACTAGTGCTGCTGTGTTAATATTAACAAAAACAGTTCTTTTTCTTCACCCTAGACTCACCCTCGGTGCTTTGGGCTTAAAACTCAACGACTACTGGAAAGAGGTGACGGAGAAGAAGGCCAGAGAGCGAGAGTTTCAGGCTGTAGACAGAGATGACAATCAGGACAGCGACGATGTCGAGTGAGTGCTGATTGCCTTTTCTTCCCATCATGAGCAAGTTTCTTCATGAATTAGCTTCAGAATTCATGAAAGGTGATTAAAATTCAAATTTATTATCCGACCTTCAGTGTGTCGTGATTCTGAAAGATGATTTTAGTTTCTCTGGTCTCGCTCTAAATCTCAAACTGAGACAGTCTGCGCTTTCGTGGTTAACGAGGGTAAACATTCGGGTAGACAGTTCAGTCGATAACCTCTCATGAAGGGACTTGTCAATTCAACTGAAAGTAAAAATAGGTGTTTCTTTCTCAGAGCTTGAAACCAGAGACCTGAGACGCCGCTGCTTCTTTTGACAATAACAAAAAAAGAGCAAACATGCTGAGGCAGGAAACCTTAAGAGGTTCAACAGAAAATGTTTGTATTTCGTATGTATGTATAGTAGCTTTTATACTGAGAGGCTGACTGACTCCCATACCTCTATGTGTCTGTATTTACAGGGGTCCTGTGTGGTTACAGTGTGAAGAGTGCCTGAAGTGGCGAAGCGTCCCCGCCAGTCATTACAAAGTGGTTCCTGAAAACTGGAACTGCAGCCAGAACCCCAATCCACGTTACAGGTGTGACTTTCTAATGACTTTTATACACGTGTACACACAACTTCGTTATGATTGCTATAGTGTTGTCACACCGGTTTGATGAGGAGAAATTAATGATTTGAGGGCTGGCAACAATCGTAGCCAACAAGTCCCTTAAAGGAGGAGACTGAAGATGCTCCAGTTGGTTAAAAGACACATGTAGGTAGGGCTGGACGGTACTGAAAAAATATGACGTATTCTTATTGAGTATCCCGACTGAAGTCTGAAGAAACCGTACAATCTTTACCACATAATGTATTAACATAAAAAAAGAGAAAAACATAAAGTAATCATTTTTACAAACATGCTTCCTCTGCCTTAGCAAAACAAAAAGCAGCAAGTTACCTCGCCGTGTAACCAGACTTACGCCGGTGACACTGAGATTTGTTGTGTTTCCAGTCACTTTTGAGACATCCAAACCACGTCCATCTAATTAAACTTAAAACAAGCTCCACGGTGTGGCCCAAAAAGTCTGCCGAAGTTTGTTTTCTGCTTGTTTAACGGGTTTTCGAACATACTGTCTCCCTTTTGTTGTACTGATGATGATGAAGGCGCGCTATCGTCATCGACTCCATTAAAACGCATCCTAATATGAAGCACTTGGTTTCAAGGACCTCATAAGAAGTCAGAGGAAAGCCTTGTGCACAAAACGTCGCTAGCAAAAATAAAAAGTTTCCAACAGGAGCTAGTTGGTGTGCAATTTGGAATGTGTTTTACACAGTGGGTGGCATTGTGGCTTTGGGGGTTAAGACACCAACCATGAGCCACAACCTTG
The DNA here is from genome assembly GCA_014281875.1 of Nibea albiflora. Lineage (NCBI taxonomy): Eukaryota > Metazoa > Chordata > Actinopteri > Sciaenidae > Nibea > Nibea albiflora. Next base: position 12,242,880 of record CM024791.1, on the reverse strand, counting down.
ATTCAAGTCCCCTCTGGTATCTTTGCTGCTCTCTCTCTCTCTCTCTCGTGCCCTTGTTTCCTTTCGTCTCTCTAGTGTCTATAATAAAGTGCTAAAATGCCCCAAAACATCTCTATATTGATTTGCAAGATGCAAAACCTCACTACTTGAAGCTGTCTGAAGACATCTACATGAGCTTTAACCAACAGAATCAGTATCTGTCTGTGTGTGTGTGTGTGTGTGAGTGTGTGCTGGCTGTAACAGGAAGGCCCTCAGCCTAACTTTATCAGTAGTTGCTAAGGCAGATCTCTTTGTCTTGCAGAAGCTGCTCCACCCCAGAGGAAGCAGAAGACAGCGAGGAACTGTTAACACCCAGCTACCAGAAGAACCACAAGAAGCAGTAAATTCCAACTTCTCTTGCCCTCTCAAACTCTGCCTGTAACTGAGAACATGTCTAAGTGGACAGGCGTTTCACACCGCTCGTCTTCCTGCGTGCCTGCATGTGTGTCTGTGGGTTCACGTGCTATTTTGTGGTCTGCATCGCATCGTCAGTTTCATGCTCTTATTTCCGGTGGTTGTCCATGTGACTGCGTGTGTGCGTGTGTGTGTGTGTGCGTGTTAGCGCGCAGAAAAGTCTCATAGCTTTGCTATGCTCTGCCTGATAATGATCAACGCAGGAGGACTGAAGTGAAAACATCAAAACATGCTATTCACACATGCAAAGAAATCTAAATGTTGAGCTGTTTTTTGTGAGCCGTCTTGTCCACGTTAAACCACCTACAGCTAATACAAAAAAAAAAACTCAGTGTTGGCAAAAGTGCATGTATTCTTTACTCATGTAGAAACTTTAACGTGTGTAAAGGTAGAAGCACTGAATCGACTTCTTTACTCAAGTAAAACAAAAAAAAAAGTACAGGCTCTGAGGTGTACTCAAAGCATGAAAGTGTTGTCTCGGTTTCTCTGAGTCTTTCGGCTGTTTGTGTGCAAAGCTAACTGAAACTTCAAATAGGGTCTAGTCTGCCACGCTTGTTTCCTCTTGTTTCGTCACACTGTTTACGTTGTTTTCTGTCTGTCGGATGTGATGCACACATGGATGGAATCAAATAAATAAATGAATAGTAACTCCACACAAATGCAATTAAACCTAAAGTAACGAGCCGGAGCACAATGTACAGATATTTGTCTTAAACTGTCAGGGAAAAGTAAATTGCTGTCAGAAAAATAAGTACAGTGACTAAATAAGGTATGGACTAACTTACAAGCTGATTTTTTTTGTGTTTATAAAAGGTTAAAAATGTCATTTAAACGTTCATGAAGCTAGGTATGTAACCATGTTTCTGCAGTGTGTTTACAGCCACAGAAACGTTCACATAAAGAGTTAAACCTCATCATATTTGGTGTATCTGCTCCTCTCAGCTCTTTATTGTCTGTTGTTTTCCTGCAGGGAACACCCCAAAAGCAGAAAACGAGAAAAATCACTGGAGGTTTGTGGAAAGTTTAGAAACTTTAAGCAGCTCTCTTTTTGAGAAGTACTGTTTCACTCGATATATGGTGAATGCTTTCTAAGTGTGCCGTTCTGTGTTGCAGGTGTGCGTGTTCCAGGACCAAAATGCCAAACATCAAATCCTCTCACGCAGCTCGTCAGAACCGAGCCAGCCCACCTTCCAGTCCACACCTCAGCGCATGAGAGAAGCAGATCGAAGCCACGCAGAGGAAAACGCGCTAGAAAAAGACCAGGCAGATCACTGGGCAGATTATTACACTGACACGCACGCACGTGATGACGCGCGGGAGGAAAGCACGGCCGAGGCTGAAGTCAAACACACGCGACAGAAGCTCGTTGAAAGAGACACGGTCATTAAAGACAAGACACGAGTGCATGTGGAGAACGAGAGCGGTGATCACGGGCAGGAGGAGGAAGACGCAACAAAGCAGCCATTGGAAAGAGAGGACGGGAGCACAGACACGTTAAGGTGGAGTATGTTGCATGCATTCCTTTAAAATGTTACACCTGTGTATTTTATAGCAGCGTTGTTTTGAGCCTGTTTGTTCAGTCATTTCAGTTCCCAGTGGAGAGCTGTGTTGTCAGTGTAGGTTAATGCAGTCAGAAGTCGGAACAGTTTTTGAAAACTTTTCACGTTGTTCTGATAAAGGATAATCCAACCTGTAAGACTTTAAGACTGAGGAGGTTTGCTAACATGGGTGGATATGATTTGAGACATTCCTTTTCAATGACTCTCAAAACGTTGATGCTGAAGTGTCCTCTACAACAATCCCAGACTGTTTAAAGGCTCAAATTCCCCGCCACCTTTCCCAGAACCTGACCTTGTCAACAGTTACATTTTTATTTCTTGATGTGCTGAGAGGGCGCCGAAAATTCAAAAGATAACAATGAAATGTTTCTAATGAGGCACAAAGGTTAAAAATAAATTGATAAAGGCTCAGTAAGTGACTATGAGGTACCGTCTTTGCATTATTTTAAGATGGAAGCCTGGAGAATGCTAACAGTACAGCTACTACTGCAAACAAGCTGACTGCTTTTTTGTTCTTGGCAGCCACAAAAGGAAATCGGGATCATTATTTCACTGTGTAAAAAAGAAGCCGTGTCTCTGGGAGGAGGAACAGTCTGACTCCGAAAGCACCACGGAAGAGATGATAGAAACAAATACACCAGAGACACTGTCCTCAGAGAAGAGCAAGCAGGACAGGATCAACCATTCAGAGAAACCAGGAGACACATCACAGCGAGCCCTCACCAAACTCACCTGGACCACCTCGCTCCCCTCCAACCAGAGTGCGGCGGCGCCGCAGAGCAGGATGCCGCCTCCAGAGGGCGACGATCGGGAAACTAATATGCAGAAGCTGGCTCGGTTGGAGAAAGAGGCGCAGAGCTTACGGAGGCTTCTAGGTTTGGAAATCACAAAGACAACTCAAGGCACGATGACAAGTGAGGATAGCAGCACCGAAGAGCCAAAAGAGGGGGCGGAGTCAGCGCCAGCATCCAGTGCCGGCAGAGAGGTCGGCTGCCAGACAGACGTCGCTGAGGTCAGTAGAGATCATAGCAAACGTTTCAGGTTCATTATGACGACAGACTTACTTACCCTAAAGGAGATGCATCGAAATAATGTTTTGCAGCATTAGTCCAAAAAACTAGCGTCGGTGTCTGAGGTGAAATGAAATGCTTTATTTTGCTCAGACACACTGGTTTCTGAACAAACTTCGACTGTCCTTCATCTCTGTCAGAGCTCGACTTCATCTGGCAGCCCGACCCAGGCCTCAGGACTTCAGGGGGTGGTGGCCCATAGTCAAAGAGCCGTAGGAGGTCTGAAGGAGCTGACTGAACAGAATGGACCCAGGAAGGAGAAGACAGATACTCAGAGCAGGACGAGAGCCACTAACAGTGAGGCCTGTGAAGACAGCAGGTACGTATTCTTGACATGCGTAGTATAGAGTCATTTCCTGTAGCTGGCTTCAGGATTGGACGTGTGTGAAGGGTTATAAACGCTTTTACCCTTCTGCACTCTTTTTTTTCACTCTCACTTCTGTTTTTATGGTCTTGTTGTCCATTTTTTGCTGATATGCGAATAACACGCGAATCTCTCTCAGCGTTTCACCCGAGAGACTCACATGACTAATCGTTTTAATAACGACGCTGTTCTCCAATCAGATTGCCTCAGGAAAGTATTCACGGCATCCGTAACAACGTGGTGGTGCTTCTCACGGCCCTCCTGCCACAACTGGACCTGACTGGCATCAGTCTGGAGACCACCGACGTAGACAACATCCTGCAGCAGATTATAGAGGTCAACTCCCTGAAATTATGATCAGCACTGCTGTTAAAATCCAGAAGAGTTCAGTCGGCAGAGATGTTTCTCGGATATTCTTATGCAAAATGTGTGATGCTACCTATCTCCCAGTGCTCACTTGTACTATTTCTGGTGGTGCCTGTGGATGAACTCTATAATTTAATATTTTTTCTATCCTTATGTTTATCAGGTTGCAATAAGCAACAATGTAGATTTCTTAGAAATCTGTGGGGAATAATACAATTTTGAATTGTATGAAGAAAAGAATCGTTTACTTAATTTGTTGGGGGAAAAAATATGTTTTATCCAGGACTTCCAAGTCCTAATTTTCAAAGTTGTAACACGCTGATTATCACATCATTTTGGATACGTCCGATGTCCGGTGCTCGTCTCTTTTAGGTAACTTCGTTTTCAGCCTGCCCGCCCAGCTGCTGTACAAATATCAGCCTTTTAAACCTGAATTCATCTTTTAAGTTTTTTTTTTTTTAAAGTGTGTTGTGTTGCTGTTGTTCTGTTTTTTATTGACTATTTAAATGACTTTTATACACGTCAGAGTACTGAAGCAGTGCTTGTTTATTGGTTTGTTCACATATCCTTTACAAACAAGACTTTTTACATTTGCATTAAAATACTGAAACCATGTGTTGTTGTGCACTGCCTCTTCATTTTCAACTGGTTCATTGACACACTTCCGTCAGTCTAGGAAAGAAAAGAAAAAAAGCACATGCCCTGCAGTACGCGTTACTGGCCGCAAGGTGTCAGTGAAAGCTTATAATGAAAACATGCTTTTCTCACCACGGCAGCTCAGTGCGTCAGGTCTTTGAATCTTTCAAAATAATAGCAAAAAGAGTCATTCAGAGTTAAAAATTGTAACAGAACAAACACAAATTGACTGCCTATTAATGGTTGATGAATAATTTATTAGTCAGGTGATCAGGTCTGCAGTCATACATGTAAACTAGCTGTTAATAAGTGGATTTTATCACATAGAGTCCAGCAAGAGTCACACTGGATCAAGATGAAGACCAAAGAAAATCATTTTTCACAACCTGGCAACCCAAAAATCTGTTGTAGTTATTAAAGGCTTATAATTCTTCATGAAGTCTTTATTTGTAACAGATAAATCCATCACAATAGATGCCTTATTAAAAGTCCTATTTAATGTGTTGTTTATTATATAGGACATAATTACAGATATTTATATATTTTGTGTCGGAGATTAATTTCTCATCATATCTCACCGACCAGCATGCGCACCCACGTGCAATCTCAGCTTCCCTGATAGTTGTCATCTCTCCACCCACCCTCCTCCAAGCCTTTAAATATGTCAGCCCTACAGGAGGAGCAGCAGAGCCGGGGCAGCGTTTGACCCGGGACACGATGGAGCTGACAGGTGCGCACACCGCGATCACTGCGACGCTTCTTCCTCTGCTGCTGCTGCTGCTCTGCTCGTCCGGCGGAGACGCGCAGCAGCCGGTCGATACTGTAAGAGAGTATTATGTAGCAGCAGTGGAAATCGGCTGGGACTATATCTACCTGGACGATACTGACCCAGCGTCCGAAGAAAGGTGAACATGTATTTGTTTCATTTAGGGAAAACACTCTGAGACTCTGGTGCCTCTTTTAGACTTTACAGTCATCAGTCATCTGAACATGAGCCTGAATTTTGTTTTTTAGGAGGAGACTCAAAGATATTCCTCAAAAATACATCAAGGCAGTTTACAGGGAGTATACAGACTCCACGTACACTGTCCCAAAGCCAAGACCAGCATGGACAGGTATGTCTCATCTTTTTGTGTTCCTCAATAAATCAAATATTTCAAGTTTCAAATTGTCTTAACACATTTCTGTCTAGGATTAATCCCCCATCATTATGTCAGAAAACAGAAAAATGTTGTCTGACAGTGATTTGAAGAAAATATGAAAACACTTGTCGGATCAAATTTGTTTGAAATGAAAGGATCTATGACTTCTCTAATAACGTGTCTTCTGGTTGTAGGGATCCAAGGCCCGGTGATAGTCGCCCAGGCGGGCGACACAGTGGTGGTCCACTTCAAGAATCTGGCCTCTCAGCCCTACAGTATCAGCCCTGTGGGGATCACCTACTGGAAACAGTCAGAAGGTAGTCAGCGTTTTCACTCTCCAACAAGACACCCTGTATTACGAGGCAGCAGCATACTGTTCTCCTTGTTCATTTTTTGACTCAGCATTTTGACTCATTTACAATTCCCTGTTAAAGCGTAGCTGAGTCAGTGGTGTAACGCTGTTAGAGAGAGATCTAAATCTGTCTCCACTTAGAGTCTGAAATAATTTCAGGGCCAGAATAAGAAGGGAAAGAAGGCCATTCATGGGAGTTTCAATTAACCAGAATCATATCAGAGGAGTATTCATTTATCATCTTTATCAAAGTCACCTCCTCATTCCTTAGAAATTTCAGAGAGCAACGGTTATCACTATCTTGTGCGTGCAGATTTTGTGCAGCACGTTACAGCCAAATGGTCAGTCTCGCAGCACAAATTCTCTGCATAAAACACACGCAGAAATCTGATGTCTTTGAAATATTTTATTTGAAGTGCCTTTAAATTATAATACCAGACTGCAAAGGACTTTTGGAGGTTAATACTTTTCACAGAAGGCGGTTGGCATACGTCCTAAAGCTGGTTCCTGTAAAGGGCTCGTGTGCTCCTGGCACAGGGTAGATTTCTATAGAGGAGTTGGTCATAATCTGGAAAGCTCCACCTGTCTTGTCCAGGAATGAGCCATCATGACACAGATCTAATCACATAAACGTGTGGTATTAAGGGTTAGGAAAAAAGGTTGCTGCCCGTGGGTGTATGTGTGTGTGTGCACATGTCTGATGTAAGGCTTTACTGCACAGTTGGCGGAGTCCTGACAGTATGGCTTTTATAGGGAAAGTGGTCATTTACACATTCAGAAAACACAATTTTTCCAAAGTTATGTAACTTTATATTTATTTATTGTATTTCCTGTGATCCATTACAGGATTTCTGTAGTATGGTCAGTATAATATATCTTTTGAATGGTAATTACTTTGCTTTTTCCAAAAGCAGATTAGACTAACTTACTTTCTTGTGACGTCAGTTTATCCTGCTTTGACTCACCTCCCCTACTGAATGAAACTGAGGGAGTCATGCTGTGTCTTTTCTTTCCAGGAGTGGGCTATGATGACTCCACAGCAGGCGAGGAGAAGGAGGATGATGCCGTCTCTCCAGGAGGATACTACAAGTACGTGTGGGACATCAGCTCTAATGACGGCCCCACTGCCAGTGACCCCGAGTGCCTCACCTACTCCTACTCATCCCAGGTGGACACAGTCCGAGACGTAAACTCAGGACTCATCGGTGCCCTGCTCATCTGCAAATCAAGTCAGTGTGTAGTCGAGCAAAGCTTTGTCTTGCCAATATTGTGTCTTTATATCACTTCTTTTGTAACGTTAGTTCATTAATAACTGACACCTCGCCTCAATAACTCAGTGCATAAAAACACACTCAGGGACACAAAAAGGACACATTTGAGATTTTTGGGGGTGAAACTTAAATACAGTGAAGTGAATGATGACGTGACATGAGGTGACAATAAGAAGCCCTGGCTGAAAAGTGGCACCTAGCTGGTTTGTCAAGCGGTTCTTACAACCTTATGCTAGCAAATTTATTCATTGCTATAGCCAAGGTATAGAAAGTTGTGTTGCAAATTAAATTAACAAATGAATTCATTTTGGCAACTGATCAAACTGATTCAAAATGATCTGGGTCTGTCCAATGAGAGTTGAACTCAAATTAACGAGATCATTACTGCTTTCAAAACAGCTCTGAGATGTTAGCGTCTTAAAAGTTACATCTATGCTAGCAGCCCTTTGAGGTTGCTACAAGCTAACGTGTGAGCAATGCTGCACTAACAGCTTGACCATCACAGTTAGCATGACATGATCTGACTATTTAAGCAAAAAGAAAATAAAGTACAGGTGAGGCTGATAACGTTGTCAATATTTCTGCATTTATTCATTAGATGACAGATATGTATACATTGAAGACACAGATGTTCTTAATGTCCCTCTAATATTCGATTAAACAATAGCACTGCAAGCATATTCTCACATATCGCCTCACATGTGTCTGTTTTCCCAGGTGCCTTCACAAGTGATGGCCAGAGGAGAAATCCAGCATTCGTCCTGTTGTTTGCGGTGTTTGATGAGACCAAGAGTTGGTATGGAGAGGTAGGAGAGAGGATAAGCAGAGAGAAGTTCAGGAAGAGCAAGGACAGGAAGGAATACCACACCATCAATGGATATGTCAACTCTACGTTACCCGGTAAAGAACCTGGCTGGCTGTAGAGAAGGAGTTTGTTCCATGAAGTCTTGTTGTAATGTTAAGTGTTGCTAACACTGTACTCAGTGTATCAGTGGCTGCACTGTTTGTGGTCCACACAGGAATGTGCCCTCATTTCCTCTCTCTCTCTCTCTCTGTATGTGTGTGTGTGTGTGTGTGTAGATTTGAAAATGTGTCAGGGCCGTAATCATGTGTCTTGGCATATGATTGGGATGGGCACAGCTCCAGAAATCCACTCCATTCAGTTTCAAGATCACTCTCTGGAGGTAAAACACACAAAGGTCATAGCAAACAGATTTAAAAGGTTAAAAGTGATGAAACACCTACAATTTTACTTCCCAATTAATGCAGATTTGGTCAAATAAAAAATATGAATTTATTCTCCCTCGTCTTGTCAAAATCAGATCAGCAAACTGGATTTGTTATGTACTATAATTGCTTACTTGCTTTGAAAAGCTCTTAGAGCTTGTTTAAAGGAAACCTAACATTCCTGTAAACGTGTGTTCTTTTACTTGTGTGTGTTCTTAGACTTATATGTCAAGAGTCATAACAGTACTGTGTCTGTGCATGAAGTAAAGAGCTGGAGCCTGGAGGTGATTAGCCTAGCTTAGCGTAAAGACTGGAAGTAGGGGGAAACAGCTAGCCTTGCTCTGTCCAAAGTTCCAAAATGCACTTTCTAGCAACTATAACGTTCATTAATTACTACTTGTATCGTATTGTTATTTTAAAATGATAATTTGCTTCCAGTCTTACTCAAGTTAACTAATTGTGTCCAGGCTATTGATTCATACAAGAAGGGCTTCAATGTTTTCTCTAAGCTCTTGGCATGTTTCCCAACATAGACTATGCTATGTAGAGACAGAATATTCTCTTACTTTTCCTATCACAACTCAAATTAGCATTCTCAGCTTTTATTAAAAATACATTGGCTTTGTATTTTTTAGGTGTTGAACCATCGTAAAGCCACCATGGAGGTGACTCCTATGACATTCATCACTGCAGAAATGAGACCTGCTGCTATAGGCCGCTTCCTTATCAGCTGTCAGATATATGCTCACCGCCACGGTAACAAAGGCTCCATAATGATAATCTCCCAAACCTAAAATCAAATCTGTTTCCCTCATTACATTGATTTCACAATTCAAATGGTAACTCTGATTGTTTTTGTGCACTAGATGGTATGAACGCTTTGTTCACGGTGGAGAAATGCGCTGAACCTGTCAGTCAGTCGGGACCAAACATGCGTAACCCTAAATACGACGATGACTACAGTGACGACGATTTGTTCAACACTATAAGTTTCCAGCCTCCGAACCCACAAATACAAGCCAGAAGCTTCAGGGGACAGCAGTCTAAAACTTGGGTGCATTATATCGCCATTGAAGAGGTGACCTGGGACTACGCTCCTCACCTCAAACCCACAGACAGGTAGGAAAGGTGGGGGAGGAGAACGGCGACAAATGAAAGAAAATGAATGAACTCTAATTGGTTGCTTCCTTTCTCTTTGACACATCAGTAATCTGCAGTCTGGATATTTGCCTGCAGTGCCACATCCCCTGGACTACAGGTATAAAAAGGTGGTGTATGTGGAATACACAGATGGATCCTTCACTCAGAGGAAGAACGCTGAACACACACTGATGGGTCCACTTCTGAAAGGAAAAGTCAATGATCAAATACATGTGAGTCAGATGTCTGAGGACAGAAAAGATGGCACATGATCACATCCGAACACAGAAAAACAGAAATGAACATAAGCAGATGTTTGTATGGTTCCTTGTTGACTGGTTTGATTTGTGTCTTCAGATCACTTTGAAAAACTTGGCCAGTCGTCCTTTCAATATCTACCCCAACTGCCTGATTAAGGTCTTACCACTGCGAAGTTCCACAAATGGTAAGCTTAAGAATGGACATGAACCAACGGGCGAACATGAGAGATTATTAGGAGTAGTCATAGTACTTGTATTGCCTTTCAAAAACAAAAACAAGGGAGAAATGAATAAAAAAAGACCTCAGCCACAAAATGTTTGCCTACTGATCCAAACACACGCCTCCAATTCATATTACTAACAGCCAACAGACTGTAGTTTAACATGATGTGAAGCCTGGTTTATGTAAGTATATCCCAGAGAGTGCAAGATGAGTCATCAAAAATGTGTAACATAAATACACATTAATGCTGTTTTTTTACCACAACCAGAGTCATATATAATACAACATTTATATTTATAATCGGCAAAACTAAATTAAATGAAGAAAGGTTGCAGAAATATCTAATTCACCACTGTAATCACTATAACTGCCAAAAAAAAGGTTATGCATGTTTTCAGCATATCATATTTGTTACTTGGTGTGTTGTCTTTAGTGCTCTCTGTTGGTTCGTCTCATGTTATTTTCTGCAGTTCCCCAAATTCCCAACATCAAAGTTTCTTTCTTCTAATCCCGTCTAATTAAACAGCTGCAGAGCAGGACTTGCACTCCATGGGAGTTCCCCCCAATGGGACCTTTGGCTACATTTGGAGGCTAACAACAGATGATGGGCCCCTGAATGGAGACCCTCAGTGTCTGACCCATCTGTATCACAGCACCATCTCCCCAGAGAGGGACTTGGCTTCTGGTTTGGTGGGCACCCTACTTATCTGCAAGAACGATGCCATCGATACCAGAGGAGCCCTGGTGAGAAGAACATTTATGTAATATGAAGGCCTAATTAGCAGATATAGCAGTTTCTACAGGCTAATCACCCAAGACGAAACTGGATTTCAAAAAATTCTTTCAAGAGCCAAGCTGAAATATTGTCTCCCACTCTAATAAAATACCTTGTCTCTTCTACTGAATCCATTGTTGCATGCAGGTTGGCCCAGATAAAGCGTGGAGCTTAATATTTGCTATGTTTGATGAGAACAAAAGTTGGTATGTCAATGAAAACATGCAGAAGTCCGGGCAAAACACCACAGACCTTGAATCCTACAACTCCAATGTCATTTACAGTAAGTTCACCTTAAAGTTAGCTTGTTATCGGAATATGGTTGTAATTAATGATCTTGAAAAAAACAATGACCTGGAATCATGTTTGGCCCCATGGGTGCACCACCTTTTAAAGGGATATGGTGAACACTTGTCAGCAGTTGTTTTTCTGACTGCCTGGCAAATGTTAGTCTAATACTGACTTCTTTTAACTCAGTAACTTGGTGTCCACCAGCTCCTGGAAGAATTTAAGTTGGAGGTCGGACAGCTAAACTCTGAGCTGAGACTCACTATAAAGTTCTGTAAAGCTGTTTGACGTTTTGTTGTTATTTGTATAATTGTTGAAGCCGCTAAATCATTAGTTTTAATAACTGTGACTTTTCTTTCCCCTCCAGGTATAAACGGCATCATGTTTAGCGGGCGTCAGTTTGTGATTTGTAAAACTGACGTCACCTTCTGGCATGTGGTCAATGTGGGTACCCAGAGTGACTTCCTGTCTGTTTACTTCACGGGAAACCACTTTCAGTACCAAGGCCTCTACCAGTCCGTCCTCACCCTCTTCCCCATGACTGGTGTGACAATTTCCATGGAACCTGACCTGATTGGTGAGACTGAAGCTTTGGCCATTTACACTTCCTTCTCAGTCTAAATTACCCAAGTAACTTTTAGTTGACTAGTTTGGCTAGTTGTAACTTAGAAGGTCTACTAGGCTAACTACATGGCTGTATGGGAAGTTGCGTGCTTGTGTTTGCTTGAACTTAAAGCGTTCCCAAATCAGGCCAGGAAGATCCATAGAATACACTCATACTACATGACACACACTTGAAACTATCACAGTTTTTGGGTTAAAATAAGTACTTTGATCTCAGGTTATCTCATCTTGTGTTGTCTGCGAGACTGAGGAATACCACAGTTGCATATCCTGACTTATTAAAACACATCAACACAGCAAGATATTTTCTTGTTTCCATAAGAATCAGCTGATATGTGGGCTTACATAGAAAACAATGGGTACAGGTGTGTATTGTTCTTGAGTCATATTCATTTCTACCTCGTCTCACAGGTGAGTGGGAGATCAGTGCTTTTGATGGCAGCCTCAAGAACCAGGGGATGAGCATCCATTACACCGTTCTCCCTTGCGACAGTGGAAATGATATAGTAGATCACGATAACGATGAGGATGATATCTCAGAGTTTATTGATCGCTTATATCTACAGCCAAGGGGCAGAAGACTTCAAAACCGCAGGGAGATGGTTCAAGAGTGCAATACCACCCTAACAAACAACAATACTGAATCAGCAAACATATCCGTTCAAAATGTCACGGACGACAAAACTGACGGGCCCCAGTCAGGCTGTGTGCTGAAAAACGTAAAATCACAGGAAGGAGAAGACCCCGCAGGGTTGGAGGGAAAAATCCCGCAGGACATCTTGGAGGAAGTAGAGCTAGATGGGCAATGGGCAGCTTCTCAGAATGTGACTGAACCTGAAAAACTGAGAGGTGGCCGACAGAGAAGACAGGCAGAGGGCAACGAGACAGATGTAGATGTCAGTTCTGCAGCCTCGGGAGATGGAGGAAAGGGAGAGGATGGAGAGGCCTCCACTGAAATGTCAAGTGTTTATAATGAAACAAAAGGAGAACTTGAAGAGGGCAACGACATCTCACAGAACAGCAATCCACTGCACAACAAGATGGACTCAACTGAAGAACCAACCAATTCAAAAGAGACGGACCAAAACTACATTCGGTCTAAACCTGAGCCTAGAGCAGCAGGTCACAAATTCAACCACACTGCTAACAACAACGCAACAGAGATAAATATGTCCCTTGATTATGATGACTACGGTGAAGAGGTACCACTTTCTTTTTGGTTCATCTATATTGATTAAGTGCATAAAATTCCATATGTTGATACAAAGTGCCACAAATATAAATGCTTCATGCTCATCCATAGTTAATGTTTAATTGTATCATAGGTGAACAGCCCATCAGATCTATTTTCCACAATTAACATGAACCCACGCTCGGGAGAGGTCAGATTTCACCACTATTACATTGCTGCAGAGGAGATCACCTGGAACTACGGCATCAGAAAACCACCTCAACTCATCAGACCCAGGTAGGAATAATCCAGGTTTCTGCAACTGATTACAGCGGCAAAGGGAATACACACTTGGGCTACCTTTGACAGAAGCAACGACAAGCTGCATCAAAAACTGACTGAACTCACAGGGAGACGGACACAGCAATGACAAGACGGACTAAAACCCGCCTTTTGTTTTGTTGTTATCTGTACTGAATCTGTGCAGTCTAGTTTAGTAACACAAAATGTTTCACAAAAAGAAAATGCATTTTGAAATCCAATCTAATCAATGTTCATCTGCGCTCCTCTCCTTAGAGAGATGCGTCGAGGGATGAGAAAGTTCTTGCAAGAGTACAAAAAGGTTGTGTTTCGGGCGTACGAGGATGAAAAATTCCTGGTTCCTGTGGGCAGAGGAGAGCTCCAGAAACACCTGGGAATCATGGGGCCTTTCATCAGAACTGAAGTTAATAATCTCCTCACTGTGAGTCATCCTGTAACGAAGCAAAATAAAAGGACAAACAAGTTTTCTTTTAGTTTTGGTAGCTGCTTCCACTTTAAGGCTTTAGTTACAGTTTTATTGAACATGATAATAAATCTGAACACAAGTGATAGTTGAATTATGAAGCATGACTAGATAACATATATGTTTGCTCACACATCTTTTCCCTCTGTCCTATATAAGGTGATCTTTAAAAACAAAGCATCCAGGCCTTACTCCTTTCACCTCCACGGAGTTTATGACCGCAGCCAGGGGGCTGGCACTGCCCAAAGCCATGGCTCCTCTGCTCCACCCGGGGTCCCAGGAGAGCCTGTGCCTCCTGGGGAAGCACGGACATACAACTGGAGAATAACCAAGAAACAAGGACCAACTGATACTGAATTTGACTGCAAGACTGGGGCTTACTACTCCACTGTGGACAAGGTCTGTATAGGTCTTTTTTATTGGGCTGTTTACAGAATAAACTTGTCCAGGCTGTACCCCGCCTCTTGCCCAATATCAGCTGGGATCGGCTCCAGCCTCTCGCTACCCTAATAAGGATATGCGGTTACAATGAAAATGAGATAATATGAGGAAGTTATTAACTGCAACTACACCGCTAGCTGCCACTAAATCCTACATGCGGGTTCTTCAATGACAAAAGTTCCAAATATTGTATGAAACACTATCAAAATAAAGGAGAAAATAAATATTTCTTTACTCTGTTCCAGGAGAGGGACCTTCATTCGGGTCTGATTGGTCCTTTAGTGATCTGTAAGCCCGGGACCCTCCAGCCCCCCAGCTTCACACAGCCAAACCTCCCGGAGTTCGCACTCCTCTTTCACACCTTTGATGAAACTAAAAGCTGGTACATGGAGGAGAACCTGCAACAGCACTGCGTACCACCATGTCAGGCCAACCCTGAGGACCCTTGGTACCACATCAGCAATAAGTTTGCAGGTGGAGACAGCTTGATTGTTGGTGTTGTGCTGTACATTAGCTTTTTTGTTGTTGTAATATTTCCTAAATAATACCTAATGTTTTTCCCTAGCAATAAATGGTTATGTAGCGGAGTCACTTCCTGGTCTGTTGATCGCCCAGCACCAACAAGTCAGATGGCACCTGCTGAATGTAGGAAATGACGAAGAGTACCACGCTGTACAGTTCCATGGTTTGCCCTTTACTGTCCACACTAAAGCAGAGCACCGTATGGGGGTGTACAATCTCTTCCCTGGTAAGCACACGCACACGTATACACACTGTGTTTCATATTTATATTTTTTATATACATTTCAATTGTAAGAGTAGTTTCCTGGGATGAAATTATGAATCCTGGCGGTGTTTTTGTATTATTATTTATTATCTTCTTTGCAAAGCCTTACTCTTGATTGCTCTCTGTTACCCAGGAGTGTTTGGCACGGTGGAGATGAGACCCCCCACAGTTGGAACATGGCTGGTGGAGTGCACTATAGGGGACTACCAGCTGGCTGGCATGAGGGCTAAACTACTGGTCTATAATCCACGTAGGTAGACACACACATATCTCACATATTATTAATTTTCCTAATCTTACATTATTTCTAATAACCAAGGCAGTAAAAATGTACTTTTTTTTAGATAGACACCTTGAGGTCAAAATTTGTCCACCATCGTTCATGTTCAGGATATTTCTAAAACTTGCATCTTGAGAGCAGCACGCTAACATAGCATGCTAACATGCTAAACCTTAGCACACATGTTAAAGCATGTTGCCATGTTAAACTAAATGATCAGTTGTAAAAGTAGTTTGATGGGCTTCTGTCATACTGCGATGACTGGCGTAACAGAATAAACACAACATAAAACACAAGTATATTAACTTGATAGCTCTGCATATGTAAACATGGTAATGTCAGAAGTTTGTCAAGGTTCTCAGTCAGCCGGGTCATATAGCAACTGGACTCGGTTGTAGATCCATGAAGACGTTTCACCTCATTGACCAGGCCATTGTTCCCGCTTGGTTCATTCGTGCTCTTTGTTGCTGTGACGACATGAATGGATGTGGATGAGAGGTGAAACATTTTCATGGATCTACAACCAAGTCCAGTTGCCAGAGATTTAACCCTTCTCAAAGAAAGATGTCCTGGATGATTGAGAACCTTCAGACTGGTGCAGAGTATAAAAGGATAAATAGGAAAGTGGTGGACAACAGGAACTGAATTTATTTTTAAAGCGAAGCCTTACTGGACTTGTATACTTTTGAACTTGAAGAAAAGGGTATTTTGTAACACTAGGAACTTGATTTGTCATAGTTGCATCACTCGTCACTGCATTTTAAAGTTTCATCATCAGTTTTGTTTCATTACTTTGCGTGAATGATGTCAGAGGTCTTTCCCACACTTTCTACATTGTGAAGTATTTTGCTTTTGAGTAATTTATGGGGCCATCTTCCCATCTGGCTAGGCCAAATATCTGAGGTAAACCTGGAGAGTCACGCATGTCATCATTTCCACATATGTCAGAATATAGACAAGATATATGCCTGAACTGTCCAGATGTATTAATTGCGCACAAAGGGATCTGGGGAATTTTAGGTGATAATTATGTACACCTGGAAATTTAACACGCATTACTGAGCTGAACTTTTCTCGTACTGACATTCAGGATGCGTCTCGCCTCTGGGGATGAAATCTGGAAGGATCGAGGATTCCCAGATTACAGCATCAGACCACATAAGTAAGACAGTGTTTTTTAAACTTTGATTTAATCTTTAATATTTGTCACAGAAAGAGGAAGCGTGAATACATGCATGCCAAAAAAAATTTAATATCCCAGTCTTGTGGTCACCAGGCAGATTAATTTAATATGAAAGCCTGGAAATGACCCACACTGAGTTGGATTATAACTGTGTTTGCACGTGTGTCCAGATAACTGGCAGCCGTCGCTGGCAAGGCTGGATCAGTCTGGTTATCATAATGCCTGGATGGGCAAAAACAGCAACTCGTGGTTACAGGTAAGTCATGCAGCCTTTCTCTTGTTAACCTTTGCACAATACTTAATGTACACTGAGTACGATACATTAAGTATGTAATGTGTTTGACATATGTAAGAGCTGAATATTCTTTGTAATTAATGCTCATGTGTGGTATAAGGTTGACCTTCAGAAAGCCACCCTGCTGCATGCTGTGGAGACGCAGGGGGTCAGGGCGAAGCTCAGGGACAACTACATCACAGTCTTCACCGTCTCCTACAGCCTGGACCTGGAAACCTGGAACATTTACAGAGGGAACACGACCAACCCGATCAAAGCCAAAGCTACAGTAAGGGTTATAGTATAACAGCAGTGAATCACTGATTTCTTCAGGGTTCAATACTGAGAGTTCCTCTGCGTTGCCTAGGACCTAGGATACAAACCGATATGGAACATATAGTTCCCAGATCAGTCACCAAATGAGCACTGATTTGAGTCTGACCAGTGTTAAATGTACCAAGAGGCATTAGTGGTCTCGCAAATTGTTCTCTGTAATTTATTTAATTGTGCTAAATGTGCCCAACTATCAGCATGATCCAGGATCCCTGAGCTGAACTGTTGTGTGGCTCTGTTTTAGGTATTTCATGGCAACATGGATAACTCTAAGGTGAAGAAAAACCTCTTTACTCCACCATTTGTGGCTCGTTACATCAGGATTCATCCAGTGTACTTCAAGCGAAGGCCTGCTCTCCGACTCGAGTTGCTGGGCTGCGATCTCAACAGTAAGTTTTACCTTCAACAGCAGAATTAATGAAAGTGTATGCTGTATGAAAGTGCTGAGAATAACTCAGCTGTGTGTGTGTGTGTGTGTGTGTGTGTGACCAGGCTGTTCGATCCCTCTCGGGCTCCAGAGGGGGCAGCTCAGTGACAGCAGTTTTACTGCGTCCTCATTTCATTCACATCTGCTGATGCCCAGCTGGACCCCGAGCCTCGCCCGCCTCCATCAGGAAGGCAGAGCCAATGCTTGGAGGCCAAAGGTGACCACAGACACACAAATACTAACATTAAATCTGCATTCTTAGAAAACAAAAAAAGTCAATACACTTTCACTTTGGTAGCAGCAGTCTCGAGTGTGAGTCTCCCCTCACATCCAGGCTGCCTTTATACTGTGTTATCCAATAAAGGGGAAATTCATTGAATTTCTTTCTCACCAAACACTCTCAGCTCTCTTGTATGTGGTACACCGTGTACTCACACAGCATAATGTTGTCTCAATTGCATACGTTCAACATTTTACCGCCTCGTCTTCTTCTGTTCTAAATTGTAACCAAGCAGAGCATTGACACCAACCTTTGACTGCCAAAATATAATACAGAACATACGCACGGCATCTGGGTACAGTACACTGCGATCTTCTGTAACTGTCAGCACGAACGCACTTGTACACACTAAGAATGGAAGTATGCGTACTGAGACAGAGTTTACTGACACAGCCTGGAGCACATGTCTACATCACTGCCGTGAGATGAGGACTGGGGGGCAACAGAAACACGGTTTTCACTTAATATCTAAACTCAGAATTACAAACATTGACATGTTTTACAAGGTCAGCTCTTTGTCATGTCTTAGACGCACATTTTACGTAAAGAAAAGAATGTAAAACATTAAGACAAACTGATATTATTAACCATTTGTCCCTCACACTGGGATAGGCACCAGTGAGGACTTGTTACCCGCTCCCTTCTCCTTCCTTTTATTATTTTCCTCTGTAGTTCCTCCTCCTCCTCCTCCTCCTCCTCCTCCTCCTCCTCCTCCTCCTCCTCCTCAGCTTATCACATCACACTTTGCAGTACTGAACTGCAGAGGTGTGCTTTATCCTGTCACACTGTTGAGCTGTTATTAAAGGTCATACACCAAGAGGGTAGCACTTGTGATCCATGGACTGAAGTCAACAACTGTGAGACAACTATTTTAGAATAGTGTCCTGAAAGGGGCAAAAAGGGTCTGAACGGGCTTTGGGCCTTTTGCATGTAGAGGTTTAGAAGCATGTGTCCTTTAACGGGAGCATTCATTTTTGTCATTGTTCTCAACATTAGACTAAACAGGAAAACATACTTCTTACACAAGTGCTCCGGGATACACGATAAAACGTGATGACTGCAACCTACTGTGAAATGTGAAAGTGTTGTTTCGCCCACTTTGCACTGAGTTTCAACTCTGAGGCGGTTTTATTTATTGGGACTCTTCCTGTACTCGAGAAACCCTTCGCTTATCAGCTGAAACCTCAAGTTTTTCATGAGTGATGGATAGAGGGATTAAAATGCAGTGTGCAGCCACATTATGTCAGCGGAAAACATTTTTGCCTAGTTTATGAGATTCCTAATTGTTTAATGTGGCAGAGGAAGCGGTTTGGTGTTCCCTTTTGGCCATCCCTACATCACTTTTATTTTGGTTTTGTCCTTTATCTATTCCAGAGAGCAGTTGTTAGACTACACGCAGACTCCACAGACCTCTGTATGCCTGCAAACAAGTCTAGTTTGATTTGTGTGTCTGTTTTTTTTTTTTTGAACATTAATGTTTTCCCTTCTGAGATCTAAAAACGTCTCTCATCCTCAGAACAATAACCCGCACGAGTGGCTCCAGGTTGACTTGGGGAAAATAAAACGCATCACAGGGGTTGTGACTCAAGGAGCGCAATCAATGTTCACCCATATGATGGTGACAGAGTTCTCAGTGACCGTCAGCCACGATGGACAATCCTGGAACGCCGTGTTAGAGGAGGACTCCCAAAGAGAAAAGGTACACTTATTGTAGTCCATGAGGCTTTGACTTCACTTTTCTAATAAAATCTGGCAGACATGATCCAGGTTACTGTCTGAGGAGTCCATAAAAGCAATGACCAACATGTTCTTTGCTCACTTATTCCTTCATTTAATCATTAATGCAGGATTCCTTATCTATTACACAGTTTCCGTTACTGCTACTGTAGATGAGTCACTCTGTAACAGTTGAATGACGACTCACCAAAAGTGGGTTTCCATCCCCTCGAAGGTTTGCTTTCATGGTTCAGTGACACATAGTGGACTGAATGAATGTATGAATCTTTAAAAACCCCTTCTGGGCCCGTATTAAAGGATGTGTTTGCTTGCTTTCACCGTTATTGCATTGATTTAACTCCCTACTTTCTCTCGGGTTTCTTTGTTTCTTTCATCCTTTCTCCTTCCTCAGATCTTCACAGGAAACAATGACTCAGAAGAGGAGGCCCTCAACATTTTTGATCCCCCGCTGTTTGGCCGCTACTTCCGTGTCCACCCGCGGGGCTGGGTCAATGACATCGCCCTGCGATTGGAGCTCCTGGGCTGCGACACACAGCAGAGGCACTGACACCACTGGTTAAAGCCACCGCCACCATGCAACATCATTTTAGTAACATAGTGTATCCTGGTTTTATTTTGGATTTGTAACTTTGGCAAAACGTATTAAGTTATATATTATATGTCACTGTTTGTGTAAGACAAGCTATTTCTTATGTGGTCACAGCTTTGTTTACATTTCCACCATTTGGTCATTCAGTGCAGAACAAGAGCAAAGAATCATGTTTATCGGAAAATATATTTTTTGAGATGTCAGCTACACAGTACACAGTATCTCTTTTCCCTGTGCTAACCACAGAAAAAGCTCTTCGAATGTAAGCGTGTGTAAATATTTCAGACTCAGATGGATGTATAAAGTTTGAATGGTTGATGTATATTGTTGGAAAAATTTCTATTAATGTATTTTTCTGCTTTCTTAGAATTTATATAAACAATGATTCTTGAAATGTTTCACTGGCATTTGGGTCAACTTCTTGTGCGCACAGTCACACACACACAAACACACACACACACGCACACGCTTGTGTTGAAGCTGAAGGCAGAAAACCAGCAACTACGTCCTTCCAAAACTCTTAACCAGCTTCAGGTGGGTATTTGAACAAACAAACAAGAGCATCAGCTCTGAGCTATGATAAATAGTCCTTGATGCTTCCTGTCCTGGTTTTCATTTCCACGTCAGGAAAGTAGAGCTTTCTCTCTTTCCTTCTGTTATCTACCCTCCTTCCAGCACATTATCTCTGTTCTTTCCTCATTCTGTCTGAAGTCCAAAATGTTCCACGTCTGTTATTTTTGCTTATCCGCCTCCACCACGCTCTCCCGGCAGAAACAATGAACAACTGTGCTCCAACATTGCTCTGCTGCTAGTTCAAATATGCGGTCGTGAAAAACAAGCACTTTCACGGACGAGGATGAAATTGGTGAGGTGTCTGGAAGGGAAACAGTAAGAACAGGTTGTGTGTGCATGCTTGTCTCTTAAGTTGTATGTATTGGGCCTGACTGTGTGAAACGTGAAAACAGGAGCAGCACGTTTGTGGGTCCAACCAACCTTTATCACCTCTTTATCGGCAGAGGAAGTTTCCAGGCGGTGGGGTGTGTTTCACTTGGAGGACAAAGTCAGGACATGCGTTGGCAGAGACGTGGCAGTAGCACACTACGCTTGGCTGTCACAGTTTATCTCTCTGAAAACAAAAACACGCTGTGCCTAATCTCAGCAACAGACAGCACCTGTGCGCCACTGAATTGTAGCTTATACACAGGATCCCAGCTTAATGAAACAGAGGTAAGCGGAGGCCATGGCCTGCTGCCCAGGTGTGGTTATCATCTACTGGGTTTTCCGTTTACAGTGTGCGAAGAAAGTAACAACAACAAACCCAGACCAGTCACATACAGTGGAAACATCTGGAGAGCTATTTTCTGTAACCGCTTACCATTATCATGGTCACAGGGACCTGGAGCCTATCCCAGCTGGCATTGTGTGAGAGGGGTGGGTACACCTTGGGCAATTGTTCACCACAAGCCTGAGACATAGAGACCCCTTTTGCGAAATTCAGAGTCGCCTACTAACTTATATACCTGCAAAGATCCTAGTCTTCTCACCCTGAGGTGATAGTGCTAACCACTGCACTCCAAACTCCAAGAGATCTTTTTCAAAATGCATTAAATATGTTGGAAGATAGTTGCTAAAAACATGTCGAGCGACTTTGAACAATATAATACTGAAATGTGGGTTAAAACAGTTTTTCGCCAGTTTTCAGTCCAGGATTTTGTGGGCGGTCCTTAAAGGGCGGCTCGATGAGCATGACCCTGTGCGCTCAGCAGAGAGATGGAAATCTCGCTCAGCATGTTTCAGAGTTAGTCATGTCATGTTCTGAACTCATCCGACACATTTCAGTCGCTTCAAAATTGCTGCGTGACTGCTCCCATGAGTGGACGTGGATTCAGCTGATTAAGCAGACACACCCCTACAGAGAATTCTGCTAATTTTTACACCTAATTTCATAAACCTATCTATATTTTTAATCATTTAAATTTGTCTGGGTGGTTACTAGCACTTTCTTCTTTGGTCAGACAAACTCAGAACATTTATCTTAACTTTACTACACAGACTTTGACAGTTTTGCCGACTAGATTGACCCAGTGGTTTAATATTTTAAGCTTGAAAACCTGTTTAATGCAGTTAATCCAACACAGAGAGCAACATTACAGTTCTTCTATTCATCATTTGTTTCCCCATGTTAGTTCAGACTGTTATGATTGTTCATATTGTGTTGTGTTACTTAACTTTATTAAACTTTATTTCATGCATGTTGTCTTACTTACCTGTTTGGAAAGATACTATAGAAATAAAGAATATTATAATTATTATTATTACATGAACTGGCCCTCAGACCAGATTCAGGTCTATGTTTTCAAACTGCCCTCAAATTTCAAACCCCCAAAAGTACTAAAAATCACATTTGAGAAGCTGGAATTAGAGAAGATATCATCAAAACCATGAAAATTAATCAAATCATTTGGACCATTTTGGCAACTCTTTGTGTTCATATGTTTTGGAGAAACTAAACTTCTCTTCTTATATGTTTTATACTTACATGTAAACTGGATGTCTGGAAGGAAGGAACATCATCTAAAGACTTTCTGTGAGTGGGAGTGACATGAGCTAAAACTGAAGTTTAACCACAAAGTTTCTTCAAAGAGTGTTATCCTTCTTCTTCTTTTTTTTTATGTCTTCTTTAGTTTACAACAGACCAAAAGTCCAAGCTTGCCAACACAACTGAAGTCAGAGCTGTGGAAATGTTTGTAAAATGCATCGATTTCATCACCAACTGTGTTTGAAATTTGAATTTTTACAAGACAGCCTTTGTGGACTGGCAAATACAGGCAAGTTGCCAGCCAAGTAGCACCAAGTGTTATGAAAACAAGACATATCTGTGACCCGGAGTGTCAGATTCTTTGCGATATGGGAATGATTGCCACACTTCCGTTTGTCACATATGTAACAACAATGCAAGGGAATCTATTTCGCCGTTTGCTGATCGCTAAGGAAGTGTCGTGAGGTAGCAGGAAAGAAAACAGAAAAAAAAAAAGACCACAGTTTTATCATGCTCTCATCACGTCACTTCCACGGCCCTAAACCCTGAGAAGCCCGAGGCCCCTCTCTGTAAGACAATACGGTACTAACCAGAAGTAGGCACCTTTTCTCTTCTTTTTCTACTTCATGGTGTTATTTACAACACCATTTAAGGTTACGACGTGTGTGAGTTCACAAACAGTATAGAAATAATGCTATACATTACAAAATTTAATGTATTATATCAGAGGAAGCTTTTTTTCACTTTTCATACCCTTTTGTCCCTTTGAAAGACAAATACAAGAAATATTTCACACCTAACAAAACCTGTAAATACCTGCTGAGCAACACAACAGGCAAATGACCAACTTTCACTTTAAAATAATCAACTTGACATTTAACCTCTGCCCTGGTGAGTCCTGCAGAAGAGAAACATGCAGCTCAACGGAAACAGTATGATTCATAAAATCCAAATAAGTTGAATCAACATTCTTCGTAGCAATATGTTTTAACTTTCTGCTTAAGAAGAGCTTTGTGTGTGTGTGTGTGTGTGTGTGTGTGTACTGGCTGTATGGTTAACGGTTAATTCCCATAAGTTCCCAGTCTGACAACACCCGTTAACCTCCTGAAGTTTCGCCATCACCAGAAACATTAATGCTTGTCTCTTTAAAAAATGTCTTAGGTCAAGATTATTCAGTAAATCGTGACACTGAAGTGAAGTTGTTTTCTTTGACATCATTTGGGTGGAGTGGATGATATTATTTAGATTTCCAGATGGAGCACCAGAGAGGGTGTAACAGATTCAGTACTCCAGATGTGCCAGATTTTGTTTGATCAGTTAAAAAGTCTACTTGTTTATTGTGGGATTGTTATTTTTTGTTTGTTTGTGTGTTTCTCCTGGAAACAAGTATTGGAGAGTGGGTGCGTAACACATAGTCATAATCTCCCCAGCTGTGCTCATCAACAGTCTCTCCAACGGTAGCTGTTCTTGCCTCTTCGTCATATAAACGTCTTCGATTTTTTTTGCCTCCAAAACATGATTTCATTTCATAATGTTTATGAGTCCTGCTGATTTTATCCACTTTCTTTAACATTTAGTATATCTACCTTTTGCACCAACTAAAGCAGCACATCTCTTTGGCTTTGTGTCAATATATTTCCTGAGAACTTCATCGCTAATGTTATCCCATGCCTTCTGCAACTCAAGCCAAATACTTTCCTTCAAATGTACAA
This sequence comes from Nibea albiflora, assembly GCA_014281875.1. Lineage (NCBI taxonomy): Eukaryota > Metazoa > Chordata > Actinopteri > Sciaenidae > Nibea > Nibea albiflora. Next base: position 12,218,593 of record CM024791.1, on the reverse strand, counting down.
TAGATGTATCCAGTTTATTTTCCAACTCGGCCCAAATTTGCTCTATGAGCTTGAGGTCTGGACTTTGAGGGGGCCAGTCCATCATTTTCAGTGTTTCAGCAGATTCCTTCTGTCACAGTTCAGACAGTAGTTAGAGGAATGTTTATGGTCCTTGTCCCTTCGGAAAATAAATCCAGGCCTAAGAGGATAACTCCCAGATGATATTCTGTGTCTCACCAAAATATTGTTTTATACTTTCTTATGCATGATGGCATCAATTTTCACTAAGGCACCTGTTCCTGAGGCTGGAATAACACCCCACATCTTATTACTACCCCCCAACTGTTGGTAAGAGACACTCATTTTTATATCTCTCCGTCAAACATATACTATTAACTTGTTGCCAACTTTATACAAATCTTCGTTTGACCACGCCTTGTGTTTGTTCGCTCTATATGTTTCTCTTTCGGTAACGGTTTCTTTGCTGGCACTCTTCCAAAGAAGTCTTTATTCACCCAGTTTCTGACACATTGTTCTTGAAAACACTGTTGCCCATTAGTCATTGTGGCGTTGATCTGATTGTGGCGTAATTCTTGAGACAGGTCAAATTTGTATTTTTAAGGAAAATGACCTCAATCTCCTTATGATGGCTTTATTCTATGGTTTATAGAGCTGTATTGTATATAATGATGTATTTGTTTGGTTTTGTAGCATTTTATTTAGTTTTTAGTTTTTTTATTGATTTACTATAAAAGTTGTCTTGTAGGTTGTTTATATACCGGAGGGGGGGGGGGTCAAAAGCCTCTATAGTTGCAAACAAATATTTCCTGAACCACAAAAAAAAAGAAGATGTACCAGTTTTATTAAGATTAAGATATACTAATGATAATGATATACTAATTGCAAAGTAAATGTTTCCACGTTTCACACTCTCAATTTGTGTCACTCACACAAATGAGAGGTGGGGGACCCCTACTGGACAGTCTACAGTGTTACATTGAAACAGTGCTTTCCTGCACTGCATGGAGACGTCTATCGGCTTTCATGTGCATCCACAAATATTAAGTATAATGCTACAGTCGGTACATTTGTACAGTCTGTACCATCCAGCTCAGTGCTTTTATAAACTGTAAGGCGGCTGCATAGGGCTTCAGTATTTACTCACTCAACTTTAAGAAAGAGTGTTTTAATCTAAAATCTCAGAAACAAAAAACATTGGACAAAACAGAGAACCCAGAAGCCAAGGGTCGGGCTCTTCTGGTGACATCCAGGTGTGCAGCAGTGCCTTAGTTTCAGCAAACAAGCCAAAGTTCACAAGGGAATTTATCATGATTACATTTGCATGACCAAACACACTTTCCCCTCACAGAGCTTAGATTACATTTAGACTTCAGTGCTTTAGAGAGATTTTTGTTCAGTGTACAGTATGTGCCCCAGTTAAGGTTCATTCTTCACTGTATCAACCCTCATTTATCAAAAAAAAAAAAAAAAAAAGCCCCAGGTTCCAAAGCAGACTCAACAAGTGATTTATTCTTTGCTTTGCAATACATACACAAAGGCTCCCTGTATGTACATAAAAGTCTTTGCTGCTTGGAATTAATTCAGTGAAGCGTGATCTTTAAGGTTCAGCATGATTGGCTGCCTGACTGTGAGATACTGAAGGTTAAACAGGGGAATGGGGAGTCAGGGGAGGACTTAATGCCTGAATGAACAACCATGTTGCTGTGGTGATAATGAGCGCGACGTTTTCAAGACACATTCAGTGTGTCCCTGTAAACTACAGCAGAGTACTGTGTCCTTCTTCTGACTTGTTATCATTACATCGCAGGTGTGTTTTTATGCATTCAGGGAGGTTAATCTCCAACATGATGGCATGTCAAGCGCAAGAAGAAGAAAGAGCAGATGAGGACTAAAAGTACACAGCTAATAAAAGAGTGACTGGTAATGACAGCATGTTGGGTTTTTTTGTCATATTACATCTTTATTGTTGGTTTAATAGAAAAAAATGTGCCTGTTTTGATACAGATTCAAAATTACTTTGACAAAAACACAAAAATTACATTAATTTTTTTCTAGCAGCATGACTTAATTTCAGATTTTGCGGCATCACTGGCCTTGTTAGAACATGACTAAAACATGTATTCATATAAAAAAAAAAAAAAAAAGGTATAGCTTGTGTAGGGAGGCATAGGCTGACACCTTTAAGAAGAGAAGACAGGCAATAGAGGTTTAACTGCAGCAACCTTACTGGATGTTAGAGAAGGAAAGTTTAGCAGAGCACTGTACTGAAATATTACTCATATTTCAACATGTAAGGCTGTGGGAAGGCCTGGGCCAAGCGTTGCCCTGGTGACCTAACAGAAATATAAATGAGAATACATCCTCAGAAAAGGCTGGAATATTTATAGTTGTGAAAACATGATGCCAGTCAAACAAAATATGCACGAATGATACAGGGTTTCTACAACATACGGAGCATAAAAAATGTTTCGACATTATTCAGGTGTGACTAAAAGCAGTAAAAACATTTCCTTCACACATGATTTAAAAGTGATGGTCCGTACTGGCAACAGAGTGGAAAAAGTGTTCTTGCTGGAAGTGGTCCACGGCAGTGTATGACGTGTCTTTTTGCAAATCATGGCTCAGCTTCACGATATATAGACCTTCAGCTATCCTGTTTTATATCTTGTTTGTGTGGTTTCAAGCTAAGGAAAAGCACAGCAGTTAAACTTAAAGCAGAGAGTGAGGTCAGAGGAGCAGGCTTCCTGGAAATTCACCAAGAGATATCAGCAGTAAGTCCGAGCAAATGTTAAAAGAACCGAAGCCAAAGTTGAATACAAAGTGAAATAAAAGTAAATACGACAGATTAACTGTTAATTCATAAAGAAGAAATGACACCAAAGAGTCAAATAGTGCCTGCTAGCTTAATCTTGCCACGTGTAAGACAGTAACTGATATCAGGCCGTCCTTATTTATGTGCCAGTGTGTCTCTCTTTAGCTCTGACTTGCATAATATATGCCACATGCAAGCGGCAGTAAAAAAATTTTTTTTTAAATAAGCCAAGGGAAAACAACTATGGCTCCAAAAAGTTCTAATTATAAAAACAATAAAACACGTAGTAGTGTTGATAGTTTATAGTTTAGTTAAGGGGCTTTACCGTAGATTTAGCTGGTCCTGAAACTACTGCAGGCTACAGCCCAGAGTGCTACAGGAGACAAACGCAAACTTGGGAATCCAAGTAAACATTTATCACAGGAAGTGGACCGCAAGCCCAGCGATGCTGCATAGACAAAAAAGGACTTTGGCAAGCTGGTTCAGCACACATCATGCAACCATACACATGTACTGTGCCATTCTTCATTCATTCAGCTCCTTCACTTTTTATATATTAGCTTGATAGTTCTTTCTTTTTCCAGTAGTCATTAAAATGTGTCATTACACTCACCAACAAATTAAAAAATAAAATAAAATAAAAATTCAAAAACAAACTAACAAAATAGAAACAGTTTATGGTTAATTAAAACCTATTACAAAGCATATAAAGTACATATGTTGATACATATCAATTTCCTAGTAAAAATGGAGAACTCAGCTGCTCCTAAGCACAAACTGAATGAGTCTGACTCCAGTGAAATTAAATTAAAAGGCTGTTAAGAAAGATCCAGGAGTGATAGAACAAGATAACAAATTCCAAAAAAATAATAATCAAATGAATATTAAGTCAAGTTAATCTGAAAAATTCACTACAGCGGCTTTGCAGTTGTGTCTCAAATCTAGTAACTGTTTCTGGTGTAGCACAGCTGTTCAATAACTATAAGGCAGATTTGTTTTTGTAATGCTGTGACCATGTGTAACGTCTTGCTTGCACTCCTCACCTCCTCTCCTTAAAATATGTATGTCGGATAAACAGCAACAATGACGTTAAGCTAACAAGGTGAAGACATATCAAACATTAAAAAAAAATCTCAGTTCACAGTCAAAAAAAAAAAGAAAAAAAAAAGAAGAAGACAGAGCCGGATACATTTTGTGCATAGAAACACAATCAGCCATCAGTAAACAAAAGGCTGCGGTCCTCCAATATGGCTGCCAGAGGTTCAGCCCTCTGTCGTTTTCATTCACATCACTTCTTTTGCCAGATTGTGAGACTTCCGTGACACAGGCCTCTAGTTTGACAGCAGCAGACTAGTGCAACATGTAAGTAACATTTGTTTTCTTTCTTTTTTTTTAGTGGAGCAGTAACAGACTTTCAAGGTAGTGCTGTGCAAATGTAACAAAGGTTGCCTCTTTAATTTATTTCTGTAAATGTGTCATCTTTAAATCGCACTCCAAACAATGAAAATCAGCTCTTCATCTGCTGTGGGTTACTGATTTGACAGGCAGCTCTGCCGTTTTGGAGAAAGCATCTCCAGCAATCTTGATAAATTTCACAGTTAACCATTATTAGGTATGGGGGGGCATACCTGTGAAACAAAGTGTTGTAAAATGAGTCACTTTGAAAGTGATGAGGAGATGTTTCCTTATTTTTAAAACTGAGTCAGATCACTGCGGGCCACGCAGCCCGAACTCTAACACTACCTCAGTCAAACCAGAGGCCTATGTTTCTGCTTTCAAACATGCTTTAACAATCATATGGATCTTCACCATTTATGGTTTAGTATCTCTTTTCTCTTTTATCACATTTATATAACTGCATTTCTTCAATCACAGACAGAAATGTGAGGCTGCAATAGAGAGGAGCTAAAAGAAGATAAAGTGAAGAAGATAATGTGAGTAAGTAAGTAAGTAAGTAAGAGAGGACCAGTGACGATTAAAAACAAAGAAACAAGTGGATATGAAGGCAAAATAAGGAGGAAGGATACATCTCTAAACTGATAATGCACCAGCTGTTAAGATTGCGGGGAATGGAAGTGTCACATTTCCACCGTTTTGTGGACACTAATGAGAATTCGGAGGAAGCAAGGTTGATTGGAAACAGGTGTTTGGCAGCTTTGCGGCTCTGAGAATGGTTCAACACCAAACCACAGCACAGAACACCGATGCTATAAATTAATGCAGAATGTCAACAGTTTCCACTGGATTGCTGAGGATAGTTTGATTTCTGAGGTATATTTCTGAGGTGTATGTTTCCTGTCCAGAACTGTTTGTCCTATAGCATTACCCCCCCCCCCAAAACCATACTCAGCAGTGAGGTTTGTGTAGCTTTGGGGCTGCTGAAGTGTTGTAACACAGAAACCGACTGAATTATGGCAGTGAAAGCAAAAGAGAGGGGGGGTGGACAGAATGCCCCCCCTCTGCTATTCAGTTATGCATATAATCACAGAGTGTAACTTGAACAGTCAATTATTGCAGCTCTACTTCACATCTGTTCATTTAAATTCAAGTGTTCGAGAGAACCTGTAATCTAAGAGTACAGAGGTAAGTGGTCCTAATGTTCTTATGTTATGTATGAAACATAACTGCAAACTATCCTCAGTGAGGTTGTGATGTTTTGTTTCATTACTGCCAACACAGTGAGTGACGCTCTCGTGACACAAAGCTAAACTAAAGCAGCGAACGGATTGGATTATCTGTGAGATGGCCTGATGAGGACTCAGGTCAGCTTTAATCGTAGTAGTCCCCCGCTCCTTAATAAGATTGTAACGTAGTAGTTTCATATTACGTGACCGCCTCTATCAAAAATGTAGGTGCAGTGCACAGAAGAAAAGTATAGAGTAAAATGATACAAAACGCATTTTCTGAAACTGACGGGAAAAAAACAATCTATGCTACCGACAGTTTTCACCTAAACAAGTCTACAGTGTGCACACTACAAAAAATGTTCCAAGCCAGAGCAAACAGTTTCTGCGGATTTGTCTAGAAACCTCCTAAAACTTTACAAGGCCAATAAAAACAGAGTTTGATGATTGGAATTAAAAAAAAAAAAAAAAAAGATTAAAGCTGTACAGACTCATGAGAAGACTTTGAATCAACTGTAGTGTTAACTTTCATGAATTCAGGCAGCAGATGCACCACTCTCACGACGACTCGCCCCTGCTGACCTTGGCTGCATGCGTTAACCTGCCACATGCTGCAAAATCAGTGACCTATATTAAAACATTGAAAAAAAAAAAAAAATGTAACACTCGACGGCTCATGGCATACGAATCAGTGGAATCAACAGCTGCCACGATACCACATCTGTCTGCCGTGCAGGTTGGCTGGTGGAGGAGTTGAAGTCGCGTTGCTGAAGTTTTAAGACCCTGGGTGTGAATGCAGAGTGGTACAGTGTGCGGTTGACTTGAGGTGATTGTGTCTGGTGGCTGATCTCTCAGAATTGTCTGCTGTCTCCTGTGACATTTACAACATTTATGTTTCTCTGTCTCAGTAGAAAAAAGCAGGATATATATATATATATTTTTAAAAACTCAGGGTGAGACTGTGTTACAGCTACACAAACTAAATAAAACGCATTGTGTTAAAAAAAAAAACCCAAAAAAACATTAGATGCATGAGGTACTACATAAAGAAAGCATGAATTTATCCCTTCATTAATTCTTACTTTATATGCCTCTTATGTTAATTTGTTTATGTGAAATCTAAAAATAAATCAGTGTATTTTTCACAAAGCTTCAAAAAGCTAAGGGATAAAGGCAGGGAAATCAGAAACTACAAGTATCAGGTAAAATCTCTTAATTTTTCTCCTCTTGGAGGTAATTTTTTTTTTCTTTTTACTATAAAGTCCCCGGATAAAACAGTCCTACATGAGACTGTGTTGTGCTTATCCTCCTTACATGTGTCTATCATCCTATGCTGAAGTGCGTTCTTTTCGTCCTTTCTGTGGCTTCCGAGCCAGAGCGCCCCTTTCGATTTCTCTCCACGCGAAAATAACAAGCGGCCAATGAGAGTCCAGGAGGGTGAAAGAAAGGTCAGCCAACAGGAAGTCCATGGTTGAGATAGGAGGAGGGCAATCTAAGGATGAGAAAAAGGTGCTGGTGGGCTGAATCCCTGTGGGAAAAAAGCAAAAGGAAAGTGATATAACTAGAAATATGTGTACACCTACTTATGATCTATACTTGATATGTATAAAATATGTAACCTTTGTATTCTGCGACTCAAATGTGTGTTTCTACATCAGTGTAGCCAGGTAGGATGTCTCCATTGGAGCAGCTCTTGGGGTCCCCTGCTGGTTGGGCGGTGGGCAACATGTGGGCCGTCGTGGATGTCTCTTCCGGTGATGCTGCTGACTGGGCGCGCTGGATCCTCCGATGTATGAGGGGCACAAAGAACAGCACCACGCCCCCCACCATAGGAGGGACCCCAGCCAGGGAGAAGGCCACCGTGTAGTTCCCAAAGTAATCATGTAGGAGACCTGGGCAGAGGAGGCAAGAGGACACAGTTCATGTTTAATTTAGTCCCGTCGGCGCCATGCGGAGAGGGAGGACAAGGTAAAGCAGTGAAATAATCTGAATATCGGGAATTATATCGCTCAAACACGTATTTATTTATTTTCATGTGGACCTTATTTCTGCGGCTGCTTCACTCTGATAAAGCTTTAAGGCACTTTTATGCCACATTTTCATAGTTCAACTGACAACAAACAGTTAGCTGAATATCCAGTTAAAAGTTTAATGTCGAGCCCTGTGTTTGCTTAAGGCAAACAAACTGTATCTGAAAGTGAAAAAACGAGGTCAACGAGTTTAACGCACTGTACTGTATGTTCTACCAGTGAGCTCGTGACAGGAGAGAAGTGGGTGGGGTGTGAGCATACATTGTTACATGCAACGTATGCATTCTTGTTCATGAAGTGTACAGTGTGCTAAACAACAGATGGTGACACAGTAATAATCCCTTTTAGACTTCGAGGAGCCATGCTGCGATTATTCAATAGAATCTCATTTCCTTCTGCAGTTACATCAATTACATGTTTTGTTTAACCTCAGGAGATAACGCCCGCATCAGCGGTAGGTCTAAATGAAACTGAATGTATGTCTTTATATGCCGACACAAACGGTGCATTGTTTTGTCTAGTTACTCTCTTAAAGTGACATATCAAGTACTGTATGCTATAAATTCTATCTGACAGGGGATGGCAAGGAGAAAAACACCTTTCAGACATAAAAAGAGCAGAAACTGTAGCGCACAAGGTAATTACATTTTTTTCCTCTAACAAAACTGAATGTTTGTGCTGTTTAACTGCATCTCAGATGCATGGATGTAAACACTATACTGTACAACCATATTACTATTTTTTTTTTTACTGTGGAAGCTAAAAGTCTGAAGTCTGTTTTCTGAAATAATACATAACATTTCATCCACAAATTTTGATAAAATCAGATTAAAGGGCCAATATGTAAAACATGGCCAAAATAGTTTATGAAAGTTTAAAGTGAAACTAAATCCCCAAACCATTTTCCAGCTGAAAACCACTGGTATGTGTGCATTCAGTAGTGTTGTTGGTCAAAATCATTGACATTTTCTAGCAAAGTATTTGACTTCTACATATTTTTGTGCTATAAACATGAATAACAACTTCCCGCCACTGGCTGATCTGGATGTGGATGACATATCTTGTGGCAGTTCCAATAAAACCTCTCGCAACTCTGCAAGACTGCAGAATGAAGCTAACCCAAAGTGCCAAACAAAGTAATGCCTTGAACGGTCACTTGAGGCTGGCAACAAAGGCGAGTCAATCTTCACGAGCCCCCATATAAAATTCTTTGAGTGACAAGTGGGTGCCATCACAGGCGGCTGGTAGCAGGAGTAGCAGGACTGCCACAGCCACACTTCAGAAACCTTTTGGTGACATCACAAAGACTATATGTATTTTTATTTATACAGTCTATGGACTGTGGTTATAATTTAACCACTTGGAAAGTTAACATTTTTGAGGACATTGCAATGTTTATTACACATGTCTGCGTCTTCTAGGTCCTGTAAACAATCTTAAGCAGAAATGCTGACTCTTACTTGTGGCCAGAACTCACTGCTCCTTTAAAAAACAAACAAAAAGAAAGAGTGTATATAGCTGCAAGAGTAGTTTTGCAGGTTCATTTTTTGGCAGCTTCAGCTATAGTACACTGTATCACCACGAAGTTTTTACTACACTGCATTCCATTTTTTTTTAACATTTTTAAATGTTTTTTTTAAATGAGAATTCAACACCTTGAGAAATGTAGTTCTTAAGGTGTTGACTGAGGTGGACAAACCATTAATAACAACCTACACAATCTGTGAGTGTTTCATTGTACAGTAAAAGCATTTCAAGTAATGCATAATTAAGTGCGTGGGATGTAAAAGAGGTTTGCAAGAGAGAGCACGGGGGTGCCTGAGTCATCAAACTAATGTTCTGCCCTCAGTCCTCTTCTATACACTCCTGTTATCTGAGAGCTGAAGTGAAGAATGGCATAGGGGAGAGGGAGGAGGTAGAGGAGACATGAGGAGTGGAGTACTGGAAGACAACTCCTTGGAGACAGCCTGAAGTTGGCCACATGCCTAAACCTCGCTAAATACAGTCCGCTGTATAATCCATCCTGCCACCCATTTGTCTCGCTCTCCCTTTATTCCCTGGATTTGTTCTATCCCTACTCTGCTAATATAAATCAACTTGTTGTGCAGTGTAACTGCCAACATCCTAAAATAAGGAGCCAGATCACTGCAAGATCATACTGGATTATATGTTATAAATCAGTGCTAAAGTATGTTGTAAAAAAATAAATAAAATAGGAAAGATAAAAATAAGAGCATGCTTCTCACCAGCGATGGGTGGACCTGCTGTCATGGGAAGAGCCATGAGCCCTAGAAGGTAGCCTATCGCCTGCGAGGCCTGCATGGGGCCAACCAGCTCAAAAGCTATGGGAGCCATCATGGTGAGGAAGCAGCCGTCGCAAAGTCCCAGGAACACGCACACAACCACCAGCCCCTCGAACACTGAGCACTGTGGAATCATTATGGACATCAGGCCCAGAGCTACGAAGGACACCACCTGAAACAGACAGCGAGGACACGTGAACAAGCTTTAAAGGTGTAGACCTTGGCTGCTCTGTTGGTGATCATAGCTACAAGGTGTTTGGCTGTTTTCTGTGTCTGATATAACAGATGTTAGAATCTGCTTTCAGTTCGTTCAATGTACAGAGAACTAGCCTCCAGGCCTCGTGTCTTTATTAGGATTATTCTGTTACTTCTGCGAAAGAGTATACCCTGCAGCTGCTGAAAATATTTTCTTTTTTTAAAACTGCCTTTAATATTGCCTAATAACATTTTAGATCACTGTTCTCTGCCATTTCCCATAAATGTATTATTTCTTCCATTTCCCATGTCAGCTTGAGCTGGCAGTTGGTTGTTAACTACTATTAATATAATTAATATTCCAAACGTGACAGTACGTGGACAGTATAACTAAGATGAAGGAATATAAACATGAGGAATTTTTACACATTTCAGTCACACTGTCTAATGTTTTAGAAAGTGAGTGCTTGTATGTATGTATCGTGTTAAATGCTGCTGTAGACTGCCTGCCTGTTTGTATAAATCACTGAGCTCTGAGTTCATGAGTTCAGTACTGTGAAATGCGAAGCAGGGTTCTGTGGTCTGGATAAAAGAAAGAATATGCCTTCCCATCTATAAAAGACGCAGCCAGTGTGTTTCTTTATTATGGCAGCAGGAGAGAAATTATTGAGCAGCATGCTGGAAACACATTCTCCTTTTCAGTGGAAAACATTGTCTTCAAAGGAGCATTAGAAACAGTTATTTTTATATTTTAACAACATACACACTTGTGCATTTTTAGAATGCATGTCATGTCATTTTCAAGGTATTAAATTTTAATTGATCTGTCCATGCCTCCCTTTGTTGAACAACGCGCTTGATTAACATCACGAAGGCCGAGTGTGGGGGTTCTTGCCAACACATCCAATGGATTATCTGTGTTCTTTTGCATTCAGCAGGAAGAACATACACACTCGCATGAACTGACGAACCCTATTTGTATTCACCTCTCAAACTACTCTCAATTGCTGTGCTTTCATCCTTTCCATTTTCTCAGGACTGAATCACCCAGTACTTTTATCCAGGCGGGTAATTTCTATCAGCATGAAAGCATCTTTTTATTCTGCTACTGTAAGTGAGTGCGTGAGTGAGTGCAAATTAGCATCTGAGTCATGTTCATCTGCAGCCTTATAAGACACCATAAGACACTGAACCATTCAAATTCATTCAATCTAATGTTCACTTATTCTCACTTTATTAAAGCGTAAAAACTGTTAATAGTTAAACCCAAGTCTATTTACTTCGATTTTAAAGTTAATGTGCCGAGTTTTAATTTGAAAAGTTTAATCAAATAGTACTTTTAAAACGAGCAGTGTGTAAGATTTAGTGGCTAGATGCCGACGATTGTAGATTACAACCCTTTCATATGACCTCTCCTTCATAGGGAGAAGGAGGAATTGTGGTCGTTAGTCAGAGTTTCGTTTGTCCGTTCTGTAGAAGGGTGTAGAATAGGTGTTCAACATGGTGGACTCTGTCAAAGTTGATAACAAAGGCTTATTTTAAAGATAACAGAAGTATTATGATTCTTATTTTTAGGTGTTTATACACTAATGGAAGATTATATTCCATTTCTGAAAAACATTGAAGAAGAAGTGAACCTGGCCTCATAAATTTCCTCACCTGCATGTAGATCTTGTTAATACCAGGAATGAGGTCGCCAATCTTGCCAAACGCGAGGCGTCCCACCCCAGATGAAGCACCTATGCAAACCAGGAGAACCCATTCCTTCTGGGTGTCCTTGAACTGCTCCTTCACAAAGTTGATCTGGAACAGAAAACAGAAAAACAGACATAGTGCTGCATGAGTTTTTGCTAAAGCTACCAATAATGAATGAGGTAACAAAGATATCTCAGAACCTGCTGGGGAACTTTTTCATGTTTTTGTGCTCAGTGCCTAAGAAGTCAATGAACTCAGCAAATGGGTGTGCATTTGGTTGAGCAGAGAAATTGTCCATCCATAATCCTGAAGCCAAAGTCTTAAAATAATAAAATGTCTTCATCCACAGATCTCAGGAACAGCAGGACAGGAAGACCCAACACATATAGGTCAGACCCTCCCACTCCCCTAAGTCCTGACCCCCCAAATCAGATCCAAAACATTAAACCGCCCTCTGAAGTCTTTCCTGAACAAGCTGGTCCTTGTGAAATATTTGCTCTGCTTTGAAGGGTTCTACATTCATCAATGGCCATAGGATAGGCATGTTTAGGGACACAGAGAGGCCATACAGGAGAGGTTTCCTGAGGTGGTCGAGTCAATACAAAGGCCGGGGCTGTGTTTACATCTGGGCCCAGGCCTGAAACAACAGGCCTGACAGAGGGAGGCCGGACCTGGAACATCCGACATCTGGATAGAGGGAGATCAACTTCACAGCTCCACACTGCAGCTTTACACTTCATCCTCATCCTTCACTATCTCACTATCCCACACCAAAGTCGGACATAGGTCATATGTAGACTTTGCAAATATGCTTTTAATTTTGGATTCTGTTCATCATGGGAAGCAAAATTACTATTTTATGACTTAGGAATGATTTCTTCATCAACAACAGAAAATCAGACCTGTACAGTCCAAAATAATGTCAGTGTAACTTCATACATATTGCCAATTGTCTTTTGGGAAGTCAATAATGCTCTTTTTCCTCTTGGCCACAGGAGGAGTGTTTTTGTGGTTGATTGACAGCAGCTGGCAGGCTAAGCCCCAGCAGGGGAATGACACACAAAGTAAACTAAGTTGTGCAGTAGCTTACAGGCCCCCAGTTTGTTGTTAGCAGTGTTCTAAAGAGGAAGAACAAACCATCTAAACAGAGTGGAGTGATGTTTAATGTGCTATTTAGCAACCTAGTCTGCAAACTGATAACCTTGCAAGCCTCCTGGACTGCAAGATTACAAAAATCATAATATTATGTGGATCCATCTGGCCAGGCTTCAGGCTATGTGTTTGTATCGGCGTCTTATAAGGAACTAGAAGTAGCTACGGCATGGGCTACAAGATTTAATCCTAGGTTACATGAAAACAATGGCAAGTGCTAAAAGGGTTAGCGTAGGTGCTGCTAGCATCGGTTATATCAGAACTGTAGAGTATGTCTTCACAGAAAAAAAGAGAATGGCAGTGAAGGCTTTTCTTGATGGCAAAGATGTTTTCACTGTTCTTCTGACAGACTTTCTTTAAATTAACCCTAATGTTTGACTATAATTCAGTGGTTTATAAGTGAAGTGTAGGAATTACACTGTAGTCTCTGTTAACACTGAAAGGCAGACAAATGGATCCACGTTATGAAAGCTTGTCTCCTTTGAAACATTTGTGACCTCACTGCACTGCATTATTATAAATGGGAATGTACTGGTCATTGGATTCATCTTGTTGGCCTTGTTCTTGCTGTCTAACAGTTAAATATTAGTTATCCTGGTCATTCTTATTTTACACATAACATCTAATATAAATTCATTATGTAGACTGACACTGACTGACACATCCCCACATATAAAGTAAGACCAGTTGACACTTCACTTTGAGCATTTTAACTCTCATCTGGGAAACTGCCACTGTTTCATGGCCTACTATTAATGGTAGCATGTATCTGATATGATGCTCAGATTATATGGTATATTCAGATTATATGGTAAATCAAATGCAACCCTTCCTTCCTTCTCCAATTTACACACTTTTTAAGCAATGTGCCACCCTCAAGAAAAAATGCATGAAAACACTATTTACAAGAATATTTTTAAAAGTTTCTCTATGAAGAAAAATCTGATCGTGCAATCTGATGGAACAGCCCAGATAATGTCCCTGTGTAGCAGGCTGCCTTTAGGTTATTCAGCTCATTCAGTGTGACTGTCTACCTATGAGAGAGCAGTCTTTAAGCAAATATAAATGAAGTGATTTAACAGACCCTAGGTAGATACATCATGCACATGATTATACAACTCTGACTAATCAACACCATGCTGTTCATGCAACCCTACATAATGAATAAATTTTGACAGTCTCATACCAAAAGATCTCACATACCCAAGAATGTTATGGTATGCATTCCATATTAGGTAATGTTTTAGCCCACTAAGATGAATGGAGCACTGTAAGAACACAATGCTTAGTACCTACATACAGTCTTCCATTAACATCTATCAAATATAAACATAATGTAAGACAGCTCACTATTTTACACTGGCAATTTGCAAGAAACTAACAGAGGAGTCACTGAACCTTTTTCAAAATATTTGTACAGTCTTGAGTTCAGAAATTGAGATTTCTATTTTTGACAACTTAATGCAGGAGCAAACACACAATGTCCACTAATAATCTGACTATTGTTCTTACCAGATGGATATAGGGTACGAAGTAACCCAATACAGCTGTGGCTACTCCAAATGCCCATACTCTGTATGTCACGATGTGAAAAACACGCAGGTTGAAGTATTTCCTGACCCCAACTAAGACTCTGCTCCATTGGCTCCCACCCTGAGCAGTGGCTCCTGGCTGGGTTTGTGGATTGGCAGAACCAGGACCCATGCCTGGTGGTCCCATGCCTCCTCCAGCAGGCAGTAGAGGTTTGAACAACAGTGCCAGCAGTGCCTGGACTAGCATGAAGAGGCTGAGGATCTGAAAGGTTCTGCTGAGGCCAAGAGGTTCAACAACTTTGTTGAGGAACACCGGGAGACCCATGGAGAAGAGACTAGCACCGGCCGTCACCACTCCGTTGGCCAGGCCCAGACGCTGGCGGAAGTAGTGGCCGAGGATGACCAACGAGGGCTGGAAGGCGAATGAGGAGCCACAGCCGAAAAGTATGCCATATGTGAAATAGCGAAGGCTCAGGGAGCTGCAATAGAGAGTAAAAAGAAAAGAGGAGGACTGATTTATTATTTGACCATTTCATCATGAATCAATGTATAAACTGATTATACAAACAAGAAATAAAAATGATTATACTCATTTAGGAAATGGGTTGCAGTTAAACAAAGAGACGGGATAAAATCTTGGTTGTTGAGCATCAGTGGGTTCTTTTTTCATTCAGATGGTTAAAAAAAAACTTTAAACATCCTCGTGATTCCTTTAGGACACTGGTAAATGTACTGAAGTAGCATTTATTTTTCAAAAAAACAAACGCTTAGCTCTGTGCCTAAAATATAACCGTAATAAATCAAAGGCACAAACTGAGACTAGAACAAGAGATCACTTTAATAAATATAGCTTACTTTGCAAAAGATGTACTGAGCAGCCCTATAAAAGCCACTGCTGCGCCACTGAGAGCTGTCTTCCTACAGCCGAAGCGGTCTGTGAACATGCTGACCACAGGTGAACAGAAGAAGATCATGCCCATGGCCAGGGCCCCAACCCAGGCTGGAGATGAAGAGTAGAGAGTAGACAGAATTCACCATCAGAAACATGTGTAAACTCTGAATGTTCTAGCTGTGTAAACTCTGAATGTTCTAGCTATTACTTAAATTAAATTAAACTAAAATGTAATGTGCCCATGTAATATGAAATGAAATGAAATGAAATGAAATGCTGCGTGTGAGGGAATTTTATATTATAGCATGGGGGATAACACGGTGTCAAGAATATGTCTTGAGGATACAGTAGGGATAGTTTTAGTGCAGTGTTAGAGGACTTGGTCTCTCCCTAGAAACAACAAATAAATAATGTAGTAGCCTGTATAGAGTCAAATAACAATGTCAGAACACTAGGGGTAAACATGTTTCCTTGATTGGAGACTAATGAACAACTGGTTAATATATTTTACTGTAGATACATTGAGTGTGATCATTTATGGTCATGGAGTAGTTGCATCACCATCCTGAGGGCTTATAGACGTGCGCAAGACTACAGCTTCTTCAGAATTGAAACAGCAACATGTCTTGACAAGTGTATTGATAAATGCTCGATTCTCCATGATGAAGTTTCAATGCAACTGACACACAGTAAAATCTATGAGGACAAATGATTCCCTCTTCCTGCGTGCAAACAAAAGGACAACTCAGTTTTATCATGCGTAATCTTTCAACAGTTTAATAAATGCACATCATATGCAGCTGAAGAATTTGCCTCTGAGCAACTCTGTAATCATTCATAGTCCAACAACACACTGCCCAACTTGAAACTGAGAGCAGGATAGACACGTGACAGAAGAAGAATGAGAAAACAGAATGCTTCTTTTATAATCTTATAATGTATTCTAATTTTTGCATATGGAAGTCATTGTGGGCAAAATTAAAAAAGGCATCACCGAGCAACAAGGCCTTGAGACATTGATGCACATCTATGTAAATGTTGGCCTCATTTTGTTGACTGTTCGCACAGCTGTGGTCTTACTGGAGCCAAAGTTAGAAATGCGTTACGTGATGCATCTTGTACGCACACATTTAAGTGTCATGTGTGCGGAAGCTTTGAAAAGCTAAAAGCCTTTTACTTTCCTTGTGTACACCAGAAACAATCTATAAGATTTGTCATGGTGATTAAGCAGATCAAAAAGTGGATCAAAGTGGCTAGTTGTGGCCTGTGGTGTAATATCCATCCAGTGTTAAAACATAACAGGGCAGAATGATCCAACAGAGACACTGCGTACCCTGAAGTGCAAACAAACAAATGTCTGGGTCGAGTCTCCTGGGGAGCAAAGGTAGTTTTAATGTCTACCATGATGTCTGTGTTGTGGGTCACACTGATCTGAACAGCTCAATGGGAATGGGACCATAGGGCTAAACGGGTGGTTGGACTGGTTTACTGCTTAAATACACATACACGCACACACACACGCGCACACACACACACACACACACACACACACACACACACACGCACACACACGCCCACACACACACACACACACACACACACACACACACACACACACACACACACACACATTTGTGTGAAACTGAACTCTAGAGCTCATTGTAAAAAGAGTCTTTGTTGTAGAGGTTGACCTACACATTCTGTACATACTGTACATGCATATACCGGTACACAGTGTACACTACAAGGACAAAATCTGTATAGGTTAAGGCTGGGATTGCATTCCAATTGTTTATTTATCTAAATGGAACAGGGGAGGTGGGTCCTCCGATATAAGATGCACTTCATGAACTCCCCCCACAAACTGTTCAGAGTTTCATCTGGAGGCACAGGGCAGAGACTTAAGTGCGATGTCAATGGGGGAAACAAATTTGGCTTGACTACTATATTAAATTTGAAATGATTGTCTTACATTGACCATTTCTACTAAAATTATATATTGACATATGTAGTACTGAGAGAAAACAATGGCAAAGTTGAGATCAGATTAACCCACTTTACTTAATAAGCCAAGGAGTTAGCTTTAGCTTCCCTAGAGCGACTTAGTATTACAACTGCACCATGTTGCACCACTGATCTAAATAGCTAACATCCACTCCCCCTAAGAGGCTCAATGTGGTTTAAACTTGTCAGATTGTCTAATGTTGCCTGAACCTCTCAACCCCACTTCCCCAATTTGTCTCTGTGAAATCCTGTGGAAACATCTGGCTTTTTAGCCGTTAAATGCTTCACTTCGTTCACAAGCTAGTTGATTTACTTTACTGAGTCCTGAGGGGAATTGCAGAGTTAGGTTATAATTCTCGTTTAGTTTGTTTGGTTTTATGACTGATCAGGCAAATAAAGTTGAGCATAAATGTATGAGTTCAATCTGCTTAGCATTGAATCAAGTTTGCTCTGAAGGGAAAATATACACTATAGCTTTCCAGTATGGAAGTAACATGCTTAAAGGCATCACCATGTAAAACAACATTAGAGACCTTTGCCAATAATTTCCCCAGTTAGAGCTTTTGTGCAGATGACATAACATCTGCTATAGCGGGGTGTCGTCTAGCTCAGCCTCCCCATGTACCTTCGTACACGGGGAGGTTGTTCCTCAGTCCTTGCCGCGGCTGCTCAGGGTTCAAATCCGACCTGTGGCTCTTTCCCGTATGTCATTCCCCATCTCTCTCTCTCCACATTTCTGTCACTCTTCAGCTGTCTCTATCAAAAATAAAGCTTGAAAAATCCAAAAAATATCTTTAAAAAATCAAACATCTGCTATAGGGAGATGAAGACTGGCTTGATGGTGGGTGCTAAGAGGAATGTAGTCAATAAATTATCCCTATGACTATAGCAGCATTGCAATTCAGTGGCAGGATCTTAAAAGTGATCCATGGAAACATGGTATATGGTCATAAATAAATAAAAAATGTAAGGACATATGTATAGTCTTCAAAAATACCCATCCAAAAAAGAGAAATTGAAAAATTCAGAACAAAACTTCTGACAGAATCAGGTCAGGTTTAGTTTGGGTTGCAGTCTAGTACCTGGAATCTAAGAAATGCACGTCCACATGGTTTTATGCTCCGACTATTGGGACAGCTTTTGCCTTCACTGGTATTTCTCCAACTTCTCATACTACTTCTTATTGATGTTGCTGTCACTTTAGAGGTATCAATCTATCACTACCTCCACTTTCTGCTCCTTGTACATTACCACATGTCCAGTTGGTTTGTCAGGAAAGATCAGTCATTCTCAACCACCCATTGCGGTGTCTCCCATCTGGACTTAATTTGGCTGTAATATGTATGCTGTTTCCGCCAGTATCTTGCACACGCTCTCTTACACAGTTCATCCTCTGAAGCCCACAGAATTTTAAAACTTTCTACAGTCAGTCATGTTGGTAAGTCAGGGCTTTGATTACTCTTTCCGTTTGTAGGTTTTGCCATATGGTTTTTTCCTATGTGCTCCTCCAGTACTACATTTTTGGCTCTAGATGGACCCACAGGTTAGATGCTTCCCTGTACAAATGGACATTTGTTTCCGTAACAAAGGGACTGGGTAGTTGGATTACAAAAAAAAAAAGACAGAAACTATATACCCAGCCTCCAGTTGAAAATAGTTCAGAAAATGAAAACTGTATAAGTGGAAACGGCAACAATCTCTCCCTAACGCTGATAACTTAAGTCCCTAAGTGCATCAAAACTATACGTCGATGGTTTGTTTTGGAAAATTACAAAATTACTTCACCCAAGCCTGCATCCACAGGCTTCCTTGATAGGAACATGATTGTAGTCTTCAGGGTGAACTGCTCGGAAGAACTTTGAGCACACCGTGTAACTGTTTAAAAATCGAAGCACATTACCTTCGGCATACTGTAGAGCGCAAGCTACAATCAGAAGCTAAAAACAACAACAGATACATGTGTCGTTCTTGTTTTCTCTCCTCTCTTTTCTAAGCAACCACACCTCCAAACCCCCATTTCCCCGCAGCCCTGGCACAAGCAAAGGTCTGTGAATGGACTGTGTGGAGTGTACTCATTATGGACGATTGGGTCTGAACACTAGCAGACAAAAGAAAAAGAACACAGCAAGGGAGACTGAAGAAAAATGAAAATGAAAAGATGAGTGAGTGTGTGTGTGTATGTGTGTGGTGTGTGGTGTTGGGGGGTGGGTGGGGGGGGGCTTAACAGGCTTTCCTCTCTTTGTGTGATGGATGTAGTTTGACAACCAGAGAGACTGAGAGACTCCATAGGACCCATCTGTATGTTGGAGGAACAATCTTTGTGCTCTTCTGTTAAAAGCAAGCAACGCTGGCCATTTAATGCACCAGCCCTTTGCTCAGCTTGGATTACATCACGCATCACGCAACAGTGATTTCGGGATATCCTCTGTGAACAATGTTGTTGTTGTTGTTGTTGTCTAATGACAGAATACAACCAAATCAAATATACTACAGTAATGCATCACATTCACATACATTCTTGAATATGTGTCTACTTTTTCAGTCGTCCAAGATGAGTTCAAGATCTGAATAACTATCCTGCATGCCACACAAACCACCTTTCCCATTGCTTGCACTGACACTGAGTCATTCAGTTCTTTTCATAACAGCACTTATATTTAAATATACATTCAAATAGCTGTGATGGAAAAAAAATTGTCCAACATTGTATTTATAATACAGAGCCAAGATTACAGTGCGTTAAGTTCCCAGAAAGTTTACTCAGAGCTTTGTTGTGTGTGCCCTAAACTTCAAGACACTGGATTTGCAATGAAACAATGACGCTAAAGTACCAACTTTCAGTTTAAATCTGATTGTGGTAACATTCCTATCAGATTACGGGTGCAGGAATTATAACTCTTTAGCCCCTCAGTTTTAGTGGACAGAAAGTCGGAAGTACATTTCAAAGAAGATTCTTCACAGCATGCCTTGTGGATTATCCTGAATAACAAAGACATTGTTTCTGGACGGTCTGGCTGACTAAAAAGTTTTCAATGTTTCAGCAGTACCAACAAAATATTTATGTAAATTTAATCAGAGAGACATGCCTCTAAACCGAGGCAGATAAAATCAAAAGTAAGTCAGTAGTACGCAGCACTTGACAAATCAGCCCTGTAAGTTGAAATAAATCCATATTTTAACCTCATAATCATTGTTTCCTTTCGTGCCAAACGTGGCAGGGTCCAAATGCTTGCTGATGTCATCCTCTCCAGCAAACATGATTTCCCTTGAACACAGAAGGAAATATTCCATCAACTAAACAATGCAACATATTGTCCCGGGTATTCGCAGTCAAAATAACAATAGACATACCTATTTCTGTGCCAGGTATACTTTGTACGGAAGCCCATTCCCATAAGCCACATTAAATATTGTTAGCGGATGCTACAGTTGGCAATGTGTTATTCTATGACGTGCATGGTCATCTCAAATGAAAAACACAGACACGAACAGAGTATTTTACTGTATCTTGGAAATGAGTTAGTTGGTAGAGCAGCCGCCCCATGTGCGAACCTGTGGCTCTCTCCCGCACGTCATTTCCCATCTCTCTCTCTCTCCACATTTCCTGTCACTCTTCAGCTGTCTCTATCAAATAAAGCCTGAAGAAAAAAAAAGGCCAAAAAGTAATATAAAAAAAGACACATTATTAATTGCTAAGCTTTCTAGCAAGTTCTACTGACGTGTTAGCTCTGTGTGGTTAAGTTCCCCTAAAGCTACTGTATCTGGTGTATTCCAAACCATGAGCCGTGTTTACTGGAAATGTTTCAACTGAATCCTCAGTTAGCTTTTCAGCTTATGATAATTAAATCCTATTATTAGATAAACACAAGCTAACAAATACCCAGCATAGGTAGCATTAACATGTTGAGGCTATGTCATGCTGCACATCAGGTCTGGCTGCATAGTTTGTGGAGGACAGTAAGTACATGCCATTTGGGGCACCATACGTAACAGATGTTATAGAAATGACTTCAAACAAGTCAGCAGGAGCATTTTGACAGCAGCAGTCTCTGGATGCTGAGTTGTTTATTGGTATGGCACTGGTATGGTACATATATTGGAGAGAGTACAGTGACATGTGAGTATAGCAACCAAACTTGTTTTCAATGCGTTCAATCTTTAATAAATGTGCGATGCTGGGATTCTCAGGGCATGCTAAAAGTTAATACCATATGTCCCTAACACGCTTGCCTCTACAGTAGTTGTGAAAAAGATCCACTCCTTCATTTTGGCAAGTAAGATTTCATGTTCTTTTTCCTTCACTATTTCCATGTGCCACTTCTGGAATCCAATGTTAAAATGAACCCACATTCAGTCAACAGTCAATCCATAGGCTTCATCACATGTATGTACCTGTTTATGACTGTGTGGAGACTTAAGAGACTCTGATCCAACCTAAACCCAATCCCCTGCCCTCTGGAATGCCAAAAATGCCACAGGACTCCCTGATCTGCCAACCTGGGATTTCCAGCTACCCTGGAGATGCTGGTGAAATCTGGGACAGCGCAGCTACAATAGACCAGTGCACAGAATGGAGATGTTGCAACAACAAAGAAACCTGTTTGAATCGCGACTAAGTATTCTGGCTACTGATACGGATAGTTGATACTCCTCTTTAAGAAATATCAGCCTCTCAATGTTGATCACATTGGACATGATGGAAGACCACAACTAAAGAAATACAGAAATGTAACATGGGACTAGCCTAAAGGATCCCGCAGGATTCCCCCAAACCTGAATGCTTAAATCCAAGACTGTCAAAACTGCTAATTCTATATTAATTTTATCACACAGAATACAATTACTGTATGATCAAGAACCTCCTTGTTGTTTTTAGGCAATAAACACCAGCTCAGTACTTACTCTGTCTACAGCTTCAAAGCTTCAATTCTAAAAAAAAGTTTAAAAGTGACATCGATTTTACCCCGATACTAATGATTGCCAAGCTAAATAACACAGTGCAAGGTTACACAAAGAGGACAGTGGCATGATCAAACACACAACTTGACATTTGAACACACTTTAGCAATTTTGGAAAATGTTATAAAAAACACATCCCGATCTCTACCTAGTTTTACTTGTATGACAGAAATGCTGCAAGATTACTGCAGCCACTGTACCGAGCGCCTCTGAACTACTGTGTATAATTTAGTGTGTTTCAATGTTTAAGTGTGGCACAGATGTCCCACTTGTGTTTTTAAAAGCCAGATTTCCTACACTGTATGTGCAAGACCGGGCTTACGAGCCCATTTGTGCTATGTGCATGTCATTTATACATGATCGGTGTCTTTTCAACATTTAATGGAAAAACTCTCTTTACGCTCAAATGCAGCTGTCAGTAAGATTTAGAGACTGGAATTAAAGTGGCGGGGGGAATCTCCTTTAGTGAAGGAGCAGCTCCACTAATATAGTCCGTGCTGCAGCATTACTTAGAAATTCTCAAAAAAAAATAACATCAAGAATAATTGAATTAGTGTGTTTTCTTGGTCTCATCAAAGTCTTCCTATTGATCCGTTTCACACTAGAGCCACATAAATGGAAATCATTTCAAGGATCAATGAAAAATTAATCACTCGCTCTCTCAGTCCCTTTCTTCCGCCTCCCCTCCTTCACACATATTCACAGTCTTTTGCACAAAATCTGCTGCTTGAACTTCTCTCCCACGTTCAGTCACACATCACCTCTCGAGGGGCTCACTCCCACGCATTTTTTTTTTGTTTTTGAATCTTCAAAGAATGTACTTTTGGATGCTTCACTCAGTACACACCTTGACACGCAGAAGTTTTGTACTGCTGTGGCCACAACAGGAATGAAACCTCTGACCGTGCCATGTTGTAATCATTGAGCAAAACAACACCATCTGTAACTCATAACCCACTCACCTCTCTTAAAAGAGGCTGTTCCGATCCGCCGCCTGACCGTTTGGAAATCTCTTGTTTACCCCTCAAGGCATAATAAATGTAATAATAATATTTTATAAAAAAACTAATGATAATATCATAGAAAGATTTAAACACATCTCAGCCTTTTCTTGTGACCTCCTCTCTTTATGATCATGTAATTTATTGCTGAGAAAGTACTACTGACATGTTGTTTTAAGACGTTCTACACACGTGAATCTAACTTTTCCTGACTGTTCAGGCTGGATAGGTATAACGGGAGCCTTTACAACTGTGGGAATTAGAGTTAAGCTGTTCCCCTCTGTTTCGTTCTGTTGCTGGGGGAAAAAAGGTCAGGACTCAGCATACTGGCTTAATCCTTTCACATGTGAGAACGAGCAAGAATCAAATCCAAGGAACGGCTGGAGATGAAAATCCTTAAGAAGCCATAAAAAAACAGGGAAAACTAAACAGAAATACCTTGATAGCAACCGCCCTTTGCTGAATGTAACATATACTGTAACTAATACATCTGGTTTTAGATGACTATTGAAAAGTTAACTATCCATCAGACTGTATAGGTTTTCAGGCCTGGTGCGTTCTCAGGCTTTCTATCATACAAAACCTGACAGCAATGTGATACCTGACCCACTAGTCACGGCGATTTACTTCACATAAATTAGAGATGACAAGGTGCAAGATGCCATTAAAGACCTGTGCTTACACGAACAATTTAAGCAAACCTAATCAAGTGGGAGCCTTCGATTTCTCCTCCTGTGTAACTTTCTCATAGCTAAAAGGGTTGACTTTGTTCCAGGGAACAGTCTTAGAGCCATAATCCCTTCCCACATCCTGACCTTTACCTTTTCTGGTGATTGTGGGACTTGACAGGAAGTTAAGAAAAATACCGACTCTTGTTACATGCTACTTCCCCTCTTCAAAAAACATTTCTTTACGCTAAAATCCAGGCAGACCGGGCGTCCAGAACAAGTAGTTCCTTGAGTAGCGTAGCTGTTAATGTGATTAACAACCTCAAAGCTAGACTCTTTAACACAATCAAGGGACTGACCCCCAGGAGATGAAAACCCCAGAAATGCTTCACTGACAGTAAACTGGATGCTGACTGTAGATTTCGGGGATTGAGCACAAAATTTCCACTAACGGTAACAAGCAAAAGCAAGAAAATGTCAGTTTCCTGTTAACTTATAATGGAGCGCCAGCAGGCATGGGAAGTCTTTACAACCTTTGTTTTCAAACGTCATCTAATTATCTGCACAAAACAAGGCTGAACTGTCTCACTCCTTCAGAGCAACATAACTGATTTCTTTATTGAGATGTATCACCCTGTCTGCTAATACAACTGGATCATGGTCAAGTTCGCGCTTTCCAAGTATACTGTGAGAAATGAGTCACCATTCACTAGTTCAAACCTGTAATATAATCCCCAACAGAGAGGTTTAAATTGAAGTGTGCAAGGCGACAGGGGGGGTGAACAAAGGCCTGGTTACGAGAGAACAAGTGGTCAACAGCGGCTTGTGACAAATTAATAATGATTACTAGAATTACTCACAGGTTCACAGCACTGTATTACATCTCTTACTATATCTAGTGTGCAGTACACATACATCTGTAGTACATTTATATAACATTCAGCCTGCAAGGGAAATGCTTTATCAAAGGGCCCATTTCTAATATTAATGACTATCAAGGACATAGAAAAGGTCCCTGGGGCACTAAATAACACAGACACCATAAAAGAAAAACCACAGCAAATACATAGCAACATACAAAATTCTTCTTCATAAAAAAGAAATCAGCAAACTGCACACAGAGTCCGCAGTAGTAGAACAACAGTGGTTATTGAATACACAGGTGCTTAGTAAGATGTATGTTAATTATTTGACACAAGTCCTCGCAAAACATGCAAAGACCAACTCAAACCAGAAGTGAAATAACATGCGGGCTGCAGAAATGTATTAGGCACGTATGTAATATAACACTGTGCCCTTTAAGTGCAGGGTAAACCCACTTGAACTCGGGCAGACTGTTGCATGCGTCTGAAACATACCAACCTATACATTATAAACTATTAATCTGATGCTACATGAAAATTTGATTTGTTGGACATCATGCCGATATTCTTTCTAACGAACTTGAGATGCAACTTTCACCTTTTTCATTCTAGTATTATTTTAACATCCAGGATAAATACTTCCATCCCATCATCAGGTTCAAGTGTGGTACTCACCCACTTTGAATTGAGACGTCTTGTCGTCTGGGTTTGCATGTTCCTTTACCAGCATCATATGCAGGATGCCGAAAGAGTTTTGGATCCCGAAAATCGACCCATTGCACCAGGTGGCTGCAAACACCACGAGCCAGCCGTAACCCCCCTCGGGTGGGACAAATCCGGCGCCGTGGCCGTGCGTCTCCACCTGGACTCCCGCTTCAGACTCAGAAGCCGGGGAGAGGGGCGGCTTGCACCCGGCCTCGATCAGCTGCACGGCACTGTCCTCTTGCACGATTTTACACTCGCTGCCAGCAGCCTGGTCATCCTTGCTCTTGTCTGCTTCTTGGGGAGCATCTCTTTGCTCCATCCGAGAATCTGCAGCTGGCTGCTCCGTCCGGGAATCTCCACCGGACGGCTGCGCTTGATTGTCTAACCCGTTGATCCCCATGCTGTCTGGTCTGGTGGAGAGGTTACTGTGGACTCTTGGCGCACAGGCATGAGATATAGGTCACTGACATAAGAGGGTCGATTTGAATAACAGATTTGATTGGCTATCTGTCAAAATGTGCAAGACAGACGGTCCCTTATTGACGGACAAGCCTCTTACATGCTGCTTGTAGCCCAAGTCTGAGCGTCAACTTCAGCGAATAAACCACAACCTGCACACGTTAAATATGTCATTCTGTTCGGAGGTCTATCTTTTCCAGGAAATAGCAGGCACCGCCTATTTATCGTTTAAATGTACGCCTGTGTGTCTCGTCTATGAGCAGCTTATAGAGACTATAAACCATGTATTTACTTTTGCTGGTTTCCCTGCTCGGTGCCAAATACGGATCATCAACCTGCGAAAACGTCCGCTCAGCCTCGACACAGTATCGTCTTGTCACGCAGTCTGCACACGGTACGTAACATCCCCCGGTGATTAAACGGGATCGGGCGTTTCTCCTCTCTCATCTGATACCTTTCCACGGTATAAATGTGAAATAGGTAGGCCCGTATGGGTCTCAGATGTTGGCTCGGCACTTAAGTGTCAACACAGAGCTACTGCCGTCATTCAACAGCTCGCCCCCGCCTCTCTTTCCCAGCGGATGACGGTTGGAGCCAATGGTGGAGCTTCGGGACAGTTACGGTAAAGTCGTGGGACGAGCTTGCACTTCGGGTTTTGTCGGCTTTCACGGAAAAACCCGAGCGGTACTCGGCTTCAGCCTCATCTGACACCAACGTTAGCCTACTTTTACTCCTCGGGGTGGACCGACGACGAGCTAACGTTACATCCAGTGGCTGTTATTTACTATGGGCGACATCTGTTTCAGCCATATGCTGGGTTATGAGGAAGGAGCATACATATACACTAACTGTCCTTACAGATTTGGCGTCGTTTTGCGACGTTTTACCGTGAAACACGGTACGCTATCTATCTTTCGCTATATGTACGAGACCCCCTTTTGACAGTAACGGTTAAGAGCGGCTGCTAAGATAACATTACAGTGAATGTAACGGCTGGGTGTTACCACGTTATGTTACACAGTAGGTGGCTGTACTGTTTACCAGTTAGGTGGGTATAAGCTTATTCAGCCGGTGCTCCCTCAGCGCCTACAAAAACAAAGTGCTGTAATGCATTTTATGATTTCCTGTCCCACATATAATACCTAGTATTTTGTGTAACGTTGTACATACGTTCCCGCCCACCAGCCTCCAGCTAACTCTCCATGACTCAAGTAAGCACATTTACTCAAGTAACACACCGGGTCATGTTAAAGCATGTCACTTGTACTTTGCTTGTGCCACTTCATACTTCTACGTTACTATAGTTTTTATTCCACTGTGTTTATTTAATCATCGGTGGGGGGTGTAAAGTAGGAGTAGCAATGCAACAGTTTAAAAAATATTACAGCTAAAAGTCATTCAGAGACTTCAAAAGTATCATTTTTGGAGCAAAATAAAGTACTCTATGTGCATTATCATCATCATTATCTGCACCATAGTTCCTCATCACCAAAGCTGGTCATACATTTTGGTGAAGTCTTCAAAGTTACTGCAGTTGTCAGACATATGCAGTGGAGTAAAAGGTATCATTATTGAAATGTGGAATATTCATGTAAGTACTATGTTAATGTTACAGCTGGTTGAGGGTGTAGATAATGTAATCAGTTTTATATACTGTCGGTTAGTTTGATACATAACTGAATGCATTATATTTTAGGAAAACAAAGTAACAATTGCTTTTTACTCAAGTAGAACGTCCGAATACTTCATACATCACTGTCAAAACACAGGAATTTATAGACTGAAATCAGGCTGGGGTGATAATCATTTTCTTGTTTTCTAAATGTAGGTCAACCGTACGGCCAGCACGTACCAGAACAAAAGATTCATCCTTTTGAAGCTAGAGAGAGAGGAGGCCAGAGAGAGTGTGTGTGTCTCCACCCCCGGATAATTAAAGTGAGAGAATTTCATACTTGAAGAGAGCTTTCAAGTCAGTGAGCAACAAAAGCACTGGCCTGAGCTGAGAATTGATTGATGTCGAGCAGAAACCATTATAATCTTGTTTGATATGCTCACTTATTGTGAGATAAAGAATATGAAATCTGTTTAACCACACATCTAAAGCGCATATAAAGACTGAAGGATAAATCAAATCAGTCCACTTATTAGCCCATCAGATTCAATTGCATAACCTCAAACTGGCACAGCTAGATTTTCCCCAGAGATATTTGGATGAACTCCTTGAGTTTTTCTGGATTCCTGTCATAGGCAAAGAAAAAACAAGCATTCACCACTAAGTGGCGCTACAGCTCTGTGTAAAGGGTTTGTTCAGGCTCATAAGGACAAGATCAAGGGTGGAAGTTACACAACATTTTTGTAAATTTCATAATGAGTTATGTGAGTTTATTCATGCTTGTTTTGGTATATTTTCAGAAAACACAAAAGTGTTATATTCTTAACAAGTGTACAGGTGATATCCCACAGCGGGAAAGGCACATGTGTAAATGTTAAAATGAATGATGGCTGGTTTCAGGATCCTGGTACTGTGTCATTTTCCCTGACACGCTGTCACGCCTTACTTACTTTAATGACATAATCTGCTGTCAGCTGACAGCAATCGACTGTGATGTCGTCGATTTTCTGTGGCGAAGGCCAGGGACAATTGAAAACCATAAAAGGCAGTTTAGACAAAATGAGGCTGTGGGTGTTTATACCCCAGTTACCCAGTTATGGCGTCACAGGTTGTCGGTTGCATAAAATCACCCAAATTGAATAATTCAGTCACAGAAATTTCCACTTAAAGAACAATTTTAAACTCTTGTCGTATCTCGTGCAATTTGTGAGAAGGGATAACAATAAACGGGAACACACTGTAAATATTATGATCTAGCTCAGTCCTGTAGTCATACTGGAAACTAACCAACCGAGACTTTCAGTAAAGTGTGGCGTACGTGCTCACGTTCCACTCGCAGTTTGTGTATTTTATATTATGTAATCTACTTGAGGAGTGACACCTTCTGTTGCTCATCAGACAACACCTGAGGCATAAAAACGCATGCTATCTGTATTTGTCGCCACAGTATCACCACGTATCAGTAGGATACATAAATGTCCATTTAGCAAGTTTCTTCCCATAACAAATGTTAAAATCCCTGGAGATACACTCCAGCAGGGTGGATTGAACTCTGACTGACTGAGTTTCTGTGATCACTAGCCTG
Organism: Nibea albiflora; assembly: GCA_014281875.1. Taxonomy (NCBI): domain Eukaryota; kingdom Metazoa; phylum Chordata; class Actinopteri; family Sciaenidae; genus Nibea; species Nibea albiflora. The sequence continues at coordinate 12,189,502 of CM024791.1, read as the reverse complement.
CTCTTTTCATCCTGCATTGTTTGTAATCACAAAAACACACACAGAGAAAGAGAAAGAAGGCCATCGTTACGAGATGGAGCTGCTACGTCATCATGCTCCTGTTTCCAATTATCCCCCAGAGGAACAGCAAGACTGCAGAGGCTACTCTGGCCCCTTGTGTTTTTTAGCTATAAATAGTAATTCACACAACTTTGGAGTCTGGTTACACGACGACCATGGGATTCCATTTGAATGAAGTGGGGATCAAAGGTGATAGGGACATAGCCAATAGTAGTGCTTCCTGTTTAAACTGAAATACTTGAACTCCTCGGAGAGGTGTGGGTAGCAGAGGGAATGAGCATCTGTGAGAGGCCCACACATTTTTCGCGGTGTTAGACAGAAAGGCGAAGGCTGACTGCATGACTGAGTTTTTCCTGCCTTTAAATGCCTCAAATTTGAGTATTTCAAAGATAGTCACTTCCTGTAAGGTGGTCTGGTGAAATTGTGAAACCATCTACATTTGAATCAGTGGTGGTGGTGGCGGTGCGTGCAAGTTGTTTGATACATGCTCAAACATGTTGCGATGGTGGGAGAGGGAAAATGCACTGGCAGACTGGTAGTATGACTCAGTGAGTGGCTTCCTTAATCCCCTTAGGCCATGGAACAGCAGTTCGTACAAAATTTCATGCTGCCTGTGAGTGGCAGGGAAAAATTGTGTACCCTTTCTCCTTGGTGTTGTCACCCACTTTGAAAAAAAACCCCAACAACAACAAAAAAAAACCAACAACAAAAAAAAACCCTGTCAGACAAAACAAAACCATATCAGTTGTACAATCGGTGTGTCTGCCTCCTGTGCTGTGCTTGGTTTCATCTGAACGGTGAGTTCAGTCATTCTTCAGGATTGACCAAAGTACCATGATGATGAGTGTGCTCAGCCTGCCTATTAGTCACTACACTGAAGAAGTAAATGGAATTGGAAATGGCGTAAAATCATTCTTTACATTACAAAGTACCAGAGACAAAAAAAGTTAATTGAAATGCAGATAATCTGTGGTCCCTGTAAACGTTTCACATACTTGTTTTGCCTCTCTCTCAACCTCCTCCCTTATTTGAACAAAAGAGGAGCTGTTTCATTTTGCTGTGTAACCCCATCCGTATAAAAGCATGAGCTCACTCATATAACTATCTATGCCTCTTCCAGTAGACTCTCAGTGTTACCTCAGTTAAACTTCTTTAATTCAAGCAGACATAGTGGGATGTTCACTACCCACACATTTGCAGTTAAGACACTTTATGTGGGGAGATGACTATGTGAAGCTGTATGATGAAATTCTGACATATCTAAAACAAAGATTGTCGAACAAAGATCGATTGTCTCGTTCAGGAGTGTTGAAATGAATCACTTCAGACATCGGATAAGTCACAACAATCCCTACCATCCGGTAGGAGCAAAGATGGTTGTCTCCTGCAGCCAAAACAACCTTAAAGCTGAAATAAGTAGTCTGACTATGACAAGCAAACATACATTCAAAAGCTAGGAATCACTTGTTATTGATGTTTTTCTGCCTTCCTTTAATAGTGGTCATATTAACTGATAAAAAATAATCTAATTCAGACATTTAATAGGAAGCATAATTCAATTATTAAAACTTATACTTACTCAGTGTGCCTACAGTGTTGCATGACAAGAGGGAATAGTGTTGTAACCATTTTTCCTTCAGTACCTTACTTAAATTCTGAATTTGCGTTCTAGTCTAGAAGTGTGAATGATCCTAGACCGTTATTGAACCACAATGGTGCTCTAAATATTTTGGGAACCCTTTTCAGGGGTTAGATTGACAATGTGGATTTGAATTTAGACAGGTTTATTGCATATTGTGGATAAAGGTAGAGGGAAGTAGAGTTGGTGGATGGATGAATGAGAGTTGAGGAATGGAGGGGGTAAAGGATGAGAGGAGAATTCAGGGTTGTGGATGATGGAGGAGTTTCAGCGGTTGGAATCAGGGAGTTGAGACTGAATGAGAGAGCCATCTTTTCATCACCCTATAGATTTAGTGCCCCTGTTGTTCCTGTATTTGAATGAAAGCGAGGAGAGAAAAGGGAGTGAGATGGAGAAAAAGAAGGGAAATAAAGGGGTTTTGGGTGTAGGGATGTGAAAACTGAGTCAACGAGGGAGTGAACGGATAAGGTTTGATTAAGTACCATAGGATGTGGAAATGGGATGGGAGTTCAAGGTGTGTCCTGAATCTAGTTATAAAGCTAAGAAAATAGGTCTAGCTGTGATCTGTCAGCGATTTGTCAGAGTTAGTTCACCTGAAATTCTGTGACTCAATTCCAACAACCCTTATCTATTTCGAAGTACCCTTGTGCACTTGACACTGAAACAGGACACAGTTCATTTTTAAATATTGAGATTTTACTCTCAAAAACACAAATGTGATTGTGAGCCTCACTGTGGGGGCACTAAAGACAAAAATCAGGGGATCACCAAAGTCAAGGAATCATTCACGTTTGTACAATGCGTCTAGTAGATGTTGTAATATTTCAGTGGATGAAGAAGACATATTGGTAGTGTACATAGTGTAGGGATTACCAGAAACATTAGTATTTATCACCATGGGCACCATGGATTTCTGTTGTAAACCTCGTGATAATCCAGCCAATAGTTGTCCAGATATTTCAGCCTCAACCTCAGCAAGCTTCATGCTCTGGGAACCATGAGTGTATGAGATATTAGAGACCAACGTAGTCAAACTATGAGGTCCTGTGTTGTGAAATAGAGGAGTGAAATCCTCTAAAATCTTTTGTGTAAGTGTCTGGTTCAAAGTAGCCACCCACCATTGGAGAATATGGCAGAGCCTGTCTGACCTGGAGCAAAAAAATATTTGGAAGAAAAATGTGTCAAACACGCAGATGATGATAAGAAATGAGAGGTGTGTAAGGGCAACGTTATCACTCATCTCTCAACGGAGGCACTTCGCTCTCTCGAGCAACCTGGCACGGTAAATGCAGAAGCATTCGATTTCCCGTAACCCTTCTGAATAAACAACTAAATTTGCAATAAATACAGAGTCACTTGCCGCTTCTTAACCAGTGACACACCCATTCCCCCCTCGAGCAAGTTCTAATGTTGCACTTACGCATTCTGAGAAAATTGTTGCCACATACCAACATTTAGCGCCACTCCAAATTGTTGCTCATTTATTTCAGCATTTCTGACAGATTTCAGGTGTGTTACTTCCTTACACTTCAGTTTAGCTGAGTTTTGCAGTGCAGCATACCCTTTTTTCTGATTTTTCACATTCAGTCTTAATGTGTGCAATACATGTACATAACTTACAAAAACACTATTCCCCTACTTCCCCTCTTGTATAGATAAAACTAAATAAAAGCCGCGCATAAATCTGTACTCTATTTCCTGCCTTCACATTCAAGTGACTACATTTAATAAGTCGCTGTTTATTGTTTATTCATCTCCCAATAATTTATTGTTTCTGTTCCCTCAGCCCTCATCTTGTGAACGTATTAATTAAATTCGCCTTCATGTGAAGTTGATTTGTACTTTTTTTTTATCACAGGATAAAAAATGCCTTGTATATGCACATGTACTTCGCCATAAACAGACCGAAGCCGTTTATTCCAGGAAAAGACACAAGTTGTTAAGATTTTAAGTGCCTTAAGTTGAGTAAAAGTTCAGTAAGTCCTTTGAGTTTAGAAGTCGGTAAAGAAGGAGGCCCCTGGTACTTTTCCTCTCATCTGTACAATGTGGGCACTTGGAATAAGAACGAACTCTGCTACTTTGCCAGCTTCAACCCATAAAAGGCTGGGAGATGAGAAAGCCTTGATCGTTCCAGCTTGTCACAATAGGGGCTACGAGAGGTGGGGTGAGGGGGGGTCCATAATAAATACACATGCATGCATTCTTCACCCCCCACTCTGAAAGGCACACATAAACACAGACTGAAATGACCTTATGTCCTGTTTGTTTCCACAAGAACACCTGCGGAGTATGCAGGAACTCGTAAAGAAGTAATCAAAAACAGGCAGCTACACCTCAGGATTACATACAACGCATACTGCAACAAGCACAAGCCTGCCTCCCGCTGCTGCTCGGCAAATTAATATGCTGAGGAGCACACGGGCCCACAGTGAGTCTGCCCCACTCTCCCTAAAACGGTCCCGCCACACATTCACAGAAAAATTCCACACAAACGAGACATAAAAGAGCAGCGATGGCTGGCTGGAAGCCCTGTTGAGAAAGAGAAGGAGGCGAGATGTGAGAAAAGACAGGAGAGAGAGGCAGCGTATGAGTAACAAGGGGAGGGAGAGGCACTGAGGGGAGAAAAGGAGGAGGCGGGAGTCTGAAGCAAACAGCTTAAGACGGTGAGTGCAGAAGACGCTGAGTACACAGTGAGAGCAGACAGAGTGGGAACAAGGGAGAGAATAAAGACTTGCAGTATTCAGCAAGAAAAAACAGGTACAGTCTCTTTTCTTTATTTTGAAGTCACTTTTATTGCCACGGTGACGTGCGTGTTGACCAGATGTTAAACACTGGAAGGTTTCATGTTTATTGTTAGAGTACTCTGCGCTCATCTCTGGCATTGAAAGGTTTGAGAAATCATCTTCTATGTTTTGAGAGAGTGTAAATCCAGTTGTACTCTGATTCAGTTTTGGGTTCCCACAGAACTCTTCTGGCCTGTTGCCAGGGGAAAATGGAAGTAATGATGGAGCCACCCCAATAGTTTTACTTTTCCTCTTTTCTGGACTCAGCATTTATTTATCTGGAGCTGTTTACAGGATGGAAACTAGAACATCACAAATGTTTAATTACACACAAAGTCATGTCCAAGCTGTAAACTTTGTTAAATAGCATCCTTGTCAACGAGCCAGAGTAATTTGTTTAGTATGACTCTCAACAAATCTTTCTTGTCTTTTGTTAAAAGGGAAAAAATCTCTAATTCCTATTAACACTGTGGATCCTTGTAGCCAGCTTTGCTATTTGTCTCTGTATATTCCTTTCTGTATTTTGATACAGTGATCGTTACTACAGTAACTCCAACTTCTTGTTTTCAGTTTCTTTATTCCTTCTTCAAACTGGCCTTTGGGTATCATTTTAACACACGCAAGCCGATCAGATCTTCACAGTGATGACAGTGTTAATGATTTATTCATGGCTGTATTATTTGCGGTCTAATTTTACCACTATTTGTCATTTCTGTCCATAGGTATGATGTCAATTCACAGGAAACTGGCCGTGCTTCTCCTTTTTTTCTCCTCCTCACCTCTCCTTCACTCCCACCTCTACACTCACGCTGCCTCCACTCCCGCCACTCATCCACTGCCCAAATACGTGACTATAAAATCAGGTGACTACGATGGTGACGAGTTTGACAAACACAGCTCTCCTCCTGAAGTGGTGTATCCCGCGAGAACCACACTACTTCGACAGAACGCACAGTTTTGCCAATCCGACCCCTGCTTGGAGAATCAAGAACCCTGTGAAGATCTTAGGGAAAGGACCGGGTGCCTCTGTCCGGGGAGAAGTGGAGCTGATGTGCCTCCTAAAGAACCACGCATCAATAAGCTGCTGCCAATCAGTGAAGGGGAACACAAAGGGAAAATAGAGGTTCAGTGGTGCGCTCCATCTTCTGTGGTGACACAGTACAGAGTGGTGGTTGAGGGAAATAACGGAGGCACCCTGGAGTTTCAGGCCACTGCGCGAAGAAGTTTGGTCGGATCTTTGGAAGCTGGTACTAAGGTGTGTGTGGAGGCGGTGAACAAAGCAGGACACAGCATCCCGTCAGACTTCTCCTGTAAGCGGTATGAACCTCCTGAATCATCTAATCATAACTTGTTGCTCGGGGTCATAGGAGGAGGAGTCACCTTTCTGTTTATTCTCATCGTAACAGCCGTGATCCTCTGGAAGTATCAAATGTGTAAAAAGGCAAAGAGAAACTCCACTGATGGATTAGGGAACCCTTCTTACAGCACAGAGGGAACTCTGTGATCCAGCACAGACAATCCATCCCAGTCACACTGAACAGGCCCTGGAGACGGGGGCCACAGCAACAGTGCAATCATGAACAAAAGCCAGATAGTTCTGCAGCGGTGTCATGATTATTAAGAAGTTGTATACAGTCCTGTTTCAAGGAATGTGTAAACATACTGGGGACAAGAGGAGTAGTGTTCCAGGAATAACACATATGGGTATTTCTATCATTTTGGGGTTAGAACTACAGGTTTCTTTGCTGGCAAATTAACATTGTAGGTTTATCGTAGTGTTTTGTTTTGTTTTTTATCGTGGTTGAATTGAATTGTAAATATTAATGATTTTTAGAACATACTGACTGAAACTTTTGTAATAAACTAAAACTTATTTTAATAAATAAAAAAAAACTTTGTAAAATGTTGCTTTCATCTGAAAGGATTTTGCACAGTTTTTGTAACATAAAGCCATTTAATGGGTATAACATGTCTTGGCAAGGAGTGCATGGCCACCACAGGCCACAAGAGCAGCTTTAATGTGCATTAGCATCAAGTCTCTGAGGGACTGAACCACAGTCGTTGACTTGGGTTGAGATCTGGTGACGGAAATATAATATCAACACTTGTCAAACCACTCATTAAATTCTTGTGTGCTGTACAGAAGAATCTGCATCCTGTTATGATTCTCTTGTTATGATGGTGGAAAATGTTTAAATTTATGTTTAAAGTATGTTCATTTAATTTTACTTTATACTCCACGTTTCAGAGGGAAATACTACTTTCAGCTCCACTACATTGATTTGAGAACTTTAGTTATAAGGCCAGATGGAAGAAATACAATTTTGGAATGACTTATTTTCCACAGCCGACTACAATTACTGATCGAGGACTGGCAGTCCAAGTGGAAAAGATAAAAAAAACAAAACAAAAGAAATCTCACATTAAAATCCTCAAGTCAATTTTTATTCGATAACAAGTGAGTCCATCTCTAGATTGTACAATCCTCTTCTATACGCTAAAATTTGAAGGAAAAGTTGGAATCATGGATCATGGATCAGAGAGACCATATATAAATACAATATATATAAACACCATATATCAGGGGAAAATACAGGAGTAGGAAATTTACGTGTTAGAGACAATATGGTTCGATAGAGGCATTTCCATATATTCTGGGACTGGTCGCGTTTGTATTGGAACGATATTCAGAAAATCTTAAATATGGCTTTAAAGACTCAAGACTTTTTTAAACAGAGGAAGGATACAAAACTGCCGCTGTTCATTTTAGCAACAGGCTTTTATTTTGAAAGTCTAGTAAAAATACATCGAGTGGGACGTTGATTTCATTGGCTAACGACTTAAGTCTTTCACGCTATGTCCCGCCCTCCGTCCTCGTCTAAGCCAATAAACTGTCTCTAAACAAGTTAGAGGAAGAGCGTGTGTTGTTTTTAACGTATGTGATCACCATTCATATTCATAAGTGCTTCACACGAGCAGGATGGCGAACTCAGGTGAGTCTTTATACACTTCACTCACTGACACGGACATAATTTAGCTAACAACCGCCTGATTAATTATATAAAAGACACGGAACATCCCCAATGTTGGTTGAGAAATTGCAATTTCCGCTAACTAGTTAATTAGTGAACAATCAATAAATAATAGCCTGTAACTAGTTAAAGTAGCACTAAAATAGATGGACTGTGGGTCCCTCGTTGTTGCTGTAAGCTAGCTATCACAGGCACATATTTTTATAAGTTAATATTAAATGAGCAAACAATTGTTGCAAATATCCAGTGATTCCTTTCTCAGCATGACTCAGCAGAAAAATAAACCCGGAAGCCACTTGTATCCAAGGAGAATTCCCATGGAGAGTTACCCTAGCAACAACCAACGAACCAGGGTCATTATTTCATCCTTAAGTGTTTGCATACCTTAACCTGTTACACCAAAAGAGCATGTGGGGGCATTGTACCTCCTTGTCACTCCTAACTTTCAGACACACACCAGCACACAGCCTGATTAAAAACAGTAGGAGTGCTGACATGAGGGAGCAATCTTCTGGAGAGGAATGTACTCCGGAGGTGGAGGTACATTTAGTCCGATTGTCTCTCATGATAACGATGGCTCAACTCATGTACTGTGGTACCAACAACTGGGTGGGTAGCCCACAGTGAATTTCGCTATTTTTTTAATGTGGATTGAATGCATCATGGGTACAGTGTGTCTCTCCACGTACCAACTCAGAAAATATCTGTCTCTCCCAAGTACCACCATTATGACGTTACAATTGAGCAGCGTAGTCCAACCCTGCTCAACCAGTTCACACAGGTGTCACATTTAAGCTCATAACTAACCACAGTCATGTATGTCCGCTGCCTGCCTGAATATGACTTTGTGTCAGGCTGATGGTGACAAAAAAAATATGACAGGGAATGAAAAAGCTATCTTAAATTACACTATAACATCACATTTTGGTCGTATTATATTTTTAAATTAGTTAATTTTATCTCAAAAAATGATTTCATAGGTTCTCTTCAAGTGCCGCTACAAGGAGGTTGCTTTTTCCACAGTTTGAGAACCAGTGGTTTAGTACATACCTCGTAATCAGACTGTTTGTATCCACTCCAGTTCCCTAGTGTGCAGTGTATAATTCATTGCACGAACTGTGGCTGTTTTTGTTTCGAAAGGTCAGTCACCAGTCTAATAAAATCATGTCTCAGGCTGATTTAAGTATAAGATTAAAATCTGTAGTTTATGGGAGCATTCAACAAATGCTTATCAGACTTTGCAAAACCTTTAAATGTGTTCCCTCTCTCATTGCCAGTCACCAAGGAAATCTCCTATGAGGATTTGAAAGCTCTTGTGGGAAAAAGCCAGAATCTGTTTCTGGTAGATGTCCGCACAAAAGAGGAAGTGGATAAAGGACGTATTCCAGGATCTGTTCATATCCCAGGTTAGCTTCATTTAAGTTCACACAGACTGAACACTGAATTTCAGACCAGTGTGTCTCTGTGGATAAGCATCACTGTAACATCGTTAACAGTGTAACAATTTTGCATTAGATGTTAATGTATTCCTCCCTTTTATTCAGTTGATACAGTAGAGGCTGCTTTCAAAATGGAGCCAGAAGACTTCAAGGCCAAGTACGGAGTAACAAAGCCACCGTTGGATGCGCCAGAGCTGGTGTTTCACTGCCAGGTTGGAAGAAGAGGGGGAGTGGCCACAAACAAGGCAAACGAACTTGGCTATGTGAAGTAAACAAGTTATTCTTGTGTCAATTTTTCTCAGAGAAGTTTCAAATGCGCTTTGGCTGTCTTTGTCTGTGTTATTTCCTCTTAATGTTCTAAGATTCGTCCCTCTGTCTTCTCTTTCAGTGCACGTAATTATGCCGGAGCATACAGGGAGTGGAGTGAGAAAGAGGCAAAGTGATTTGTGTTGAACACAAAGACTCACATATATTCATACAAATAACAACTGTGAAAGCTGGGCAGACCAAATAGAGAAACATTTTTGTGTTTTTGTTTATCTTTTGACACTGTTTTGTTTTTATATGCTGCACTGTTGTTGTGTCTACATTATATAAATATATAATAAATTATGTTATCTAATCAGTGTGTGTTTGTATGGTATCCATGAATATCTACACCTGCAAAAATACAAAAAAAAGCCATGCACTTATGAAGCAACACATGTTCGAGAAAAAGCTATTAAGAGGGAACTTTTATTGCCTCTATTTTCTCATTTTCCTGTTTTCTCGATATCTTGAGATATTTATGTCATCATGTCGAGAAAAAAAAAGTGACCTTGTTATCTTGTTATAACAACATTTGTTATTTGTAATACACACATATATAATATATATAATTTGGAATATATCAAATAACGATTGAAATTAACCAGTTATCACAAGAAAGCGGAAATTAAAATGTTTGAATTTATGACTGCTTAAAACTTCTGTAATTATATTCTGTGTATTAGATACTAAAATATAAAGTAAATGCTTAGAAACAATGTTTGGCTAGTGGAGTCTACATCTCAGTATTTGTATAGTATTTCAGGTGCCTAATCACAATTATAAAGTGATGATAGTTGCCACAATTTGTTATTATTGATTTATGGACCACTTATCTATTTGTCCTTGCCTTTGTAAGGCGTTATCGGTGATTTCACTGATGTAACACTGTCAGCTGTGGATTCGGGTGCAGAAAAGTTTAAGTTTGGATATTGATGAGCAGGAGGACGGGCTGAGTACGGAGTGGGCGAGGCGCATGCGCAGTATAAAGCGCGCGTATGTTAGCGAAATTGATAGAAGATGTCCAGAGAAATAAAACAGGTAAATCAGGTTAAATGATTCATTTTTAGGTGCAAAAGCGAACGTTTAAATGTGGTAAACCCCCAAAATAATAATTATTGCATGGCTGGTGGAGTTGAACATGGCTGATAGAAAGTTTTTAAAAAGGTTTATTCTCCACTCTGGAGACTGTTTGAGACGGCTAATTAGCTGAGCAAATAGCTACCGTGTTAGCTTTAGCTGGTTTCAATGACCCGTTCAGGTGCTGCGGCTGGTGATGCTTTTGGGAAAGCAAAGACAGCAGCGTGCTGTGAAGACTGCAGGAGGGCTTTTGGTACTTCTGTGGACTACAACAGGAGAAGCTGTTCAAAGTCTGAACTGCACTGGTAAGCTTCACCATTTTCTCATAATTTACAGCAGGAGGGTCCAAACTTCTTGGCCAGATTTGACAATGTGAAGATGTATACTACCATTTTAAAAATGAAGAATAAAAGTTACATACAAATGCACTATCCTCTAACGGTTTTATATTCATTGTTACAATTATCATTTTGTAACCAAATCTAAGGTACAACAGCAGTTAAATCCTTAGAGGTTCAAATGCTTCATTATGTCAACCAAAAAAGCCAAATCTTCCAGCCATACAGTATCGGACAATCCTAGCCGCCCATAAATAATATATTTTAAAATCAAAGCGGGCAGCGATTGGCCCCCGGGCCGTACTTTGGACATCCCTGATATCGGCTGCTTCATCAGAAAGCTGTAGTCCCATTATGCCACAAAACAGTTTGTGTTCACATCTGTGGTGCAGTTGCAGGTGCTGGCCCCTGGTGCACAGGCATTAAAATGAAAGCACTCGAGCCAGGTACGTACACACACCTAACACACATGTGCATCTCAGCTTCTTTACATCTCTACATCCCCTCTTTTTGCTGCATTAGTCCTCACAGATTTGAAGGAGAGCATGTTTCCCCGTATGTCGCCGTGTCCTTCTCTCCCTGACCCAGAGGAGCTGTGCGCCTTCACTGATCTGTATGGTTCTCTCAGATTACTCCTGTCATTTCAGGTACAAGCCGTTTATTAGCTGTCGATTGACCAAACTAGTAACTGATCCTGTGGAGTTTAGAGATTTTAGCACTTTAGTTACCTCTTTGTCTGTCAGGGGGCTGATCCAAGACATCTGCGTAGGAGGATCACTATGTTATCTTAGTAACTAGCCCAAAATCATCCAAATGTCATGTCAGTGTCATGTGATCTCTGTGTTATGTCTTTGTACTGTACAGATGAGAGATTCAAGACTTTTCCTTCCAGAGTGGTGTGCTCGTATTGAAGCGTTCCTGCACATGTTCAGTTTGGTTAACGCAGGGGTACGGCCTGTTCCCCTCTGACATGTGTCCACTATGTTGTTTTAAAGTCGGTAGTTAAAAACCTGACCAGCCTTCTTTTTCACAGATCAAAACCCAACTCAAATTACAATTCGGTCAGCAGGCCTTCCGGCGAGAATTGAGGTACGGCTGCCAAATATGCAGACACAGCTTGTAGCTTCCAATGAAGCACGGATCCCACAGGGCAGATGACAACATAATAGAGCTGTTTTTACTCAAAACTGTGTTATTGGACTGTTTATCTCATAGATATCCATATCCATTGGATTTCGTGTGAATGTAGCCGAAGCTGCATGCATCATCCTGTCAGCAAAGTGTAGCTCAGCCTCGGTCAAACGCACAAACACACACAAACCTCAAGCTTTTTATACATCCATGACAGACACAGAGAGCACAGGAGAGAGACAGTGATGTCACTTGCTCGCTACATTATGCTTCTAGTCCAAAACTCACACACGCTTCCCATGGCCCAGAAACATCCCAAACACAGCGAATAAATAAGAACAGCCTCTCTGGACAAACAGACTCTGTCACAAACCTAAGTGAAAATTAAGAGGGATTGTTTTTGTATGAGTCTAGACATTGTAAACTCCCATTTAGAATCCCTTTAAACATATAAATGTAAAAGATTACCTCACCTACAAAGACAAAGCAGTCTATCGCATTTTGACTTGTTATCTTTCTGGCTTAGCAACATCAGAGCAAACGCAAATGCCACAGTGACTCACTATTCCTGTTAAACCTCCTCGAGTCTGTGTTTGTGAAGCGATAACTCTATATTCATACTCCTGCAGAGTGAAGATCAAGAGTAAAGTTGCAGGGGCAAACCAGCCGTCACTCATGTTGGATGTCACCTGTAGGACACAGTCAGTAATGCTGGTTTCATACTGTATGGTTAAATAGTGTTTGTGAGGGTCAGTAATGGCCAACAGATACAAATGTGTAGCTAAAATAATTTTATCTTTGTGTATTTATGTAACAGAAACCTGGTGCATAATCTGTGGTTCATAGACAGACCTCTGTTCTTATGTTTAAAGGCCTCCAGAGTGTGTAAAGAAAGGATGCTGGTGTCAGGGAGGACACCCTCTCTGTGGCGGCCGATTGCCACTCAGTATTCCACCTGAAGCCATGGAGCAAGGCCTGTTCGGGGAGCTCAGCATCCAGCCTGTCACACTCCTTACACCCTGTGTGCTGCAGTACCCCAATCTGGCAACACACCTCACTCACATGCAAATATCCTTTGCAAATATTTATCAGAGCTTGGTTTGTGATTTTCATGAGCACGATATCCGGGCACAGCTGGCCTCAGCATTACGTCACTGCTTTTTGGAAGAGGATGTGGTTCAGCTGGTCTCATCATCAGTCTGTGACTTCCAGTATGCACTGGGGCAGTTTTGCAACTAAGTGTGAAAGCAGCCGGAATCAAGCTGTCCCAGGTTTTAGGCCATGGTCCCCCTCCTCTGGATTTTAGTGCTTCAAGCAGTTTAACAGTTCAAGTATCATGGGGTCATGGATTTCAAGTGTTTTGTTAATTCAGCCATTGAGATGTGTCAAGATCTAAACAGCCATACACAAAGACATTTCAATATGGGGGGTGGTGCGTAGTTTGTCTCAAAATACAGAGACTGGACTAGGTTGTTCACACAAAAAGTAACAGAAATATTGCAACAAATAAAAAAGGAGAGCTAAGTCCAAACCTCCTTACCTTGGCACAGCTGGTCAATCTGAGGCTAAATGCAAATCTTTCCATTTACAGTTGGCCAATATTCAAACTCCCACCTAGGGTCATGAGCTTCTGGTAATAACCGAAGGAGTGAATCACGGTAAAAGTTTCTCGCGCAGGCTTGGCTCAACGATAGAGCATGATGTGGGTGGTGAGCTTGAGAGGCAGCCAGATCAGAACTGCTCCTCCTTTGTGTTGATGGGGACTCTGGCATATGATTTGCATTAGTCTTCCTTGACTTCACGTGTCCATGTGTTGGTGTGCAGCCCAAGTAATGTTCCTGTCACAGGCCCCTCCACCTTCTTCCAGAACCTCCCTGCTCAACTGGACTGCCGGGAACTGGGCCTGCACAGTCTCCACTGCTCCCTAGGTAGACAACAACCTAGATCTTTTGCTTGGTGACCAAGTGTTGGATCCCTGAACAGGGTATAATTTGAACCTGATGTACACAGGCCTCATGTAAACAGGAAACAAACAACGTTTCTCAGAGTGAGTACAACAGGTGGTGTTTATTCTCATTCAGGTCCCTGGAAAAGAGTCTCTGACCCACCCTTTGAAAACTGGATTATTTCCTGACAATGAGCACTGATGAGGAGAGACGTGAAAGAGTCTATAACTTCGGCCATCTGGGTCTGTTTGTTAGAGACTAAGCCCAGGCCTGAAGCTGTTAGTAAAAACTGCAATAGATCACAAGAGGCATATAATTTGAGTCAGAGCAATAAAACCAAACAATGGAAGTAAAATGGGAAACAAGAACACTCAAAACGCAGCAACAAACTTTAAGTGGTCTTCAAGAGACGAACGGAGCCAACGCTGAAAATCTGTGCTCCAGCAGTGAAATGTTTGTCACAGCATTTTCACTGTCTCCAAGTGAACTACGTTCACATGCAACTGATCTGTACAAGGGGTTACGTTCGCTGCAAGCTGCTGGTTCTGATGCAAGAATGTGCGTTGCATTCCCAGAGCAAAACAATTGTCGCAGCCGAGAGTTTGGGTCTGGAATTTGGAGTAAATAAAATGTTTACATTGCGTTCTCCCATACCGCCATATTTAACTCTGATCATGGTGTTTACAGCCACTAACCGCAGCTCCATCGTGCCCGAGTTTCCACAGGGAAGAAGAATAAAACATTGATGCTGAAGGGTGCCATCAGTACATTTGTTCTGTTGATGTTTTTACCTTTATGTGAACATAATTATTATTATTACAACACACAGCCGTCTAGAAAAATGAAGTACAATACAAACCATGAATTCAACAACATCATCTTATATAGTAATATACAATATAGTATTTGAACTGATATCATGAAAATGATTAAACAGGTTTCTCATGGCGAGTACTTGACAAGCTCTGAGACTGTTCTGTTAAAAGGCTAAATCACATGTGAGAGAGCTGATTTGAGCTGGTCCGGATTATTTAAGTGACATCTTTATCTGGAACTCACTCAGTCATCACTAATTTATCTCTGGGATAAGATTTCAGGCAGTGGAGTCACACTGAAGTTTAAATAGAAACAATGAAAAGAATTGGCTGACTTCTCAGAAACTGGTCTTGCTTAAAAAGCAGACATTTCCCTCGTAGATTACACAATTAATGAATCACAACCACAAGCAAAACCACAGGTCTACATAAATCACAAGTTCATTCACAATGTCAGCGCAAAAAATGTCAAACAGTACAATCTGCCCAGGCCTGTGCCTGCTAGGGTGATCACCACGTCTCAAATATTACATCAGTGATGTTTGATTTGCTTTGGCTGGAAAAGGGACATTCTGAGATACTGATGGTGTTACTTTACACACAGGAAATATCTATGAGCTTACTGCACTAAACGAACTCTTTACCACGAGAAATGCTGTAGAAAGTAATGATTACTTGCCCAACCCAAAGGTGTGCCTTCCATTACCACAATGTTACATACATGGTATGATTTTACACCTCACCACTGTGCCTCCAACCAGTGTAGACTTGCAGTGCGTTCACTGTTCAAAGGATTTTAGCACTAATGATCTTTTTTTTTCTGTCCGTCTTATGATTTTTACTTGTTTTAACATCATCTGTAGATCATGTGAGCAGTGGTGTTACCATGTACACAGCAAGGCAAGAAAACTTCCAGGATTCAGAACAAGACTCAAGTCTTCCCTCAGTGCCGCAGACTCTCCTGCTCTTCCTCTTCCTGCAGCACAGTGACCCGTTCACCTACCACGTGTCTGATAGTATGGGTGAGAGACGGCCGCACGCGTACTCACAAAACACTGCCTCAAAGTTGGTTTTACATTTGTATCTGTATCTGCGATTGTCCGACAGCCACAGAGGCGCTGATGGAGCATCACCTGGAGGCCATTCTGAGCAACAACAGGCAGGCAGTCACCGCAGCTCTGCAGACTGAGCTGAAGAACGCACTGAAAGGCCCAAATCGCAGAAGAAAGGCAAGTCTGAGATTCAAAGACACATGAACTTTCACAGGGGAAATACTCTTTAATCACATGTTGCTTTGTTTTCATAGTTTTATGGTTATTTGACTGATCAATTAGCAGAAATTGCTGCTGTCAGTTATCAAACATTTGCACATTAAAGCAGATTAATCATTTAAGAGTCAACACATGAATAAAAACTTAAGGCCTGATGGTGTGTTTTGTGTGACGTGTAAGAACCAAGAGAAGCTGCGTTCAGCTGCTGAGGTGATTCTCAGCTCGTCCATCAGTATCGTGAGCTGCAGCAGTAACGTGGACTTCAGAAACGCCTGTCTGAGCAGCATGAAGGTGTGAAAACATAAAGTTTAAAAGCTGTTTACGCACATATTTATTCACTTTCACAGCTCTCACTGACAAAGATGTTTAGCAGGTCACGTGCACACTGTAAATACACTTTGCATTGTGTACACTGTGTGTGTGTGTGTCTGTCAGGTGTGTGACACTCATGAGCTCTCAGCTTCCCTCCGCGAATCACTGAGGAGGGTGACGTCATGGAAATTCATTCCCAGGGGCAAGTGCTACCGTACACAGGTGAGTGGGATGTTTGTTGCTCACTTATACCAACCGGTTACTATAGCAACACTTGTGCGCTTTTATTTTTAAGCTTTAACGACACATCGTCACTTTCACAGGTGGAAGAACATGCAGAGGGCGATGAGCCCGAACGAAGAGAAATCTGAGAAAGTGTTTGTCTCGTTTCGTTCGAAGGCTGTTGGAAGCAGTTAACACTGGAACGTCTTTTAAGTGCGGTAGTAGTGGTAAATGTGCTACTGATAACTATTTAATATTTAATTTAATACAAATGTTGTAGTTTGTGTGTTAGAACAGACGTGAATTTTTAACATAGTTCTACGGTGAAATGCTCCGAACAAGATGAACATTGAACTGGATCTGCTTCTGTTGATGTTTTTTTTTTTTTTCTTTTATGTATCCTAATTACACGACATGGTTCAACATGAGCACCTGAACAGGACGAGTGGATTCTTATCGAGGCTATTGTTCACGCTATTGTTTGTGGGAGAACAATGAGTTGAGCTGGAATAACCTGTACGGTTAGAGTACTTGTTTTGCATGCCTGTACACTTGTCCGTTGTTTTTTTGTTTATTGTATAGGTTGAAAGATACTTCTGCCTGTTTGCTGTGTTTGCCCTTTTAATTTTTACTTCTGCAGTGTATTACACTTTCTCTGCTGCTGTGACCATTAAAATTCCCCTTGTGGGATAAATAAAGTATAATCTAATCTAAACAGACATACACCAACCACCCACTGCATTAGGTACATGTGTACAATCCAGTGTCATCTCTTCTTATAGATTATAAAAGAGGTATTAATGTTTCTGTTGACATTATACAATAGAAACATTCATCTCTGAAGGGGAAATTCTTTTTTCACACAAGTTTTCACATGCATTTGACCCAAAATACAACCACACACACACACACAGCTCATGGACATGCAAATATGAAGATATGGTGGAGTGATAGGCAGCAGCAAATAGTAGCACCCTGGGAGTAGTTAGAGGTTCGGGACCTTGCTCAAGGGCACGTCAGCAGCGCCCAGGAGGTGAACTATCACCAATCCCCTCTCCATACTTTGGTCCATGCTGGATTTTAAACTGGTCCCAGCACATGAGAGGACCTTAATGTTTGAAACACCTCAACATAAAGCACTCCTGTACAACAAGAGCTCCCACTAAGACCTGAATAATAAACATAAGGTAGATTTATCACAAACACTGAAACATTATAAGCTTCTTAAAAATAAAAAAGAGTTTATGGCAGAGTAGTAGTCTTAAATCACACCGGCTTGAAGTGTACCTGATGAATAAAAAGTAACGCCGTGGCCACTAGGTGGCAGTAAAAGCTTTTATTTTGGTGGAGCTGCTACTTCCGCTTGTGACTGTTTAGGGACGTGACGTAAATTCCGGCCGCCAACGGCGACAGGAGTTTTTCGCGGTAAAATGAAATGGACATCTGATATTTGAACAGATTTACTCCGAGCTCTCAAATCCACCGTCTAACGTGTAGCTGATACTCGAAGCTCGTATTTGGAGATCACGTTAAGAGCACCGGGTCGTCGTCGTCGTTGTTGTTATGAAGTGAGAGCAAAGCTAGCGTTAGCCACAGTAAAGCATCAAAACATTACAAGCGTTTAACAATGGCAGCGGTGACCGGAGAGAGCCTCAGATCAGAGCTGGAGATGTTCGACATACCCTGCCGAGATGACTCCGTCCTCGACAAGAGTGAGTACATAATCACAACTCATGTCAGCTGGATGTTAAACGTGTACAGTCAGCTGGATGCAACGTGACAGTGGTGCTGAGGTTTAGTCTCATCTGTTTGTCATAGGTGAAATATATAAATATTATTATTTGTCTCGTGTTACTTTGTCTGCCTGTCATTTTCATTCAAACATGGAGCCCAGAGCGACACAGAGACAGACAGACAGACATGAATAGACCATCCATGAATAACACGAGGCCGTACAGTTGTTGTTGTTGTTGTTGTGTTACAACAATTAAAAGCCAGTAATGACAAATGACTAATTCAGCAGAGATTAAAAACTACAACAATAAAACGTACAAAGTAAATTACAGCTCTGAAAAGAGAGACCACTGGTGGAGATCCTGCCAAGACACATGACAGCTGCGATTAAAAATCAGCGTTATTCCTCCAAATATTGATTACTGAATTCTTCCTTAAAGTTAAAACATTAGTATTGTATTGTTTTAAAATGAATATGATCTTTTTTCTGTGCACTATTTGAGGTCTGTAAACAAAGCATCTTTGTCATTTTCTGCAATGAAATACTATATATATTTATATAAATAGCACATAAATAAATCATATTTTTATTTGGATTATGGGAGAAAAGTCAGTCGTTTATAGAATGAAACAAAAATGTTCACTTTGCTCAAACACATACCTATGAGTAGTAAAATCAGACAAACTGATCATTTTGCATTTTTCAGAGCTGTACGTTATGAATTGAACTGATTAAAAAGTAGAAGATAGGATGAGCAGGACTTAAAAAGCGGGATAAACAGATCTTTGAAACGTCTTTAGCGGTGCAGTCCCTCAGATCCACAGGCAGGCTTCTTCTTACGTCACCTTTTTTTTCTTCTTTTTTTTTACCTGCTCACCTTCGTTTCCCTCGTATCTGATCTGTCGTTCAGTGGTGGAGCAGTGCATCTGTAACAGGATACAGGCAGATGAGATGGTGCTGGAGTGGGTGGCGTACAGCACCACTAAAAATGGACTCAAACTCACCACGGACACCTTGGAGCAATTCGAACATGAGGTAACAGAGACGTACAGACCGTTCGTGTTTTCCAAATGATTCAGGATCTTTTCGTCTCGCGGGTGTCACGTGTGTTACTCGTATCATTGTTTTGAATGCTCGTCGCGCCCGTTTTGTGTTTACAGTGTGTTCGTTTTCATTGCAGGTGTTAAACAAGAAGAACAAATCCAAACCGAGCTTCAGGAAAGACGAAACTCATAACAGAACCAGAGACATCCACTCTATACAGGAATTGTATCCTTCACGTTGAACTCTTCAAACTTGATTGTCCAGCAGCTTCTCCCTCTGAATTCAACTCTTCTCTAGCACGAGTGTCCGGTGCCATTCTGTTACAGTCCTTCACATTGTTTGTTCAGAATCAAAGCCGAGGAAGAGGAGGAGAACCTGCTGGAGTCCTACTCCACTCCTGCTAAAGTAAGCTGCCACTGTTGACTTCAGCTCTTCTGTTGAGAGTCACAAGCTAAATTATTTCTGTATGACTCACTAGCTGGCCCAATAGTGAGTCACTTGTGTGCTCTAACATGACTGTGTGTGTGTGTGTGTGTGTGTGTGTGTGTGTGTGTAGGGCTCCCAGAAGCGAGCACTGACCACCCCTGAACACCCTCATTCAAAAAGAAGTGTAGCTCTGCTGGCCAGCCCGGGCCTGCTGCTGTCTCCTGCCAGCTTTTCTCCCAGGTAACAACGCAAAGACAAATGAGTCAACGAGCTGGTGGAAAAATGAAATAATCACAGGTTGCATAATACAAAAAAAACAGTTTGCACTGTGACCCGACTCTTCCCACCTCTCTTTGGAAGTTCAACCCCCTCACAGAAGTACAGCCAGCGAGGAGGGAAAGGGGAGGTGGTGGTCACGTTCGGGGCCGTGCAGGGCACCCGCTGGGCTGGAAGGAAGGCTCTGGGTGCTGGCGTTCAGTTGGAGCTGCTGGAAGGGCCCGAAGACTCCCTCACCTGCAGCTACAAGTACATGTTCCAGAGGCTGCGCGACATTCGCAATGGTAAAAGAGCCTGCGTGTGAACTAATGTAGAGTGAAGGGTGTTATATTCGCTTTGTGTTTACATGTGTTGTTGAAGATTAATCCAAACCAGTCTCAGGAGTCACACAAACACACAGACATACATTTCCTTTACATTCTAAATCAGATAAATGACGCTCTACACATCTACTAAATGAAACGGCACATATGAATGACATTATTTCAACCTGAAGATGATTTTGTGTCGGTTTTCCTCAGTGTTGACAGAGAAGATAGAGGAGCTCGGCGAGGGCCTCAAGACTCACTTCAGCATCGAGGAGTTCTCCCCTGTCTCCCTGCCGGCTCAGGTACAAAAATGTTGCGTTATCAGTGTGTGAGTATGAATTTAATAGACTAGTCATACATGTGGATTCCACATCTCAACTATTTCTTAGCAGTAAATATTAAGTGTATTTGTATGTTTTTAAGGTTTTGCCTGCCTGCTGACTCTGTTTGTATCTCCTCACCTGCAGGACTGTGTAACAGTGTTGGGTCAGGTTTGCTGCGACAGTAATGGCAAACTGAACGCACAGTCGGTTCTGTTGGAGGCGGGACCAGAGCAAGGTGGTCAGCAAGTGCCTGTGGACCTATCAGAGCTTAAAGAATACTCCCTGTTTCCTGGTCAGGTGAGCAGAAGGAAGAAAACCTCTTTTCTTGGCGGCTGAAGCTTCGCTTGTTTGAACTTTAACTTTAACTGCATTTATTTAATCAACTTTCTGTCATTTCTGCTCTGCATGCTATTATTATTATTATGAATTAACGAGCGGTGGTCTCTCCTTTACCTGTGCACTAAGTTGTGTGCAGCAGGCTATAAAGCCACCGAGAGTAACAGAGCATGCCAAGGACATGGGCAGGAGACTCACCCAGCGTCTGACCGAGAACTCTGACAAACATAAAAATAAATACCCACCTGACGGCTGCGTGTGAAGGAGGCATTTATTGAATCTCAGAGTACAGAGTGATCTCCTCGTCTGTTTTTTTTCCCCCTCAGGTGGTAGTGATGGAGGGGATGAACACAACAGGGAGAAAACTGATGGCTTCCAAGCTCTACGAGGTCAGCTTGTAGTTTCTTTAAGTCAAATTTAAGATCTGCACCCTACCGCGGGTCTTCTGTTCATAGTCTCGTCTTTTATAGGGAGTGCCTCTTCCTTTCTACACCCCCGAGGAGAAAATGGAGCCGGATGAAGGTCAGGAATGGTGATGATGCTGCAGTGCATTCTGTTGGTGGGGTGACTTTCCCGTCAGCCTTCTGCTTGCTTACGTCGTCTCATGTGATTGCAGAGCCTATGAACGTGCTGGTGGCTTGTGGACCGTACACTCCCTCTGACAGCCTGACCTTCGACCCTCTGCTGGACCTGATCAATGTCATTGTCAGGGATCGCCCTGATGTCTGCCTGCTGGTATAGCTGCTTCATTTTCTGCTCCGTTACAATCAGTTCTTCCACGTGTGATCCCATGAGTGCATGTTATGTTTGGGTTTTCTAATTGTCCCTCCTCTCCTCCAGCTGGGGCCCTTTGTGGATTCCAAGCATGAACAAATTGAGGTATGTTTTCCACTGGACATGCTCAGTTTGTGTCGTTATCCCAGAGTGCCCACTGCTCCTCTCTCTGATGTTTTAGATCTGAACATTAAATATATGTAACTGTCGCTGATTCCACCTGTTTGTCAAATAGAAAGCTCAGCTGACCGAGACGTTTGAGGCCATTTTCTCAAGGTGTGTCGAAAGCATCGTGGATGGAACAAAAAGGTTCGTCTCATCTCTTCATCCTCTATTTAAGAGCCCGAGGACCTTTTTTTTAAAAGGTTGTCATGGTAACTTGTAATGTGACCTAATCAGCAACGTTTATCATCATGAAGCCTTTTTATTTTATTTTGTCCAGCGTTGGCTGTCGCTTAGTGTTTGTCCCCTCCCAGAGAGACATCCACCATCATTTCATCTACCCGCAGCCTCCCTTCGTCCTGCCAAACCTCGCCAAGGACCAGGCCCAGGTCAGACACGCGGAGACCCGTCTCCTTCCTCCGACACACGATTCAAACAGAGGAGCTGAACAAAGTGTCTGTTTACGCTCTCATCCGTCTTGTACATTGTTTGCCCTCGCACTCTGCAGCGCGTCACCCTGGTGCCCGATCCCTGCACCCTGCTGATCGATGGTGTCACCTTCGGCTTGACGTCCACTGACATCCTGTTCCACATGGGCGCAGAGGAGATCAGCTGGTGAGGAAGACCGTGCGCAGAAAGAGTTGATGGACTAAATGTTCAGCGTCATCGTCAAGAAAAACACCAAACACACATTATTTAACATATTTCATCACCTCAAGCAGGTGAAGGTTTAATAAAAGGACAGCTGTTGTGAGTTTTAAGCCAAAAATAGTCAATATTTTGTCAAATCCCCAAGAATATAATTACAAATGATCGTTATTTTAGGGCTGTGTCGCCCTACGATCGTAATTATGAACAAACTTTCTCTCATCACTCAAATACCAGAGGCAGCAGTGGCGTAGTTTAGATTATAGGATGACTGCCATCCCTGTTGCTGAAAATGTTTTTGCGTTGCAGCGGCACTGGATCGGACCGATTCTCGCGCATACTGAAGCACATGCTGACCCAGAGGAGGTGAGAGACCTGAAAGAGGTCACGCGTTGTTTCTGTTTCGAAGCCTGCCCGGCGCTAAAGCTCCCCACGTTTGTGGTCTTGACTTCACAGTTACTACCCGCTCTACCCGCCTGTGGAGGAGGTGAACATGGATTATGAGAAGTTCCAGAGTTTTGGTCAGATGCCGCTCACCCCCGACGTTCTCATCATTCCCTCTGAGCTGCGCTACTTTGTAAAGGTGCAGAACTGTTTCAACGCTTTAAACAAGTTTTAATTTAGCGACCAAGCACTTGCAGGAGTTTTCTTCACACGCGATGTCTTTTAAACCCTCCCCGTCTCTCTTTCGTCTGTCTTCAGGATGTGGCCGGCTGCGTGTGTGTCAATCCTGGACGGCTGACCAAAGGCCAGGTGGGCGGGACCTACGGCAGGCTGCTCATTCAGCGCAACGCTGCATCGGAGGACGGGAAGAGAGTGGGCCCCTGTTTGGCTGCTCAGGTGGTAAAAATCTGAAAACAAATTTAAGACTTTGGACGCTCGCCGTCAACTTGACCGGGACCAGTTTTGCAAGCGACTCTGAAGGCTGCCCTCTTCCACTGATGTAAAATATGCTAAAACAATTCACTGTTTGAATCCCGTCAGTTTATTTTTATATTACAAACATGTTGAGAGTGTACTGTCACTCAGAAACAAGAACAATAATCTCTTTTCAATAAATTATTATTGTCACACTTGGTACAATCTCATTTCCTGTTTGTCAGAGCGTCTGTTGTGTCTGTGTGGTTCTTTCTTTTGTAGTTCCAAGATGAAAGAGTTTAATATGTATGTTAATGTACAGGAGTTATTACAGGTGAGATCATTTTTTAATTTGGTTGAAATTATACAACACAAAAGGTGATGTGTGAGGGAGGACATTTAGGCAGCTGAGACACATTTAGTCATAAAAGTGGTCAAACTCCTCAGAGTCACTCAGGTGATCCATCTTTGTTGATTTGTTCATCTCGACTCGAAAAATCTCCACCGTGTCAGAAATTTCTGAAACCAAAAAAATGAGCAAAAATCAAGAGTTGTAAACATTTTTTCAGTCCATCATGTGATGGTGTGATACTCTACCTACCTTTGGGTTTCTCATCACCTCTCTGGTCCTTCTCTCTGAAAATATATTTGAAAACATTGTGAGGTGTATTTCAGGACGTCGTTTTTCACATGCGAGAAGTGGAAACGGTACTCACTCATTTTTCTGTGATTGTTCCTGAGGTGCGAGAAGATGCTCGATATCTTCATCAGTGAACTCCTCTGAGTCATCGTCAGAGGATCCCGTTTTATTCCCCTCTGCCTCCTCATCATCCTCTCCATCTTCACTTGCCTCCTCGTGAATAATTTGCATCTTTTTAGACCTGAAAACAGACACAGTGTTCACATGCTGTCATTTGACAGTTTGAGATCATTCAATTCTTTAATCTTACTTTTCCTGAGGTGAGATGATGCTGTCCTCCGAATCGCTTTCCTCTTCCGGTTCTCCTTCTTCGACTCTCTCCTGCTCCTCCTCCCCTCCACCATCCTCCTCTTCATCTGACTCCATTTTGTCCTCACCTTCTTCACTCTCCTCTTCGTCCACCGCTTCATCCTGAGAAGATGCAGAAGCCTGTTTTTTGTTCTCGCTGTCTTCGTCCTTCAACCCGTCTGACTTCTCTTCCTGATCATCCTCCTCCTCTGCATGCAATGCATTCTGTCTTTCAGAAACCTCATCATCATCATCATCATCATCCTCATCCTCCACATGCCTCTCCTCCTGCTCTTCATCTCCCTGACTGTCTTCTTTTTCTTCATGATCACTCTCATCTCCATCTCCCAGATCTTTGTCACACTCCTCTTTTTCCTCTGCCTTTTCTCCTTCACTGCTTAATTCTGAGCTGCTACTCTCATCTTTTTCTATTTCATCTCCACCCCTGGTTTCAATCTTTATACTAACGCTTCCTGATTCTTCATCCTTCTGGGATCCCGACTCCTCTCTGCAGCTCTCTGATTTATCGTCAGGACTTCCATTCCCCGCTTTTTGATTCCTGAAATCATCAATTGGACTCTCCGACTCTCCTCCAGTAGACTGACTATCTTCTTTGTGACTCTCTGAGTCGTCTCCGTTGCTCCTGGTCCTTTCCTTTGCCGCCTCCTTGGCTTCTGGTGATCCAATAGCAAGTCCTGCACTTCGTCTCCTCCTCCTACTGGTGCTGGTTCTGCTTTTCTCTAATGAGGCGTCACTTTCTAAGCTTTGAGCCACTGTGGCTGCAGCAATGACGATGGCACGGGAAGTCCTTGATGACCTGGAAAGGGGATTGATGAAAGTAAATGTACAGATTAAGATATGTTAGTAGATTTATGAGGTAGGCTGAGCGTGGATAAGTAGTTTCTGACATAGGGACATAAAATCAAGGAGTAAGCCAGCTCTACGTTTGTTGCATTGTAATGTAAACTGCAGAGCTCCACACAACCTGATGACTGAAATAAATCAAACCGCTCGACTCAGACATTGAAGTAGAGTTGAAGGTGGCAGAAAGGAAAAAAAGAGGTAGGTATGTGTGTAATCACTGGTAATGGCTACACTGGGTTATTTTGTGGTAGATGTAATGAAGTAAACAAACTGCAGTATGTACAGAAGGGTATAAAGGGGTATAATGGGTTGTAAAGTCGTGTTGAGAATCTGTCTTACTCCTGAGAGCTGTGTCTCTCTCTGTCTGTGGAGGTACGCTGTGATCTCTTCTCTCTCTTCTTCCTCTTCTCTCTGCTGGACGCCCTGCTGCTCCCACTGCTCTCCGCAGGGCCGCTGGACAGACGAACTAGGCACAAAAATTACAACCCATGTCAGACGCGAAAGGAAACTTCCACTCAAAAAAGAGAAAGAATTTCAGCTCATCATATTTTCTTTTCCCACCTGGTTTGATGTCCAGCTCCTGGGATAAATGACTGCTCCCGCCACTTCTCTCTCTCTTTGAGCTCGGTGCTCTGCTCGCCTCAGCCCCATCCCTCCTCTCAGGTGGAGGCTCGTCCATGTAGAGCTGACCCCAGAGAGCCTCGGAGTCCGGAGGGATCCCAGTTGCACCGGCGGTCCAACGGGACAAGGGGTAGTCGGGCTGTGAGGAAGCCCAACCTGATGGATGCTGCCTGGGCCAGGGGGGATGGTGACTGGGCGTGGAGGCGAAGTGGTGGAGCTGGAATTGGTGTGGGTGGAAAGATGGGGGGACATGAAAGGAACCCTGAGGTTGATAGGGAGCTCTGATAGGAAACCTAGCCGAATGGGACTGAGGGTGGGTCAGCCAGGAAGACTGCATGAAGGGGAGATGAGGGGAGCCATCTTGGTTGTAGTCTAACTGGGTGTTTTGGCTGTAGTGCTTTTGGGGTGCAGCATGTTTTTGTGGCTTTATAGTGGGGCCTGCAAACCAAGACATTTATTAGACAGGAAAACACTAGTAAATTAAAAAAGTTAGCGATAAAGATGGCAAACCTTGTGAAAGTAAAGGTCGGTGGTGTGCAGAGGACTTTGTCGCTCCATCTTCTGTGTTCTTTAGACATGACTCCAAATACTCCTCCATCCTCTGTTATAGAGACAAAGTCTTTTTAGAGTTGCACGGCATGCAGTAAAGGTCAACAGGTTTATTTTGACAAGCAGAAACAGTATAACTCCTCAGGCAGAATGATTGTGATTAATGCATACTGTGAATTGTTTGTACCTTCCTCTGAGCCGCCTGAGTTTTCTCTTTGAGTTGCTTCTGCCAGCGGGGGGAGCTCTCCTCCAGGTACCGTTCATACTCCATCTGAAGGGGTCAAGGGTCAAGAAGTAGGTTCAGCAACAGAGAAAAGTACAGGTATGAAGTGTAAGCATGTAGTCTACTTCCTAAATTCTTCCAGTGCACTTCCTATGTTTGTGTGTGTTTTCTTTGTGTCTGTGCACCCGAATAGTTTTCATGGTCGCAGTGAGGGTCAACATCTCTCTCAGTGTGTCCTGGGCTTCATCAAATTGCTGCAGCAGCTGCCGGTTGTGTTGTTGGGCTTTAAGCTCTCTCTCCTTCAGCTCCTGCCAGCGCTGCTGCAGATTCATCACCTTGCTGCAGGTTAACACAAACACACACACACAGAGTCAGTCATTAAAAAAAACACTCACATCAACATACAAGGACACTGCAATCATCTTGTTTCCTTTTATTGGTGAACTTACAGATGCTGATGAGTCTGAAGAGCTGAAAAGTCAGTGTGAGACAACACTGGCCTGTTGACACTGTAAGAGAAAGAGAGGTCACAACACAGCATGACACACACTCATACACATCCCCCCCAGAGCTTACAATATTAAAAACCTTATATCTTGGCATTGTACAAATCCCTGAGGTCCAGCTGTATTACAGTGACTTTTGTTAACAATGATAATTATTGTAACAATTTGAAGAAAAAAAAAACATGATTCCCTGGCTTCTTACCTCTTTTTCAGACTGTACCCTCTTTGTTTTGTGAAAGTGTTTCTTTCCATGCCGGTCAGATGCCCAAGAGACAGTAAATTCTCCTTCGGTGCAGCCATGACTGCAGGCTGTCAGTGGATGGAGAGATTATCAGGGATTAGGGTCTGTGCTTTGGGGGTGGAGGGACCTGCTGCCAGTCCACATATGGGCGTGGTAATGGTGTCAAACAGTACTCAGACTTCTTTTTTTAATGCCACACAGGTAACACCCACTTACATATAGATAACTGAAAACCACAATATATTCAAAACGAATCACTTTCCTGCCATCGGAGGATTGTCGCTTTATATAATGAAACAAAACCGGTATAAATGTATCCTGTATTCATGCCTGTTAGGTGATTAAACTTCAGATTAGAGTGATATATAACATCCTGAAACATCTTGATTCAGATAATTAAATATACCTTATTTAATAATATATATCCATTTCATCACGCTGCTTTTCAAGAGCATTGGTAATATATAATGAACACTGGTAATATATAAAGAACATTGGTTATATTGGCAAATCATATACAGTATTGGAAATGACAGTGTAGGTTATCAGGAAAGTTGAGGGGCTCCTCTCGTGTATAAAACAAGGCGTTCACTTTCATATGAGAAATTACAATAACTAGACAGACAACCCACATATTAAAATATTACCATTGAGTTTATTTATATATGGTAAAATGCCATTATTTTGTTATCAAGGCAGGAGGCCCTGGATGAGGGAACTGACTGACATTTGAATGACATTTTACATAAAATAAGAGCCACAAGAAGATGCATTATTTGTCCACTCTGCGGGAATTTTTAGTATAGAGTATAAATATGTACCTATAAAAAAAAATGAATACTAATAATCCACCAGTCTGAGACTAAACTCTTTGTGTGTGTATATTTATAAGGGGTCGTTCTCACACGGGATCTCACAAGCGGAACTACAGTGTGTTGTTGCACTGCGGATGTATTTTCATGTAACGCCTATTAGCAGAAACTTGATTCCGTCCAGTAGCAGAGACCTCGGTAGTGAGAGAGGTTTAGACAGATTAATAGGGTCACATTTTAACTCTTACATTAGATTAATGTACCCCGAACATATAGCAGGTATTACTGATATCGTGCGGGTCGTTTGAGCGAGCAGAGACAGCTAGCCGGTCTTGTGAGCGGAGAGGTGGACGGGCAGGAAACATGACGAGTTTAGCCAGTAAAGTGTTTTGCAGGGTGGAGAAGCTTTGTCACCACCTCCCCGTGGTCCTCAACACCTTCCTGGTGTTCTCCATCACCGGGGAGGTGAGCTACCTGGTGTTGCTCGAGGCTCCTCTGGAGCCGGAGCAGCAGAAGACGGCGGGGTCCGCCTGGTGGAAAGCAGTCCACCTGCTGGCCCAGTACTTCATGCTGGGAAACATCTGCTGGAACGCCATGCTCTTCCTCAGGACCAGCCCCAGCATCAGGGGGGTGTTCCTGGGAGGAGAGGGCATGGGCCAGGGGTGGAGGTAAGGAAGGAGCAGCTGATTACCGATAAAGAAGTGGATATAACCTAATCATATCCTATTTAACTACATACAGGCTTGGCTTGTAGATGTGCAGTACACTTTTGGTCTGTGGCTCCTTAATTGCAGTTTACACAATAGGACTAATAAGACTGTGGGACTTTTAATATCTTTAATAATAAACTTAATTTATATAGCACCTTTCAAAACACACTTACAAAGATTAACATTAACATTAAAATCACAATAACAGACTATAAGCAATAAAATCTAAGATTTTGCAGCCCTCATATCCTCATGCAGGTCTTGGAGCCCCAACTGCAAAGGCTCTGTCCCCTTCATGTGTAAATCTGGACAGAGGGACAACCAGAAATGACCCATCTGAGGATATCAGTGAGCGATGTGGGGGCGTAGGGCACAAACACGTCAGCTAAATAACTTGGGGCCTCTCCGTAAGATGTTAAAATCAACTCTGTTGCTGGTGTCAGTAAGCCAGAATAGGTGTGAAGTTTTTCCTCATCCCAGTTAAAATCCTAGCAGCTGGAGACAAGAGAGACAGAGAGATCTAGCCGACTGCTTATGAATGACAATTTGAAAACAGATT
The DNA here is from genome assembly GCA_014281875.1 of Nibea albiflora. Classification (NCBI taxonomy): domain Eukaryota; kingdom Metazoa; phylum Chordata; class Actinopteri; family Sciaenidae; genus Nibea; species Nibea albiflora. The sequence continues at coordinate 12,160,165 of CM024791.1, read as the reverse complement.
TTTGCAGACAGAAATGATCTCATCCTTGAAATGTTTGTTAGCTGCCAAAAGCAGGATTGAAGTGTTGAATTAAGATGTTTATCTACGCTGAGGTTTTGATCTGCAATCTTGCGTCTCTGACCGTACATATGAATATTTCCTCTCTTGTTTCCACACAGGTACTGTTACACATGCGAGACACACACTCCTCCTCGTTGCTCACACTGCTACGACTGTAAAGTGTGCGTGCTGCGGCGGGATCACCACTGCGTCTTTTTTGGCCAGTGCGTGGGCTTCCGTAACTACCGCTACTTCCTGAGCTGCTTGTTGTTTATGTGGTCTGGGCTCCTGTACGCCACTCTGATGAATGCAGAGGTCTTCATTGTCATATTGAAGGAAGGTCTGACATTGCACAGCTTCCTGCTGCTGCTCATACCCTGGATCATGCTAGTGTCAGGTAGGAAAAATTTAAATATTATCAGAATTTGAGTTCCTTCCCCCAAAACTCTCTCTTGTTTTATAGTCTTGGACACATCAGTTCACTTGTTTCTGTTGAGATGCATCCCAGATATGTAACCAAATCTTATCCGCTTACAAATTTAGACTGAACTTGGCTTTTTATTTAATATTTAATCAGCACTGCTGTTCCTTTTTTCCCCAGGCCAGGTTTCAGCTCGCGCCTTTGCCTTCGCCTTCATCGCAGACACGTGCGTCGTGGGCTTCCTGCTGGTGTCCGCCTTCTTCTTCTTCCATCTCTTCCTGATGATTCGGGGACAGACCACCAGGGAGTGGTACTCGACCCGTCGACCCTACAACCTTGGAGTCCTGGGCAACCTGCGTCACTCTCTGGGTCTTCGCTGGTACCTCTGCTGGCTCTGCCCACTCATCCCATCACCTCTACCTGGAGATGGGATGAACTTCCAGGTCACAGGATCGCTTGAACCTTCCCGGTAACAGCTGGAAGTCTGAATGTTAACAGGCCGCGTGTCTTTACTTCTGTGGTGATGGTTAATATAATCAGGAGCAGCAAGGTAGATCACCTCAGTTCAAGAAGAGGTTGCTTGGGATGGGAAGAAGCTGGAATAGTGTGTGGTTGCTTAAGGTATTACGGAGTATAATTGTCTACCAGTATGTTCTCCAGTAAAGGCTATTACCTGTAGAGAGACCAAGAAATTATGGGTCTACTTTGGAAGTAATTTGTACACTCATTGAGGCTTGCCTCAGAATATTGACACAGTAATTAGCAGTGTTGCTGAGCACTGAAAATGTATGTAAACACTGAAACTGAAAACACTGAGCACTGAAATGAATGTATAATTAAAAATCCTTGTTAAGAAGCACTCGCAAATGCTGGCTATGGCTCACTTGTCCTCTTGGGATTGGTGATAGAGACAATATGGGCCTTTATCGTAGTGTTATTTTGCCTAAACCTGAAGGTCGAACCAGTGTGGCTTGCACTAATCCTCAGTCGACTGTAGGATTATAAAATCCACAATCATATGCCTCCTATCTACTGCTCTGTGTTAGCTGCTACAATCTTATGCGCTTGTGCTTTCCACTTGTCTACTCCTGTGAGCTCCAGCTGAGCTTCTTATTGGATATCGTTGTGCCAAATGTGACAGTGAGAGCAGTGTGAGGGGGTTCACGATGATGTCTTAACAGTATTTGTCAGAAAACGAGATGAATTGTACGTGGTGTGAAATGTAGTGTTGCAGTTTACAGACTTAAGTGTGTTTATGGACATCGTCACATTCAGTCAGTAAGGGACCACTACAAAACTAACCTGTGGTATGAGATGTCGTGTACCAAATCAAGCAGCTGCTGTGTCTCAATTCCTCATCACATGCTCATACCACACAGTATATATGCTATATTAATCTATATAACATTCACACTTCACATCCACAACATCCTCTCTTACAATACTTTTGATACAACTTGTGCAGACCTCATTCGAACTGTGACTTTACGTTAATGTCAGTGAAACATGAGAAAACATGTTTTCCAAAAAAAAAAAAGAAGTTATTTTTGTTTTCTGAAGTGTTCCTGGAGCTTTTTTACCTGACTGTTCTTTGAGTGTACTTTATTTTGTCACATTTCCCGTGGGAACACAGTAAACCACATACTGTACACCACGACTAACCTGCTTCCGTTTAGCATGTAATACGGATTTGAGACACAGCTAACATGTCTTACAGCACGAGAATACTCTTCACAGTGCTTTCTGCTCTCTCTCTCTCTCTTTTGCCCGTTTGCTTTTGTAATTTTTTTTCTTGACTTCAAATGTCATGAAAAGAGTTTGTTTGGTACTTTTACTTGACCTACAGCCAAAAATATTGTTTTGTAAGTATTGTTTATTGTCTGATAAATATACAGTATCTGCTTTTTTGTGTTCTGTGTTATTTCATGAGTCACACATTTGATGTTTGTTTTAATTGTTTGCTTCATTAAATTAAATTGTGTCATGGGAAACGACTGAAAAGTGATTCATTTTATTATTTTGTCATTTTGTTGTATAGTTAGTAGTAGTAGTAGTAGTAGTAAGGTCAACATAGGTATTTCCAGTGATACTAATTAATGTTCAATTCCAATTATTTATTAATAATACAGATGGATTACATGTAGAGAACATGTACCAAGTACATAAAATTAAATAAAAGAATAATAATATTAACACTACAGGGCTTGAATATACAAAAGATTTTTGACTGACAGGTTTCTACATTGAATACGTGTGTTGCTTTAACAAACAAACATGTCTTCTTACCAGTAAACCTACATTTGTGGATATGGAATATGTCCTTCATAATAATCAGATTAATGATGAACACACTCACACACACACTCCAGGGACGTCTCACTGACGTAATGTCCGACGTAATATCTGACGTCATGCTCCGTATCCATGGCGTCATAAATTCTTCAGTTAGCGGTTAGTTTGTAAACTGCAAACTGTTGCAATAAAAACGTCTTCCTGGCTTATTGTTTGGTAGTTACTCACTGGTAAGATACTTTTGTTGTTCATTTTTAAAGTATTTTTGGCAGTTTATTTGTTAATTATTGGTCAATTTAGGACTTATTTAACTGTTGGCTTGGTTAACGTTATGCTAGCTAGCAACGAGAGACGTTACCTGACAGTCAAACATGAACTGATGTCACATGTTAGCATAACGCGATTCTTCTAGCTATGAAGAGTAATTAAGTAACATTTAGCTACTTAAAAAGCGGACTTTTAAAAATGTTTAATAACATTTGCTAGTTCCTGCTGCGTGCCACATTAGCTTTCAGAGATGCTAATATTGCAGTAAATGGCAGGCGGGGTTTTCATCCTTATGAACTGGGATTCATTAATCATAACCCCGTTATCACACATTTTCCTTAAACCTCAGCTTAAATCAGCCTTAAAATACTGGATGAAAATGACAGATATATATACAGTCTATACAAAGTGTTTAAAAATGGAAAGTTTATTCTAAAACGCTGTAATCTTTATGCTAATTTTTGTGTGGACAACAGCAGGGGAGGACCAAACCGTCAGGATGGAAGTTGCAGAGTTAAATAAGTGAGTGATAGTCACTGAACAAATCCTTGGTTGAGTTACACAGTTATACTACATGAAGCTTTTTCTCTGGTGTGTGTGTGTGTGTGTGTGTGTGTGTGTGTGTGTGTAGGACATCAGAGGAGATGCTTGAGAAAATAGCTGAGCTGGAATACAGTCAGAACATGCTGAGGGACCTGAATGCTCAAATGAGACACTGGCTGGAAGTTGCAGATGAGGAATTGGCACTGCTGCGCTCAGAGAATGCCGCCCTCAAAAAACAACTGAAAGAGTAATTAATCACACGTGTAGCTGTATTTACCATCAGACAGGCTCCTGAATGGTCTGACTATCAAACTTAACACTGTCCCCCTGCTGCCTTGGATACAGTCAGTCTCTTCTTTCTTCTTTGTAATTTAATATTTTTTTTATATTCTATGGAGAACCACAAGGTTCCACAATTTATTCGCTTAATATGCTTCATTGGGCTCTCAAAACTTTGACCGATGCTTCTACCTTCCAGTGTAACCTGGTGATGTACACTAGTTGAAGTTTGTGTTCAACTGCCATGAGAAAGTTCGATTCTGGATGATTAATGGCCATCCATTATCTGTAACCGCTTCCTCATCAGAGTTACGGTGGGGCAGGATGCCAGCTGACTTAGGGTGATAGGCGGGGTACACCCTGGAGTCAGTCGCCCGAACATCACAGAGCACATAGAGACAAACAACCATTCACACCTGCGTCCAATTTAGAGTCACCAAGTAACCTGTTAAGTGCGTGTTTTTGGACTGTGGGAGGAAGTACCAGGCAAACTTCACACAGAAAGGTTCACACTTTATTGCTGTGAGAGGACAGTGCTAACCTTCATAACACCAAGACAAGACGTCTCATCTTTGGCCTTCTGCAGACTCCAAAATTTGAATAACGTGTACAATTTCATTAGATCTCTACTGTATGTCCTTACCTTTAACTGATTGTAACTAGCAGCAATAATGCCTTTGTTTGTCTTTATTCATTTAATATTTTTGTTGAGATTGTACATGTTTTTGTGTGCTTGCAGTCTGGAGAAGTTCGTCAATGAAACACAGCAGGTTGAAGCAGAACCTAGCAGTAGCCTGCTGGCCGATGAGCTCGATGCCAAGAGATGCATTGAAAAAAAGATTGCGAAATTGGTGGGGAGACCTGAAGTGTTATTGTGTTTCAGCCAGCCAGTGTTGCTGGCATTCAGTGTTGATTGTATCCAGATATAACTGTGAATTAAGTTCAGATAGAGAAAATCCTTACTAACTTTCACACTTGCCTGATTTGTCAGGAAGGGTTTTCACAGTTAGTGAAAGTGATTTGAGTTCATCTCTGCCACCACAATCATGACACAACATTAATATGTTAACCCGGCTGTAGCATGTAACCCAGCAGCTTATACTTCAGGCAGTCAGATAGGATGATTTCATTTTACATATCTGTTCTCTCTTCTCACAGGAGAGGGAATCCACCGTGTTGAAGGAACAAAACAAGAAACTATCTGCAGAGGTACGATCTGTTACTTTTCAGTTAGAAATGACACAGAAATGTGTACACTTAAATGTCTAGTGGACCTTTAAACACTATTTTGACCTTTTCAGCTCAAGAGCTGCCAGCAGGAGGAAGACCAGGACAAGATCGCCTTAAACAAGTTAAGGGTCACACAGCAAACCCTCAAGGTAACGCCAGGGATTTAACTTTTTCTTCATTTATCCTACCAGCACTTGCATTAGTCATTGGACATCATCAGACATATCCTGACTTATTATGTCTTGTCTTTTTTCAGCATGAAATAGAACAGGCTCAGTTAGGGCTGCAGCATAGAGATGATGTTATTCATAAGGTAGGAACAGAGACATTAGTACAAGGCGGTGACCAAAGCATCACCTTTTGTACTTTTGTGTAAATACCTTGACAGTCCTTTCATTATTTCAACATCACACCTGTGTTTGCGTTTGTAATAGCTAACCCTGCAGATAAAGCACATGAAGGAAACAGAAGAAGAGTATTTGAACATAACACAGGTAAAGGTCAACCACTTGTTACTCATTCATCAAAGGAGCAGTGCGTAGGATTTAGTCACATCTAGTTGTACGGTTGCTGATTGCAACCCCCTCACCTCACACTCTCCCTCCTAATGTGAGGCGAAACTCACTTTATTTTGCCAGGGCTGTATACAATTTGAACATGAGGTAACTTATTTATTATATAAATTGTTTAAGCTAAGATAGAAGGGTACATTTGTATTCAGATGGAAATGCATTATCAAACACATTGAACTCCAAAGGGACTTTCACAGTTTTAGCTAATAAATCTTATGAGAGCAATAAAAGCATGAGTTCAAGCAAACACACAAATATCCAACATCAACATCCAACATCACATTACAGGCACAGCATTCACTCAGCTACAGACAAGCTGCCAGATAAAGTCTCCATGTTCTCAGCTGTTTCTCTGCTCCAGGATCTCAGGCTGACAAATCAAGAGCTGAGGAATCAATTGGAGGACAGACAGGATGAGGCGTCACTGTAATACCGCACACAGAATCCTTGTCGTGATACACACAGTAAAGTAATCTGTCTGCGCTCATACTGTCCTCTGTCTCTGCTGTCTGTTTGTTTCCAGCGCTATTCTAAATGACCTGATGGAAGAAAGGGAAGGATCGCCCAGTCCACCTTTGTCCTTCGCTGAGGAAATTAAGCTGCTGGCGTCTTTAGCTGAAGTGAAACCCAGCAACTCCGCAGAGCTTAGAAACGTTTGTCTATGTTGTAACTTTTTATCTTGAGTGCATATAAAATACATTAGGTTTATAGTTTATAAGGTACAATTGGGGGAAACCGATACAGACAAGACTCTGGCAGTAAATCCTACTCTCATGTTTTCGTTTCAGTGTTGATTCAGCTATATGATCATTTTGTAGGCTGTAATTCACAGTCGTGTTGAATTGTACTGCTTCCGTTCTTTCCCCATTTGTATCAATACAGCAAAACCGTTCACCAGCGCCACAAACTTCATCTCTTAAACGGATCCTATATCCTGTGCTTCCACAAGTGAGCACTAGAGTGTGGCTCAGATTCAGAAAAACAGCAGCTATGTGACCGTAGATACTCGTAGAAATTAGATTAGTGACGTCTGTACTGCTTCCGCAGGAGGATGCCGAGGTCGCGGAACTGCTGAAAGCTCAAAGTCTCACGCTAGAGCTTCACACTGAAAGGTACTTGACTTTCACATCATGAAGCAGCTCTGATACTTTGATGTGAGACGTGAACAAGATTATTCTGTGAATTTTCAAGCTTCTCTATACATTATGTTATATGTTGTCTTTCTCCTTGCATCCCCTGATTCATTATTCTTGTGTTTTCTGTGTTAAGGTGTCAAGGTGTCCTGGAGACAGTGGTCAAGATAGCAGGACTCTTTATGCTGTTTGTCTTCCTTCTCTTTGTTTCGGGCTCTGTGGCTTTAGGAAACTCTGAAGAAAGGTTTGACACCTTGTGGAGAGGTGTATCCATGGCGTTATGGCCCTACTGCGACCTGCATTACGTGGCCTTACCTCCTATTTGATCTACACCTCATATAAACATGTCTATTTATCTGACTCATGGTGGGGTTTGTGTACTTACTTACAAAAATACTGGGATTCAGGGATTCAGGTAACTGTTAGCTCCATAACAGCAAACATATTTTGAACACTGTTAAAGCTCCTTTTTCATTGAAGATATTCTTACATTGTAACAGTACAAGCACAGGTTCAAAACAATAAAATTCATGATGGATAAACTCCATTAGCGTCAGTTTGTGCACGCTGGCTCACTGTCACGGCGTCATGAGTTAGTGAGAGATATCCATCCATCCATTATCTGTAACCGCTTATCCTCATCAGGGTCACGGTGGGGCTGGAGACTCTCCCAGCTGACTTAGAGCGACAGGCAGGGTACAGCTCATCACAGGGCACATAGAGACAAACCACACACACTCACATTCACACCTACGTCCAATTTAGAGTCACCAGTTTCCCTGTTAAGTGCATGTCTTGGGACTGTGGGAGGAAGCTGGAGAGAACCCACACAGACACGAGGAGAACATGCAAACTCCACACAGGAAGTAGTACGAGATATGTTGCATGAAGAAGCTCATGTTCAACACAATCACAAAATATTATTATTGCCAAAGTGAATTAAAATGGATTATTTAAATTATATATTCATATTTCAACTCTACAGTACTAAAATGTGTTTCACCTGTTGAAGCACAAAAGACATTTTGTACTAAGAAGACAAAGAAGTTGCTCTAAAGTGAACTTCTGACATTAATGACATTAGTCCTTTTACATTAAACAGTTTATTTCCTGTTGTAAAACTTCCCTCTTATATGTTCTAGGGATGACCTCACCAGGCCCCTGAAAGCCGTCAAGTTACAGCATCCACGACAGCTTAGAGCAGTCTGTCAGCAGAAGCATCACTTAGTACACTTTGAATCAGATTAACCCATCATATCATCATTATTATCACCAGGAGGCTGATCTCCAAGCTTCTCCACAGCGCTGCAGACGTCGCTAGATACTTTTCACATTTTGAATTACATGCTCCAGTTCAAGTGGATGCACGCCTTCCCGTCTTGCCAGTCTCTCCCGTCGCCCCACCCATCTGCAGGCGCTCCCTGGTGGTCTTGTCTGTGACTCCTGCAAAACACCTCCTCCCAGACGGAAGATCATAAAGAGGGGATTAGATTTAGGGCAGGAGGGATGTGAGGATGATCTGGATGGAGGGGTGTTTTTTATAAAGCTGCCGGCTGATGATTCATTGTCCTGTGCGTCTCTGCTGGGGTTTGACCGTGTGGATGCTGCGTTGGTGCTGACTGACCGGTGCTGGATGCTGATGTCAGGCCGAACCTATCCAACATCCCCCTGTACCGTGGATGGAGCCCAAAACTAGAATAGCTGAAAGACGATAAATCGGAGGTTAAAAAGAGAGAGAGAGAGAGCAACAGGACAGTTTGATCCGGTCTGAAAGCGCGGGGCTGGTGTGCGGAGGAGTGATAGCGGCGGCGGCGACATGTTCTGAGCGGAGATCCGGCCGCGGCTGGCGGGATGAAGGCGCCGAGGAGACCGAGGCAGACGCGGCTCCTCCCGCGGTTTTGCGTCTCTGGAGTCGGTCTGCTCGCAGCCGCCTGGATCTTTTACTTCAGTGATGTTACAGGTGTTACATCATGACAGTTACATCATTTCATCCCCAGTAAACTCATCCTTTACTTCAGTAATGTTACAGCTGCACGTCAGACGAAAGAAATGCGTTTCATAAATCTTATGTTGAACTTGCTGTATTTCACTCATATATACAGTATAATGAGTCATACCGCTGTGTACTGTGTGTATTCACGTGTTAATCCCTCATTTTAGGCTCCCATGGACCAACTGTGGATCATAACATCTTATCCAAGAGAGAGATCGTCCAGCTAAAAGACAACCAGAATGAGACCATTTCTAAATCTGGTGAGACATTTTCGTGTGTGTGCATGTGTGTATGAGACAGGAGAGAGAAAAAATACACTCACTTGTGTGCGTATGAGTTGGTCTTAGGACCCTTAAAACCATTCATATTATTCAAGCAGTAATTGATCTAAAGTCACAGTGATAGTCTTAGTATCAGCAGTGTTTGTGAGTGTGTTGTGTGTCGGGGCAGTGTGTGAGATCGTGCAGCCTCGTTTGTATTTAATCTGTTCAGTCCAAGCCTATCTCCTCCTTGCATCGATCTACCTCTGCACCTCATCTTTCATTTCTTCCAACTCTGCACATCTAGATGTTTAAACACAGTTAGGCCTTTGAGGGGACACGGTTGCTAGGAAACTGAATGCTGAATTTGTGGTTTGATGGTGTGTACATCTGGAGCTGTTCAAAGTGGCTGCCCTGTCGTAATGACCTGCTGATTAGTAGCCTCTCATCAGCAGTACTCTCACCGCTTGTGTATAATTGGATCTATTTGGCTGTTTGAAAGACAGAGAGAGAAACGGTGACAACATCTTATGGTCTGATGTGAGATGAAGAGATCTTGTAGCCAAGCGCACATATATGGAGCAACCTCTGGAAAATACAGCTGAAGTCTTCAAAAATATTTTCTTCCTGTCACCAAAATCATGTGACAGGTTGTCATAAATACCACACCATATCTGTATCTTCATGTTCCCTACACGTGATGCGCTGGCTGCACAATGTGGGCTCTGTGCAGGATCTCATCCGCTTTTGCCACACTCGTTTGTTTGTGACCTTTATCTTCAGTGGCAGTTTTATAAATCCTGACTCACAGCTCAATCAGAAAACCTTGTGGGGGAAGTCACTTGGGAGGTATCTTGTCAGATTATTGTTTTGTGCCGCCACATAATCATTTTTTTTATGCCGCAGTGTGTCGTGTCATTAGCTCAGGTGCAAGACCGTACAGTCTATCAAAACATTCCTTTCGATTTGGAAAGAGGAGATGGTGATGCATTGACAAACACGGCCAAATCAGATGCCTCCGAAGGCTCGCTTGGCTTTGGAAAAGAGTTATCAGTATGAATACCTGAGTGTAGCTGGCATGAAGTCACAGGAGGAGTGAAAAACTCAATTATAATGCGACTGAATCGGTCTAGTCAAATGTTAACCTCGAGCTTTCTTGGCCCTTGTTGCTAGGGGATACAGCAAGACACACATCGAACAAAGCAACACAAACACATTTCATACATGCACACACAGGTGATGGAAGGTTTAGGGTAGAAATATGTAAATATGGACTATTTTCAATCTTGATCAAGTTGCTGCTTGTTTTTCTCCATCAATCGATGGAAAGCTCCAAGGCAATGTCATCAAACTACTTGTTTTGTCAGACCAACAGTTCAAACTAAAAGATATCCCGTTCACGGTCACATACAGTAAGACAAAGAATGACAAGCAAGTAAACTTTAATCATATAACACATTTCATAACCGATCTTACAAACAGGAAGAAGAAAATGGAGAGATGACGAAGAAACAGATTACACAAGAAAACACAAGGAGAAATAACTACAAATATAACCCACAAAGTCAACATTATAATAAAGAAAAGGGATTTGAGCACTAATTTGACATGTCTGCAGGTGCAACACCAGCGAGCGCATTCTCACGTTTAGTCTTCAGCTTTGACCTTGGTACACCCAGAGGACCCAGCGCTCTCCTCAAATCTCAAATCAATCAATGAATCTACTTGTTGAGCTCTAGTCGAGGGATGTCCCTGCTGTCACACACCATAAGGATTGCTCTCTGTCCATCTCTCCTCCAGCTGTCAGTGATTTTCCCGAAGACATCTTCAGCCTGGAGCAGAGGAGACACGGAGCAGTGCTCCTTCACGTTCTCTGTGTGAGTATTGGCCACGAGTTGAAACGAAAGAAGCTTCATTTTGTTGCATTAAAGTCACAAACAAACACACATGTATAGGCCATGGGACCAATCATGTATCCCCTGTATTTCACAGGCAATCTACATGTTTCATGCGCTGGCCATTGTGTGTGATGTTTACTTTGTGCCATCACTGGAAAAAGTATCAGAGGTATGGACTAAAATCATGTCTCATAAAATAACATCAACCAGATGTTTTGAGTCTACAAGTTGGTAGTTGTTGTCTTCCCCAGATGTTACCAAAGCATGTGTATATTTTGTTTACTTCTTATTGTCTATATTTACCACAAAAGACATTAACCAGTGTATGCTATAGTACATCAGTACATAAATCTTTAATAACAAATTACAGCTATATTATTTAGTTTAGTTAATTAAGATCAATCTATTGATTTAGGATTTGCTGATAGTCAGAAACATGTATAGTATCACCAGCTTTATCGTTTTCTATCCTTTAATTTCTTTAAACTCTCTAATTGTCCTCCAGAACCTCCAGCTCAGTCAGGATGTTGCTGGGGCAACCTTCATGGCAGCTGGGAGCTCCGCCCCCGAGCTCTTCACCTCTTTGATTGGTCAGTACGGCGCTCGTCTAACTCGCTCTAATGACTTAGCGCCAATGATTGCTCCATCAGTGCTCCAGTTACCTGCAATCATATGAAGCTTCACCTGATGAGGACTGAGAAAAGTCAAGTGTACGTCGGCCGAGGCACTGATTGAGCAATTTAAAGCATCACTGTAAGCAGGCGTGAACAAAGACAGCGAGAGGAAAGAGTTTCATTTCATGTTGACAGTTTGCCAACATACTGACGAAGTACTTCCGTGGCCCAGATGTTCTCACATCAAGCAAATCTTTTTAATGTTTGTTTTAACAAAGCGCCCATTGTTCCAGTAATTGTGGTTTTAGATGAAAAATACACTTTGAGTAGAAAAGAACAAAGAAATGGTATTATTAAAAATCCAGGCGTTGACATCAACGAGACATCAAAGTTTGAGATTTAGGCTTGTTGCTGGCAGAGACTGTGGGCCAGACATAAGACGTAGATGGAAACAATCACATGTTTTTGAAATGTGAGAAACTAGAACACTATTGGGGATTTATCCTATACGATGTACAGTTTATTAAAATAGCCTTGGAACAGATGTATTATTGGGATTTGTGAGAATGAAAACTTCCAAATCCCTGTGGCTTAAGGACATTTTCTCATATATCGCTGAAATAATGTGTCGTATTCATGAAGGACAAAAGGCTGGCTTTGATAAGTTCTGGAGTGACTTAAGGCAATATGAAGTAAATATCCCATAATCAGTAGCAAAAGATAAAAGACATCTGCTCAGCTCCTCTGGTTATGAACCGAAGATCCAATATATCTATCCAGGGGTAGAAATAGCTACCATGTCTGACTTTGCGCACTTTTATGAATTGGAGGGAGATATAATCCATCATTTCCTACATATTGTCAGATTAAATTCATTTCTGCTAATGATTTATGGCTCACCCCTTCCTGTTCTGTGTTTTTAGGGGTGTTTATCACAAAGGGAGACGTGGGTGTGGGAACTATCGTGGGATCAGCTGTCTTTAATGTGCTGGTCATCATCGGCATCTGTGGCATCTTCGCTGGACAGGTACGCGCACCGCGTATGCAACGATCGCATGATTACAGCGTACGCCGCTTACTTGCATTACTTGTTGCTGCCTGTGTCTCCCCTTTCTGCAGCCCATCTCCCTGAGCTGGTGGCCTCTGTTTCGTGATGCTGTCTTCTACATCCTGTCCATCGTGGTGCTTATCCTGGTGAGAAATCCCTCAGTTGAAAAGAGCGTTCGCACTGGGCTCTTTGTCTGGCAGGAAATTAATTTTGCATTGTGTGAAACACTGGAGGAAAAAAAAAAAATCGATTTGCTTCATCCCAGCCAGAACTGAAAGTCTAGAGAAAATGAAGTGCAATACTCACTTTAACACCTAAATGTACAGCACCACAAACTGCAGCACTTATGGCAGGCTTATGGTTTGCTTTTTTTTTGGTATAAATTGATATAAAAGTGCTCTGATGTATAGTCAATCATTTTTATATGCTGCCTTTGATAAGACATGTAAACAGTGCCTTTTAATAAAGGTGTATTTAAATTTTATTTGCAGGTGATCTATGATGAAAAAGTCATGTGGTAAGACTGTCATGGAACTTGGATATCAGATCAGTTTGCACGATAGATGACTGTCATGTGACAAATGCGATATTCATGGATCTGTGTCGGTGTTTGCCTGTTTCAGGTGGGAGACAATCATCCTGATCTCTATGTATGGAATCTACATAATCATCATGAAGTGAGTCTCTGTCTCCCCCCTCTCGTATTTCCACCTAGCAGGCGCTCTACACGCGCTGAAGACGCAATGTCCCTGTGTGCGCTGTGTCTTGTGTAGGTTCAACAGATCTCTGTACAGCCTGGTAGAGAGACACTGCAGCAGGGCAGGTCAGCCGTGTCTGAGCAGCCTGCGGCGGACGACGGCGGTCGGAAGCATTGGAGACTGTGATAACGACATGGTGCCGCTGAAGCCAGGTACAGGAGCCGGTGTTTGTACATCAAGCACATCAAAAAGTTCCCCTCGTCTCTGAGCAGCACGCAACAGACCTAGTGACACAGTTTAAGCTGCCAGTCAAACCCATTTTTGTTCCCATGTGGATTTCCAGCAGGCCGAAATAGAACTAGACCACTTTGATGGACGCGATTTCTCCATCACTCTGTCCTCTTTGTCTTATTAAACTGTCGTCTCCTTTCCACCATTTCCTCCCGCTAATCCTCGTCCGCCTTCCTCGACTTTTCCCAGATTCATGCGTGGTGGCCGGCCAGGATTCAGGGGTGGTGATGGTGGATGAGATGATGAACCTGCACCCCCACCAACTCTCCTTCTCAGAGGCAAGCCTTCGTCTTCTCATCACCCCGCATTTCCCCCCCTTCACCCGCCTGCGCATGGCAGGACGCATGGTCATCAGCGAGGTACACTGCACGCGCTCAAATCATTCACGTAACATCAAGTTCCCCCGGTTGTTTCGGCTAGGTTGGTGGGTATTTAAATGTGCTCATGCGGGATATTACAAAGCAATATGATACGTGGACAAAATGGTCAAATTACCATAAATATAATGAAGAATCATCATGCTCACCCTTGTGTGTGGACTACTAGCTACGGTTACTTAATTGGGTGGCGCCATTAAAAATGAATGAAGTCACTGCAGCACCACAGGCTGTAACAGCCAAAAAGAACAGCTCGTCTCCATGTTATGATTAGTTTGTGTGGTGCAATCAGTTGTAATCTAAGTGACACAAACATATTCAACATATATATCATAAGCTTGAACTATTTTAACTTTTTGAAACTCGTGTGTCACGTGTGTTCGAACCAACAAAAACGTCAAACCAAAAACTTTTTCTGTGTCTTCTTTCTTAATGCAATACAGCACAAGCATTTCAGCTGAGGCCTCTCAGTGTGCAAGCTCAGCGATTTACATGTTATTCAATATAATGTGTTTATTTCGCTTGTTCGAGTTATTCGTTTGTGTGTTTTTATTATTTGCATGTGTGCAAACGTGTGTGTGCGTTATCATGTCCAATCATCCAACAATAATACAGACCTACACAAAACTAGAAATACAGGAAATATAGATAAAATATATGTAAATGGAATATAAATGGTAGTTTTAGACTGACTGTCTTTTGTTTTGGTTCTTTAGTTTTTAGTTTCTTCACGTTTCTGAGCATGTTCAAATAAACTCGGTCCTATGAGGAGCTGTGGGAAGTGACATTTCCCTGCATACACCCGACACTGCACTTAGCTGTTTATAACAGTTACAAACACTGTGTCTGCACACTCAGCACGACATCAGCTGAAATGTTTCTGTTTTTTGCATTACGGAAGAACAAAGATGCAGAAAATATGAACTTCAAACCGCGATGGAGACAAATGGCGACCAATGTGTCACAACGCCGGTTTCTCAATATTCAGCATTTCCTTCAACCCTGTTATTCCTTTTAATGTTGTTTCTTTTAATCCTCCTACAGTCTGTCATTGTGAGATTTTTTTGTAGCTCCATTTGTGCTGGGAGAACAGTCGCTTTGAGTTCAGAGGCGACCATTTCATCTTGGTAATGCTGTTATCAGTTTATGATAATTCGATTTTTAGTTGTCGTATTGTTTGGTAAAGATCTATCAAGACGGAGATACTCACAGCTCAGTTTTTGTCCGGAAGGTTTGCAGCTAGACAGAACGATTTGTGCTCTGCTGTCGTTACTGTAGATGGATGCCATCCGATAAGCCGCCCCACACACACACTCACTCACACACACACAGACTGCTGCCTAAGGCATAATATTATCCCAGACACAAAAGCAACCAAGAACTCAATCTCCCAAATCTGCTTTCTCACTCTCACTGCTCTCCTGCATGTGTGCTTGCCTCTTCCAGTGTCAAATTAAAGTGCGACTGCCAGTGCTGCCCCCTCTCTGTGCCGTGCCCCTGATCAGTGCTTTCCAAATCCCCTCTGGTGAATGTGCCTGGCTGCCCGATCACTCCTCCTGCCAGTTCTCGCATTATTAGCTACAGTCAGATGAAGTCACTCCCATCAGCTCGCTGCAGTGTTTCTCGTGTTATTTTGTCTTCTTCTTTCTTTTTTTTATCATGCTTTTTATTTTCCTCACTTCACCTCCCTCCCCCCACCCAACCTCCTCCCTCTCCATCCACAGAGGCAGAGGCTGATTCGGGCTCGAGTTGGCCCAGAGGAGGCCGGAGCTTCAGGGGAGGAAGGTTTGGGTGCTAACGGGGCGTGGGGGAGGGAGAACGGGACGGTGGCCGAGGGAGACACGCAGCCGCTGGATGGAGAGAGGGAGAGTGGTAAAGAGATGGGGGTGGAGACAGGTGGAGGGGCCCAGCCTAAAGAGGAAGAGGAAGAAGAGGAGGAGCAGGAGGAAGGAGAGGAGGAGGACGCACCTTTCAAGCCTTTTGTCTTACCAGGTGAGAAGCGACATGAAACAGGCCACAGATGTTTTTCTGACATTAGATGGAATATTTTTTGATTAACTTATTCTAACTTAGTTATTTACATCTGTTTTGTTATTTAGTATCTAACAATGCTTGACTAGAACAAATGGCCAAACGTAGATAATAATAAATACAAAACATTTGTTTGGGAGTTTTTAATAGTTTTTAATAGTCCCCATCAGTTCTCTCTGTCCGTGTCTTAGTTTTCTCTTTTGGGTCATACGTTTTCAGTCATTTTCCTTGGTGTTGTGTTTCTTCACATCTCAGACGATGTGCCATTTTTTAGGTTATATAAATCTCCTCCTCTATCTCTGTCCATTGTTCCTTGCTAGGAGGCTCTATTTTACTCCACTGCCTTGTGATGGATTTTCTACAGGCTATTAACAGAGTTTTGACAAGACATCTGCCTCTTCCTTGTACATCGTCTTCACAGAAATTACACCGATACAGTACCATGCAATTCAGAGGAATATCATATCCTCGTATCTTCTGCAACAATCAGACTGAATCTTCATTAAACAAATATTTTTAAAAAACAGCTACACCTCAGAACCTCACAAACGCTTCCTGACATGACACCTAAAATAAAGAAAGAGGCTCACATGTAGAGTAGATTTAACTCAGACTTGCTGTAGACACACAGTTTACCTGATCGTCTCCGATCAAATAGTTCCAGTAACCTCAGGACAACAGGAACTAAAAGTATGAAGAACCATGAGGGAATACGCTCTTATGACCACTTCATCAGTCCCTGTTTTCTTTGGTCAAAATGTAGATGGAGTTCCTGACTTTCCAAATAGCTGCTCGAGGCAGAAAAACACTAGATAAGGTGGAAAAAAGAAATCAGTTTTAACAAATATCTCCTTTTTTTACAGGAGAATGGTAGACAGAAAGATTCAATAAGAGCTCAGACTCAGGAAAGAACAGTGAAAGATTTAGACGTCTGCTACACTGCCACGGGTCATGATTTGAAATTTGTTTTCAACAGCCAATATCCTTTTTTTTTTTTTTTTTTTTTGCGTGCGCGTGTTGGCAGCTCCGCTCAATATTCAATCTGGCACACAGAAGTTTGCTTTGATGCTCCTGTAGCAAACATTCCACGTACTTCTAATGTCTTCCAGTGTGCTCTAACCGGGTTTATTGTTAATGGAGCTAATTAAAAAGCGATGAACACTCAGAGACACGTGAATAATTTAGAAGTTCCGATGAATCTCTAATGATCCCTGTGGGGAAACAAGTGTGTGTGTGTGTGTGTGTGTGTGGGCATGCGCACGGGAAAGTGTTTTTTAGCAGGCGCTGCTGCCACACATGAAGCATGAAGCAGTAAAGCGTTAACAAATATGAACTTTATCATCAGGCTTTACACAAAACTACACTCTCACACTGCACACTCAGTCATTTAAATAAAAAGACGAAAAAACGACAATTTGAGCTCGCTGCCTATCAGAAAATGTGTTTTCGAAATCTGAGGTCAGCATTATTCTTTACATCCAATCTGCTGTTTGAATAGTGGGAGACCACCACAGGCAAGTCATTTCAGCTGTCTGAAATTAAGAAAGAAGGACAAGATAGACGAGCGCGTGTGTGTGTGTGTGTGTGTTTCCTCAGATCGTTGGTGCGTGTGTCTGAAGTGGCTGTTCTCTTGGCCCGTGAGCGTCGTGCTTTACTGCACCATCCCAGACTGTAGCCAGCCACGGTGGGAGCGCTGGTACCTGCTCACCTTCCTGTCCTCCACTCTCTGGATAGCCCTCTTCTCCTACCTCATGGTCTGGATGGTAGGAAACACACTAGTGCAAGGGCACACTACACACACAGACATACACACACACACACACACGTCTACACTTTACCTGTGTTTCTGTCTAGGTGACCATAATCAGCTACACACTTGGAATCCCAGAGGTCATCATGGGCATCACTTTTCTGGCTGCCGGCACCAGTGTCCCTGACTGTATGGCCAGCCTCATCGTCGCCCGACAAGGTGTGTGTGTTTAACGTGTCTCAACACATATTTATGCCCTTTGTTAAAACTATTTATACAACCTAGCCCTAAGCTATTCAACTACAAACTCAATTGGAGATAGTGTTCAATGTGTTTCACAAGAAAAGGGAAGGCCAAATTAAAAGGGTCTGCGTGTGTAACCTGATGTTGGATGACATGTTTCCACATGAATGGCATGTTCTGTTTGTTCGTGTGTCACGTGTTGCAGGGATGGGCGACATGGCTGTGTCTAACTCCATTGGCAGTAATATCTTTGATGTGCTGCTGGGCCTGGGCTTCCCCTGGGCGCTGAGGACTCTCATAGTCAGCTATGGATCAGTGGTAACACCAGCTGCTTAATATCGTGACCCATGACCTTAAAAACACGGGTGCACATGTTCAGGGTCGGAAACTTTCCTCTTTTAGGTCAGAGTTGGCAGGATTGATGATTAAAACAATAAGAGCTGGGTTGATTTCCAGAAGGGCCCTTTGTTCCTCCACCTGTTTCCTGTTATCGTCACCTGTCCACTCATATGATGAGGGCAAAAATGCCCCCCCCCCCCCAAAAAATAACTTTAAGTCTGAATATTCTTCAGCTTTTCAAAGAAGAAATAAAGACACGTCTCTGTGTTTGAAATATATGTGAATATAGTCAGTACATTATTGTATTTAACTATAAAATGACACCTCAGTTGATCAGAATGACGTTTTAAAACAACATGAATGATCTCTCATCTTTATTTTTTAGGTGACCATCAACAGCAAAGGCTTGGTGTACTCAGTGATTCTCCTTTTGGCCTCAGTCACACTCACCGTGAGTAGATCTTCTCTTTACATCTTATCTTTCTTCCCGTCAAGTCCCGAGAGCCCTTCACTCTTCACCACTTCTCGGTTCCATTCAGATCGAGTGCGACAGGAGTTGAGGCTGTCTCTCTCTTTCCCTCCTCAGGTCCTGTGTGTCCATCTGAACTGCTGGCGACTGGACCGCAGGCTGGGACTCTGTCTCATTCTGCTTTACGCCATCTTCCTCCTCTGCTCCATCGGATTCGAGAGGCTGTAGAGGACACGCATTCCCCACAATACACCACAGTCGGCGGCGCAAACAAGTGTTTTCCACCTTCACTGCTGCCATTACTAGTCAAATGTACGGACAGACGCATTTCCACTTCATCTCAACCACAGCTGCCTGGAAGCTGCATTGATTACCTTTGATAAACAAGTATTTTACATAGTTTTGTACCGAACACCTCCAGCCCAGACTTTGTGAAATCAAAGCCAACTGATAATGCACTATGTCTCACAAAACATTTATAAAGTATTGAATTTGTATCCTGAAACCAAGAATATTGTATAAGGAACCCCAAAGTGTGTTAGTTTACTTATTAATACTGCCACAAGTAACCTCAATGACCAGATGATTATACATGTAAGTTTATATAGTTGCTTCTCAGTGCGTGCGGTTATGTTACGTCAAGTTTCTGTCGAGTTTTCATCGCGCCTTTGTGTCTATAGTTGTAAACAGCA
This sequence comes from Nibea albiflora, assembly GCA_014281875.1. Classification (NCBI taxonomy): domain Eukaryota; kingdom Metazoa; phylum Chordata; class Actinopteri; family Sciaenidae; genus Nibea; species Nibea albiflora. The sequence goes on along the minus strand of CM024791.1, from coordinate 12,140,686 downwards.
TAGCATGGCTGATCATCACGCTGCAGATAATTGCACTAAGCCACTGTTGTCTTGGCCTTGTACAGAACGTAGCCCTCCTTCCTTTCCAACAAGCTTCTCAGCACAGAGGCGGTGTTTATGTGCTGGAACAAAGGCGACCGTATGCCACAAGGTGTTTCTGAGTGTCTGTGTTCGGAGAGAGAGCTCTCGGTTGTATGTTGTTGAGTGCAATTAAAAAAAAGTTTTGTTCTGTGAGGTTTCTCTTCCGCTCGTACGTCAGTCCGTCTGATGCTGCGCTTCAAATTAATAAATGTGACACAAATCCGATCACAAATCACATTTTCCCGACAGAGTTTGGTTGAGTCATGAGTTATTAGCTAAGAATGAATTAAAAATATTACAATTTATGTGATTAGAATAAATTTATCATCATCATAACCTTTATACACAGTTGGGTTTAATGTCCTAAAGGTGATGACTGCTTATCACGCAATATAGAGAGATGAACTTATTATCTTAATATGATGTGCCAGACCTCAATGTCACATTTAATTTGAACAGTTAATCAGGATTCCTCTGCCGCCTACTATCAACGCTTTAAAGCTGAACTCAATCCAGTTTGCACAGCAGCTTCTTCACTGATACATTCTTCTTTAACAGCAGGAGAGGAACTTCTCACTGACACACACTGCTGGAGATCATCAGAGCTGAGAATACAACTTAGATTTTTACACACTGGTAATACAACGTCATCACCACCCATAGCTGACCTGGAAAAAAAAGAGGAAGTAGATGTAAATCATCACTACACTCTAGTACAACTCATGTTAAACAAACCAGCGTGGAGTTCAGAGTCACATGGAGCTGAGAGGCTGCTACCTGCAGCGCTCCAGCACCAGGGACAGATCCACAGCCTCCAGCAGGCGGGAGAGAGGAAGCTGTCAAAGTGCTGAAGCCACAACACACACACATCACTGCTGCCTTCATCATCCGGCTCATTGACTGAGCAGGCAAAAGCCCGGTGGTAGGTCAAACTGAATCTTTGACTCCTTTGAGTACCAGTGTGTCTTTTACATTGTGTCCCAAAACACACACGAGTAGAAAGTGCAATATACAGGTTCACTGTAAGGACAGTGTTAGGTGTCATCTGTTACCCATGTTAGCAGCTGTATTTAGGAAAGCAGGCGCTGTTCTGATCATTACTATGGTAACCAAGGTCAGAGGACAGGCCTGTCCAGATAACATAAAACATAACATAGAAGCTTCTATGGAGTCAGATAAGTGTCAGGGCACATAAGACTGTGTAGACTACTGACCAACTACAACACCTAGATGCATTGAGTATGACTATTTATAGACAAAGAGTAGTTGTGTGACTGTCCTGAGGGTATACAAACGAGCCAGACATGTCATTTGATAAATCCTCCATTATCATTGATGGAGCTTCAATAAACCTTTCAGCATAAGGCATCTTGTACTCCCGTGCACCTTCTCTGCACTGATGAATGACCCTCTGAAATGTCGTGGAGCCTGAAATGGAAACATGGGTACCTAAAACTGCAGTTAAGTACAGTCAAGAGACACGTTCCACTACTGCATTATACAGTATATAATAATCTACCTGTCACAGTACACCATTTTTTCTCTCAGCATAGAAAGAATCTATGCAAATTGCCAGGAAATTGTGTCATATGTATATCAGTTGGTGTAAGGTCAATGTATCTTTATAATGTGGTCTGCAAATTGACCTTCACAGAGATACTGATGTGTTTTAAAAGATGTAATACAGTGACTGTCTCACCTTCGCTGGAGTATGATTAAAAATAAGTTTTGCATTTCCTGAAATATCTTGTTTCTATCTCAGCCTGCTATGCAGACATGTTAATTCACATAGTGCATGATTAATTAAAATCTGATGTAAGACGCAAGACAGTAAGCAGAGGTGAAATGAATGATTCAAACACTCAAAAGATGATGTCTCCAAACAGGAAATATTAGGTATTAGGATCAGAAGAACTGCTTTAACACCAAATGAACTCTGGTTCTTGAACCAGTTTTGTTCAGAATTCAACAACAGTCAACCATAAAAAAATCTTCTTAATAATAAACCTGCAGGGTCAATCAAAATGCTGGAGATACTGCTGAAGAGAGGCGAATATTTTCTAAGGTGGTACATGGTATAAAAAGTTTGAGACACACTGATCTAGTGTGTTACATATTTCCAACAATTACAGTGGACACGTAATTCAAAGTGATTTTTTATTTCAGTCAGGCTAAATCGGCTTTGATACCAAAGAAATGTAAAAATAAAAATAGTACAACAAAGTACATCATTTTACAAATACTCATAATGGAGGTCTGACATATCAGAATAATCAAATAAATTCAAACATGTCACAGTCATAACAAAAATAGAAAAAGTCAATACAGTACATAGAATGCATTAGGAGCTATATACTTGAAGTGTTTGCTATACCATAGACTTTACAAAATTCTACTAGAAAAACTCCCAGTACCAATGGAATATCAGGTAATAGAAAATGTAAAAAAAAAAAAAATACAAACAATACGACAACAACGACAACAAAAAAAGAAACACTTGTGATGTGTGTGCGCATTCATACAGGTGCAATCTGCATGCAAATCTGCCTCAGTGTGACAAATGATAAAAGCAGCTACAGTTTGTAAATGATTGTGTGTGTGTCCTCGGCTTGACAGCAGCTGTTTAAAAAGGACTTGTGAAGGATGACGGATGATGCCGCTGCCATGCGGTTTGTAAAAAGCTGGCACAAATACATCTTTGAGAAACGGGTGCACCTTTATGATCGCTAGTTTCATGTGTTGGACTTACAGTAGTGAGTTTTCTAAACAAGAACAGCGTTGTCTGACTGGTCAAGTCAGGGTTTTCAAAATAAAGGAATGTTAGTTCTGTCTGATGGAGAAATAATGTAGAAGAGTGGCATTGTACTAAATGTTTTTTGCGTCTTAAAGTTACAGTATATGCTCCGTATAGTGTTTAGTTAAAGTAACAGAATAAGAAATGAAAAGTTGGTTTTGGTGCAACCCAAAAGAAGCAAGGCCAAAGATTTTGTGCTAACAGCTTAACGAGTCAAAGCCAAAGTTTTTTTGTTGGCAAAAAAATAAGACTTTGTTGTAGCATCTTTGTCCCACTGATTTAAAATTAAACAAAGAGGGCTGGCGTGATTATGATAAGCTCCATGGATCATTGTGTGTGTATTTCATATGATGGTGGACCTTGGCACTGACTGGCTCCCTTCAGGGGAAACCTCTTTAAAAGATGAACGCTCCAATCAGACAAAAGTACACAGACAAATGCCACTACAAAAGTCCACTAGTAACCAGAACAATAACAATAATAATAATAATGATAATAATAATAATAATAATAATAATAATAATATTCCTCAACCGTATATGTGGTGATACTTTCTTTCTCCCACACTCGGGGAGTAAAAATAGATAATTTGGCAGAAAAGAAACTGTGTTGTCTCGACAGTCCACACTGTGTCTTTGAGTGTGAAGAGGGTGCAGATAATTAGCTGTGATGCTAATCCTTTTGCTCCTGGGAGCTCCCATGGAGACAGCAGTTACTATGGTTACTGCATGCTCTCTGTCTCTGTATCTAGTGTATGTAACAGTCCAGGAGAGAGTGTGTGTGTCTATACTGTATATACGCACAATATGTATGTGTGTTTGACGGCAAGCCTCAGGGACTTTGCAGGCAGGTTGGTAGTGATGGTTTGATCCCCACGTTGACTGACGCTGTAGATATTAAGACTTCTAAAGCTGATCTGCGATCTGGCTCAGCTACATCTGGACAGAGCCTGGAGCTCCAGACTGAGAGGAGGTCTGACGTTTCCATCGGGGGGGTGGGGCTCCGTTACTGAGGGGGGTGGGATTTGCTGATATGACATCACTCGGGGGCGGAGCTCTGGTTCTGCTGGTATATGGAGGCTTTATCCTTCAGCAGAGCCAGGCACAGGTGACAGCTCCAGCTCCCTGTAAGACACATACACACGGTGAGACACGGGTGTAGAGACACAGCATCAGCCAGTCAAGCATCACTGTGAGGAAATATGTTTGTTCAGAGAAGAATACATTATACTCTGCACGCTGGTATGTTCACATACTGTCATTTGATACAGGGTTAATATGGAAATGGCTGTAATAGCTGTAAATCCAGCTGTTCTGCTGATGGTCTTAAGAGTTTTACAAATCAGGGTAATAAATCTTACTTTTACCAAAAGCTGTGACATTTTTCTCACAATTAACAACTTTAACTTTAACGGACTGAGGCTTCTATTCATCTGAGGGTAAAGCCACGTAGTCTAAATTTCTGATTCTCTTTATCAGAGGAACGGGTCAGACCAGGCGGATCGTTGGTGCAATGAAGGTCATCCTGGATATACTGAGTGACAGGCCTTTAAATGATGAGTAACATGCACACATCGTTGTTCGCTGTCAGCTTACCCTCTGGTGGTTCAGTCATGGGGGGACTTAGACAGTACATGTGGTAGCCCCGGTCGCAGTCATCACAGAACAGCAGCTGGTCCTACAGAAACACAACAACACGTTCAGCCTACTGATTACACAAGAGAAGGATGACAAACACTGATGAAAGCTGTCACGAGCCATGGATGCACACTCATAACGTCCAAAGCTGTTATCATGGTATCAAGGTAAATGCTTCAGTGACAATGAATGTTAGCTGCTGCAAAAACAAACTTGCCGATCTGTTCATCAGGAAATGCATGCCAAGATATGTATCAGACCTAAATCAGCAACGGTCAACAACTAAATAAGAGAGAGAGATACTTGAAGCTCATCTACATTAAACTAGCAAAATCCTCTCTCTTCACACAAACATGTATGTTAAATTTCTGTCACCAACATGATATTTTGGGAAACTCAATATGCTGGGAGTAAAAAGTATCTCACGTCATTCTCTGAGGTGCCGCAAACGTTGCAGCACTTGCACTCGATGCACTGCCAGCGGTAAGTCTTCACAGCAGCCATCATCACTGGCGTGAACTGCAGGCATGTCGGGTGGCCTGCAGGAAGGAGAGGAGAGGACATGGAAAAAATAGATTTATATATACACACCACAACAGTAACCGAGCGTTACTTCTAACACAAAGAAGCACATTACTAACCAACTACTTTAGTTTGTAGAGTTACAGATTACGTTTAATAAAAGTCACGATGAGCACTGTTAAGTATTTATCCACCGGTCCTGGATGCTAGTGGAGTTTAGGGTAACGTTAGCAGCTCTGTCTTATTGGATTTGTACACTCTAGCAACTCGTCAAACACAATTTAATCCTAAATCTGAAGGAGTTTTGCATTTTTCATCCATGTCTTGGATCATCAGGTGCAAGAAGACCCCTTCTACATCATCATCCTGCAGAACTGTTGTCACAGACAAGAAATAATAAAGGCGCTTCAAGTCTACCTCCGTCTTAAATCAAGGGCCCATGTTTCTACACATTACAGGGATATGGTGGTGCTGTAACCTGTCACCCAAGAACAGAAAGCTCGACAGGCACAGCAACAGTAACTAAGTGGGGCAGGCGCTTAGTGAACAGTCAGTTAATAATGATGAAAGAGACACAACAAGTTCATACCTGAGCGTCCACAGTCTGAGCAGGACACCAGCTCTTCTGATTGGCCAGTCTTCTGGTTTAAGGTGGAGTCTCCCAGACAGAAGTCACAGTAATCGTTGGGCAGAGCGAGCCCGTTGGGACCCTTCTTAGTTGCTGAACGGGAGAATGAGTGAAACAACAATTCAGTGCATGTTAAAGCAACTTTACCTTTAAACTGAATTTTCAAGGAAGATGAATTAAACACCACTATCTTCTTTCAAATGTCTGAATGTAGAATAATGCAGTTTATATATCAAATATCTGAAACTGTTTTACAAACCTGCTCAGGTCACATCAGCCATCAACACTTTTTTAAAATTTCTAAAACCGGCTGATGATGTGGTAAATCAGGATCCAAACAAATGAATGAATGACAACTGACAAAACGCACTTGTTGAATGTGTTTTCTAACACGGTGTCGCGTGCACAAAAGAAAACATGTAATGAATATGTTGGCGGGAAAAAAAGATGGATGATATGCTGAAAAAAACAAAAACAAAAATAAAAATGTCCGACTGTGCAAGAATGTGTCAGTCAGGAACACTGAATGTAATCCCACATTTGGGATTTAAAATCGTCATGAAAATCAAAAAATGAAAAAATAAAAATAGAATGAGAGAGAGAGAGACATCCTTTTGCACAAACACACACATGCTACATTGCATGCAACCAAACCTCCTTCTCCCTCTCTCTCTGTCTCTCTCTCAGCACTAGAGTGACTCACTCTTCTGCTCCTCAGGCTGGCGAGGAGTGGGTGGTGCCTCGATCTCCTCGCGGTCCTCGCCCTCCTCCTCGGCCAGGTGAGAGTGTGTATAGTGGTAGCTCAGGCCTGGACGGTTCTTGTAGCGCTTCCCACAGACTGACACACACACACACGGTCATACAAAAAAGGGTTACAGTGACGGCGGCTGATTCTAACTACCGTCCAAGAAGGCCCAAGGTGGAACCACAAAGCTACGCTGTTCATCACTGCACAACCGGCTTCATTATGTTTGAAAGCATATTTTCACATGGTTAATTATTGACTGACACGCGAGTAGCAAACTCATACAGCGGAGGTGAGCATTTGCACAGTGAGCGATGGCCAGCAGGAAGTTATAGAGCACACACGGAGCGGCATCTCAGGAGAAAAAAAAAAAAACAAAAACAAAAAAACACAAAAAAACAAAAATAAAAAAAAAACGCATTCAGACGGGCAGCAATATTTCCAATTTCTATGTTGTCAAACTTAAGTTCCAGATGGGGTCTTTCAGATCACGCCATGCATGGCAGAAGGTTGTTTTTGTCTTTCAAGGGGAAAAAGCAAAAGCCTCTCTTGCTGACATGCATGACACACGGACGTTTGCAAAGGAAGCTTCTACTCACTGTCGCAGGCGTAAGGTTTGTCTCTCTCCTCCAGCGCTGCAGCTGCAGCCTCCTGTTTTTTCTTGCCATTCTTATCACTGCGACCCTAAAAAAACACATTTAACACGTGAGACCAAAACTTTAAACTGAACAAAGAACTAATAGGTAGAGTTTAGGGGCATTACTGAGACAATGTGATGTAATAAACAAACAACTCAAACTTTATACACGCTTTGGCACCCACAACTATAGCAATAACTGTAATTGTAGCTGGTGAAACCTAACAATGACCAGACTGACTGGTTTCCACTGTGGTATTTCAGTGTTTCCTCTATTATTTTAATCCAGCTGTGCTGGATTCTAGTTTTGTCTCATCTGTTACTGTGCGGGTCAAAGTTCTGCCCATATTTATATAATAATTACAGCACTTCTAAATGAAGGCACCTAGACTACACTTAGTTTAGTCGCACATTAAAGCCACATTACAGTATTTACACATGTGCAGTTATTTTCTTGCTGTGGTGCATGCCTGCTAGACGAATACAGAGGAAAGCTCATGCTTTTATCCCCCACACCGATCCTCTGGGATCCCTTTGTGTACTGACTGCAGAAAAAAAGGCATGGCACTAACCTTGGACTTGCTCTTGCCTCGTCTCTTGGGGGTCTCGTCCTCAAAGTCTTCATCATCCAGGTCATCCAAGTAGTCATCATGGTCCAGGACTCTCTGCAGTGAGGGGGACAACAAATGATCTGTATTTGACACATTTTACCTTCACAGTGTGAAAATTCATATGATCTGACAAAGGCTGTAGAACAGCTGTGCACTCATTGTTAATTGCAGACCTTGCGAACACGCCCAGAGGACGTGTGAGTGGTCGCTGAGGTGGCAGGAGGCTCCACAGTTGCTGAATCATCCTCAGGGCGGAGGTCCGACACTCCACTCCTCCTGTCGAGGGGTTCTCCCTTCAGTAGGGCCTCCAGGCTGCTGCCATCCACCGCCCCCAATGCATCACGCTTCAAACCCAGCTCCAAATCTACTGCACACACAAAGCAACAGTAATTCATACAATGACATGACATGAACACAGACGGACACAGATATGGTTGTTACATATAAACTTTAAACATTCATTTTACAATTATTTACTTTAAAAAACCGGAAAATCTGGACTGAAAGGTCGTTATACCAGAAGTGATACCTGCTTTGAGAGGGGGGAAGGCCAAGCGGGGGTCCTCAGGAGGATGGGAACGTTGTTTCTTCCTCCAGCGACGGGCTGGATAGGTGTACAGCTGCCCTGGAGCTACGCCTGAGACACAGAACATGATACAAGATATAGAAGAATCAGCAGGTGACGTAAGTTTTGGTGTGATCTATGCTACTCTGAAAGTAAATTAATACTCCTTTTTGTGTCCTGTAAGGTGTATTTTCTGCAGAGACGACAACCAGAGCACTTGTTAGTGTAATATTGAATTATTGTGAGCACTTATTACACACCAGCACTTCGGTGTCTCTTCTCCATCCAGATGTAACAGTTGGACTGGGCTACACCAGTCTGAGAGTCCAGGAAAGGCATGAGGATGCTGCGCTCAGCGCACAGACGAGCATTGTAACTATGACACTGCTCCATGGCATCTCTGTAATACTGCTCTCCCAGCCTGAAACGCACAAGGTCAAATAACACAAACAAACAGTTTGTGGATTAATGTCATGTATGCAGGTAGAATATATAACAGTGTACACATTCTTACATTAACGTAATTCACTCTCTATTGACAAGCCTTTGACGCTGACTACCAAAGTTCATTCTTGACTTTAATTTTCTGGTGCTCTCGAGTTCATCTGGACAGCCTTCTTCACCAATTTTCTGTTCAAAACTTGATCTTGTATGCAAGTATGTACTAAGTGAATATTTTTACAGTTAAAAACAACAACAACAACAAATGACCTTAAAATGATCTTCTTCTAAAAAGCTAATGTGAGATGATATATAATCTGTTTGGTCTATTTATAAGTTTAACATGTTTCTGCTCACCACGAGGAAATCAAACTAATTTCCACATCGAGACTTTTTCTTGAATTATTGTGTGGCTGTTAATAGAAAACTACTCCACGCAGTTTTGCAGACGTAATGTCTGAAAATGTCTTTTACTGCTACTCTCTTTGCACGATGCACCTTTCTCTCAGACTGCAATTCATATTTATCACTGCTTTGTGGTGTTTTTAGCGGATTACAATTATATTTCGGCAGCCATCTTCGGTGAAAACAAAGCTGAATAATTATTAGTACACCGGTGACTGTCCTCCCTCACAAATACAGTATTTACTCGCACCAATTTGTCGCATTGTTCCTCCAGGCTGCTCACAGACTTACTACCATCTGTGTATGTATTTTAAAAGGACACACATAACCAGCCCTGACTTCACCGCGGTGCCCCCGCACTAACAGTAACGATGGAGGGACGTCAGAACAAAAGGTTGATTGTTAGCAAAGCCTCTCGTCACAACAAAGCACCCGCCAAGCTGACAGGTTACTGAAAAATTAACTATCCCCTTCATCTGCAGGGCGGCTGGCTAGCAACAGTTTGGGTATATGGTGTGTAACGGCATCTTGAATACACACAGGAGTAGCTAAGTTAGGGATAAGTGCAGGCTAACATACAGCTCCACAGCCTCATTTATATTTACCCACAGCTAACAAGCTAACATTAGCTCAGAGGATAACGTTATTCTCTTGGGACAAATATTGTATTCAAGATAGAGGAAGCGGTGTTTGCTTTTTTCCACACCGTGCGGTAACATTAAGATTAAACAATTATGCATTCGTCTCCGTGTGGCCGCTCCTTTTACTCTTATAAAAAATAAACGTAAACTTACACTTTCACAACACTGTCGACGGCCGCCGCCATGTTTGCTTATTGCGGTTGTGTGAAGTGCCACTGCGCCTGCGCACACACGTTAGTAACCGTTACTGCCTCCGAGGTTGAAAAACATGAAGTGCACATCCAACGGCTGCTACGTAACACGACGGACCAATGCAGCAGACCGTTATTTATTTATTTATTTATTTATTTATTTATTTATTTATTTATTTATAAAGCCTGTTAAAACAAGCTGAACTTTTTTGTATTTACTTTTAGAGCATTCCTGTAGTAGTATTGTAGTAGTAGCAGCAGCAGTAGCAGTAGTAGTAGTAGTAGTAGTAGTATTTGTAATATTAGTAGGCCGTAGTAATAGTAGTAATAATAGTAGTAGCAGCAGCAGGGCCTGCCCTTGGCTTTTAGTGGCCCTAAACAAGATTTAATTTGCGGCTTCTCTTAAATTGCACACGCTCCTGATAACTGGACGAACATGCACACATAAACAACACAGATCAACAAATCATCAAACATCAAATCTCTTACTTTCTTTGACGGTTGTAATTTAGCTACATAATATGAATAGTAAACACAAATTGTTCACAGACTGTGGATCCTGCAGGATCATTTTGACAAAGAAACAAACTATTATTAAACTAGAAATCAGAGTTAGCTGAACTATTTTGTTTGGATTAGTCAGTTTTTTCCTGCGGTTACACATGTTAACTCAATATTTACCGATAACTACACTGGCATTAACAAGAGCGAGGATAAATACCAAAGCATCATGATGACTTGCACACGGTAAAGTATTTTCATGGGGGACAGGCTCTGAGGCTTCACTTGGCTTTAGATTTATCAGGTACTGGCTGGATCTACAGCAGTAAAATGAATTTTGGAGTAATGTTCATCCAAAAACTGACAGGACCATTTCACTACAGAATGATCCTTTAAGCACTGTAGGGACAGTGTTAAATCTTAGGTTGTTGTGTTCCTGAGATACAAAGTCGCTATGTTGTGTTTAGGGAAGCAGGTCATTAATATGGCAACCAAGGTCAGGGGATAGGGCTGTCTCACTCTAGGCCACAGGTGTCAAACTGTTCCACAAAGGGGCCGGTGTGCCTGCAGGTTTTTGTTTCAACCAACCAAGAGCACACAGTTTGACTGCTGAACTCAATGAAGACTGAGATCAGTTGATTAAATGAGTCAAGTCTTGTGTGCTGCTGCTTGGTTGGAAAGAAAACCTGTAGCCACACCGGCCCTTTTGTGGGACAGTTTGACACCCCTGTTCTAGGCACAACAGATAGTCAGATAACTCCTCTACCTGAACTGTGTATGTGCACAGCGTGGTATTATTTTCAAACATGATTAACAGTGAATTATTGTGCGTAATATCAAAATATAAATAAAATACTAATATCCTTACTGTATCCTTCATTCTTAAAAGATCCATCATCTTTTTACACTATGATTTTTCATAACCACACCTACATCTATCCTCTAAGTTCAGCCCCCTTCAGGGAAGACGGTCCTACTGGTTGGGTGTACATTCCTCCACGTTTCTGTCTCTGGTATCAGACTTGTCAGTCAGCTTGGTGGAATAAGTGGATCTGCAGATCTGGATCCAGGTAAGAGAGACACAGCAGAGTGGTTAATTAACTGAGTAATTAATATTCATTCAGGCATCTGATTTGCCCAAACCTGCGATAGTCAGCAGCCAGCTAACAGTTTCTATCTGCTGTTTTCTTCTGCTGAAGTTAGCCATTGCCCTAGCTTGCTAGTTTATGTTTGCTAATTTGGCTGTGATACAGCAAACATCTGGGACTAGTAGATAACTTTATCAGTCAGATAGCCGCCTTGTTTTTTGGGGAGAACATGGTTTCATGTATCGCTCCTTTTTCAAATCAAATAAATGAAAATGTTTCGTGTTCTTAAATTTGCATTTGTGGATATTACATTTTGAATCATTATTAATAATATATTATTGAATTGTTTTATTACCATTAGATTTATTGAAACCAAACATTTCCTAAATGTGTGAATTCAGAGTAAATACTAGAAGAGTTCACTCAGCAGTAAGCGTGAAATTAGCCTGAAGTTAAATGTTTTTATATAAATATACAAATATTAGATTGGAATTAATTCTTTTTATTCAAGCTAGATTCCATATTGTTGTAATGGTGTGACATCTGCAGACCTAAAGTGCAAACACTAACTGTAGACAAGAATCAGTTTAAAATGTTTATTTACAACAATGACTCAATGATATTCAGAGGGCTGTGAAATTAAGATGGCTTGAAGGACCAGACAAACTGAGGCAGGGGCAGGTAGCATTCTTACCCTTGTTAAGAATGCTGCAGAGCCTGGGGTTGTTGCAGGTCAGAGGTACAACACCACCAGCTGTACCAAGTGTATTCCTGGAGCACAAACAACAGGAGGATTAAGTTTCCACGAGCAGAGTGTACAAAGTTGGCCATGTGTAGTTACTACCCTGTAGTCCAAAACAATCTGACAGCGTCTGGAGGGCTGAAACACTTTTATGTACTGAGAGGGTTGACGACAGGATAAGCCAGAGGGGGCTGAGGTGCAGCGCAGGTGAGGGGAAAATCAGAGGCCACACCCAGGAACCCAGACACAGACAGCAGTGAGAAACAGAAGAGAGGGGAAACAACAGGAAACACAAGGCAGGTATGAGGCAAAAAAGGGCTCTAGCATAACACATATCTTGGAATATAAAATACCAGAAAACACATTCAGCTGAGGAGTTGAATTCTAAATTCAAATTTTTTGTTCAATAACCCATGCTTTAAAACAGCGCAGTGAATCTACAGCTCAACCTAAAATACATAATAAGGCTACACTTTCTAGATTTGATCTGCAAACCAGTCCTGCTTGTTTTAACACAGAATCGATGCACTGAGGGAGCCACATTCAGTCAGTCAGCGCACAATGAGCCTAAACGTCCCAGGACTGGTGGTGATGGTCCTCTTCTACCTGTTGGTGCTGGCCACCGGCATCTGGGCCTCCATGAAGTCCAAGCGGGTACAGAACAGCAGCCAGGCAGACCGGACAGAGGTCACTCTGCTGGGCAACAGAGGGATCAGTCTCGCGGTGGGAGTCTTCACCATGACAGGTAAACGTGTGATGAGGGCGTGTGAGACATACATAGACAAAGTAGTAAGAATCATTTTGTTGTGTTTTTGTTATCTTAAAATGAGCCTTTTACATCTAGCTATTTGATTAATATGGAGTAAAAATGCCTGTTTTTGGAAACCACAACTTTAGAAGAAAAAACATAGATTTATGTACTGTGTAGTCTGATATTTAAGAAAATGTAAGGGTCATAAAAACCTTGTCAGTTCTTTCACTGTTGCTTTTGGGGCTTTTTCAATCACTGCCCAAACTTCCTTTAAGATCCTCAATATTTCAAAACGGAAGTAAATACTTGATTTAACGTGATTATTGAAGTTAAAAACTAAAACAAATTTTAAAAATAGTCTAAAGAAAAAAAATAAAAAGGAGGTAAACAAATCTTGTTTAACCGATTCAAATGCATCTTAATGAAAAATAATAGTAAATAAAAGTAATGAATATAATATAAATAGTCTAAATACGGGGTTACAATGTGTTCAGTGATGGTAACAGTAACAGTATGTTACTGTAAATATGTCTCAAAAATATAGGAAACATGTATATACTATGCATGCTTCCTACAGCTACATTTGTTGGAGGAGGCTTCATCGTTGGTCTGACAGAGGCAGTGTACACTCCAAACATGGGACTGACCTGGGCTGTCATGCCATTAACGGCATCCCTGTCTTTCATTGTTGGTAAGACATTTCTTCTGACGCTTTTTCTCACTATGATATTATTGTTGTGGAGAAACTGCTGAGGTCAAAGGTCAGTGGTGAGGTCAGGAAGGAAGAAAGTGTTCAGGAGCCTCTGATGTCTTGTGCTGTATTATTGAGATACTATGAGACACTCTCACAATGCATCAGAAGTTCCTGAGTCGGTCTCACATTCTGCCAAACTCGTGCTGGTGGATCGACTTTAAACAGATAACACCACAAATACTATACACCCAGAATTAGTTAAAGACAATGCTTTCACCAAGGATGGTGTCATTGTAAACATATTCTAGTCTGGAGACACAGATGTCTGTTTATGCAGATTGGAATGACAATGGAAAGCTGTCTATTATGTCTAAGCATGCAGCACTAGAGTTCTTTGGCCCTGGCCACCACAGTGTTGAGATAGGATGGCACCTCCAGTCAAAGACAAACAACTAATACTGCTGAGGACCTCAAGGCCCACATGTGACTTTGTGTAACCTAGTGTAATGTGTCTGTATGTTTGTGCTTTTATTATATCCCATTTAAAAGTATACATGTGTCACTCAGAACACTACAAGAATAGAAAATTCCATAACAATTGATAAATGATAATAAAAAATATATTCTATTAGATGTGGTATATAACAAGTGGACACATTTTGAAAGTCATCACAAAATAGTGAATACTGGACATGAAAGGAGAACTGTGATACTGCATACAGTATGAAGCTCTTTTAAACAGACAAAATGAAAAATCTGTCTCTTTTCAAACCAATTATGAAGGTGGACTTTTCTTCGCCAAGAAAATGAGAGACAGAAAGTATGTGACAATGATGGACCCGTTCCAGATCAAGTATGGAAATTCAATAAGTGGAGTTCTGTCTGTGGCGCTGCTGATATCGGATATAATCTGGGTTACAGGAACTCTCATTGGCTTAGGTAAGTCACACAGACGTGTATAGGTTTATTCTAAATGTCACTTTTTGCAGTAAAACAACTTGTATTCCAACCATTGTTGACTTGTGACAAAACACATGATGAAAAATGCCTTTAACTTGCTAACATGCTATATGTACGTATATGTAGAACAGTATATTAATTCCAGGAATGTTGCCAGACTAAATGCTGAGACGTGTTTCAGGATCTTTATGATCACAAGATAATGTTGTGAAGTTGTCCTCTGCTGTATGATAGAATGAGTGAAGAGTGGCTCAACAACTGTAGCACTCCAGCTGTAAAAACAGCCTTAACTTAGATACTTACATTTGTTTTGACAAGAAACTTGGCTGCGTGAAAAACACAGGTGGACTCTCCCCTAAGAGGTATGCAGAAAATAATAACTGGCATATTCCTGGCAGTAAGTACTGTTTTTGGTGAGATTATTAGTTTTTATTCTTATTAGACCCACTAGGGTCCAAATCAGGATATTCCTTATCCACACAGAGTGATATGTTTAACTAATGTGATGTGGGAAAACTGTGTGATATTATCCCAGAAGAGGAAAATTCAGTTGCACTTGGCAATAGTGGCAAGGAAAAACTTCATCAGGCAGAAACCTTGAGTAGCAGGTGGCCATCTGTTGGGACCGGCTGAGTTAGAGAGGAGGAACGAGGATAGAAAGAGATGTACAGCAGCAATATTAATAGTGGTATATGTTTTAATTGAGATATGACTAATAGTAATAATTCTGACAATAATAATAATAGTATTTGAAGTGATAGGAAGAGAAGAAGAGAAGAGATCAGTAAATCAAAGGAGGTTCTTATCAGTGCTCTGATAAGAACCTGTAAAATTATAATTTCAAGTAAGGGACGAAATATCAGCGATATGCTGAAAACAAATTTGTACACAACATCAAATTCGAGTCACTGCCACTCCTTCCCCGCAGAGCAGCAAGTCTGTTATCAAGGGTAAATATCATGATAATAGTAGCATAATTTTTCTTTGACTAAGACAACCAAATGCTGTACAAATATTCTCACATTTCATCCATTTTAGGTGATAGTAGACAGATACTGCAGCTAGCTTTAAGATCAAACAATTCCAGGTTAAACAGCAGTCAAACAATGGAGCTTGACTGCTGTCCCACACAGAAAAACTGACTTCAATCTTTCCATTTCTCATCCCTATTCGTGAATGACTCTAAGGAGGGTGTAATGGAATGGATGATTATAGACGTGAAGTGTGCTAGTAGAAATGTATTACAATATGCATAGCTATGTGAGCTGTTTTTCTTTCTCATTGTCACCTCGTATCATCTTCCTTATCCTAAGTGAAACCACCAGACAACTAAAATAAATACTGTGCTCATGTGCAACTTCTTTTTGTCTCTCATCATACGGTATGACTGTATGACTGTGTGACCTTTGCAAAGAATAAACCAGCTACATGTCTTTAACTCAGTCTCACACCAGTTGGTACCATTCATTTATCTAAACTTTAATCATAGTGATCGTGCACAGTGGATGTCATGCTAAACAGAATGAGCCATCGTTCTAATATAGTGTTAAATGTACCAAACGTGTTCATGAGTCTGTGTTACTTTATAGGTGCAACCATGAGTGTGATCCTGGATTTGTCGTACACTCTTTGCATTTGGATCTCTGCTGCAGTAGCCATCGTCTACACTCTACTGGGAGGCCTCTACTCTGTTGCGTACACAGACATCATCCAGCTAATCCTCATATTCTTTAGCTTGGTGAGTTCTTTACTTTCAGCCGTTAACTTCAACAACATTGCGAAGCTTGTTGAAACCTGTTCTGACTTAGTACATTTGCCCCTGAGGGACAAAACTATTACTACTTCTGCTTTGTATATCTCTTACTTTATCTTTAAGTACATGGTGCCGCCCAGGGGTCCTGCCAAGCCTTCAACTGTCTGCTCATCACAGCAGCATATCAGTGTAGACTGTCTGAAACTGAATAACTGTCACATTTAATTTTCACCTTATTTGATCTAGTGAATATTAATGTTTTAACATATTTTTAATATATTCATGTCAGAGGTTTGGTGTCTTTTTTGCAGTGGTTATGTGTCCCCTTCGTCCTGATGAACCCCCATTCAGTTGACATCAGCAAGACGGCTATCAATTTCACCTACCAGCCCCCCTGGATTGGCTCAGTGGATGAAGACAGGGTGTGGAGGTGGATTGATAACTTCTTAGTATTGGTAAGAACTACATTCAGTATATTTGTACTGTTATTTTAGTGGTTTCCGTTTCAAGGTTCATGCTGTCACACTGTCAGGGCTGCTACACATGAACAAGAGCCATTGCTTCCTTTTCTGAAGTGTGTTTGCATGAGTTACCTATGTAAAATCTGTGTGTTACCTACAGTAGAGAGCAGTCAGAGCGCTCCTAGTTTGGAGAAGCAGAGGCAGAAGAAGAGAAAAGCACTGCTGTGGACAGGATCAGCAGAAAAATGTGTTTTAGCTGCACAAAGAAGACCGCAAAAAATCACTATCTGTTAAAGTGTACATTGTAGTGAGCATATGTTGCATCATATTTCATCTCGCCTTATGTAGTCTTGTTGTTACACCATGTGCATCTCAACTGACTTTAGCTGTAGGAACACGGAAGCTCGTTGGTTGAGACAATGTAGCACGGCAGGTTAGAGCAGTGAGAATATGCTCACGTAAACATGTTTTTTTTTAATGATCCTTTCTTATGTGGCTACAATATGTTCATCTGTCCACAGAAGTGCTTTGCTTGGCTGACTGCTGTCTGTTGTTGGTAATACACTGCCTATGCGTAAGCACACAACCCTGCTTTAACAAATCCGAAACTATCCTTTAAGGCGGGCATCACGGATTAGCGGACTCCGGTCCGGATCCGGACCGGGAAATGGCTCTGTCCGGACCGCGACCACTGGCGAAATAAGTAGCGGTTTTGAGCGCACATAGAAATTTACCGCGGGCGCTGCTACTATAGTCAATCCGGTAAACTCGTGCCGGTAGCCAAGGACACCCTGCAGGGAGAGCAAGGCTGAACGCAGACATGGCTTGTTCTAAAAAGAGGAAAGTAGATACTGAAAATCGTTGTTTTAATGATGAATGGACAACTAAATATCTGTTCATTCTCCCTGCTGGCAGCTCCAAGCCTGTTTGCTTAATTTGTTCCGAGACCGTGGCATTGATTCAAAGTGGGAACTACTTTTATTTATGATAAGAGATTGAATATGTGTCTAATATCGCGCAACTTAAGTAAAAACTTAAACAATTAGTTACTTTTTAAAAATGTGGCCATGACCTTCGCTCGGACCTTCTACTTGTAAATGTAATAACCGGACCTTGGGGACTTTTAATTGAATACCCCTGCTTAAAATTAAACCAGTGAAACACAGAGTGGATGACTCACATGTGAAATATTCACAACACTTAAAAAATAATTTGGACCAAGCTAGCTCGCTTCCAGCCAGCTAGCTTGACTTACCTGTGACTCACCTGTTCGTTGTTCCCTCGATGCTCGTCCGTGTTGAAATCGGAGAAATTTGACGTAAATTCACGACGAGAAATGAACGCAACGCAACGCAACGGACGGGTTTGTTTGGTTTGTTTGTTTGGTTTGTTTGGTTTTTGAGTTTCAGTTTTAGGTTTGTGTTTGAGTTTTAGGTTTGTGTTTGAGTTTTTGCATACCTCAGGTTGAGCCGGGGTTCGATCCCACGTCTCCACGTTGGCGGTCGGCGTTCTTCCCCACTGGACCATCTTCAGTACCGATGAAGCAGAAGAACCAGGATCAGACTGAGGGGAGGAATCATGCTGAAGAGTCTCCTCCATCAGTCCTGATAGAGCTGCTGAAGAACATTTCTGCTCTTCACTTTGTCTGTCTCATCATGGAGAAGGAAAACCACGTCTCCATGTCCTTTTGGACCACATGGTCCACTGAAGCTGCTCCTCATGGCCTCCTGCAGCTTCACTGCTCCTCATGGCCTCCTGCAGTTTCACTGGTCCAGTGGGTTAAGCACATGGCACCAACTTCCTTTTTAATCCAGAAGTCGTGAGTTCAAATCCCGCTCAGAGCAGCACTGAGCAGAAGTGAAGGTGATGCAGCGGCCACTCTGTTTTCTGTATTCACGTTTGGTCGTGTTCCTCAGATCAACCTGAGCGGACAGAAGACGAAGGCAAACAAAAATAAAAGCAGGTTTGGTCATGTGATCGTCACATGACGTCTGCTGTCAGGATGTTTCCTGAATTCTCCTTCAGGGCTCAAGACAAAAAGTTTCACCGTCCTCCTGATCCACATTCAGCCGAGAACACGCTTCATCAGTCAAACTCTTCATGCACACCAGGAGAAGTGGCAGATTTACTATTTTTATCCGGGTGGAGCTGGTGGAGCTGGAGGAGCTGGAGGAGCTGGTGGAGCTGGAGGAGCTGGTGGAGCTGGAGGAGCTGGTGGAGCTGGTGGAGCTGGAGGAGCTGGTGGAGCTGGTGGAGCTGGAGGAGCTGGTGGAGCTGGAGGAGCTGGTGGAGCTGGTGGAGCTGTCAGAGTGCAGCGAAGGCTTCAGGTTTGAGCTCCTGATGTTTGTGAACAGAGGCAGCACTGATGAACCAAACAGCCCGTCACACAGTCTGAACCGAGACTGAACCAGGTCTGAACCGAGACTGAACCCGCTCAGATCAGGTGTAAATGAACTACAGGTTCATTAGCACTCTTCTGTGCACTCTTTGTACTGTGACTGACCTGGCCACTGCAGTACCAGTTTTAACCACTAGGTGTCAGCCTCTACCTTCTTTTGGACAGTGTTCCAGCAGTGTGGAAGTTTGGGGGAGGAGGAGAGGGAGGAGGAGGAGGAGGAGGAGGAGAGGGAGGAGGAGGAGGAGAGGGAGGAAGAAAAGGAAGAGTCCATTATTCAGAGGACAGAAACATGTGAACTGTGTTTGTCCACAAACACATCATGATCAGGTGTGGCACTCAGAGACGTCCTGTCAGGTTAGACTTGGGTTGTGGGTCGTAGTTCTTCAGGTTCTTCAGGTCTGTGTCACTGCTTCACTGTGATTGGCTCATTTAAGTAAAAACTTAAAAATGTGGCCATGACCTTCGCTCGGACCTTCTACTTGGGCAAAATGTAATAACCGGACCTTGGGGGCTTTTAATTGAATACCCCTGCTTCAAGGTCATGAGTAACACCTGTGCTCTGCTGACCATACGATATACGGTCACATGAAACGTCTCTGCACTGAAATGAATGAAATCGAGTTTCTGGGGCAGGTAATAAATTAATATTGATCAGAGTGGCTTCAAACTATATACATGTGAGAGCGATGCTACGATGTGTAGTTTGGCAGCGTGCTAATGTGTTGATAGTGTTTCTAGTGGCAGACCAGCTACCAGCTGTAACGGCAACATTCCCATTTGAGTTGATGTCTCTACTGTTGCTATCAAAAAAGACACAAACATCTGAAAGAATAAGAAAGAAATGAAATAATAATAATAAACTATGTTTATGAATGTACTTTTACTTTTCAAAGCAGTAAAGGTGAAAGAAGATCAGCTCAAGGCAACAATCAAGGCAAATTTAAAATATTGCAAACTTACCAGCAGCCAGTAAAAGAACTGAATAAGTTATCAGTGTATCCAACCCAAAGATAACAAGGACATTAAATCAACTGTTATGTTGTTTGATATGTGAACCAACCACCAAAAAAAAAAGTGACACAACTACAGATGTCTCACACAAGGCTCACATGCCTTAATGTACAGAGTGATGAGACAGAGTGGTTTTGTCTGTTTTCTATCAGTCTCTTGGTAACCTGGGATATCAGGACTTCCACCAGAGGACCCTGTCAGCCTCCTCATCGGCAACAGCCAGGATCACCTGCTTTATTGCCGCTCCTCTCATCTTCATACTCGGAGTCCCATCTGTGTTGATCGGAGCAGTCGCAGCATCAACAGGTGCAGCGACAGAATACAGTAGAAAAGTATAGAGTGAGTCTTATTTATGTTTACATTTTTACATTTCTGGTGTCAGACTGGAACATGACTGCATACGGCCTGCCGTCCCCATACGAGCGTGGAGATGCTGGTCAGGTTCTGCCTATCGCTCTGCAGCACCTCACCCCACACTACATCTCCATCATTGGTATCGGAGCTATAGCTGCTGCCGTGATGTCCTCCACAGACTCGGCTTTATTGTCAGCCGCCTCCATCTTCACATCCAACATTTATAAGAACATCCTGAGGACCAGGTAAGAGGAGACCAGAGGGGAAGGATAGATTTGTGATTATTTCTTTGCTGTTTCAACTTCATGTATTTTTCCTCTGCAGGCATCAGACCGGGAGCTCCAGTGGGTGATCCGTGTCACCGTGGTGTTGGTGGGCTTGACTGGCACGTTGCTCACCTTCCTACATAACAGCATCATGGTTTTCTGGATCCTGGGCTCAGACATAACCTACACTATCATGTTTCCTCAACTCATCTGCATCCTCTTTTCCAACATCTCTAATGGCTATGGCTCCATTATGGGCTTGCTGGTTGGTTTGTTGCTGAGAATGCTGAGCGGCGAGCCATCAATAGGGTTGCCCGTTGTTCTCCACTTGCCTGGTTGCACTCTTGAGGATGGCGTGTATGTCCAGCGCGCTCCTGTTAGGACTATCTGCATGCTGTCCACCATCTTTACCACTTTGTTGTTCTCCTTTCTGGCTTCACTGCTTTTCAAGAAAGGAATGATTCCTGAGAGGTGGGATGTGTTTAAGGTCAAAACCCCAAAACAGAACATAATATTAATGAGCAACGGCATCACCAACACAAACGAGAGGGAGAAACCTGAAATTCAGAATGAGACTGAATTAATGGTGGCTACAAATAAGCAGAACTAAAAGGGAAATGTGATGTTAGCATGCTTTATATGGAGCTACATGATCATGTCTCTGTTTTTATACAAAATACTTGATCATCTTGGTCATAGGCTGGTGTGACAGTTACTTGTAACAAGTGCATGAGTTATGCATTTATATCAATGGAGGTGTAAGTATTTTGAGATACTTGTACTTCAGTATTTCCATTTACTTTATATTCTACTATATTTCAGGGGGGATATTATTTTTTTTACTCCAGTACTAGTTAGCCTACTCTGCAGATTCACATTAATCATCCAAAATATAAACAATAAATAATTACTACTGTATGTATTATTACTGGTTAAGATAAGACTTTATTGATCTTTGAGAGGACATTCACAAGCTACTAAGCAGTATATAAAGTCTTTAAAATTATTGCCATATTTACCATCTGCAAAGTGTAATTAATGAGTCAATACTTTAGACCTTTTCGAGCAGAGAACTTCCTCCGTTGTGCTCTGGTGTAATTTCTTTTTAATCCATTTTATTAACTGAGCCTGTTTTGTTACTTTTTTTTGTTTGTTTGTTTGTTTTTTACCAAGTCTATCTTTAACAATCAAATAAGCAATAAAGGCCAACATGAGCTGGGAAGTAAATGAATGTGATAAATAAAGTGGTGAAAAGTGGTATTCCCTGCCCTTATATTGTCATATGTATACCCTGGACCTGCATTCAGCAGTATGGAAGCACCTCTATTTGCCCATTTACATATCATTAATGTTTATGGCCTGAGTCTTCAAATGCATTCACACATACGATCAGGTATGCATGTGGGTCGGTCTCTATTCTGTTCAACTCATGCTCGTGGACTTTATCCCCTACAGATAACCTAAGGATAGATTGTTCCATAACACATATTAGCATGAATCTGACACATTTTTACATAAATAGACATATTTGTAAGAAAAAAAATAATGATATGATAGTAATTAAGGAAATACATTACTATAACAAATAGAAATATACTAGAACAAATGCAATTAAATGCAAGTTTAGTTTGCTTCTAGTGTACATTAAGATTAAAATTGAACATGTATTTAAAGTAAATAAAATAGATTAATAATCAGCAGAATGATTAGCAACTGGAAGGAGTTAGCTGTCCCTTGATTATCCTTTCGGTGGCGCGTAAGGTGAGGTGATGCACAGCAATTTATCCATTTCACTTTAACGTACCAAACCGTACAGGTGTGTACACACCCTGAACTGAACACAATGAGACTTAGCTAACGTTAACGTCCGTTTAAGTGCGTGAACGTTCCGAATGAATGACGTCATCTAATTACAAGATCACTATGCTGGAGTCCAGCTTAGCATGGAAGCTAACGTTTCCTAGCAACGGCTGACAGAAGTGGTAAGAGGAAGACAAACGTACAGTGAAGGGTGGAGGTGAAAATCTGTAGACTGATAAAGTCAACAGGCTGCTCAAGACTCTATTCATTTCTGGGGGTTCAATTTATAGTTAGATTTCATTAAATACTTCTCGATCAGTTTTATAATGACAATGACTATCTACCAGTCCATTTAAAGGACCAGTGTGTAACATTTAAGCAGATCTATTGACAGAAATTGATTGTAATGTTCATAACTATGCTTTCTTTAGTGTATAATCACCTGAAAATAAGAAGTGTTATGTTTGTGAACCTTTTATATACACAGAGGGAGTGGGTCCTCTTCCACGGGGTCCACCATGTTTCTACAGTAGCCCAGAAGGGACAAACTAAACAGCTGGCGTTTTGATTAGATGTTTCATGGCCACTGCATTTTGCAACTTCATTACTGGAGGCCACAAAATTTTACACACCTTTTTAAAGAGGGAACCCCGGCAGCTTAGTATTGCACCACCTTCCTCACTGAATGAATGGTCAAATCCTGAGATTTCCCCAGTTTCTAGGATGAATAATTTCTAAAACAGTTGCTTCCTATAATTCTCGATAATGAGCTTGATAGAATAGGAGACAGTTGAAATGGTAGGGACAAACATACACAGATTCTAGACTCTTCCTGTTTGGACATTGCCCACATTTTACTGCTAAAAGTACTGGCTTTCCGTGTAACATTTGTAGTCTTCAAGCCTTATCTGATATTACAAGTGATGCATAGCGATTTTCTCAGAT
This sequence comes from Nibea albiflora, assembly GCA_014281875.1. NCBI lineage: Eukaryota > Metazoa > Chordata > Actinopteri > Sciaenidae > Nibea > Nibea albiflora. Next base: position 12,117,064 of record CM024791.1, on the reverse strand, counting down.
GCAGTCATTCAAGCCAGCATATCTGTTTAGTTCACACTAAATGTTGAGTTTGAACTGAAATGTCTCTCCTGCAGCTTTCTGGCGCATTAATTTATGTTTGCTTATTCATCCCACAGCTGACTAGCTCCATTGCAGAAATGGAGGCTGGAGGAGGAGGAGAGGAGAGTCTGGATATGCAGGGAGCAGCAGCAGCAGAACCGGGCTTTTCTGGACAAAGACAGACTTCTGCAAAGCCGTTACGCCGCGAAAGTGACCCAGACGTCACTGAGAGAATCATTTCTCAAAATAAAAGGTTTTTCAAAATAAAAGATCGTCCATACTCGGATAATACATGAAACGGAAATAATTAATTATTTCTTGTGCGGCCCGGTACCAATTGAACGACGGACCGGTACCGGTCCGCGACCCGGTGGTTGGGGACCACTGCACTAGAGGAAGCAGCCCAATTGAAAACAGAAGGAAACGCTTTCTACAGGGAGAAGAACATTCGCTCTGCCATTGGGCGTTATCACCGTGCTCTGCTGGTCCTCAGAGGCCTCGACTCTGATGTGATGACGTCAGTCAAAGGATTTGGACCAGAGACACCTGCCCTCACACCTGAACAGGAGGCCATGCTGAGAAACACACAAGGGGACTGCTACAACAACTTAGCTAGTAGATAAAACCTCTCAAGCATGAAAAGAGTACTATATTTGACTTAAACATATCCCAGGCTCTGTTAAAATCTCTTCAAGTAACTAAAGTCTGTTCAGTCTACTAACGAGGAAAATTGGCAGCTTGGTACAGCATGTACAATATTTATATTATACTGTGTATGTACTATCTTTCAGCCTGTTTGCTGCAGAAACAGTGTGTTGACTATGCTCGTGTGCGGGAGTACAGCCTGCGGGTACTGCAGTGGCGACCAGGTGATGTCAAAGCACTGTACAGGGCAGGAGTAGCCATTCTGGAGATGGGGGATGCGCAGGCCACAGGTGTCAAACTGTTCCACAAAGGGGCCGGTGTGCCTGCAGGTTTTTGTTTCAACCAACCAAAAGCACACAGTTTGACTGCTGAACTCAATGAAGACTGAGATCAGTTGATTAAATGAGTCAAGTCTTGTGTGCTGCTGCTTGGTTGGAAAGAAAACCTGTAGCCACACCGGCCCTTTTGTGGGACAGTTTGACACCCCTGTTCTAGGCACAACAGATAGCTACATAATGTAGAAGCCTCTACAGAGTCAGATAACTCCTTGTACTATCTTTAATAATTTTCTTGTGAAAATAACTTGTTTGTATACAATAATTGTGAAAATAATTGCCGTGTGAAGATGTTCCCACATGATAACCTTTTCAAACATGATTAACAGTGAATTATTGTGCGTAATATCAAAATATAAATAAAATACTAATATCCTTACTGTATCCTTCATTCTTAAAAGATCCTCCATCTTTTTACACTATGATTTTTCATAACCACACTTACATCTATTCTTATAAGTTCAGCCTCCTTCAGGGAAGACGGTCCTACTGGTTGGGTGTACATTGTTCCATGTTTCTGTCTCTGGTATCAGACTTGTCAGTCAGCTTGGTGGAATAAGTGGATCTGCAGATCTGGATCCAGGTAAGAGAGGCACGGCAGAGTGGTTAATTAACTGAATAATTAATATTCATTCAGGCATCTTATTTGCCCAAAGCTAACAGTTTCTATCTGCTGTTTGCTTCTGCTGAAGTTAGCCATTGCCCTAGCTTGCTAGTTTATGTTTGCTAATTTGGCTGTGATACAGCAAACATCTGAGACTAGTAGATAACTTTATCAGTCAGATAGCCGAAGAAGGACCAGACAAACTGAGGCAGGGGCAGGTAGCATTCTTACCCTTGTTAAGAATGCTGCAGAGCCTGGGGTTGTTGCAGGTCAGAGGTACAACACCACCAGCTGTACCAAGTGTATTCCTGGAGCACAAACAACAGGAGGATTAAGTTTCCACGAGCAGAGTGTACAAAGTTGGCCATGTGTAGTTACTACCCTGTAGTCCAAAACAATCTGACAGCGTCTGGAGGGCTGAAACACTTTTATATACTGGGAGGGTTGACGACAGGATAAGCCAGAGGGGGCTGAGGTGCAGCGCAGGTGAAGTGAGGTGAAGATCAGAGGCCACACCCAGGAACACAGACACAGCCAGCAGTGAAAAACAGGAGAGGGGGCTCTAGCATAACACATATCTTGGAATATAAAATACCAGAAAACACATTCAGCTGATGAGTTGAATTCTAAATTCAAAATTTAAAACAGCGCAGTGAATCTACAGGTCGACTTAAAATACATAATAAGGCTACACCTTCTAGATTTGATCTGCAAACCAGTCCTGCTTGTTTTAACACAGAATCGATGCACTGAGGGAGCCACATTCAGTCAGTCAGCGCACAATGAGCCTAAACGTCCCAGGACTGGTGGTGATGGTCCTCTTCTACCTGTTGGTGCTGGCCACCGGCATCTGGGCCTCCATGAAGTCCAAGCGGGTACAGAACAGCAGCCAGGCAGACCAGACAGAGGTCACTCTGCTGGGCAACAGAGGGATCAGTCTGGCGGTGGGAGTCTTCACCATGACAGGTAAACGTGTGATGAGGGTGTGTGAGACATACATAGACAAAGTAGTAAGAATCATTGTGTTTTTGTTATCTTAAAATGAGCCTTTTACATCTAGCTATTTGATCAATATGATATTCATATTTAAGAAAATGTAAGGGTCATAAAAACCTTGTCAGTTCTTTCACTGTTGCTTTTGGGGCTTTTTCAATCACTGCCCAAACTTCCTTTAAGATCCTCAATATTTCAAAACGGAAGTAAATACTTGATTTAACGTGATTATTGAAGTTAAAAACTAAAACAATTTTTAAAAATGGTCTAAAGAAAAAAATAAATAAAAAGGAGGTAAACAAATCTTGTTTAACCGATTCAAATGCAATGTAAAATGTAAAAGTGTTCAGTGATGGTCAGTATGTTGTTGTAAATATGTCTCAAAAATATAGGAAACATGTATATACTATGCATGCTTCCTACAGCTACATTTGTTGGAGGAGGCTACATCGTTGGTCTGACAGAGGCAGTGTACACTCCAAACATGGGACTGACCTGGGCTGTCATGCCATTAACGGCATCCCTGTCTTTCATTGTTGGTAAGACGTTTCTTCTGACGCTTTTTCTCACTATGATATTATTGTTGTGGAGAAACTGCTGAGGTCAAAGGTCAGTGGTGAGGTCAGGAAGGAAGAAAGTGTTCAGGAGCCTCTGATGTCTTGTGCTGTATGAGATATTATGAGACACTCTTACAATGCATCAGAAGTTCCTGAGTCGGTCTCACATTCTGCCAAACTCGTGCTGGTGGACTTTGTGTAACCTAGTGTAATGTGTCTGTATGTTTGTGCTTTTATTATATCCCATTTAAAAGTATACATGTGTCACTCAGAACATTACAAGAATAGAAAATTCCATAACAATTGATAAATGATAATAAAAAATATATTGTATTAGATGTGGTATATAACAAGTGGACACATTTTGAAAGTCATCACAAAATAGTGAATACTGGACATGAAAGGAGAACTGTGATACTGCATACAGTATGAAGCTCTTTTAAACAGACAAAATGAAAAATCTGTCTCTTTTCAAACCAATTATGAAGGTGGACTTTTCTTCGCCAAGAAAATGAGAGACAGAAAGTATGTGACAATGATGGACCCGTTCCAGATCAAGTATGGAAATTCAATAAGTGGAGTTCTGTCTGTGGCGCTGCTGATATCGGATATAATCTGTGTTACAGGAACTCTCATTGGCTTAGGTAAGTCTGTAAAATTATAATTTCAAGTAAGGGACAAAATATCAGCGATATGCTGAAAACAAATTTGTACACAACATCAAATTCGAGTCACTGCCACTCCTTCCCCGCAGAGCAGCAAGTCTGTTATCAAGGGTAAATATCATGATAATAGTAGCATAATTTTTCTTTGACTAAGACAACCAAATGCTGTACAAATATTTTCACATTTCATCCATTTTAGGTGATAGTAGACAGATACTGCAGCTAGCTTTAAGATCGAACAATTCCAGGTTAAACAGCAGTCAAACAATGGAGCTTGACTGCTGTCCCACACAGAAAAACTGACATCAATCTTTCCATTTCTCATCCCTATTCGTGAATGACTCTAAGGAGGGTGTAATGGAAAATTATAGACATGAAGTGTGCTAGTAGAAATGTATTACAATATGCATAGCTATGTGAGCTGTTTTTCTTTCTCATTGTCACCTCGTATCATCTTCCTTATCCTAAGTGAAACCACCAGACAACTAAAATAAATACTGTGCTCGTGTGCAACTTCTTTTTGTCTCTCATCATACGGTATGACTGTATGACTGTGTGACCTTTGCAAAGAATAAACCAGCTACATGTCTTTAACTCAGTCTCACACCAGTTGGTACCATTCATTTATCTAAACTTTAATCATAGTGATCGTGCACAGTGGATGTCATGCTAAACAGAATGAGCCATCGTTCTAATATAGTGTTAAATGTACCAAACGTGTTCATGAGTCTGTGCTACTTTATAGGTGCAACCATGAGTGTGATCCTGGATTTGTCGTACACTCTTTGCATTTGGATCTCTGCTGCAGTAGCCATCGTCTACACTCTACTGGGAGGCCTCTACTCTGTTGCGTACACAGACATCATCCAGCTAATCCTCATATTCTTTAGCTTGGTGAGTTCTTTACTTTCAGCCGTTAACTTCAACAACATTGCGAAGCTTGTTGAAACCTGTTCTGACTTTTTTTCTGACATTTGCTCCTGAGGGACAAAACTATTACTACTTCTGCTTTGTATATCTCTTACTTTATCTTTAAGTACATGGTGCCGCCCAGGGGTCCTGCCAAGCCTTCAACTGTCTGCTCATCACAGCAGCATATCAGTGTAGACTGTCTGAAACTGAATAACTGTCACATTTAATTTTCACTTTATTTGATCTAGTGAATATTAATGTTTAATTAATATATTAGTAATTAATATATTCATGTCAGAGGTTTGGTGTCTTTTTTGCAGTGGTTATGTGTCCCCTTCGTCCTGATGAACCCCCATTCAGTTGACATCAGCAAGACGGCTATCAATTTCACCTACCAGCCCCCCTGGATTGGCTCAGTGGATGAAGACAGGGTGTGGAGGTGGATTGATAACTTCTTAGTATTGGTAAGAACTACATTCAGTATATTTGTACTGTTATTTTAGTGGTTTCCGTTTCAAGGTTCATGCTGTCACACTGTCAGGGCTGCTACACATGAACAAGAGCCATTGCTTCTTTTTCTGAAGTGTGTTTGCATGAGTTACCTATGTAAAATCCGTGTGTTACCTACAGTAGAGAGCAGTCAGAGCGCTCCTAGTTTGGAGAAGCAGAGGCAGAAGAAGAGAAAAGCACTGCTGTGGACAGGATCAGCAGAAAAATGTGTTTTAGCTGCACAAAGAAGACCGCAAAAAATCACTATCTGTTAAAGTGTACATTGTAGTGAGCATATGTTGCATCATATTTCATCTCGCCTTATGTAGTCTTGTTGTTACACCATGTGCATCTCAACTGACTTTAGCTGTAGGAACACGGAAGCTCGTTGGTTGAGACAATGTAGCACGGCAGGTTAGAGCAGTGAGAATATGCTCACGTAAACATGTTTTTTTAAATGATCCTTTCTTATGTGGCTACAATATGGTCATCTGTCCACAGCAGTGCTTTGCTTGGCTGACTGCTGTCTATTGTTGGTAATACACTGCCTATGCGTAAGCACACAACCCTGCTTTAACAAATCCGAAACTATCCTTTAAGGTCATGAGTAACACCTGTGCTCTGCTGACCATACGATATACGGTCACATGAAACGTCTCTGCACTGAAATGAATGAAATCGAGTTTCTGGGGCAGGTAATAAATTAATATTGATCAGAGTGGCTTCAAACTATATACATGTGAGAGCGATGCTACGATGTGTAGTTTGGCAGTGTGCTAATGTGTTGATAGTGTTTCTAGTGGCAGACCAGCTACCAGCTGTAACGGCAACATTCCCATTTGAGTTGATGTCTCTACTGTTGCTATCAAAAATGACACAAACATCTGAAAGAATAAGAAAGAAATGAAATAATAATAATAAACTATGTTTATGAATGTACTTTTACTTTTCAAAGCAGTAAAGGTGAAAGAAGATCAGCTCAAGGCAACAATCAAGGCAAATTTAAAATATCGCAAACTTACCAGCAGCCAGTAAAAGAACTGAATAAGTTATCAGTGTATCCAACCCAAAGATAACAAGGACATTAAATCAACTGTTATGTTGTTTGATATGTGAACCAACCACCAAAAAAAAAAAGTGACACAACTACAGATGTCTCACACAAGGCTCACATGCCTTAATGTACACAGTGATGAGACAGAGTGGTTTTGTCTGTTTTCTATCAGTCTCTTGGTAACCTGGGATATCAGGACTTCCACCAGAGGACCCTGTCAGCCTCCTCATCGGCAACAGCCAGGATCACCTGCTTTATTGCCGCTCCTCTCATCTTCATACTCGGAGTCCCATCTGTGTTGATCGGAGCAGTCGCAGCATCAACAGGTGCAGCGACAGAATACAGTAGAAAAGTATAGAGTGAGTCTTATTTATGTTTACATTTTTACATTTCTGGTGTCAGACTGGAACATGACTGCATACGGCCTGCCGTCCCCATACGAGCGTGGAGATGCTGGTCAGGTTCTGCCTATCGCTCTGCAGCACCTCACCCCACACTACATCTCCATCATTGGTATCGGAGCTATAGCTGCTGCCGTGATGTCCTCCACAGACTCGGCTTTATTGTCAGCCGCCTCCATCTTCACATCCAACATTTATAAGAACATCCTGAGGACCAAGGTAAGAGGAGACCAGAGGGGAAGGATAGATTTGTGATTATTTCTTTGCTGTTTCAACTTCATGTATTTTTCCTCTGCAGGCATCAGACCGGGAGCTCCAGTGGGTGATCCGTGTCACCGTGGTGTTGGTGGGCTTGACTGGCACGTTGCTCACCTTCCTACATAACAGCATCATGGTTTTCTGGATCCTGGGCTCAGACATAGCCTACACTATCATCTTTCCTCAACTCATCTGCATCCTCTTTTCCAACATCTCTAATGGCTATGGCTCCATTATGGGCTTGCTGGTTGGTTTGTTGCTGAGAATGCTGAGCGGCGAGCCATTGATAGGGTTGCCCGTTGTTCTCCACTTGCCTGGTTGCACTCTTGAGGATGGCGTGTATGTCCAGCGCGCTCCTGTTAGGACTATCTGCATGCTGTCCACCATCTTTACCACTTTGTTGTTCTCCTTTCTGGCTTCACTGCTTTTCAAGAAAGGAATGATTCCTGAGAGGTGGGATGTATTTAAGGTCAAAACCCCAAAACAGAACATAATATTAATGAGCAACGGCATCACCAACACAAACGAGAGGGAGAAACCTGAAATTCAGAATGAGACTGAATTAATGGTGGTAAATTAACAAGTGCATGAGTTATGCATTTATATCAATGGAGGTGTAAGTATTTTGAGATACTTGTACTTCAGTATTTCCATTTACTTTATATTCTACTATATTTCAGGGGGGATATTATTTTTTTTACTCCAGTACTAGTTAGCCTACTCTGCAGATTCACATTAATCATCCAAAATATAAACAATAAATAATTACTACTGCATGTATTATTACTGGTTAAGATAAGACTTTATTAATCTTTGAGAGGACATTCACAAGCTACTAAGCAGTATATAAAGTCTTTAAAATTATTGCCATATTTACCATCTGCAAAGTGTAATTAATGAGTCAATACTTTAGATCTTTTCAAGCAGGGAACTTCCTCCGTTGTGCTCTGGTGTAATTTCTTTTTAATCCATTTTATTAACTGAGCCTGTTTTGTTACTTTTTTTTGTTTGTTTGTTTGTTTTTTACCAAGTCTATCTTTAACAATCAAATAAGCAATAAAGGCCAACATGAGCTGGGAAGTGAATGAATGTGATAAATAAAGTGGTGAAAAGTGGTATTCCCTGCCCTTATATTGTCATATGTATACCCTGGACCTGCATTCAGCAGTATGGAAGCACCTCTATTTGCCCATTTACATACCATTAATGTTTATGGCCTGAGTCTTCAAATGCATTCACACATACGATCGGGTATGCATATGGGTCGGTCTCTATTCTGCTCAGCTTATAGTGGTGGACAAACTTTATCCCCTACAGATAATCTAAGGATATAATGTTCCATAACACATATTAGCATGAATCTGACATATTTTTACATAAATAGGCATATTTGTAAGAAAAAAAATAATGATATGATAGTAATTAAGGAAATACTTTACTATAACAAATAGAAATATACTAGAACAAATGCAATAAAATGCAAGTTTAGTTTGCTTCTAATGTACATTAAGATTAAAATTGAACATGTATTTAAAGTAAATAAAATAGATTAATAATCGAATTTTTGTACCTCTTCTCATATTTCTCATAGTTATTTTCTTTAAGAATGAGTGTGTATATTAGAAGAACAAGTATCTTGAATTTAATAAACTTGTTTTCATGTAGTGGTAGTTCCCTGCTCGGCCTCGTGGTGGCAGTATCGCGGCATGGAGTTGAAGTTTTGACCGCTCCGTTAGAAAACAAGGAAGCGACTGTACATCAGCAGAATGATTAGCAACTGGAAGGAGTTAGCTGTCCGTTGATTATTCTTTCGGTGGCGCGTAAGGTGAGGTGATGCACAGCAATTTATCCATTTCACTTTAACGTACCAAACCGTACAGGTGTGTACACACCCTGAACTGAACACAATGAGACTTAGCTAGTGTGTAAACGGGTGAAGTTAGCATGGTAACTCTGCTAGCTCGGCTCGGCTAGCTGTAGCCACCAACAGTTAACGTCCGTTTAAGTGCTTGAACGTTCCGAATTAATGACGTCATGTAATTACAACACCACTATGGACTCATAGCTTAGCATGGAAGCTAACGTTTCCTAGCAACGGCTGACAGAAGTGGTAAGAGGAAGACAAACGTGTAGTGAAGTGGAGGTGAAAATCTGTAGACTGATAAAGTCAACGGGCTGCACAAGACTATTCATTTCTGGGGGTTCAATTTAAAGTTAGATTTCATTAAATACTTCTCGATCAGTTTATAATGACAATGACTATCTACCAGTCCATTTAAAGGACCAGTGTGTAACATTTAAGCAGATCTATTGACAGAAATTGATTGTAATGTTCATAACTATGCTTTCTTTAGTGTATAATCACCTGAAAATAAGAAGTGTTATGTTTGTGAACCTTTTATATACACAGAGGGAGTGGGTCCTCTTCCACGGGGTCCACCATATTTCTACAGTAGCCCAGAAGGGACAAACTAAACAGCTGGCGTTTTGATTAGATATTTCATGGCCACTGCATTTTGCAACTTCATCACTGGAGGCCACAAAATTTTACACACCTTTTTAAAGAGGGAACCCCGGCAGCTTAGTATTGCACCACCTTCTTCACTGAATGAATGGTCAAATCCTGAGATTTCCCCAGTTTCTAGGATGAATAATTTCTAAAACAGTTGCTTCCTATAATTCTCGATAATGAGCTTGATAGAATAGGAGACAGTGGAAATGGTAGGGAAACATACACAGATTCTAGACTCTTCCTGTTTGGACATTGCCCACATTTTACTGCTAAAAGTACTGGCTTTCCGTGTAACATTTGTAGTCTTCAAGCCTTATCTGATATTACAAGTGATGCATAGCGATTTTCTCAGATGCAGTCATTCAAGCCAGCATATCTGTTTAGTTCACACTAAATGTTGAGTTTGAACTGAAATGTCTCTCCTGCAGCTTTCTGGCGCATTCATTTATGTTTGCTTATTCATCCCACAGCTGACTAGCTCCATTGCAGAAATGGAGGCTGGAGGAGAGGAGAGTCTGGATATGCAGGGAGCAGCAGCAGCAGAACCGGGCTTTTCTGGACAAAGACAGACTTCTGCAAAGCCGGTTTGGGCTTCACTAGAGGAAGCAGCCCAATTGAAAACAGAAGGAAACGCTTTCTACAGGGAGAAGAACATTCGCTCTGCCATTGGGCGTTATCACCGTGCTCTGCTGGTCCTCAGAGGCCTCGACTCTGATGTGATGACGTCAGTCAAAGGATTTGGACCAGAGACACCTGTCCTCACACCTGAACAGGAGGCCATGCTGAGAAACACACAAGGGGACTGCTACAACAACTTAGCTGGTAGATAAAACCTCTCAAGCATGAAAAGAGTACTATATTTGACTTAAACATAGCCCAGGCTCTGTTAAAATCTCTTCAAGTAACTAAAGTCTGTTCAGTCTACTAACGAGGAAAATTGGCAGCTTGGTACAGCATGTACAATATTTATATTATACTGTGTATGTACTATCTTTCAGCCTGTTTGCTGCAGAAACAGTGTGTTGACTATGCTCGTGTGCGGGAGTACAGCCTGCGGGTACTGCAGTGGCGACCAGGTGATGTCAAAGCACTGTACAGGGCAGGAGTAGCCACTCTGGAGATGGGGGATGCGCAGACAGCCAAACAGTATCTCACCCAGGCCTGCAGCGAGCAGCCGAATGGTAAAGAAAAGGGTCAGCACATCAGCGCCATCCACAGCAGACTTAGGCCATCATACATATGAATATTTATTTATTTCTCATTCTTATTTCTCAATACTGTCCTCTGCCAAGTGTCTACAAAGAATATGTCAGCCACAGTACTGTTATACTTGGTCTCTACAAAAGTATGTATGTATATTTTGGGGGGTTCTCTTACATTCTAACATCAGTTAACTTGTCAGTCAAACTCTGATTTGATTTCTCATGTCATCAACATTTTCAGTTTCAGTATCAGTCATGGTGAAAAATCATGCTGATACCTTGCTGATCATGGATATGTGGCTCTGTCACAGCTAGATAAATCATATCTATACATGGAGTATTTCTAACACACCTCTGCTTATGCTGTCCTATCCTTTTCCTACATATTTGAAAATCTGTGGAAAGGAAAGTTTCCAAAACAACTGTCAACCAGAACTATATTTTTCTGTCTCCAGATGCCAATGTGAGGAAGCACCTGCAGAGGGCTGAGGAAAAACTGAATCGGGAGTTACAAAAAGAGAAAGCCATGTACCGAGGCATGTTTTCCTCCAGCCTGAAGGGCAGCTCCACAGAAGGGGATTAACCAAACCAACAGAGCTGGAGATGGAGTTTAGCTCAGCCAGCTCAACCTGCCAAATAAAGCCTCAACCTGAGAGAGACTGTGTTCAACCTCAACTGATTGCAAAACAACTGAAGAATGTTCAAACATCTTCAATCGCTAATCACATTACTGTGTCTCCGATAATGAGGTATTAATGAGGTGAGCATTGGAAAGTAAGAAATGTACAAGATACCGATTACTGGGATTGCAGTCACTGGGAAAGTAAAGATGTCGCTGCTGAAAATAGAAAGGAGAGAGCAGGAAAGTTAGTTTCCTAGCAACACGGAAACAAAGCTTCTTTTTTTTTTAAATTTAAGCCCAAAAAGAACAAGACTTCTCAAAGGTAAAGTGAGACTCTTCATGCACTACTCAAAGTTCTGATTATGCCTTCATGATTGCAGTTGTATGGTCAGTGCTGTGAATGTCGATTTTTGTGAGTTTTCAAGTAAAATATTTTTTTCTAAATAATGTTGAAGCTGACACGTCTCTTTGATTGTAAAATATTATACGATGAAAGTATTTCAGGCCCAGTACAAGTGTAGTTATAAGCTTCTTTTATTTATTATAAGCCATGAGAAGCCACATCTTGTCTCAAATAACTCAATATTTTAATCATTCAATATTTATTTCAAAATCCTGAGCACAATATCAAGTTAAAGAGTATTTGCTTGGTTTTGGTCATCATCTGGCCAATATGATTGTACTTCAGAGGCGATATTGCCCATAAACAGAGGAATATCACATTCTCACAATAGCTATAATCACTGAACAAGTCACAGAGCAGCATGCAGAAGGTGTAGACAGACACATTCATACTCATGTTTACAGGAGGATTCAACCAATATGTAATGAAGCTGTTTATAGCCAATATAACAAGTTTATATTCAATATATTTAAGTCAGGCTCAAAAGGACCCCAGAAAAGTGTTCCTGTTCAAATACTTTGAAACTGCATTCACACTGAAAAACCCACACTAAAGGTTTTTTAAATGTTTGGTGTTCGTTGGAGCTCCTAAATTGAATTATTCACCGCTAAATTAAGTTTTTGTTCTTTTCTTTACAGACATTTCTCTGTTGGCCATGCTAAATCCTGTAGCACTCTCCTACTATTGTAGGGTGCACAGGTTATATTAATACATTCCCAGGGAGGAAAGTCTCAGAGGAACACGGTGCAATTGTTTGGCTACAAAGCACTCTGATTATGCTGCAGACAATTTGTAGTTTTTGGGGGACAGGATAAAAAAAAGTGGTTATGCTTTTAAAAATGTATAAAAACATTGCAAGAATCAGAGACATGAGTCAAAAATTAAATTAATGATTGGGATTTACAGGCTTTACATGCCTGAGAGGAACTTTCACCATATTGGTGGTGGATCAGACAACTGGCAGATATCTTATGGCCCATGATATGAAATCTGTCTAATCAATCATACATTTTTGAAGCTTGAAAATTAAAAAAGCTGGCACTTCTTTCACATGAAATAGAATACCAATCATCACTGGTGTTTTTAACAGAACACAGGGAAAATGTATTTACTGTGATGTTCATTTATTGTACAAATGTCACTTCTTGGATGGCTTCCGTTTGAGACTTAGCGACCTCATGGAGCCAAACACTCTCCTCCCCAAGTCTCTCAGTGATCGAGAGCGCTGAAGGGGCATCCGTGGAGGTGGAGATGGAGAGAAGGAAGGGGAGGAGAGAGGGGAAAGGGAATGGCAGCTTCCTTCTAGGCTCTGAGAACGAGAGAGGTTAAAGAGGCTAGCAGTGGAGGATAGGCGTTTGTCTTCCTCTTTTGCTCTCAACAGTCTGACTCCTTCCTCTTTGCTTATGTACATGCCACCTTGGCCCACGTCTAATGAGGAGACCCAGTGTGCATGCTTTGTGGGCTCCTCGCTGTGGTTACGAGGCACCAGCAAGCCTTGAGACTCACTCCTGAACAAGGCCCTCCTGGAAAGCCTGAGGCTGGAACTGCGTCTCTCCCCTTCTTCCTTGCCCCTCTTCTTTGAGAAGATGGGGGAGTTCTCTACTTTTGGCTTCTTGTCACTATTATTGGATGAAGCCTTCGACCTTCGATGCTCTCTTCTCCAGCTTCCAATGCTGTTCCTCCTCCAACCGTAGCCATACTCTGCTCTGTCCATCTCCTCCCTTTCGTTTTCAGACTCTTTGCCCCAGAGGCGTCCCTCAAAGCCCTTCCAGAGTTTGTTAGAGGACTTCTTCTGTGTCAGGGCTGCTGATCGTTCCTGCTCCTCACCCCAAACGGAGCTATAATCCTCTCTCTTGGCATAGCTGCTTACTGTGGCTGCCCTGATCAACTTGTGTGAGGCATGCTTTCCTTTATAAAGCCCCTCCCCCTCCGCCCTCTTCCACCCAGTACTACCTCCACTTCCTCCCCCACTCTGCCGAAGAGATCCGCCCCTTGGCTGGATACCGCCATGCTCCAAAGGAGAGCTCCTTGTATTGGTGCGAGGCAGGGAGCACTGGAAGGGTGCATCGCGTCGGAAAACAGAGAGTGGGGTGGCGCCCAGAGGGGATGGCTGGAGAGGCCGGGGAGGGGAGCGGCCCCTGGGAGTGGGGCGGGAGGCAGGAGAGGAGGCTGTGGAGGAGGGAAGGTCGGACGGCGAAGGAATCTGCTGGTAGTGGCAGTGTGAGGAGTAGTGGGGAGAGGGAATATGGATGGACTGATAAGGGTGTATAGGGCTGCTGGAGTGTGAGAGAGGAGGGGTGAGGCTGGACTGTGACTGTGGCGAATGAGTGACACTGAGCGACAACTGTATTGGTCTCTGGGGATTCAGGTCAGTCAGTCTAGCATAGTCATGTGACTGATCAGTCTGGGCTGTCAGATGAGTTTTACTGTGACCCCTCACCTCGCCTGCAGTGTCTGTTTGAAAGCAGTCAATGTCCAGCTCCACACCTTGTTCCATCAGTCCAACCACAACAGCCCTAGAGAGACCAGAGAGACGGGAGATCTCCCCAACCATGGGGGAGTCTTCACTTAGCTTGGGACTGGAGCTGGACTCTTGGATCAAACTGCTGCGCTGAGACCCAGGAGCTGATCCAGAGTTTGTACCAAACACTGATGATCCAGTCTCAGGTGGAGCACCGCTGCTCCAGTCTAATGAGCGGCAGAAGGCAGATGACCCAAATCCAGAACTGGGTACAGACCCTGAGGTGACCTCCAGGGAACTGCGGTGGCTCAGGCTGCTTGGGCATGTTGAAATGCGAGGGCGAGTCCTAACAGCTGGGGTGGGTGTAGCGGAGGAGAGTGATGTAGCAGAAACCGTGGAAGGTGCAGCAAAGTCGGTCTTCAAAGATCCACTACTGCCATTTTTGGGATTGTCCACCAGTCCCCGACTAGAGTTTAAACCAGGAGTCAAGTTCAAATTGAGGTTGAGATGCAGATTTATGTTCAAGTCCTCACCGGTTGCTGAAGGAAGGTTACCCAGGTTGATTGAATTCCTGGTGGCTTTTTTCCCAGTTGTACTGAGGCTGACTCTGGCAGAGTTCCCCAGCAGTGACTTACAGGGAGTGATGCTGAGTGCACTGCGGCTCTCGAAGGCAGAAAGGGACTGGGTGGAACCGTGACTCTTGCCCGGGGTACAAAGGCCTCTGTGCATTACTGCGTTAGGTGTGGCAGCTGAAGTGAGATCAGAAGTGGAGGAGCTTACCCGACTGTAGTATTGGCGAGCCAGTCGAGAGATGTACTGCTCCAGTTGGGTGAAGGAAGCAGGCTGTTGAGGCTGTAGAGGCAGTGTTGGATCATTGTTCGACTCTTCATCTAATTGAGTTCCTTCAGGACTCGGAGAGGCTGATTGTTCCTGACCCTGGGAGGTGAAGAGGGGGCTCTGAAGGGCAACAGCATGCAGTGGGCTGGGGTAGGGATATACCTCTTTGGTCCGACGGGACACCAGGTCTGTGCAGTAGCGAGAGTCCAGCTGGGGTTTTGGATGGAGGGAGGCGGTGGAGGAAGAGGAGGTGGGGTCGAGAAGTGGGAGGAGGGAAGAAATCAGGGAGTCACCGAGGCTTAAGCAGAGGTCAGACAGGAAGCTCAGACCAGTCGCTTCAAGGTCACTCTGGACTGTAAAAGACAAGAGAAGAAGAATTTCAGACAACCCATGTTTTTATATGGGTTGTTTCATCCTTAAATATTTATACATTCATCTCCACTGATGTTTCTAACCAGAACACTCTTCACACTGTCTTCTGTTGAACGAGCTTCAGTCCACTGCTGCAAATCTTTATTTACACAGATAAATTTACATGACAAGGATCTACTGTCAGTACCAGCTCACCTGATCCTGATGTCCCTTCTGTTGGTTCACTATCCACTGGTTTATTCTGCAGTGCAGGTTGTTGCTGTTGCTGCTGCTGTTGCTGCTGCTGCTGCTGAACTGCCCCTTCTGACCACAGGATGTCAGTGTTGTCAGCAGACAGAGGAACCTGCTCCCACAGCTTCAGGGGTCTGGCTGGTGGCGCCGATCCTCCCTGAGCGGCATCACTGGACACAGAGTAGCAAGAGTCCGAGAGAGAGCTCCCACTCACTGAATAGAAGCCTTGACAAGAGAGAGGAGAGGAAAGTGTCTAATGTTAACATCTGTGACAAGAGATAGACCGCCTCTTGTTGTGTTACTGCCCATTATTTATTTGCATTTGCATTGTTATTACTATTAATTCTCTAACTTAGGTACTTAGATCCTTATTTATGTTGTGACTGACTTATTTTGAATTAGTTTGACTGTTTGCATATGTGACTGCTCATTATGTTAGTTTTCAGTTTAAAATGGTGACCAAAATTCATTCAACAATTCCTGCAGAAGGAAATTATGTTTTCTGTATCAATAGTATTAGCATAGTTTGGATGATTATGAAGAAAAATTGGCATTTAGTAAGGTCAAAGTCAAAGTCTACATAAGCTCAAAAACTCACAGTTTGACAAATAACATGAGGTGCTGCAGTTTAAAAACATCTAATCATAAAATTGTAATTTCAGATTTGGAGGAATAAATATTTAAGCTATGAACCTTTTAAGCCTTAAATTCTGGAAGAAAAAAAAAGTGACCTTCAGGTATGAGTTGAGTTACTTGCAAAATTTTCAAATAGCCAACAAGAACAAGAAAGCAAAGAATTGTATAAAAGAAGGCGTGCATGAGTGCATAGCAGGGAGAGGAATGTGTGAGCTGGGTGTATAGCCACAGAGACCACAGTGAGTGGATAAGAGTTTGGCAACAAAGGCTGAAAAGTTGACAGGGAGAGCGAAATGAATGAGTCAGTGCCAAGTCACACAGTGCAAGTAAACAAAAGTAAAAAAGAGTACGGTTAATGTTTAATGGAATTTCTCTTACTCAAGGTGAGCTGTGGTTATATCAGAAGGTGACAAACTGTGTTGGTCAGTGCCGTAATCACACACTGCTGACCACCGAACATGAGTGCTTAGGTGTGTGTGTGTGTGTATCTGTGTGTTTACCTGAACTAGGTCTGGAGTCGCTTTCTAGGTGGACTGTACCACTGGGGTCTGGTGTTGGGGGAGAGAGCAGGTCAGAGGGTGCGTCCCAGGACAGGGTAGACCAGCGCGAGTTACTCCCCCTGCCAGATGAAGAGTGGACCATCCCATCCCCTGAACTGCTGACAGAGTCCTCTGGGCTGCTCTGACATGGC
Organism: Nibea albiflora; assembly: GCA_014281875.1. Lineage (NCBI taxonomy): Eukaryota > Metazoa > Chordata > Actinopteri > Sciaenidae > Nibea > Nibea albiflora. Next base: position 12,100,145 of record CM024791.1, on the reverse strand, counting down.
AAGACCACTATATCAGAGGGAGACGGAGCCTGAAAATAAATTTTAAAAAACATGTGACTAGGTCGGAGAAACAATGAGAGAATTAAATATCCAAATATACAACATATTCGTCTGTGAGAAAATCATTGACGCGAATAAAAAGGCAAACCAGGTAAAAACATCTGTAGTTTATGGAAATATTTTGCATTTACAGTAATTTTACAACCAGGAAAAAAGATATAATTTAAGGTATAACATTACTACAGCAACAACTGCTAAGATTAGATTTAGTCTAATTCGATATGGGTATTATCATCCAGTGGGTGTAATAATGACTCATTATGATACAGAACGCTGGGCTTGTTTCACCTCTGGTCATCACAATCCTCTGGATGCTTATGCTTCCCACCTCTTATTAAATCTGACCATTAAAAGCAATGTCTGAACATGGCAAATCTATAAAAAAACACATATAAAACACTGAAATCTTTATTCTACTGTTTTGCATTACATCACATAAACCGACGGGTATAAAACTTTTATTACATTGTATTACTATAGATTTTTATTATTACAGTAACATTATATGATCATATCATCACAATATGATTACACAGTCATAGGATAACACTGAGTTATTGCACAGCTTTGAGTGTTTTCTCATTATGTTCTGCATGCTGTGTTGTTTTAATGTAATGTTGTAATGTACCGCCTAATTATCGATGGAGGTAGGTCTGGACAATATGAAATAATAATAATATTGATCATATAGCTATAAATATGCCACATGATATGAAAAATGTATGCAGAACCCCATATAAAAGACATGAAGGTCATACACTAGGAGTCAGTCTACGGCCAGAGAAAGATTAAGGAGACCATCTTAGTGGTTACCTTCTTCCCTCTTATACAACTACCTCTTATCATGTGACCAAAATTACACACTAAAGAAACGTGATGACAAACTAAACCATCTCCATGACAACTGAACAATTTCTCCTGCACAAGACATCGAGAAACTGGAGGGACGATAAACATTTTTTGTCAAATTACTGTTTTCAATGTTAAGAATAAAACCTTCAAGCTCAGCGTGCTGCATGACGTGCGATGCAAAACAATGAACTGTGTTACACTGTCATGCATGAGACATGAGGCCAAACTCCTCACACGTAAAGCAGAATGATCACCCATTTTATTGATTTGCATGTCGTGTGTACTGCAGCACTGTAGTGTAATAGTGGTCAACAATAAGTTAATGTCGATAGTGGAGGAGATGCTTAAACTAAAAAAATAAACATCATTGTTGTGTCTAACAATAAGCACTGATGGAAGATCTTAAGTACAAGTAAAAGTAAAAGTACTTACAAATAAAAGTCCTACTTAAGTAAAAGTACAAATACAGGTACCAAAAATCTTAAAATAAAGTTACTTGTTCTGCAGAAAAAATATTTTAAAAAGTTTAAATTAAAATCTGAGAAGTCCGATAAAAGTAGTGGAGTAAAAAGTATAGAAAGTATAGTAGTAGAATTTCCTTTTGAAATGTAGTGGAATGGAAGTATAAAGTAGCATCAAGTAAGTACAAGTACCTCAAAATTGTGCTTAGGTATCGTACTTAGTGTATTTATATTACTATAGTTACTTTCCACCACTGGCGATACAGGCTCTGCTTTAAAACACACAGCTCTGTGGTGCTGCATGTCTTTGTAAGAGCAGAGACACAGTTAGTGCCGTGTATAAAAACATGTAAGGTTGTACCTCCATGATAAAAATTTACCAGAAACGATTTCATGACGTCACTCCGCTTACCGGAATGAGGCCCCCCCCTCACACACACACACACTACAGCAACAATAACAATCACCCCGGCAAGTTAGCAAAGTGCCTCCATTTCCTAGATTAGTAGGGGCTTGGTAGAGTAACCCCCTCCTCTAATTATCCTCTAAATCCCCTACCCACCCCTCCAGGATAGCAAGCCAAGAGGAGCCCCTGCATTAGACTGATCGAGCCCAGACAACAGAGACACTGTGAGTGGCACTGATCAATCCTCTTGTTACTGAGGAAACAATACAGGTAGTGACTCACTGCTGGTGACAGGAGAGAGGGTGGGGTGGGGGGGGGGGGTTCAGAAGATAATGGGAGAAGACAGATGACGTAACAAAGAGCAGCCAGAGCGGCAGAAGGGGAGAGGAAAGGAGGAGGGGGGTGGACTGAGGAGAAAAGAGGGGAGGAAGGAAAAGAAGTGGGAGAAAGGGTAACAGACTTTGACCCGTCTTAGGCTTATCTCCTCTCTTCTGCTGCTGAGATCAGGAGCTTCAACTCACTCCTGGCCTATTATTATTATTTTCTCTTCCTCTCCCACCGCATATTAAGTGAGTCGTGGCGTGAGTGGGTGACCAAAAAAAAAAAAAAAACTAGCGAGCGAGAGGGACAAAAAATAGAGACACTGAGAAATAAGAGAGTGACTCACTGAGTGAGTGAAGGCGGTGAAGGGAGGGTGAGGTGGGGTGGGAGGGGGGGTGAGTGAGCGGTTGCCGGGTGAGAGAGAAGGGCATCTTGAAGGACCCCCACCACCACCACCACCTCCCCCACAATCCCCTCCCTGACAAATGCCCTCCCTCCTACACTTCTATAATATCCTTCAAGCCAGCCTCCCCGTACTCACCATAGCTACAGCTGCTCGCTCTCTAACTCGAGCTTGCCTCTCCTCCCACACAGAACCACAACAGCACAACAGGCCCGGCGAAATATTTAACTCATCCTCAGCCTGAAGATGCACAATCCGGTCCTCAGCATGTCCTGTTGTCTGTTCGGCCACAAGATCACACTATTTACAGGTCCTAAACTTTTCCCTTCACTAATTCTGCCCAGTTCCTCTGACACAAACCTCCATAGTATAACATAATGCATTGCACATTACAGGATATAATGTTACACAAAGACCAGTGCATGATCAAATCATAGGAGGCTGACAGACAAGTGGGTGGGGGTCTGCCCAGAGCTCTGTAATATGATATTACTTCATGAGAGGGAGCAGCCCCCTCTGGAACAATATGGAGACAAGGTATGGGTCGATTGGATGATAATGCTACAGTGGTCGCAGCTGCACAAGCAGCACACCTCCTCTTAATAACAGCATTATGTCATTACAGCGAGACAAATTACAGTTGCGGTTGCCATGTCGCGGCAGAATAATTTGGTCAAACAGTGTAGGACGGAGCGAGCGTTTGATCACAACGTGAAGGTAGTACTTGTACTTGCTTGTTCTACATGGCGCAGTATTTACTGTTTCATGCATTATTAATGCAGTACTGAAATTTAAAAACAGCCCACGCAGTGCATCTTCATCTGTGGAGTGGAGTGACATGCTCCAGCTTTTTTTCAGGTGAATCTTTCATTGCACATAGAAGTAACAATGTTTACAGACCTCTTCTGTTTTTTTGTGGGGTTTTTTGGTGAGGGTGAGCTCAGAAAGATCCTGAGGCAAAAAAAAAGAAAAAACAGACAAAAGCTGTCTCACTCCACAAGTCAAGGTAATGGCTCTCCATGTAAGATGATGCTTTCCAATACGAAACCTAATTTGAAGACAGGCTGCATTCAGTGAGAGAGCACACGGCACTGCAGATGGTGGAAATGCACCTACGCGTGCTGAATGTTATGGCTGTAACTATTTTTAGGATCGATTCATCTGCTGATTATTTTACTGATTCATTGATTAGTCATCTGGTCCAGGTCCCGAAGAAAAGTAATGTCAGCAACCAACCAAAAACCCAAAGGTCTCCAGTGTAGTATTCTGAGGTTTTTTCACTATTTTCACACTTAAGCTTAAACCAGTTCATTTTTACGGCATTTTGTTCCTTGAAAATGTCTGAAAAACTAAAAAAAAAATGTATCAAAACAGTTGCTGATGAAATCGCAGCTCGGCTCTGCAGCTCTACTTTTCCCACTTCCTGTCCTTTCTGCGCTCCCTTCAGCGAGGATCATTTTATTTTTGAACACTGAATGGCAACAGTGGCGACAATCAGTACTTCACCAGCTTGGCCTTGACACCCAACAGTTGCTAAAACGTGTTCTCTTCTAGTTACATACAGAATACTTCATTTAGAAATCACAGCAGGCTCTATTTGCATGCCCAGAACTGAATTATTTATGCTATTGAAACATATTTTATTCAAAAATAAAAACAGATGCAAAGAGTCTTAAATTGGATTCTTCCATCACAGATGACACCATATAATCCTGACCTGATAAATATGGATCTGCACAGCGACAGCTTCTCTGCTGTTCAAGAGAGAAAAGGTGAATCACATTCGAGAGCTGGTGTTGGTCGAGTGTATTATGTTGTGAGTCATCTAATCCTCGGCTGACAAAATAGTATTTTTAAAAGCCGAACTTGTGGCTTCAAAGCAAACAACAACGAATTTTAGGTAAGAATTAATATAATGTGTTTGGGGATGAAACCTTTACAAGAAGCGTAACTTCTCCACCTTTTATTGTGGTAAATAAACAGCAGGCGCTCCATCTACTCTCTCCAGCTGCTGCAGTATCGTGCTCATCTTTGCAACAATAAGAACAATTTGTCTCCATTTATGCAAATGTTGTGTCTGTCTCTGTGTGTGTTTGTGTGTTGGCGGAGGCCGGCCCGGGCAGAGGGCAGAGTGCCAGGCTTCTCGGCTACACTGGCAGCTCCCTTCAGAGGTGAGAATGAGGAATGCTGCTTGGCCTCTCCACAGGATATCTCAGCACCACGAGGGGGAAAACACAGAGGAGATGTTGGTAGGTGGGCGGTGTGGAAGGCAGCACATTATGAACCACACTTCCAGGCAGATGCCCTCGCTCAGATGGCACCGCAAATTTATGTCCCCACGCTGATAAAAACAGATTTCATTATTTAGAGTTGTTGTCCTCCTTTCAGTGCGGCCTGTTTGATTTAATATAAGTTTGTCAGATAAATACACCGTTCTGTAAAAGGTGACCTCAGCTCCGCCTGATTCAGACACAACATGTATTAGTGTGCTGCAGGCTGCTGACTAACACGGATCATCAGTATCAGGCACACACGTTCACAGTGTAATAACACTCTGTGTCGAGTGACCACAGATATTTAGTATGTGTCACTTCCTCGGAGTAACATAACATAAATACCATTAATGCAGCCAAACATGATCCATGTAATATCTGAGAAGATAAGCTCGCCAGCACGAGCAGAGAACACAACACGAACCTGTCATGTCACTGGTTTGTCAAACCTGAAAATGATCTGGAGATAATCCACGACAGACGGACGTGGAACAAAATGACGAGCACAGCACTTCACGCTCTGTGCAAAGCAGTGAATCCCCTTAAGTTTACGTCATTAAGTCAATTATTATTTTTTGATGATGTTTCAGTCTTGAAAAGAAATTTAACCCCTGGACAGATACTGGTGACCTAACAATACATTAGCCACAGGACATGAAAGGATGTTTAAACAAAAACTATTATTTATCTTGAGTAATCAATTGTTCAGTTAAATGTCCATTGAGTGTTGTCCAACCAAGAAAAAGCATCATAAAATCAATGAATCATCACATTTAAGAAGTCGTAACTGACGATCTTGCTTGAAAAATGACGATGCGTTGCTGATTATGTGTCTGTCAGTCCTCTAATTGCTCTCGCCGTCTCTGCTGCTTGTAACATTCTGTATTTTCTTGCCAGTGATTCATTTATACACCTCCTATTTCTAACTAGAAAATCCTGCTGGGTGCACTAGCAGTCACTTTGATCCTCTCCTTTCCAAGAGATTCTAAATCTTGACGTCTGCACGGGTTCAAATTTAGTTCATGTTCAGGAATAATGGACCAGACCTCCTAGAGCGCTCAGTGCGCAGGCCTCAGGATGGGACCTGTTCACATCCTGTCCTCCTGTATTACATGTCAACCCACATTCCCCACATCCCACAACACAAAAAGACCTGTGTGTGCCTTTCAGGACAAGGTTGGGAAATGGGTTACTTTATATGTGGGTGTGTTTAAAGAGATCACACATCCTAACACTGTCCTCTGGAGCATTATTTCACAATAAAAGATGCTCGGGATGAGGTGATAGTGATGGAGTCTACCTTTACATTGTGGTCAGAGTGATCTGAATGCAAACTGGGTGCCAAAGTGACCTTTACAGCTGATGAGCTGACCAGCCCGGAGCCAAGAAATGCAGCAGTGTCTGGTTTCTGGCTTGTGTGTTAATACCTCCACCTGATTTCAGGGCCCACCACATCCTCCTTTTCTAACCTTGAGGCAGGGCACAGAGCCAGCCAGACAGGAGTTGGTCCTGGTACCCTGACCTCAATGACATTTGCTCCATGTGACGGACAAACACACACACAGAGCTGCTGTGTAAAATGATCGGGCTGCATGCTTGGATGGTCTCTGGCACCATCTCACTCAGCTGGGTGTTCAGCTCTCGGTACAGCCATGCGCCACCAGGCAGCGATAAAATCTATCTACTGAGCCGCAGAGGGACTGGCTTGTTGGCAGATCACCATCATCCCTGCATCCATATTTAATAATCTCATCATGTAGAGATCAGGGCTATGAGCTGACAGACGCACTGACTGACCTGTTGCCTGCGGGATGTCGCAGAGCCATGCTCCGCATCCAAGCAGGCGGCGCTCTCCGGGGTTCCGCTTCCATCCTCCTCCGCAGCCTGTGGCTCGTCAGCGTTGGCGGCAGACACAGAGTCAGAGGAGGCTCGGTCCTCCAGAGCGGCGTCCACCATCTCCAGGTGTTTGCACCTGAGCACCTCCAGCTCCAGCACCCCGGCCAGCGTCGCTTTGAGGCGCTCTCCGATGCGGACGCGCTCCGTGCCCGACCAGAGCGAGTTCACGCAGCCGCGGCGGGCCATCCTCGTCGGTGTGCCCGCGGGGGGAACAGGAACGCACCGCTGACCACCGCTCAGATGCAGTGCGATGTGTGAGAGGAATGAACGGGGCTAAGCTCCGGATGAGCTCCGGACGAGCGATGGCAACATAGAGGAAAATATAATCCTCGCCATTTCTAACGTGCCATGTACCCTACAGCTTCACGCAGCGCCGTTGGCACAACGCTACAATTAATTAATTCACCGTCCACATCAACGAGCCATGCCTCAAATTAATCCAGCTTTAATTTCCTGTTGACACCGTCCTTTTTTTTTTTTTTTAACACTCATCAGCTTCCCGGTCCAATGGAGTTACCATGGCGCTGCGCTCCGTAACGCTGCGTCCCCAATGAGACAATGTAAGAGACGGACAGAGGCTGTGATAACGTACATGTGGGAGCAAGCAGCGGGGAGGAGGAGCCACTGCAGCGGGACTGTGCACGGATTGGTCCGGGAAGTTTTTCGAATGGGGAGCCTGGAAGAAAAAAAAATTCCCGGACTGTCCAACTTGTCTGTATTAGGTGTCAGAGGACAAATACACACATTCCTGCAGAGTTCCCATAGAGGTGGTGAGCATATAAAGTGACCTCATCTTCCTCTATGGCATATATCAGCAGTGGCCAGGGGGCCAACCAGCTTTTGTTGGGGAACGGGTCCTGTTTAACAGACGTAAAACACAGGTGTAAATAATATATGAAGGAGGGCTGAATGCCATTTAGTCGCCTCAGTTTCAGGGTCTATTGTTCATGTCTTACATGGACACTTGAACAGCCATCTTAGTATCACCTGTGCTTTTACTGCTACTGACACACTGACACTAACACAAAGGCAATACAGTTACTTACTTAATCATGTGGTGTGCTGTCTTTCACAGGGGCCGGGGGTGTCATAATGTAGTTTTAAACCTTTATTATCATGCTGTAAAGCAAATGACCACAAACTAACAGACACTGTAAACACAGGGTGCGCATTATACCAGAATAGGATCAGTCCGCTATGTACACAAAATATTAAAGGTCCAGTGTGTCAGATTCAGGGGGCTTCGTTCACAGAATATGATATAATATACATAACTGTGTTTTCATCAGTGTCTAATCACCGGAAAATAAGAATCACAGTGTTTTTGTTACCTTGGAATAAAGCTTATATCTATAAATGCAGGAGTCAACTCCATGTTTCTACTGTAAATCCAAATTAAGTAGGTCTTGATGGCTTTTGGCAGCCACTACAGTTTCTCCCTCATGCTTGGATTGGGAGGGCACGTGGAGGAGGTTACAGTCCACAACTACACCATTAGATGCCACTAAATTCTATACACTGGTCCTTTAATGGCATCTTGGAGGTGAAAGATAACATACACATTGAACAGGAGGAGGATAGCAGGTTGAGTATACAGACAAATCCAGCCATCCCTCAGTTGTATAAGAAGAAGAACTAATAGAAGATCTCAACATTATCATTATTATTATTATTAGGGGCCATAATCCATTGACTACTTTGGAGGTTTGTATTTTGGTGGATTTATTAAACCCACTTCATACGAGTCATACCATGTGTGAATATCAAAATGTTGTCTTCACTTTCGGTGGACAAATCATATACCTAAAAGATTATTTATGTAACTATATTCATGTTTACTATGTAAATGTTTACCTGACAGTTTGATTAAAAGCTTCATGCTTCTGCGAGAACAGCTCGTGCTTTCAGAGAGGCTGAAATAAAGTGTTATGTAACTGGAGTCCAGCTAATTTGACCACATATTAATTAATGTATGAAGTAACTGTGAATTAACTTAATGAATGATCTATTAAGTGTAAACTGATCACATACAGTCATCACTTGTTAATGGCGAGCTAGGAATTCGTTGATGAACGCATTAAATCATAATGTGTCAAACGTTACTTAGGTATATAACTTGTACGCTTAGTACTGTTTTATGAGCTTCACTGCAGAAAGAAAGTCTAATATAACTAATGATGATCAGCCAATTATTGATCTGTATTTTGTATGTCTGCAAGTTGCACAGGTGCAGTGGCATAATGCCGCCTTTCAGCCAGCAGATGGTGATCTTCACCCACCACAGAGCGTTACAGTGCGATTATGTTTCTCCCTCCCAAACTATAACCTGACTGTAGGACCTCCTTTTTCATATCTGAGTTAAACTACAGGTTCATTCACTATAATGTATCTAATAAAGAAGCAGCTGATATGAGTACCTTCATAAGAAACAACACTGTGTATCCATGATTCAAGATCGCAACTCAAGGTTCATTTAGTAGCAGCTCTGAAGCTTTTGACCATAATCACATGATCATAATCAGCAGGCAGACTTTGCTCACTTCCAGAGGTGGAAGATCTTTTACTTAAGCCTCCTGTAAAAGTCCTGTGTTCAAAGGTTTACATAAAGTGTTGCATTCATAATTTGTAAAGTACCAAAATTAAACGTACTCATTATTATTATTATATTACTGATTATAATTATTGATGCATGAACACATATATCACTTTTTTTGGAACATTTTAGTAATCCAGACAACAAAATCTCTCCTTTAGCAACATTCCCTGTTTTAGGAAGCACTTTTCAGACTATAATAGATATTCATGGGCTGTATATATGTCCATATAGGATATATATAATAATTTCTTCTTTCCTCTGGACCAGTACATTTGATATTCATGAGTAAAAGGTCAAATATTACATTATGTCGGTGCTTATTTTAGCGATATACTTTCACATGCAGCAACTGTTTTTTGCTCCAGCCCCGCCATGGCACTGATGCTGATAAGCGGCTACAGATAATGGGTGGACTTCTATGTCACCGTTCCTATTGATCTTGATCATCATCAGTCATTGCTGAAACAAGAGTCTACCATGTGGGACATGATGAACAGCTATAACGTGTCCAACATGGCGGTCTGACAAAGGTCAGAGGTCAGGAGGGAACAAAATGTGTGCATGATAAAGGTGGCACCGGGTTTTTGCCTCACTTTGTCTGAATGTGTCATGTGCTGCGTTGCCCTCATTACACTCCTGTCTTCATATTTGCACCCCTCTATGTGCAAGTGTACGTGACAGCAGCACCAACCTCACAAGCAGATGTGAGAATGCTCTGTGGGATAACCAGTATGTGTGAATCAGGTTTGAACCACACACACACACACACTGCTCACCGGGACGAGGAGTGTGTCTTTGTTTGTTGGTGTCACATGTTTTGAGCTCCTCCCGACTCTGTCTCCTATAAAACAGCAGCAGCTGGAGCAGCTCTTTGGGGTTTGCTAACTTCCACCCGAGGGGACTTCACTGTCAGCCTGGGCAAGACCACCACCACCACTGACACCTCCGTCGCGGCTGGTCTCCGCAAACCACCCCAAGCAACAAACAAACATGGCTCCTTTTGAGAAATCCATGGAGATGATGCCCTTCAAGCAGAGGAAATGCCTTGGTAAGTTACATTTTTAGTTGATTCTTTAATTGCTGCAACAAATTGAGCCCACACTCTGTCGATGCTGATTTTAAGAAGTGTATACATTTTTTTAGAAACAAGAAAAGATGAAGTGTGCAGCATTCGGTCTAAATTCCCCAACAAACTACCTGTGAGTTGCTTTCCCATTCTAGTATTTTAGAAGCACATTTAATCAGCAGTTTTATACTTTGTATTACATGTGATGGCTCTTGCAGCTGATGGAAGGTGTGTTCTTATGTTCAGGTGATTGTCGAACGTTACGTCCGTGAAAAGACTCTCCCACTGCTGGACAAAACAAAGTTCCTGGTTCCGTTTGAGCTCACGTTGGGTCAGTTCCTGTGCCTGCTCAGGTAAATTATCTGCTTGTTTTGGAGTTGAATTGCAACCCCACAATGTCACCCACGTTATCAGATTTACCATATTGTCCTTAAGCTTCATTCGCTTCTTTCTTTCTCTCAGGAATAAGATCGCCTTAGACGCCACCCAGGCTCTGTTCCTCCTGGTGGCAGAGAAGAGTATGTCCTGCATGTCCTCCAGCATGGGGGAGGTTTACACCCGTTACAGCGACGCTGACGGCTTCCTCTACATCACCTACGCCTCACAGGAGATGTTCGGAGCACCTCAGCCAGCAGCCAGGCCTCCTTGCTGAGCAGGAAAGCAAATAAAATGAACTGAACATTGGACCAATGGTGGTGACACCACGCAGCCAAACCGGGGGGAAAAAAGGGACAAACTGAGCCGAGCTGAGACTGAGACTGGACTTTTTGTCCAGACTGCATATCAACCTACCTCATGAACCTTTCTGGACTTCTCAAACACAGCATAACACTCTCTCTGCGCGTTTCAGCAGAGTATTGCGATCATCCTCTGCTCCAGAATCATAAAGAAAATGTCAGAATTATGATATTTGCCTGTTGCATGTCTTTACGGGTTAAAAATGTACCCTTCAGTTACTTCAGAAAACCTGTTTACACATTGCTGTAATGCCAGTTGAGTGTAACACCACCACCACCACCACCTTGTCCATGCTGCACAAACGGGGTCAAAGTCTTGCTGGTAATCAGACTCCTTCAAAGCACTTATGTCCCCTTCCTCCTCTCCTTTCTTTGATTGATTCCCTCTTCGTCCTCGTCTTCCCTTTTGAAAAAATGTGAAATTGTGACTCTTGAGGCACTCACTGGAAACACAGATGTCAATTTAATGCTGCTCTGATTTGTTCTGTGTTAATACAGCAAAAAAAAAAAAAAATCCTCGTCCTTTTAATTTATTGACTTTGTGTGATATTTGGGGTTCATAAAACATATATTGGTTGCACGGGTAATACTATGATGTGCTATGAGCTGTTGGTTTTATTAGTTTTATTCCAACTAACTTGCTGCTGGAAATTACGTGTTAACTACGTGTAACAGCTGTGGTTTTACAGTTTGAACTCCAGATGTTTTGAGGCCATTGAACCACGGAGCACCAGAAATAGACATTGTTTTATAACCTTTTGGTTCTTCCTGCCTTGGTTAAAGGTATGTTATATTAACAGTTGACATCCAGAGATTTCCCTGGGTACTGCGTGCTCACACAGGTGCCTCATTCCTCACCTGCCTTTGAGAAGTAGCACTCCCTCCACATGACTGTGTTATATAAGCCTGACCCAGTCAACTATCTGCAGGGGTCAGTGTGTCAGAGGGCTGGAGCAAGGAGTTATTTTAAGACATACAGTACGAGGGACAAATGTGACCCAAAATGCAGTGGCTGGAAACGAGATGAAAAACAAAGAAACGGGAGCAGTAAAAACAGGGGAAAGCGGCTCTCTGTAAACAGTGCAAGAAAAGAAGGGAAGAGGGGATAAAGAGACGACTCCCTGACAGAGGAAGACAGGAAAAAGGAAACAGTGTATAGTAGAGATATACAGTGGGGGGAGAGGGGCAGCTATGTAAACACACAGTGTGCAGACACACAGGGATGTACAGTCATACGTCCTCTCACTTCACACTGCTGTGTGCATTCCAGCAGCTCTCTGTCATTACATTATCATACCAGAACAAGACGAACCCCGAAGCTACTGCAAGCTGTAAATTATCTGTTTTGACCACAGATGAACTTCAGTTTGCAGAACACAAAATGCTACACTTTGGCTCACACTGTGGATGTATATCTGATTGTACTTAATTTCATCAGTTTTCCTGTTTGTTTACCACAGCAACTCTGTAATGCTACAAAGCAACATTCAACTACATAAGTAACTAGTAACACTTGGTACATTAAAATTTGACCACAGCCAAAAGACTTTCTTTGACATCTGTTTCTTATTTCTTTTATTTATCTATTTTGAATACTTATTTTTAATATTTCTAATACATTATCTAATTTTATATAATTTCATATTTATATAGGGTACTCCATCTCTGATCATACTTTACCACTCTCTTTGATTGTAACCTACAGTATGCTTTATGTGCTCTTATGAAAAATTAAGGAATTGCCAGATTGACACAAAACAATGTAGATTTTTCTGACTTTTCTCTTGTTTCTTATTTTATTTTTTGTAAGATAATTTCACCTTTTTATGGACCAAAAATTCTTCTAATAAAACAATCTAAGTTGGAAAATCACTCTTTGTTTGATCTGTTTAAATCTCATGTTCCTCCTGAGAACTTAGCCTGCAACAAGGGATCACAAATAGACTTTTATTTTGAAGAGGTCACAACTTTGGGACCCATTGCCACAATGTCGACAATGAGCTTTAGTCCTGTACTGTAGCTGCAACAGAGACCTGTGAACCATGCTTACTGTTGGAACTGGCTCCGATACAAACGCAATACCTGTAATAACGTATCAAGACACAAGAGAGCGCCTCTGGACTTCATCAACGCTGAAATCTGCTGCCAGTGTGGCCTGAAAACAGCTGGTGAATGTCATGTGTATCTGATGACTGATAATGTAGTGAGTCAGTGTGTAGAATTTCAATGAGTCTCAGCAGAGCCTGAGTGTGCTGATGAGGGAGGGACGCATGACTCTGACAGCATTGTGTTATCGTGGAGAGAGACTGGTGCCTCTCTCTGTTCAAGAAAATCAGGAACAACCAGGTGATTTTCCAGGTTGAGGCGGACAGGGTACAATGTGGAAAAATGTAAACAACTATGGTATGTGAACGTGTTTGCATAACTCTTGGGCTGTCATCAATCATCTGGTTGCTATTCTCTTTAGTAACAAAGTTCACATGGGAGAAGAAAAACATATAATTGCTTCCAATCTACTTTTAACGGTTGATGTTCATCTGATTTACATTTCAGTTTTACCCACATCTTATTTAAATTATGCAAACAGACCTCAGAGCAGATTCAGACTAGTGCAGGTTACAGATTTAGTAGGAGCAGTGCAGTTATCAGCAGCTATTCAGACTTCAATATGTTTTTAATAAATATAAAGCTTCCAGTCTTTATGTTTATGATTTGTGAGCCTGGACTGACTTTCTAGCTTTGTAAATTGTCTCCATGTGTCCTCGAAAGTGCTCCAGAAAATGTCTGTCACCGCCGCTGCTTTCAATTTGCCCTCAGTAAAATATGCAGTTTCCATGGGCAGATGGCCTTATATGTCCTGTAGCTGTGCTGCTGATGACTTCACGTCCTACAGAGGGCAGCAGACTGCGCTCAAAGATTTCAAGGCATTTCAAAATAAAAGTCAGTCTCCGGATGACCTCTAAGTAACACAGTCCTTGACGTGACCCTCAAAGACAAACGAACACAAATTAAAAGCAGACAACTCTTGATTCGTTTTTCAGATTTATTGAGCAAATATAATATATTTCAATACGTTTTTTTAATTAGTGGCTCTTTCTTCTGTAAGTCAGACATTTGATTAACTCAAAGAAAAATTAAATAAAAATCCACATAACCACGAGTCAGATGGTACAGTATTCCTTTTTATTTATCTGGCAAAATAATAAAAAGGGAAGCATTTGGAAAGAGTAAAAGTCAACCATCAGGAAATACAAAAATATAGATAAAACAATTCTAACAGCTGTTTCGATTTATTTCCTCTTTCACTCTCCAAATGGGGGAAAAAAACTATATTTCTTTGGATCAACATATAATATTATGGACTGTATACTTATAAGACGTCTTTTACACAGGATGCACAAATCCATGTTCTGTCCCATCATGCTACCTCCAACCACCCATCGGTTCATAATCCAGTAATGTCCTTTCATCTGTTTGCAAATCAACCTGCCCTCCCTGTTTATTTCTAATAGATATCTAACCAATAACCCCCTATGAACAAAGATGGACCTCCCCTCCCTCCCAGCCCCCCCGCCCCCAGCAACCCTCCAGTCTCTCTCTGGGGAAAAAGATCACAGCGATACCTCCTCATGGTGTGTCAGGAAGCCTGGAGACTCACAGCTTGATGGAAGATGATGCTCTTCATGCTTGTGGTTGGACCGGAGAGTCCTAAACATGATGCAAAGCATTGGGCTCTACAGGCTGCTCCCTCCTCCTCTACTCCTCCTGGATTGTCCCGCGTTTGGACGGGGGCACCAGGTGCTCAGGCAGCGTGGGTGGCAGCTCGTGGCCCTCTAGCTTCACCTTGATCAGGTGGTTGGCCAGGGCGAACTCCTCGTCGTCGAGGAGGCCGTCTTTATCCACGTCTGCTAGCTTCCAGATCTTTCCCAGGACAGTGTTGGGCAGCTTGGACTTCAGCATCTCCTTTTTGGCTGCGGCGCCGGACACTTTGCCATTGATAGGAGACAGGGTGTAGAAGATCTCATCATATGTAGGCTTGTCGCGACCCACCACCCACTCCAGCTCGTCGATGCCTTCGCTGGCACCCTCTCCATAGCCGTGACCAAAGGGACCGCTCATGGTTCCCTCGAAGGCTCCACCCTTGACGGTCTGGCTGGGCATAGCGGCCTCTTCCTGGCGCACCATGGCCATGAGACGGGCAATGTCGTTGGCGAGCATGTCCTCCACCGCCTCCAGCAGCTTGGGCTTCAGCGCCACAAACTTAGAGAAGTCCTGGCCATTCAGCAGCTCCTGAAGGGTTGGGAGGGTTGAGAGAAAACAGGAATTGGTGATAGAAATAGATCAGTCTTCAATGGCTACCAACAGGAGCAGCATACAAGAAACAGGATTTCCTGACAAACCAGGAAAAATAAATCTCATCCCCGTCCTGGCCCATCCTGGAGGGCAAGGGCAGGAAAGAAGGGCAAAGATGTGAAGAGAGTAAAGGTTGCAAGGCCACTCTACAGTGAACCTCCGTTTTATATACAGAGTCAGACATGCGAGCTAGATTTTCGATGACGTAACATATCTAACATCTCGTCTTTGTGTTATCTCACCTGCATCTTGGCGAGGTTGGGGAAGTCTCCGGGTGAGATCTGGTGCTCCTTCTCGATCCTGTGGTAGATCTCTCCTAGGTTGGCTATCAGCTCCTTCTTCTTGGAGTCCTTTCCAAACACACTCGGCATGTCCTTTTTCAGAGAGCTGATGATGTAGGCTTGCACCTGGAGACCATAAAATAAATAGGTCAAACATCTTTTCAGTCATTATTAAACTGCACTTTTATGATGAGGTTGGAGTGTATTTTGTGACACCGTACACAGGGAGAGAGCTGTCTTTAAGTGTTAACGTGTGAGATGAAATGAGGATTTCTGAGGCTGCCATGGATGAATTACAGGCCTTCTCCACACTTTGCTTATTGTCATGACAGAATGATGTACGTGCAGAGTTTGACATTAAACGTCTGTTTATCAGCTGAAGGAGGGAAGTGCTCTCATGTTCATTCAACTTTGTGACATCATAACAGTTTTGGAAGTCAGTTATGGCACAGTATGCAGTACAGGGTGAGACTACACAATCTCATCCCAGTTATAGCCCGATCCAGCATGTTTTAATCACGTAGTGTGTCACAGTGGACGAGGAGAGGTCACCATCGCCTTTTCTTTTTTAGGCTAAAAACATGAGACAGCCAGGATCATACACAATGTTCCCAGTGACATCATCATGAAAGGGGATTGGTTGGGGAGCAACGTGTAGTAATTTGACAGGCAAGGATTTATGACTCTGACACAATAACAAAAATACTGTGCAGTCTGACCCCGGCATTACACAAGTGTGATCTGGAAACTCCAGTGCACATGCTCTGAAAAGTGAAGAGAGGAAACGACTTTATCAGTGAAACTTTGAAAAATGACCAATGTTGATACATAATCTGGTTTGTCACAGAGGCAGACACAGACACAAAGCATACGTCTGATGTCTGGAGGGGACATTTCAAGTTGGAAACTTTTAAATATTCCTAAAGCCTGGTAGCAGAAATAAAAAAAGAACCCCTCCTCACTTCCTGGAAGTGTTACGATATTAGTGGTTCTTCAAATTGCTAAAAACTTCACGAATATTGCACTTCACTTCTCACTCACTTCTGCCTTTGGTTGGTTGGAAATTAAACACTAACAAAGTTGCATAAAACAGTAAAGTTCTGGTCTAGACCTGCTGTTGAGCTGAAGGTCAGGTGATAGTGGTGAAAGAATGAGGAAGAAAGAGTCAATATCTGAGTGTATGGTGTATTTTTAGACACAGCGTGGCTTTGTGGATGGTAGTCTCTGTCTTTTGGTTGTTCCACCACTTTGCTTCTGATGGGAAAATCTCACGTCCTGGATGTACTACCATGAAGTGTCCCCGGTATGCTAACTTTAGCCTTTAGCTCAAAGCATCGCTGTGCCTCACCGAGCACAGACAGTATGGCTGCTAGTCTTGTTGATACTGACCTTGGCGAGACGTGCTCGTTTGATGAGGTCATTGAGTTTGCGTAGTGCTGCGTTTCGTGGCAACGACTGTATGTCCAAGAACAGATCCTGCTCCTCTGCCTCAAACAACTTCCTGTTGTCGGGGACCAACAGGGGCTGGGCCCAGAAAGACCCGATGTATACGCGCACCACCTGTAGTAAAGGTTACACAAGTTTATATCCTCTGTTCATCAGGTTACACTTTACTGCCCACCCACACACACGAAGAAATTCTTTCACAGGCCACAGACATGACACCGCAGACTGCCTAGAATTTATAAACAGACACAAAAATACATTTGTAAACTCAAAATGGACGCACAGGATGTGTGACAAAGCAACACAGAACGAAGGCTGACAAAATCATTTAAATCTTTTTAAAATCTCTGTGCTACGTCCTGCAGGGAGGCTTCACAAAGTCAATGAATGATTCTCTACATGATCCAAAGGTTCCTCTGGAATCACTTTATGAATATGGCTGCGGATCAAACATTAACTACTCAGTCAAAGAAAAATCACAAGACACGTTGGGTCACACAGTATCAGGTAGCACTCACAGATGGTGTGAAGACTTTCATTTCATCCATTCAAGTTATTTCTTGTGTCTTTGTTACGATAACAAACTGAACACCGGGAAACTGAATCCGATTAAGACGTTAATTTAAATACATTTCACAGAAGCACGAATGAAGAACAAATCTTACCTCAGGCGTGTTGATGATTTTTCCCAAAGACCACATCAGAGCGCCGTAGACTCTCATCAGCTGCTGGGTGCTGATCTGATCCGCTTTGTTCAGCACCACGCGCATTTTGTCCTCGTGGTTCTTCAGGGCTCGGATCACCTCGGAGAACTCGTCGGAGATGTCCAACTTGTGGGCGTCGAACAGGAGGATGATGCGGTCCACGCGCTCTGCGAACCACTCCAGCACAGCAGCGAAATCATAACCTGGAGAGAGAAAAGGAGAGTCCGGCTGATTAAAGACCGGCTTCTCTGGCGTCTAATAATCTTCAACTGTTTCAAATACCAGTACATTTTGAAGCCCGTAGTGACAGCGATATTTGGAAGTTTAAAAACAGAGATAGTGATTTAATTGGCTGACAGACTATGTGATGATGAAAGTCTCCAACTAAAACACCTCAAACTTAGTTTGGCATTTCCCTGCTGCAATTTCTTGTCACTTATCCGCAGACAAGTACATCAATACTTACATATCTGTAACAAGTCTCTTTGACTGTGACATTTCTGCCTTGTTCACAGTGACCAAAGATACATAGGGCCAATACTGCTGATGAGTCTTGTTACAGGATCTCTTAGTGTATTGTATAAAAGGAGTCCTTTGAGCGGTTTTAGTCTATTAAAGCTGTTACAGTCAATGCCACACATGATAGTGAAGAGCCTCAGTGTTCGCACGTCTACTATGATCAGATGAGAATCAGCAGTGAAACATAAATCCAGTAAGGTATTCATATCAGGAGTGCACTGAGGTAGCCTACTTGCATTTGTACGAACTTTGAATGGACTGTAATCGGTTTTCTCACTCTGTATGGTAGCATAGCTCACATTTTGCACTTTGCACTGAGCTTACAAACTTTTACTGAGCACACCGGAGTGGAGAAACACAAGAGTTAACCCTGACAAAGTGCTTAATGGCTCCAATCAGTCAATGAATTGTGTGTTGAGTCAGGTTTAATTGTGGGTTGTCAGTTCATATTCCAAGTCATGTCGATCCAATAATGTTTAGATAACAGCTTTCTCTCCTGGTTACCTATTAACGAGCTTTACTGACACAGCAGGAGAGGCATTTGAAGGTAAAGACAGTTTGAAGTCCTTTTGGAAATGACCTCTGCCAGGGACTGTTCGCAGTGCGCCTTATAAATACAGGCTTAGACAGTAAATAAAAGGGTTAAGATAAACTGCTTTCGGTGTCAGTGAGGACGACAGCACCAAAAAGTGTCGAGTCGGAGCTGGCCTGTGCTACAAATACATTTCTATCCCTGCTGAAGTACAGAAACTCACTGTACTTCTCACTTCCTTTGGTTATTTTAGAAGCAAGGAGACAAACTCAAATTACATGAAAAGGCCTTTTTTTCATGCTCTCCTTTGCCTCGGGGAGCTGGGGAGGAACTGAGGAAAGACAGAGAATTATGGTTTTGATTAGCGTCTGTGTGTGTGTCATCTGATCAGAGAAGAATGCAGTTGCTCTAAAAGCTCATCTCGGCTGTCGCACAATCAGTGCCAGATCTGCTGCACATGCATTCCAACATGGTCGGCTTTTGTCTGCGTCTGAGCACATGTGTACAAAAGACAGACGGGGAGATACAGACGGTGGATGAGGGGGACGAAGTGGGGCGATGATATAGATAGATGAGCAGGGAAGTGGAGGCAAGAGTAAAAAAAGAAAGAGAAATGGAGAGGGAGAAAAATGGGAGGGGGGGTTAAAGTGAAAGTAAAACATGAATGCAGTAAGAGATTGACACAGAGGATGAAAGATTAAAAACACCTTCATCCACCAGTTTGTGCAAATGACAGCATGTGAAACTAGAGAAGGGGGTGAAAGGGGAATATTTCCAAGATCCCTGTGGGAGCCAGCCAAGGACATTTGCTCATTCTCTCTTAAGTCTGTTTTTAACGCACACGTCAGGGAATCAGGCAGACAGCTGCCCTAGCTTTGACTTACTTATAGCACATAGTATCAACAACTGCTATGTCTCTACCATATGCAGAGGTATTCGGTGATAACAGCCACTGACTCATGACAGATTTGGACAGGCCTCAAAATCAACTGTCAATCATTGACAAAGAGGGAGGACCAGAGCTTCATCGGCATGTCAGAAAAAACAGCATGGGGTAATTTGAGGAATAGTTTACCATTCTGGCAAACACTCTTATTTCCTTTCTTGTGGAGAGTTGGACGAAAACAATACCACTCTCTACACACAGGAGCCAGTTGGTTTAGCTTAGCATAAAGACTTGAGATAAGGGGAAACAGCTAGAAAATTGACAACGTCAGTTATAAATAATGCGACATGGTTCTGTTATGCCCATAAGTGCTAAAAGTTTCGACTAAATCAAGTGAAGAAATATTTTTCTGACAGATGAAATTTGCTAAATGAAATGTGTTCTTAGTAAGTATTCTTGTCAAGTCATCAGCAGTAATCCTGGGAAAGACGACAAGCAGTTCTGCAAAATCACAGTTTCATTATAGTTTTCATCACTTCATGGTTCACAAAGGAAGAGGCACCAAGCCATACTTGCTGACTTCATCAAAAAAGAATCCACAATCAAAGTATTATGCAATGAAAGAGCTTGGCGCCCATGAATGAACAACGCCGTTTCATTGTTTCTGAATGTAATGCTCTTTTAGACTCGTAGATGTGACCTATACGGATCACTGACACACACACCCTCCGGTCACACTTCAGGTGCACAATCCAATCAGTCCTGTTTATATGTGACACACTCAGTGCAGTATGTCTAGGTAGTACAGTACTGCATTCGTGTTTATATAGCAACAGTTACAACGATAGCGCGTCTGTGTGTCTGTGAGTGTGTGAGAGAGTGTGCGTGTCTTTGAGAGTAAGAATGTACAAGAATGTATGTGCAGAAACAAAACGGTCTCTGGTATGAGTCAGATTTCACATGCTCTTTCTTCCTGGTTTATTATCAGGTGCCACTAATTCACGTTTGCATGTTTACAGTCGCTTCTTTGCCATTTTCAGTATCTATGTCAACCATCTGCACCGTTTCCATCTGTCCTACTGCTTCACATTTTGCTGCTTTCACTATCTGTAAAATGTCTGAAAATACCATCCATAAATATTCAGAGGCCATACCCTGAAAGTAGCGTCTTAAATCATATACACTGGACCGATCAAAAGTTGCATGATAGCCAGTTAAATAACTGAAATTTAATTTCTACTTCTTGATTTTTCTTTTTTTTCCCTGTGTCTCGTGACAAATTGGACTCCATAATAAGGAGCAGATTAACTGACTGTGTATCAGCTCTCTGCGCAATGCAGCTGTCGGCGGTGGTGTTGGGAGGGGGGAAGCCTTGGGAAACTCTCTGCTATGTTTGCCATTTTACTCCACATCCTTTCCCTAGAGTACACAAAAAACTCTACTGCTTGTACATGCGCTTCCTCTTAAAGGGGCTCAAGTCAGGTAAAAAAAGCAGAAGCTGTGTTCAGCTGCACTGTTATCTTCTGCCTGCGTTCTGTCACATCATCAAAAGTAAAACTGTGTATGTGGCAATTCTGAAATGACCCTGTAGGTCGCACAATTGTTGGGGCACGTGGAGAAACGGGTAAAAATATGAAATGATTTATTTCCACGGAGCACTGGGAAATGACTCAGATATAAAGTGATGAATGAGAGTGCACAAATAGAGAGGCTATATAGAGGAAACGTTTTGGATTATTCCTGTTAATTCAGTCTTTTAAGACAAGCATGCCGCTACAGGCCGCAAACAGAAAGAACAACATAAAAAGGGGGAAGGATGTAAAAGAGGATGGCGCTGGGTAGAAAACCACAGGTACAGAGACAGGAAGTGAACTTCAAAGTGTGTTGCGCCTTCTTCTTGCCACTGACGAGCTGTCTCCATCTCATTTACATGACCTGTTTAGCGAGGCTTTGACCTGAGGCCGTTAAATGTTAAATATGGGTTTGAGAGTACTAAGAGCAAGGCTGCGAGCGTTGACTTTGTGGCGCTCACGCCAAACAGAAATACCAGAAAGAGGCTTATTTGTATGTTGTGAAAGCCTTTTCAAATATAACCTTGTGACTTCCGGGGTGTATGTCTCGCATGAGCGCATGGTTCTCTGAATTTCAGGGTTTTTGAACAGAGAGGGTGTGGCTCTGGTAAACTGTAGTAGTGCTGGTGAGTAAGTCAGGGAGTGAGTGAGTGAGTGAGTGGGTAAAGTGTAAGTGTTTACATTAGGCAGACCTCTGCTTATCCTCTGTTTCTCTCCAGAAAGGATTCCAGGAGTATCGATGATACTGATGCTCTCCAGGACAGGGTTAGGCATCTGGGCACACATGAACCTGTATGAGAGAGGTGAGAGCGTAGAGGACACGGAGGGAAGAAAGGGAAAGTAAAAGAGAGAGGACAGAAAGTATGGAGACAGAAGGGCAGGGTGGGAGAGATGCAGAAAACCAGTCAGGTGAGAGTGTTTACACGTAAGCGTGGCATTAAACAGATATTATTCTGAAGGCTTCCAATAACAACCTCCATGTTCTCAGGCTCGAATGTGAGAAGGCGCTTCCTGGGAAAGATACACAGCTAAAACACAAAGTAGCGGTGGATGGAAAGTGTGGCTTCAGGGTGCTGCCAGTATCCCATAAGTCCTCCACAAAAAAATGTCCACATTTACATAATCAGTGAATAATGAGTGTGTTTCCATGCGGCACATTTGTTAACTGGTGTTAGACTTAACCACATGTTGATACTAGTCCTGCAACTAAATTTTTTTCATAATTCATTCATTATTAATTTCATTTTAAATTACTTTCAAAATTAATGATGACTCATTTGGAAATTTGCCTATTACAATTTCCCAGAGGCCAAGGTGATGTCTTCAAATAGCTTGTTTTGTCTGACCAAGAATAAAATAAATATATTCAGCTGGAACTGATGAACATTTGGCATTTTTGCTTAAATAAACCCAACTTAAATTATTAATCGATTGACACTTGAACATAGTTTGGACACATTTGTTTCTTTCCACAAAAAGAGTGCGACTACACAATGATTTGGTCAGATTTTCCAAACAGTGTGTGTGGGGAGGGTTTGTAAGCCATCATTGATCTGAGAGTCTTAGGGAAACTTTAGAACAATGCATTATAAGCTATGAAACATAGGCCTGAGTCATTACAGTCACTACACAATGGTCTCCTTTAAGCTGGGACACTGGGGTTTTAAACTTTAAACGTGGAATGTCGCTCTCTAACAGAAATCGAGCCAAGACAGACACACACACACACACACACACACACTCACACAAACACAGACAGATATACACAGTATAAAGCGTGAGAGGATGAGTGGTTTTGCATAAACCCACAGCGTCCCACTCAGGACAAAGAAGGGGATTGTTAAGAAACCCCACAGCTCATAGTACTACTTCTCGCTCTGCTGCCCTTTCACTCAGTCTGAACCGATACTCCCAACATGAGCTCAGAGGGACTGGGTCATAAGACCGGGAGAACCGTGCTTTTACATTCCTGCTGTAACCACACTGAGGGCAGACACACACACACACACACACCACAAAGCCTAACAGAGATCCCATACCTCACGCAGGGAGGAAAAAGGAAAAATCCAAGGACAATGAACAAGTCAAAGAAATCTGAGAGAAGGGAGATCCTATGCAAGGCGTTACATTACAATAACGGCGACTGCCAAAGATAACAAACATGCTGATTTTTCCACTCCCCCTCATAGATGATGGCGTATGATATCCCGTTGGAATTTTGGCACAGGTTTCTTTTTTAAACTATCTATCCCGACATTTTTCCACACAGAGCTTGTAGGAAAAAAATGCTCCAATGAACTCGAGCTGGAATTCTTGGAAACAGAGGACCCTACCAGGCACGGGGGCCCTGACAGCCTTGAACTCTCCGAGATGCTTAGCTGTCTGACCATGTCTCACGAAAGTGAGAAACCCATCCTCTCTGGCACGGAGAGAGGCCTGGGTCCTTCTACGATTGGAAGTCTGGCTCCAGCTCATTACAGAAGGTCTTCCTCTCTTATCCCACCTACTGACCTGTGACCTTCCCTCTCATCGTAACCTCAACTTCCTGCAGAGGAGAGGAAACAGGGCGGCTGTCGCTAGCACTGGGGATGTGGATAGGGAGGTCACAACTGTGTCACTTTTCCATGTTTGCTTCCTCTAAAACCCTCCCTGGTGTGTGTGTGTGAACGCAATAATCAATATTTTATATTTCTACATCTACACACTCATCCTCAGGTGTATTTGATATATGCTCTGTGTGTGTACATGTGTAAACCTCTATCTCTGTAAAGTGCAGAGTCAGTGTCCTGGAATAACAGGCCATGAGCCCGACAGGACGGAGGAGGACAGCATAGGCCAGGGTGGGCCTGTGCGGAACTTAAACTTTGCTGAGTAATGGTTTTACTGACTAATGGCTTATAGAGAGTACACACACACTGAGGCCCTCTGACTGCAGTGGTTTTTTAACTAGGGGGGAACTAGAGCTAAAAAACATGCAACTTTATCTCGAGGCGTAAGGAGAAGTTACTTTTATGTAAACATGTATGATTAAGTATCCGTTCACACGCCACGGGAAGCAACCTGAGACCGGGCTGTGACAACAGAATTTTAAAAAACTGTGAAAATTGGCAAGTCGTCACCGTTTGGGTTTGCCAAATCCAAGAGCAAACTGTAGGTGTGTGGATCACATGACTGATTTGTGTTTACTCTCTTCACAAATAACTGATTATACTGAAGTAAGTCCCATCTGAGGCTGGTAGTTAAAGGCTAATCTGCCGGCTGAATGACGGTGGTGAAAGAGCTACACGGTGGATCTGCCATCACGCTGCACTGTGTGCTCCTCTGACACCAGCATTTGCTCCACCTATAAATCAGCCAATTAACAACATGATCCTCGATATCTGCTATCTGCTTTTATAAGTAAAAATATCAACCAGCTAACAGCTGAAGGCCGATCCAAATACTTTGAGCCTCCTGAGAGGAAAATGGAAAACTGGCCCGGGCTGAGTCAAAAACAGCCCAGCTCCAAATGTTTGTCTGGATCTGGTTCTTGACAGAAGTTTTATCAACTGTAGGCCCGCTCTGGGCTGTGTGCCATCACAACTGATTAATTATGTATTAACACAGAGCTCTTCAAACAGGTCGTGCACCTGCTATTGTCATGCACATATATTATGATGTATATGATCACGTGAGCCTTTCACTAAATCTTCTCAGACAAAGACACAGACTCAAAGCGGACCACGCGTTCCATGATATTTCAAGTGTCCAAAAGTTTGACAAACTCTGCTACAATGGACAATAGGATTTGTTTATCCACAATCTTATCTGGTTTCCCCTCAAGTCTGTAATAAACTCCAGAGGGGTGAATTGTGGCCTGTGAAGTCTAACACCCCCCATCCTCTTACAATGTTATCTGAACTGCATGACTTCACTTTTCACAGTTTGACTGATGCAGTTTGGCAGACGCCTGCGCTCGTTCAAGATAAGGCAAACACCCTGTGTTGATTAGGAGGATCTCAGTGGATAATGAGAAATACGCCTAACTCAGGAAGAGCGCGTTTGTACTAATATAGCATCTGGCAAAGCGATCCACTTGATAATCTGAAGTGAACACATCAAGAACAAGACAGTTCACGGTTGAGTCGTTTGTCTGTCTGCACCTGAGCTGGGGTAGGCCACACTGACCCCTGTGGACAGGAGGGATATACCCACATCCTCCACAGGAAGTGACACCATTACCAATCAGATGTTAGTCATCTGATGTCGTCACAAACTCGCACACAGCGCACCGGATTGAGATGTTACAGCTTTCAGCAGGCGCTGTCACGACGGCTCTGACTCGAGGCACCTTGCTCGTGCCGCCTGACCTCGCACTCACAGACTTTGTTTGAGAGAAACTCATTTCATTATCTCAGTGAAACGCTGCCAGTCTTTCCTGTGTCCTTCTTAGCACACTGTGGGTTTAAAAGTGCACCACAAAACAAGTCTCTGGAATGTTTGAAGTTTCATTTTCTCTTCCGCTTGTTTTTGTGCTTTTGTCAGGTGTTTTCCTCCCAACCCGATCAATATTCTAGTCCTGACTCACTGGTGCTCTTGCCATGAGTACGTCTTTATATCAGGCTGAATAACCGTCGCTG
Organism: Nibea albiflora; assembly: GCA_014281875.1. Classification (NCBI taxonomy): domain Eukaryota; kingdom Metazoa; phylum Chordata; class Actinopteri; family Sciaenidae; genus Nibea; species Nibea albiflora. The sequence continues at coordinate 12,074,163 of CM024791.1, read as the reverse complement.
TGAGTGATTCATAAAACTCTAGGCAATGTTCTGGGAGTTTCCACCAGGCGTGTGGATCAGACTCCAATGAGCTGGATATCTTCACGCCGACTATAACCTCAGCGAAGCACCTGCTGATGAAATAATACTACAAGATCAGTCAGTCTCACCAAAACCTTTAACCCTTGGCGATAAGATTTCATAACGCCTACTTGCATGTAGGGAAGGAGGGAGTTGGCTTGTGGGCTTCTACTTATGAAGCAACACTTATCTGTCCTGACCTGTCCTCGCGTCTGAGGACAGGACAAGGTCATCTTGTCGCCTAGCAATATCACTTTCAGGTGTAAGCTTTAAAAAAGGACAAGGTTCAATGTGTTAGCAGGTAACTCCAAAGTGAAAGCACTTTCTTGGCCACGGTAGAAGGCGTTGGAAAGCACCGACCTGTGCTCTTCTTTGCCATACACAAAAGCGGCTCTTCCACCAAGGTATTGACACTAAGCACCCGCATTCTCTCAGCATGATGAAAGAGGGAAAAACTCTCACACATACTTGGCTCAGAGACTGCTGGGGAGCATTGTGCAACAGCATCCTGTGACTCTACCTTGAAAAAGAAAGAGTGGCACATGTATGGACTTGTAGGGAGGGTATTTAAATCATGGGTGATGTGTTGCTATGACACGTTTCTTACCACACGGATGTGATATTATTTCAATAAAAGCATGGCATATATTCATTTCATTCACACCTATATTAATAGCTCTATCCTAAGCTCTTCAATGTGGTCTGGAGACCTGGCGCTGACTTTTACCTGTTGAGGAACGCGTTGCCAAAGGCGTTGAGTTTGCGGAAGGGCTTCTTGGGGTCGACAACCAGAGCATTACCCGGTATCACGCCATCCTGTTCACCGTGCATCACCGCGATGAAAGAGTCCGTGGTGGGCTCGGGGCCAATCCGCATACCGGGAAAGTCCTGTTCCATGAGGTGCCGGATAAAGGTGGTTTTCCCGGTGGAGTACTGACCCACCAGGAGGACCATGGGCTTGTTGTCGAAGTCGGCATCTTCGAGTGCAGGGGAGTGGAAGTCGTGGAATCGATACGTGTCCTCTAGCGGGAACAGTTTGGTCCGGTAAAGCCGGCGCAGACCCTCCGACACGTTCTGAAAGAGCTCGGGGTCCTTCTTCAAGTTTTTCCTGAACATGGTTACAGATTTTTACCCTTAATTGACACGACTGTGTCGGCCTCCCCTTGAATATTTAGCTAGTTTTAGTGGTGTGGGTCTCTCACACCGTCAAGAGAGTATAGCTGCCTGCTGGAATGAAGCAACGGCTGGGCGAGGCTGGAAGTTTTTGTCCCCACCCTCCTCTTCGTTAGCTAGCCACACACTGCGAGTCAGTCATTCAGGGACGACTCCCTCTTTAGCTGACGTTGGCTAACTTAAGATAGTCAGCAACACTCTACCATAAATGCTTAGGCGGAACTAAGCGAGGTATCGTCTAATACTACACGACTGGGACTGTAAAACGGCTACAACTCCTCTTAGCGGCCAGCTAACTCGGTTAGCAACCGGCTGTCATTTGGTGAACCCCACCAAAGAAGGCTGGCACAGGGATACCGGAAACGTACACGTTTTTCACAATAAAAGCCCCGGGACGCATCCAGTCCAGTCTTAAATATACATACGTATGTATATATACATATAGTAGCCTTGTGCATTTTGTTTTATTTTTGTATTTATATATTGTATTATTTCTGTTTAGATTCCCCACAAAGCGTCACTTCAAAGCTTAATTTTACTCTGAATTATTTTTTTCTGTGAAGTTATACTTGAATTGATGTTTTGTTATGATAGCATAAATATTTCCAGTCTTAACACAAACATTTTCCCACAAATATGTCTTTTTCTTCCACGCTGAAATGGTGTCATTATCTTAGTATGGAGTTCATATCTGGCTAATCTAATATACCGCATCTTTATTTATAGCTATGGACACTCACTTCCTGTAAATGGGGACCTTTACAAAAACATGTTGCTTTCGATTTCATGTGACGTTTTGGTTTTAATTTCAAATGGTTGGACACATATAGTCACTACTTTTATTTTCACTTGTGTTTTTACTTTACTTTACCGTAATCGTTAATATAATAATAATAATAATATAATTAATATAATAATTTCTCAGACTGGGTCATTTGTGATATAATATGTTTTAATAAATGATAAATGGACATAGTGCTATATGTTTTCTCTCCCACCTATGTATGTAATGTACGTATTGTCGTGTAAGTGCTTTAAATGACACTTGAATAAAAGTTTCATTAATTTCTTTATTTGTACTATATGCTTTGAATTTATAGATATAGTTACATAAGTTTTGTTTGCACACTTCAATTTTCTCTTGCCTATAAGTGTATTGTAAGTATGCAAGGTTATGACACTTGAATGAAATTAATAAAATGATTTATTCATTCATTCAAGTCAATATTCCTTTGAGTAAATGTTTGGCATTTATTTAAAGTGTTTCTATTTAAGTGCTTTCTATTTATACTGTGTGCAGTTTTGGTTCTGGTTATATTTGTACATATACTGAACCATACACACACACACTCTTTCTCTCTCTGACACACACACACATACAAACAATATAATGATAAAGTGCAGTGTACTTCAGTGTCATCATTGTGCTCTCTTTGCACAAACAGAACAATGAAAAACAGGTTTTAAGGTATAATTTTATTGCAAAGAGCAGCCAGCACACAACAGCAACAAATACAAGTTGTTACTGCACACAGCCTAGTAACATCTGAGAGTCTGATGTGTGAACTGTAAAGCACAGAGTCCCAACAGCTTCTCGATGACAAGAGGTGTCCCTCCATAGATAACAGCAGCTCCACTGGAAGCCAGAGTTTTTCCATATGGAGATGCTGTTACAGCTGGTGAGACCCAGAGAAAGAGCACAGCTGACGGCACGCGCAGACCATGAGAATGTCGAGGCGGTGGGATTTATTTCACCACAATATTAGTTGGTTAGTCTTCTCCTGACATCTACCATTCAGTGATACAAATAGACAGACATTGCAAGTGTTTGGAAATATTTATTTGGTGTGATTGTAAAAACTCTCTTTGATTACGATCATTTGACAATAACATACACATTAAACATGCTCATCTTGCCTTTGATATGAGTTTTAATATGGAGTGTGAATTGTTCCCAGCAGAGGCCTTTAAACTCCCCGATCCCAACAGTGGTTCAAAGATAATCATTTCACATACATACTTGAACTACATGGCACCAGTGTGGTAAAAGTTTCACACATATGAAATTATGCTGCCCTCTTTTGGTCTGGCCTCACTTACCACATGACATTATTTTACTGCTGTTTTCTTTCTGAGCCCTCATGTGATAATACCACCCACACATAATAAAGAGACATATCTTACACCATGTCCTCCTCAGGTTTTTACTGCTTTAAGAAATATGTTACCCTTATGACACCAATAAAGTCAGGGTCATTCATTCAATCAAATGATTTGAGAGGGAGTGCCAGCTCAGCAAATTTCAGCCTTTAGTGTATTATAATTAATCTTTTACATACAGGTGTTGATATGGCTTCGAACAAGAGTTGTTAACACAAATGTGTATTATTTCATTGTATCTGCTCCTTAGTTTTCCAGGGACGTATCGTGACTGAGCTTTGACCCTTAACCCTCTCCTTCTGTACAAAACAGAGCAATAAAGCAATTTAAGGGTCGGTTCACCCCTATTGTCGCCTTCGACTTTGTCCACTCAGATATTTTTATTACCAGATAATTAAACTGTGAAAGTGTTAGTGCATTCAGAAAATCTGTAAATCTCAGCGTTAAAATTACAATGAATGTGTTTGTGATAAAAAAAACACACCTTAATGTCAAGTCTGGACAGTGCTGTGATAGGAAATCAACTTTGTGAACAAGTATTATATTTGAATCTTCAGACTTTTGTTATGCAGAATTGACTCAATAGTAGTAGATATCTTCACTTTTCTCCTTTTGACAGGAGTCAGATTCAAAATCTATGTTTTTCTTCTACTGATATAAAATTGGAAGTGTTGACTTTAGCCCCACTAGCAGCTGTGCAAATTAATTTCTTGGCAAACACAACCATCCAACAACTGAATTTACAGAATGAAAATATGTTTGTTGCCTGGCAACCAATAATTCCCATTAGGAGTTTAATTCAGTTTTCACTCAGTTTATGAATTTCCTCAATAGCCATTTTGGGTCTCTCTTTATCGTCATGATTTCAGATAAGACATGCTCAAGTGCTTTGATTGATTTTTAATAACCAAAGAAAATAAAAGCATGTCCAGTAACGAGCTGCTCAAGTTGGTCGTAAAAGGAGAGCACAGTTAATATTTAATCAATACAAAATACATTACACGATAATCTTAATGTGATTACTTAACTAGTACATGTTTTTACATGACTCACAGTCTACCCGTAAGTGTAAATTGACTGATGTATGATGACATAAAACTTCAACTTTCTTTGATTACTCATTTTCAGACAGAGCGTATTAAAAACTCACATACTCACCAAGCGAATGAGGCTCAATTCAGTCATTAATTCTGTGAGAAAAGTCAGAAAAAGACCGATTAAACATGTGAGGTGGAGCAAGTCGAACAAATAAAGGGTAGAAGCAGACAGTCAGTGTTTGAGCTTTTGAAAGAGGAGAGAAGTCAGACAGAGGTGACAGAGGTCTGTCCCTCAGTAATGGTGGACTCGTGAATGGACGCTGCTTAAGACTGTGTGGGGAAGAGGAAACATTAATCATTACACTTACTGTAAATATGTAACAAACCCAACCTGCCCATAAAAGTCAGCAAATTGCATTGTGTTTGAACACCCACAGACACACACGGAAGGATGAAACCATACAAGAGACAAGGAGAGCAGCTCATAAGGCCTCAAAGCATTTCAGCGTCCTCACTTGGGCCTAAATAGAGAGAAAATTTGTCATAGCTGATGCACCCAAGAATATTACTCTTAAGAATATAACTCTCTTGAACAAAGAAACTATTGAGCATGTTTGAGCTCCACATAAATTAGTCTAAAGGTCCCTCAAAATGTCATATAACTATCAAAACCTTTATGACATCTACTCTTTTGACCTCTTCTCATCAGTTATCTATGTATTACCAAGGCCAATAAAGTACAATGAACTGATCTATACGCGAAAAACGATAAAGTTAAATCATTGTGAGAAAGAAACTGAAAGAGTTTTAGTTTGTCTCGAGGTAACTGCACCAACAGAAGCATTGGCAGTCTCAATTATACTTCTGCCATGTAGATTCAGGATCTTATAAAAGACTAATTCCAGACTTTCTAGAAGAGAGCCCACCAGAGATTGCATTTGAAATGGTGTTATACAACATATCAAGTTAAATTTACACACACAACCTCTGCCACTCTCTGGCCTTGAATGTTTATTTTGGTTGCTTCAGAGATGTTAACTTATCATAGGACTTTGTATCATATTGGTTCATTTTATGTTTATGTATATATGAATTAAAACCGAAAGATGAAAAGATGAAACATAAATGACTTATAATGTATTACAAATGAAACAGATTTATGAATTAATGTATCACTACTGAACAGGATGGAGAAGATATGGGGGGGAGGGGGTCGCTTTTCTGAAACTGCTCTCTTTTGACCTATGCGAGCTCCCGTACCTCTGAAGCGGTGTTGACTGATGTGTGAGTAGCTAGCTGACGTTGTCTTCATGAATATATTCGCTGATATTACTCTTTTAGAATTAAAAAAATTACCCGTCTGTGTGCATTTATACGTGACATACAAACAAACATTAACAGATAAAGTCATGCGGCGCTTATACGCGCTCCCGGTCGTCTTTAATCACGCTAGCCAGCGAAGCTTACCCAGCTAGTCCTGAAGCTAATGTTAGCAACATTGATGCTAATTTTAGCATAACGGCAGTTATCATATTATATGTAGCTGCAGCTGGCGAGCAGGCGTAAACAAGTGTTTGACAGACGACCAGTCAAGAAAGTGTAATATTTGTTCACGTCCTTTTAGCGGTAATGTGAGTTAGCTCCTTCACACATGACTGGGCTAAAGAATGAGCTATTGTATCGACCCCAGCTCGTAAATCAGGGTCGCTAAAGTTGTGTTAGAGGCGTCCTTGGTCTGTTGTTACCAACAGTAAATAACAGTAGTGCTACAGTATATCTAATACGAGTTGGTTGGTTAATGTATGGGTGTGTTAAAATGTGTTTCAGGTCAAAATGGCAGAGCAAACAACACTAGAGAGCCTGCTGGAGATGGGCTTTGAAAGAAACAGAGCGTGAGTCACACCAGACTGATCCTGTTTAATGGAGTTTACAGATGTGAAACTACTTTTAAAGTAAAACTGTTTAACGTTAGCTCATGTTTTCAGGGAGAAGGCGGTGGCCAAAACAGGAAACCAGGGAATAGAACAAGCCATGGACTGGTGAGCGTGACACACAAAGCAAAAGTGAACTGCCAACATGGACCTGGCCTCCTACTGTCCGCTGTTAATCAATATGGTGTGATGTGCTGTCCTCAGGTTAATGGAACATGAGAACGACCCAGACATCGATGAGCCCTACGTGCCGCCTGTGGGGAACGTCCTGGGAGGAGCAGCAGACACACAGTCCACTGCAGAACAGCCAACACTAGCAGACACTGCTGAAGGTCTGGACCTGTTGTGGGGGGCAGGAAGGGGCCTGATAGTGTGATGGAAGCAGCCAGACACCCCCATAAAGTCACCTAGGGATGTACAGTGTGACCATATACATGCCACAAGACCATATATATATATATTGTTCATTTGCCAGGCATTTAATTTCACATCATTAGACAAAAAACAGACAACCTGCTCTGATTATTTTAGATTTTTTAAGTTTAGTTTTAAGAAGACTAAAGATAAAAAGTTAAATTAGGTTTCATGGTAGTTAGCCACTGCTAATTTACAGTGAATATGATGTCAGCTGGTTAGTTTCTTTCTGTCTGTGTGTGCATGTGACTTCTCTTTTTTTTCTCACCATCTCGTGTTTTGACTTCAGGTGGAGACGGCAGCATGGACGAGCAAAGTGCAAATAAGCCAATGACAGAGGAGGAGAGACTTGAGCAAGTTAAAAGGTCAGAGCACACACACCAAAAACACCATCCCTGTTTTGTGCCTGTAGCCAAACATAGTCGGGAATAACTTTTTTTGTTGATTGCTTCTGTGAGTAAGAAAGGCAAACATTGAGTGAACTGATTCCTGCGTTGGTGTCTGTTATTCAGGCTAGAGGAGCTGATGCGGGTGAAGCAGGCGGAGAGAAGAGAGCGAGAGCGGGAGGAAGAGTTGGAGAGGGAAAAGCAGCGGAGGAAACAGGGCCAAGAGCTGCAGCAGATTCGCCAAAAGCTGCAGGATGATGATATGAAAAAACTCGCTGAACAGCGCAGAAGAGAGAAGATGGAGGACAAACTGGCAAGGTACGATATTCACCATCACACATTTATTCAGATAATGATATTTAACTGTTTATACAGGAGCTAACAGTAGTTATCATATTCAAACAGAGATAACGCAGGCATTGTTTCCAAGAGGGCCAAATTATTAGCCTGATAATCAAGCTGAAGTAATTAAAATAATAATTATTATTATTCTTACTTCTTTGTTCTGTATGCTCAGAAAATGTTGGTCTGGAACCAGAGTAGCAGATGACAGTTTAAAAATAAAATCAATGATGGCTGAAGTTCCTTGAAACAACTAAAAGCAGATTCTCTTAAACAGTGAGCGGAAATGAAGATGACAAATTGTACCGTTGAACTGCTGCACATTCTTGGTGGCTGTCACTGTGTTGCTTGTCTTTGTCCCTGACAGGCAGAGGGTTAAAGAAAAGATTGCACGGGACAGAGAGGAGAGAGCACAAAAGGTAACCCAACCATCGGCCTAGTTATTTGTCCAGCTTCTATTGTCCTTTTTTCCTGTTCATATAATCAGATGTTCACATAATCAGATGATTTTTTTGTTTGTTTAGTTTGGTGGCGGTGGAACGCCGAGTGCAGCTGCATCGTCCCAACCTGCCCAGCCCAGCCCGTCGTCGCCCACCAGTCACGGCCCCCCACCTACTAAGAAGGAGTATGATGAGTCCCGGATACAGGTACAGGCTTCAGACACACAGTCCTACATGCTGCTCTTCACACCACTGAAGCACAGAGCACACACACAGACATGAGTGTTTCATCCTTTGTGTACAAACGTGTATCAAAATAGCACATAGCATTTACGTCCCATCATGTTTCTCATCTGTTACCCACGTTTTCTGTCCTCCTTCACTTGGCTGTTCCACTTCTTTACTGCAAAGGTCCGTCTGCTGGACGGCTCGACCATCACAACCGCCTTCAAGGCTCAGGAGCCGCTGGCGGCGGTGCGTGTCTACGTACAGATGAACAGCAACACGCCTGAGGGTCAGGACATCTCGCTGCTGTCACCCTACCCCCGCCACGAATACACCGAACTCGACATGGAGAAGCCCCTCAAAGAGCTGGGTGAGTGCTGGACTGGGAACTACATTTGAATATCGACCATGCTACTGTAATATTCATGTTTCAACATATTTCTCAGTGTATGGACTTAAAACCATACAGTCAGCAGCTCTGTCTGACCCTTTTCGTGACTTTCCACTCTCTGTTTTCAGGTTTGGTGCCTTCAGCTGTGCTGGTTGTTACCAAAAAGTGAGATCAGGAGGACCTGCTCTGTGAGCCTACCTCACCACCTCCACTACATCAACACAAGAGACACCAGTTTGATCCAGGAACAGAGCCGCCACCTTTTAAAGTATCTCTCAATAAGCCAGCTAACTGAACTGAAGCAGACAGATGCAGCCCGAGGCTGCGTTCAGATTGTGTTTTAACTCCTTTTAAGACGTTGGGAAAAAAACGGTTGGTTAACTTGCTGAATGATGCCTTATGCCATTCCGGGCTGATTGATTTCACTTGTTATTGTTTGGTTTGTGTGAAGTGAGACTGAGAGTGACTTTTACAAAGTGGAGATAGCTGGCTTCTGATGGATACTGCTTCATTGTTTTCAACAATACATTTATAAAAAAAATATAGAAAGACGCAGCACAGAATCGTTCAATTTAAAAAACAAACAAAAAAAAAAAACATGTTCAGTTGGTTCTGAAAGGGCCTTAAATTAAATCCTCACGATCTTCCTGATTTTGTGACATTCTACTTTACCAGTTTTTTATAAGTTAAAATATATTGACAGTTATGTCTGCATAATCACCAAGAATCTACTTAAAATAAAGATGACTCAGAATTACGATGGTGGACTCGGTTTTCTACATGTCATGGTGGTATTCAGTATTTTTGTCATAAAAAGAAGAAAAACAATGAAGTGATTTTTTTTGTGTAGCCCGATACATCTTCATCTGTGCCATAGAGCCCCATTGATGTCCAAAGATTTACTCCTGTTTGAGTAACATTTGCTAAAAACTACAACGCAGTTTTAGAAAATATTTAATCCTTTAAAAAAAACTTGTGTGGAGTTCAGAGACAGATGGACACATTGTCTTTCTCTTCACATGGTTTGTTAACTACAATGTCGGCATGTTGTAGATCAAACATATATAGATGGTTGAACAAGCGCACAGATTACAAAAGGATGTGTAGAAACAATAGAGAGCGCCACAGGCCACTGCACCACTCCTTATCAAGGCTAGTCCGGGGGATTGATTTCATAAGAGATTCATAAAGACCGACACTGAACCCTCATCATAGTTGAGTTATGTGACATGGTTGGTTTCAGGCGTTTTATTGAACTGTGTAATACTGGAATAGGCCAAAGTCTAAGAGTCTAAAAAGCACTAGTGAACTGCTGAGCTCCATGACATAGAAAGTAATAAGTGAGATACCAACAGGCCTTTTTCTCACAAGACATTTTGACATGTCACAGTAGGAAAAGCACGGGTGTAAATAATAATGCTGGCTCACCGTCTTACCTTACTGGAACAATTGACAAGGAGCAGATCCATTGTTAATGTCTGCTGCGAAAAAGGCCTGTTGGTTTATTCAGCTGGTGAGTTTCAGACGCTGTAGTCTTCACCTCAACAGTCAGTTTATCAAACTAACAGGCAACAGTTCAAATCAGGAAGGAGCGTACTCTCCGCATTTGCTTTACATGAAATCTCTTGCACTCTTTAAGCTACCAGCCTGGAGCAAAAGTCTGTTAAATCCACTCAGAGTGGACGTTTGATTGCTCGGCCTGCTTATGTGAATTTTACGGACTTTTGCTTTTGAATGCTGGCACCCTAAAGGTCTTGAGACTACAAGACTTAGCTGATGATCAGATTCTCTGTTGACATATGACTGAGGAAGTATATCAATGTGTGTTTAAAGTACAGAAAATGTTCCAACTTGCTGTAGATCTGAGCATGCTGCAGCTTTTCCTCCCTGGGTCACGGCTAATGAGCGATTTTTCACCCTGGTTCAGAAATTACGAGCAAACAGACATTCGACACAAAATATTGTGGCACACTATAAAACACCTTTATATACATTAGAAAAAAAACAACAAAGCCTATTCTGGAATGGTACAAAAATGTCAGTCATACATCAGCTGTAAAGTTTGATAAACTCGGATGACTTTAAAACAGGAGCAAAGCTTGCAAACAAATACAAAAATAGTTCTGATTAAAACCGAGAGACACTGATGTACTGAGAATGGGCGTTTCCTTTTTCGTTTCTTTTCTTTCAATCTTTCCACCTGTCCCTCTGAATCAACACTGAAAAATGACACAACATGTTTAAAAACAACTCCGGCCCCAAATTCCAGGACAGTGAGGTAACTCAGAGGACGGACGGAGTGGAAAGGATGCTGGGATGTGTTTTTTTGTTGTTGTTGTTTTTTCTTTTAAGCAGGTGGACTGACAGAACTTGGTGTTTCAGTTTGTTGTTCAGCTCGTTCAGGGTCAAACTGCCTCACGTGGCCTCTTAAGTGTCACAGTCACTGTTGTTCACTTTAACTAGGAGGATAGTAGCCCTGGTTGTAGTTCCAGGTGTTCTGGTAACCGTAGCTGCCGTACTGCGGTTGCTGGAAAAGAGCCACAACAAAACAGGTAATAAGATTCACAGGAGATCTCAAAAACTGAACTTTGCCACAGTGTACTCACCTTAACCCTCCTGTACAGTCTGTCTACCTTCATTTGAACCATTTACTTGGAAAACCGTCAATAACTAAACCATTAATCTAAAAACATTTAATCTTAAGACTCATCCTCTATTTTTAAAATACCGTCGTCTGCGTTAAATCTCAGCACTTACCTGGTACCAGCTGCTGTATGCCCCGTAGCCGGCCTGTGCGGTCATGTCGGCGCCCATCACAGGTGGAGGGGGCGTGGTGATGGGGACGTGTGGCATGGTGGGCGGAGCTTGTGCAGACACAGCAACGGCGGAGCCGTCGTCACTTTTGCTCAGCTTCTCCTCGTCCTCGTCCCTGGAGATCGAATCATTACAAACCTGAAACCGGTCCAACGTGAAACAAAGGGATCAAACCAGACGCTACTTCATGATTTAACTTCTCACCCGTTCTCTGCTTCTCTCTTTGTTCCACCCAGCTCCCTCAGCAGTTTCTGATGCTCCTCGTAGACTGTCAGCACACTGCATACAGACGATAAGCGCTTTACATGAGCAACCGGATTCAAAATATCTGCCAGAATCAGAAGGCTTCAGCTGAACTCTGACCTCTGGATGGAGTTGCTGTAGTCCTCGGCGAACTGCAGGCCTCTCTGTGAGAAGAGGATCTTGGTGTGTGGGGCGAGGGGAGCCGCCAGGGCTCGCGTCACACACTCCTGCACGGCCTCAGCTGAAGCCCAAGGCTCACCCGACGCCTCCAACTCCAACAGGTTCAAGTGCAGTTTATCATTATCCTGCAGGGAGGACACAATAGTTACCATGTGTGATGGTACCACACAAAGTATTCGTTACAAAGAAATCAGATGAGATCGCAGTGTGATGTCAGGGCACAGAGACCAGGAGTGAGACTTTTTTTTTCCTGTCTTGCTTTAATGTTTTTTAGTCAAAGCGCCTGCAGCATGAAAATCACCCCTCGTGAGAATGCGGAGTGAAGCACGCCTCCCCTGTTGGCTATTTGAATCAATAGTCAAAAAGGATCTCACTGCTGCTTGCGTGTGTCTATAAAATGGCAGCAGAGCAAAGCGGGCATGGAGACAGTCTTACTGACACTGTGAGAGAGAGCCGGGCAAGACGACTGTGTAGCTGGAGCGCCGTCTTGTGGGTAGAAAAGTAAAACCCTGTTTTTGTTTTCAACTGCAAAGCTTGGCCTGTTTTTTGGTTTTTATTACAATTAAATGGAAGAACTGATTTTTAAGGCCGTGGACAGGATTACCCTCCATAGAAGAGTTTATGTAAATTGAAAATTAAACTAATTGGCCATCAAGTGAAGTGAAGTCTGTAGATTTTAAAGGAAGGACGCTCCAGCAGCTGATAGGAGACAATAGCCAGGGTATGACCGACCTCCTCAACTCCTCATTCTGCAGACAGGACCTGCCTCGATGGTCACATGTTTTTGCTGTGGATGAGAATGACTTCTCGCACCATTTCCCTGTAGTCTGAACTTCAACCCTGCTGTTACCACACTGTTAGGACGTCAGATTAAGAGGAGATTGATCAAACCCTGTGGTGGTGTTACTGCCTGAAATGTTTGCAGCTCTTACCGGACTGATCTCCAACGCCTCCTGTAAAACCCTGCGTGCTCTGCTGGGGTTCCTGCCCAGTTTCAGCAGCAGGCGAGCCAGTTTGATGGAGTAGAAAGCGTGCAACGTGGGCTTCTCTTTGGATTCTGCCACCGCCTCCTGCAGCAAGGCCTCTGAATGATCCAGGTGGCCTGCTCGTCTCTCTAAAGCCGCCCTGCGAAGACGGACCACCGCCAGTCCTGGGAGGGTTTTCTCCAGGGCCTCCAGTACTCGTCGTGCCTCGGTTAAGTCACCTGATGGAGAACATGACAGTGTTCATGAAACACTTTTACAGAAAAAAAAAAAAAAGATTCAAGCTCTGTTTGTGCAGTGTGTGTTGTCGTACCGTGCCTCTCCTCAAAGGTGGCCCAGTGCATGTGGATGTTGGGTTTGTATGCCAGGTGAACCTCACAGGCTCGTCTGAAAACAGCCCGAGCCTCGTCCACACTCTGCGCCTCCAGGTACTGAGTGTACTGAGCAACACAAACAAGAACATGTTACACTTCAAACAAACTCGTTTTAGTCTAGTCTTTAGGACACATGCACAATAGGCAATAACACTTACCCTGGTCCAGAACTCCTCATACAGAGCACAGGCGATCAGGCACCGCTCAAACAAGATGCGAACCCTGTAGTCGTCATGGGCAACCACAGCATCCTCTGATTCTTCCTGAGGTTGGTCTGTGACGTCTGACCCTTCTGTGACTGTCTGGTCTGGATCTGCTGGTAAACAACAGCGTCAGAACACAAGTCTGCAGAATCACAGTGGCAGCTGACAGGATGTTCATTATGTCTTCACCTTGGTTGGGGTCTTTGGTGTCCTTGTTCAGCTGAGCGATCTCCCAGTCCAGGTAGGAGTGCCAGGCCCGCAGCTGGAGGCGGTCGAGTGGCTTGACGTGGAAGTACGGACGTTTGATCTGAAGATCAGAGGAAGAAAAAAATCTTTTTCTGTGCAGCAAGTGATGAACAAGTTCAATAAATATACATTTGAAAAAGACGGCAGAATATTTACAAGAAAATTAAACCTGACAACTGAAAGAAAAAGGAACATGAAGCATCATTACTATTTCTGGACTAGCTAAGTACTGAAACTGTCAAGTATTGGAAGCAACTGGAAACTGAATCCTGGTTCAAATGAACTCACTGTTTGAACAGATATGAACAATTATTCTGGTAATTATAAATATCATTTAGGAAAAAGTAATTAACATTTGAGTTTAGCTTCTAGACTAAATTTCATTTAGTCTAATTCTGACTAAATGAAAAAAAGCTTTTGGACAAAATGTTGTTACTCCCCAAAGTAAAATATTATTAGTATCAAAAGTACAGTTTTTTTCTGATGGTATCAAAACTTTCCTTGGTTTTTAGTTTTTAGCAATAATGAATGAGAGGGTGGAAAAAGAAGAAAAGAAAAGGAAGATCAGAGAAAAAACTAAAAGTCGAGTAGGAAGAGAATAAAACTCACAGCGTCTTCAAAGTGCCATCTCTTGCGGACTTCTCCCTCATTGTCCTGGTAAACTTTGTCCCTGCGAATCAGCACCTGTTCCCTGATCTTCTGCATCAATTCCTCCTAAACACAAAAATCACACAAATAATACATTTGTGTCTCACTAGCATACATGTTAAAAAAACTTATGACACTGAAATCCTGCTGTGATGTTACTCACTGTGTCTGTGCCCTCGGGTGTGGCGGGCTCCTCCTCCCCCGGCGGCCTCTCCTCCTCCTCCTCCTGGGCCTGTTCAGCCCGCTCTGCCTTCTGACTCTGACGGCACAACGTCCTCAGCTCCTCGTACTCCTCCGGCGAGAGAACGTCTTTGGGCTCGTGACTGTTGAGGTGTTCCTTGAACCTTACGGAGAGGGGGAGAGAAGAAGACCAAGGGGGACGCAAAAATGAGATTAATGGAAGAGCAAGAACTAGCACAGCTCTGTGACTGAAATCATCATCATTATAAAAGTAAACCTGGCACTCACAATAATACATTACATAATACACCAATATTTGTATAATCAATATATTAGATTTGTTTTCAAGTACTTAAGATTGGCGTACACACACATTTGGCTTGTGTGTGTGGTCTTACTTGTCGTAGTGGGTGTTGTAGAGCTGGGTGGGGACTCTGAGGACTCTGTCCAGGACGCCTGTTGCGTTCCTCATGTTCCCCTGTTCCTTCTCCCACTCAATATAAAGATCCCAAAGTCGGTCTGAGTGGAAGTCCAGACCTGCTGCCTGAACCGCGTCCTCAAACACACTGAGATTCGAAGGGGGAACAGATGCAGGTTTATATCTGCACTGTGCATGCCACAAAAGGTGAACTGACAGTCTTAAAATGCGCACGTGGTGTGTGTGTGTGTGTGAGAGCGTTCATCTACCTGCGAATCCGTGTGGGCGACTCGGGCAGGTTCATGTCCAGTGTTCCCAGCAGCAGGTTGATGAAGTGGATCCACAGATCTACGCTGAGAGGGATTACCTGCAAGCCCTGAATACACACCTGACAAAACACATCACAGCCATGAACAGCCGCTCATAAAAACCTGTGAAAAACGTGTGTGGGACTGAAAAAAGACAGAGTTGTAAACTCTCGCTTCTGCTTTACCTCCTCTGCTTTGCTGGTGTATCCAGCGCGGCGCTCCAGATCAGCAAACTTCTTCCAGTAGCCGTAGCAGAGCGGGTAGCGAGCGAGGAAGGCCTCTAGCGCTCTGCGCGAGGCTGTGACGTGACTCTACACAGAGGAGAGAAAAATTCAGTCCTTCAGGCTACAGCAAGCTTACGCACCAACATCTTCTGTGGCCTCATGGGGGCACTACAGGTCAGTATTTCAAAGTTTGAGGTGACATTGCATCATGACGGTTCTATGTTCTCCTCCGTTACTCTCTGTCCGGACGAGAAACACGCACCTCTTGCTCGCAGTACTGCAGCAAGTCGGTCCAGCTGGTGAAGTCTTGAGGATTGTCGTGGGCGGCCTTCCACAGGCGCTCAAAGTCTGCAGGTATTTCTCCCTCTTCGTCTTCTGCAGCTGGAGGCATGGAGAAGGATTCGGGGTCTGGGCCTACGGGAGGTTCGGGGGCTTCAGCCGCACTGCCGTTTTCTTCCGACATCTCTACCATCTCAGTCGGAAGCGAGGCCGGAACCTGAGAAGCCTCCATGGCTGAAGACGGAGGGAAGATCAAAAGTAAGTACATTTACATAGCTGAAGGGCCATGATACAGGTAAGTGCTTCTTCTCTGCTACTAACATTAATTTAGACAATTATAAATCTACTAAGAACGTTACAAAATGACGAGAACATCAAAACTAATTTTAATTTATTTTCACTCAACAATAAATGTTACTTCAGATTTCACAGTCTGTTGTACTCTCACTGAGTGATGCCTCACTTTTATAACTCTTTCTTCCACTTTTTGCCATGTGGCGGCCACACAGACACAAGGAAACACAGACACTCGAGTGCTTCGGTTTATTTTTTTTTGCTCCTTTACTTTGGAAATCGTGAAAAACTTGTAATGTAATAGAAGCCACACACACAAAACAAGAATGAATGTAATGTGACGTAATTCATAAAGTTTGTGGAAAAGATGACAACAACAACAACGTCGTGTTGTTTGCATATACACCTGATACTTTCATATTATGAATACAAATGAGCGGTAAATCAGTCTACAAACAACAACAACAACAAACTTTCAGGTCAAATCTTAACAGGGTCTTATGAGAGAGAGATGAGTTCAATCTGTAAGATGTCAAAGCAGTTATGTAGCTGAGCAGCTGAGTGAACTATCTAGTGCTTTGATTCATGCAACAAAACCGGAAGTTTGCGGCTTTTAATCTTGAAACACGAGCTGTGTACACCTGCACAGGTGTGTTTCATTCATAAAAACCCCAGAGCACTCAGTTTAGACGCGTTAGTTCTCACAAACTTCACTGTCTCCGACGTGTTGTGGACACAATTCATTTAGTTTGTGATGAAATCAGTGAGCAGCCGCTCACACTCATTCAAACAAAGCAGTGCAGTTAAAGTTAGTGAACAGCTCCGGAGCTCCTCCGTGCTGTGTTCAAATCACGTTAGCCTAGCCTAGCTCGTCAAGCCTGCCCTTAAAATACTTCCAGTCGGAGCCTTTAAATATAAAACGCCTGCAGATGAAACAAAAGCTCAACCATGTCTGCGAGACGACACACTGCGTGCTGTGAATTCATCAGTGTTGATCAAACTACCTGAGGACTCGTCCAGCTCCCCGTTACCGCTCATCTCCTCACAGCCTTCAGCCGCCATGATGGGAAACGTCTCCGTGACGTCATTCATGTGGGACAAGACACTGACGAAGTTAAATCATAAAAATAAAAAACACACTTAAAAAATATTATTATAACAATAATTTTATTATTATTACTATCATTACAATTAATATTATTATATTTATTTATTTGGTCATGTGAATGTAGGAATGAACTTTGTTCTTACTTTTGAAATCATGATTTTTACGATATCAATGTTTCAGGTTTTTATGTTGTATTAATGCATCTTCAACCTTTTTCAGCCCAAGGACGCCTTGGCCAAGAGACAAACGGATCAGGGACCCTCACATGTAATTACATTTTTAAAAATGTGTCACATTGTAAGGCCTGTAATAACTTTTATTTCTTTCACCTTATTAACTATTTATTAACTATTTATGATTGATAAAAAACATTAATGCGCATTGGAATAATTTCTAAATAGTAATAGTTTTTGTCAAAAGTAGTTTTTTAATTGCATATTAATGCTTGCAGTTTACTCATTTTCTGTTATACTTTTTAATTCTCAAATTATTTTGGTGAAAACTGTCTATTATGACTATTTCACTTTTAAAAAAAAGTTAAACGGACATAAACAAATAATTCAAACAACAGTTGCTCATCAAACGAGGAGCTTTCTTCATCCAATCCAAACCAAACAAACAGACTCGTTTTACATTTGGTCAACTTTATTTTCACTTGGTCTCATCTTTTTAGAGTACATCTGACAACTTTGATTGACAGCTGAAGCCCGATCCTTCACTTCCGTTTCCACCAATTCAAGCCATCACCAAAAGTGTAGCAACATATACATTTATGATCATAAAAACAATCAAGGAGACAAACTCATTGAACAAACTCCTAAGTAGGTCAGATGATTTGACTAGTCAGGATGCAATCCAGAGCCCCCACACAATCATTTGAAAATTCACGACAGCTCAGTGTGCATTCAGGATTTCTTTGTGTAAACCAGAAGAAAAGGATATTTGTTAGTGAAACATGTTATTTAAAAAAAGGATTAGATTTGACCTGTTCATTAAGATCCAAATGACACACTGGAAATCCTGGACGGTCCCGACATCTAGTAACACATGAAAATCTAAACAACTTCTTCCTCAAGTGCATTAAAAATAATCTAGTAAACAATGTTGGGAAAAAAACAACTTGATAAAACAAAAGAAAGTATGTTGACAGGATGATCCACAAACACCAGTGGTTCAAGTCCCCTGAAGCGATTCCCCACTGCCAAGTTTGTTCAAAAGAACAGCTGAAAATCCCCCCTCTGTGCAGCAGTTCAACGACTTGATCACTCCCTCACTCATACTAGCCAGGATTGGTAAGAAAGGTGATTTCTTTCCAGTTTGTGGCATCAAACTCAAGTACTGCAGGACGAAAGTGAAGCGTAGAGCGACATATCTGATTGTTGGCAAGTTCGCCCCCAAATTACATGAACTGTGACACGCGTAAAGACGGTCAATCTCTTAGCGGATTGAGACGCTCGGCTTAAAAAGAGGAGGGATGGAATGAATTATTATTTTTGAATGTGTGTAAAGTCAGAAACAGAAAGGGAATCACCAGCAGGTGGCGCATGTGCTTTAAATGTGAACCTTCAATTTAAATTTCAAACAACCCCCCCCACAGTGATCTTTCTTCTGGATGGACAACCAAGTGGACAATTAAAACAACAAAACAAAGAGTGCTTGAATGTTTTCTTTCTTAAACCCCCAAAGATTCTTTACGACGACATGATTTGATCAGTAACCACCTTTCTGAAAAGTGTGAAAAACATAAATTATCTATCTAGTTCTAAGCCTTCTTGTTGTTGCGTGTTACAGTGTGACTGAAAACAAGAGGGACGTGGCAGAGACATTATGTGGCTCAGTTCGACTACTTGGGTTTATGTGTGTGTGTGTGTGTGTGTTTAAATGTGGTGTGTGTGCGTGTGTGTTTATGTCCTTTATTTTTCTCGGTGGCTATCCTTTTGTCTTGCATTAGTTAGTCATTGTCAGCCTTGTGTCTGTTCTCTCCTCCTGTTCAGTTCAGTCATTTTCTCCCCTCCTCCCCCGCCGTCCTGTCTCCATGGTTACTGGAGCGTCACGGTCCAGTCCACCCCTGCGTTCATGCCAGGCTTGCGGATCGTCAGCACCGACATGGAGGCGTCAAACTCAAACTCTAGCTGACTCTCCTGAGCCCCTGCAGAAGAGATGATGAAGTGGATTGTTTAGAGAGAAGGAACGTGAATCTCACGCCAGAAAAGGAATCACATCACAGAACAGATCATCTTCAGAAAAATCTTGCGATAATAACTTTGTCTTTTTGACTCTCAGCCGCTCACACTGCACCCCCACGACTACAACACCCTCCAGGAAACAGCACACAAGTTGAAAACATTCACACCCTGTTACACCCAGCATAAGTGAATACATTTTAAAGACATTTTCTAACTGACATTTTAACTTCACCAAAACTCTGTCTGAAAGGTTCACGCAGTGCACACAAAGTTTCAGTGGTGTTTGAGCTCCAGGACAGAGCCAAAACATTCATTAGTTGGCTTGTTGATACATGAACAGCTGAGACCTGAGAAGTAAAGATGATATTCATGAGTGACCTGCATCAACACATTAATTGGTCCCAAACAGGAGGGCGGGTTCACTTCCATGCTGCTTTAGTTACTGTATGAAAGATACTTTCCGAATATTGAACGACCATCTCTCTAAAGCTGTTCACATGCATTCAGCTTAACATTATTGGTAAGACTGTTGCACTGAAATGTTCAGTCAGTGGAATAAAACCTGTTGAACGGCCTCTCACGAAACAGCTAGAGGCCATATCAACAGATTTCGTGAAGCAGCATTCAGTTCATAGCTTTTTATGAATCAACCTTGCTGACATGTTGTATATGGCACTCACCAGCAGTGAGGGTAACCTTGCCAGGCTTACTGGCTCCCAGTATGATGATGCGTTCGATCCAGGAACGGGTGGAGAAGTGGGCATCTGGAGCCAGATTACTGTGGACCAACCAGAGACATGGTTTTACGATATTAAGATTATAAAGCAAAGAATATCTTAGTGTCACTAATCACTACGTATTCTGATCTATACTGAAATATCTTAAAGTCTAAAACTGAGGGAGGATTTTTTACTTTTTCTACTGATGAAACAGACAATCACTCACACAGAGGAGAGGACGTTGTTGGCGAAGGAGAGCCTCCTGTGGATGAACTCCTTCTTTTCATAGTTGAAGGTGTGGCCATCATCTATGTAGAGCTCTCCCTCTGCAGTTCTCTGTCAGACAAAAGATTTGTGAACTTCAAATGTGATGACGACACTTTGCACACAAACATGTCAAACGGCGGTGGATGACAGTTGTGTCTTGCGGGGTTTGTACAGCCGAGTTACCTTGGGGTTGAGAGCCACGTATAAAGTGTAGGGATCGTGCTCCATGCAGGTGGACGACCTGCGAACTCGAAGCTTCCTGGGAATAATGGAGCCGCCACGCTGGAAGACAGGAATCTGAAAAGACGACGAAAGAGCTCCGTGAGAAAGGACCAAAACAAGAACTATTAGAAGGCTGTGGAAATGTGGAAGTCTGCGTGTCTTACAGAGCTCATGGTGACAGGGACGTAAAGGTTCTGGGCTCCGTTGTGCTTCTGGAAGCTGTTAACATCAAACCAAACCTGAGGGACACACACACACACACACACAGGTTAAGACAAAGTTTCTGCAAGGCCGAGGACTGCATTCACGTGTCACTGACTCTGTGTCCTACAAAATGAGAAAGCCACAAAGATACAGCTGTGTCCTCTTACTTCGTCTTTTCCAGGCAGATAAGCGGTGACTCCTCTGGCTCCCTCCTCAGTAACAGGGTGCACCAACAAGTCTCTACCTGCAGCACATGTTCAATAACGTCAGTGGGTTTGATAAAACCTGGTCGGTCTTGCTGTGACTGACTTCCAAGTCTTCATTCACACCCAACACATGCCATTATTACACATGACAATAACAGCAGTACAGTTATTCAGTGTGCTCAGATATTGATGATTGAGGTTCTGCATTTAAACTAGTTGACACTCGGCAAAGAAGAACAGTTTTAGAGTTTTGTGTCTCACCGATCAAGAACTCGTCATCCAGAGCGAAAGTAGCAGGATCCTGAGGATACTCCACCCACAGTGGTCTGCGACAGAGAGAGACTCATCAGCTGAGTAACATGTTTCTAGGATCATATCATCTGCATTAAAGAGCATCACTGAATTCAAACCAACGTAGATTTGTTCATTAATATTCAGATTAGGGACACATTTTTCGATCTGTTCTCTAGTATACTGCAGTAATGTGTAATCATACTGACATTAACTCATTTGGTTTTAATGCTCCGTACTGTCAGACTCATTTGTAATTATAGAATTAAGAATTTAGGAGGCTGCTGCATTTCAGTTTTTAAATTGATGCTGGTACACGGTCTGGGTCATTACTTTGTTAATAAATAATTAATTGGAACAATTATAGCTCAGGATTTTATCTTGGTGATACATGAAAACATCACCAACACAAAGTTTCCTGCCCAATCCTCACCTCATGACGGGCTCTCCGGTCTGGTGGGTGTGGTAGAACTGCTGGTACCAGTAAGGCAGGAGGGTGTAGCGTTGGCGCACCGCCTCACGGATCAGTGCGGTGTTTTCGGGTCCAAACAGCCAAGGCTCACGGCGAGGTGTGTCCAGGTGGGCGTGGGCCCTAAAGAACGGCTGGTATGCCCCCGTCTGGTACCAACGCACCAGCAGCTCAGTGCTTGGAGACTTGAAGAAGCCACCAACGTCAGCTGTGAGACAGACAGAAGTGGAGAATTAAATGTCTGCTTTTCTTGTGCTTGTTTGACGCTGGCGCACTGAAATCAAACACTTCATGTTCTCATGAGTACGAGTTTCATACGTATCGCACAACTGTTATATATAACTGTGATTACCCAGGGAACCTGTGTTCTCACCATGGTAACACCTCATGCAGCTTATCAATGCACGTTTCCATGACAACGTTAACACTCAGGGGCAGAACACTGACATCAATGGGTGCATTTACTTCCTTCAGGAAGTATGACAGCCCTACTTCACGGTTGCTTTTAAACTTGTGACTCTGTGGGCGATGATTTTGAGACCGCTGGGCAAAACATGTTAATGAGGGTAATTAAAATTTAATTAAGTTAAATGTATAAAGAGCTGCAAAATGATTTTAAAAAATAAAGATCTGCTATAACTTCTGAGCCTGTTGAAACAGCGCAGACTTGAAGAAAGTTAACTGTTATTTAAATCTTCAGTTACTCACATTTATCATTCAATCATTTCCTGTGAAGTTGCTGTAGAGCGATCACTTCTGTCCCACTTTTATAAACTATTATACACACACATTAATATATACATCACTATATTATATATAATGTATTATTTATTTATTTATTTAAGGGTTCATTTCTTTTTCTGAAAAGCTAAAATACGATGATGAGGAATAAGTCCATATTCTGAGATACAGTTTACAAAATGGCCTTAAGATGACCTCATTCTTTAAACTCCACATTGTACAAAATATATTCTAAAATCTTTTTAAAAATAAAAACAAAACAACAGACTTAAAAGTCCGATAACTTTTCATCAGTTCACTGAATATTTTGTACTGACCGACTAAGTTTGTCATTTTATGTAGCGACAAACTCGCCGTGTAACAGCAGGCATAGAGCTCGATACTACTCACCACCACAGAACGAGATTCCAACCAGTCCGAGGCTCAGACACATCGGGATAGAGATCTTCAGATGATCCCACTCAGCAGCATTATCTCCTGTCCACACAGCTCCTACAGGCACACGCAGACACACTGTAAACACTCTAATTCCTGTGCTAAAAGTTTTCTAGCACATAAGCCAACAGTATTAGAGGGTTCTCATCAATATTCAGTCTTTGGCTACAGTGTGCTGGCTTTAGTTTTCTGGTGACGGGAAACTAGGGGCTTACCGTAGCGCTGTGAACCGGCAAAGAAGGCTCTGGTCAGGACAAACGGTCGCTCAACTCCTCCTGATCTCTGGATCAGACCCTCCGCCGTGGCCATTTGCTGCAGGTTGTACACAGGACAATCAGCAAAGCAGAGGGTGTTTGTGTCATCTCGTTTTTTTTGAGTATATTTTGGTTCTTTTTCAATCATATCACTAAGATTATTTTAAAATAAATAGTTAATAAATCACCACAATCATTTCATTCCAACTGCTGCAAAACAGTGGCAGAACATCAAGAAAAAGTATGGTGATGGTTTTCAGATGTCCAAAGCTGCCAAAGATGAATGGCTGTGGGCCGTTTGATTTTGCCAATTCATTTGTAGTCAAGTTAAACTCATTTTCTCCACATGACAGTAGTTACATCAATATCAACATTAACACTCAACCACGCTCAAAAACAGCAATGTTAAACTTAAACAGAACTTAAATATTTAACAGAGCTGTGCGAACTCACCACATAGAAGCCATACAGGTTGTGCACGTCACGGTGCTCCCAGGCTCCGTGCATGGCGTCCTTGTGCATGGTGACTTCTGGCCCGTTGAAGACGGACGGCTCATTCATGTCGTTCCATGTATACAGGTTCTCCATGGAACCCTGAAGACAAACAGAGATCGTGGATGTAAGACTCGAGGCCGAACCAAAATAGATTCGCTAAGGCTGGGCACAGAAATCACGAATGTGAAGTGGCCGATGGCAGAAAACTGGGGCTGTAGTTGGCAGCTCTCGTGTGAGAATATTCTAATGATGCCAGGTGACATTTCCCGGTTAAACAAATGATCTGATGTCATTCACATCAGCGTGAGGGTTCTTCAGTTATTGTCCTGCGTTACAGAAAGATGGCACACAGAAACAGGCGGCACGTGCACGTGTAGTGTCCTCGAGACTCACCTCATACTGATCATAAGCGAACATGCTGGCCCACCAGGCCCTCATGTCTTCACGGGTGAAGTCTGGATAGCCGGCACTCCCTAAAAAGACATGATGATACATACAGTCAGAGAGAAACATTCATTTTAAGAATGACGATCTTTGCTTTGGTAATTGATGTTGCCAGTCTCTTACCAGGCCAGCACCAGCCCTCGTAGTCTCCACCATCTTTATTCTTGATATAGAAACTCCGAGAGCGGATTTCATTGTGGATCTTGTAGTTGGTGTCTACTTTGATATGAGGGTCCACAATGGCGACCATCTATTAAAGAAATGAGTAGCAGCAGAGCAGAAAGTCGTGTAAAAAGGCGGCTTGCAGGTAATTTACTTTACTGAACTTTCAGGTGACGTGAGATGGAAAGCAGAACAGAACAGGGATTAAAATTGTGGACACTAACACTGAGGAAGAGCAGAGAGCAATGTTGGATTATCAGTCAGCTGTACCTTGCGTTTCTTGTCCACGAGACCCTGCAGCATTTCCTTTGGCGTTGCAAACTTGTGTGGATCCCAGGTGAAGTAACGCTTTCCATCTGTGTGCTCGATGTCCAGCCAGATGAAGTCATAGGGGATGTCGTGCTCGTCGAAGCCCGCATCGACTGTCTGCACGTCTTCCTGGTCGTTGTAGTTCCAGCGGCACTGGTGGTAAGCCAGAGAAGATAGAGGAGGGAAGGCCTGGGTGCCTGATGGACGACATGAGGAGAGAAGGTGAGCCGAAGGAGCCCATCCAACTGGGCTACGCAGATATCCAGGTTTCAGGGAGTAAAACTAACTTTATCTTGACCATCTTTGGTAATCTATGAAGACAAAACTATAACTGTAAATACTTTTGTGTCCGCCTTCCTACCTGTGAGGGAGGCATACTGAGAGAAGATATCTTTGGGTGTTGGTCCAAGCATAATGAAGACATCAATGATGCCGCTTTCAGAGATCCAACGCACATCAGTCTGTGGCGTTTCACTGGAGCCCTGCACATAATCCAGCATTTTCCCAAACACAGTCTGGAGAGAGAAAAGAGAGTATGTGAGTAAGGCCCTGGGCTTTTGTGCCATACATATTCACTATCAGACATTTCTGACCACAAAACAGTACCAGCAAATAGTGTGAAAGTGAAAAGGGGGAAGTACCTTTCCAGCTGTGTTGGAGCTGATATCCACCCAGGTCTCAGCCGCATTGAGCCAGAAGATGCCTGTTGTCCGCTGGGCACTGTGAGCCAACATGACTGGAACAGAGCCATAAAGGGCCATCGGGTTAAACAGCTCGTATTGGAACACATCCAGGTTGTAGAGCCGATATGGATCTCCATTACTGGAACAGAAGAACAAAAAGTCTCAGACTCCATCTTCCCTTTGTATGTGAAATAAGATTTGTCGTTTGACACTCACTCTGTAGTTTTGAGTCTGAGGGTCTCTGCGTGTTCCGGGATGCCATAGACGTGCTCAACACCCGGCAAGGAGAAGTCTAAACTAATAGCAGATGGACCTGTAGAGGCGAGAGTAAGCAGGTTAATCAGTTAGAGGAGGCAAAGTGGGAGGGAAAAGTGAGTTAACACAAAAAACATTATCACCATTTTCACAGTTATTTCAGATATAATACTGAAACACACATTTAAACAGTTCAGTTTAAATTGACTATGACCAAAAAGTACCGTTAGGTTTGCTGTCTGAGTGCGATTTAAACGTTTCCTCCCACATCCCATCTTCTACTTTCTCTTCCTCTTCTTTCGCCGTCTGGCAGCCAAACAGAGAGAACAGAAATGTAATTTACAAGGAAAGATCTAGGCTGAGATACAGCATAGAGGAAGCGGAAAGAAGAAAATGTATTTCAGGGTGTAGTACCTCGGCCTGATTTGCCGGATCAGTCTCCTCTTTCTTCTCGGCCTCTGGGTCTGCCTGACTGCTCCATGGACACAAGGAACCGAGGGAGGGGTGAGGAAGCCGATATAGGAGAAAGAAAGACGTTTCAGTTTAGCAAAGTCATGCTATCTTGTGACGAGTAACAATATAAGGGGAGTATAATTAATCTATGATAAAAGGAAAAGGACATACAAACAGGGAGGTCGGTGAATGCTCCCTGACTCCATAAACTAACAAATACTCTACAAGGTCTCATATTACTTTAATGACAAAGGGGACTGAGCAACTCCCTACCTTGTGGCTATTTCAAGCTAGGCATTATGGGACAGGACCTCTAGAGGTTGCGACATGTAACACCCACAAGTACCAGCTGGTACCCAGTGGATCCCCCATATACCGTGGTGTAATTGAGGGCATCGCACTGCACCAAAGACTCCTTCGAACAAGCTTTGAAATTTTGGTAGTCACACACAGCTGTGGAGGTGCATGATCTGCAGCAGCGGTGCCAAAATGGGTTCTGAAAGCCTATTCACGTTACAGCGGAAAAAGAAAAAAAAATTCAGGCTCCTGTGTCGCTCTGCACAGGAATCTTGGGATGAATTAGGAGTCTGTTCAGCTAACTTACAGGCCAACCTGTAAATAATTCATTTCTACATAACTCCGCTCATTTAGCTCCGCACTACTAGAACTTTGAAAGACACAAGATGAATGATGAGGAATTTAAATTTAAAACATTTTAAAAAAAGATTAAAATGCTGCTGCAGGACCAGAGATGGTACCCCCCCCCCCCCCTCCCCAATTCCACACACTCTTGTTTGTCATTATGCTGGCAGTGGCCATACTGTAGCCACAAGCCGCTCGCCTGAAGCAGAGCTGAGGAGATAATCTTTCTAACTTCACCCCTCCAGATATTTTTGTCCTTTTTAAACTCCTTCAGCCGCAGATGACGCTGACTCACTTGAGGCAGTTCACCAGATTTTGCATCATCCTCTGAAGCCACAAAAGGCTTTACGCAACTTCATTTTTGTTGACATATGCGATAGTACTCCTCAAGAATGTAGTCAACAGTAATTATCAGTAGTAAATTCAGTTTTTGTGATTGTACCGTTTCACTCAGTGACACTAATCACTTATTAGGCCTCCATCTTAAACTGCAGCCACTCCTCATACATCAGTGCACAATATAAACAGGACAATGAGGAAGGCTCCTACAAAAGCTGTTTTTCCGCAATAATGAGAGTACGGCTTTAGAGCTCAAACGAGGCACTGTCCCAGAAAAACTGCTGAAAATGTCCCAATTTAGAGATTATTACCCCTGAACCTGAAATGCAAACTGAAGCATAACCACAAAGAGAGAGGTTGCTATTGGGAACTAGGCTGCATTAAATAAGACAGACTACATGTGTGTGAAGGTAGCTAGACTGGTCCACACCTGCTAGCACTAGCATTATTGTATCATCTACCGCAGTTAGCTTTGACCACGTACTGAGCAAGCGTGACAAATCATTTCAGCACTACGACAACAACATAACTGGTCAGGAAACAGTCAGTCATGCAGTTGCAATGTTAGATCTGCTCGAGGGACACACTACGAAGATGATTAAGTTAATCAGACACTGATCTGACGAGACAGCGGGGCAGTGAAGACCCTACATCATTCAGGTGAATGTTTTTTTTTTTCATTATCTGGATGATTTTTTCTTTGTTTCATGAAATACGACAAAAAAAAAAAAAAAAAAATCAAACGCCCTAAGTGACTATTGTTTAAATGATCCTTTACAAACGTGAGGATGATACCAGGGAGCTGGAGTGACCATCATTCTGGTTCAAATTAAAACACAGACATGCACACACTCACCAACACCCCTCTCTCGCTGTCAATCACAATTATTTGAGGGTCAACACTTTCCTTGGTGTGATGGGAGTCCCTACACTTTGTCACTATTGGCAGCATTAGCACAAGGAACAGAATACACACTTACAAATCTTAAGGGTCTTTACCTAGAGAATACCCTCTTGATATTATCCCACACGCTAGCCACTGTGCTAGTTACTTTATAGGAGAAACTAGGATGATAGGGAGAAGAGGACAGAACAACGAGTCAGAGACAATACTCATAAAACAAACCATTTCATGGGAACAAAAATAGAAATCATCCACTGAGTGAGGATGTGGATTAAAAAGAGACGGTTTGGCATTTGTAAACGTGTGTGCATGCGCGGTTTCTCACGTGTCCTTGCGCATCCTCAGGTGCTCGAAGGCCAGCAGGCCGCGAGAGTTCAGCGACATCAGCACGTCTCGCCCTTCCATGATGTCCAATCGGAAGGGTCGGGCGCTTACGATGACCCTCTGAGTCTCGGCTCCAAGGGACAGGACCACCCCGTTCTCATCCTGAGACAGGAGTGACAGGCTGAGGCAGAGAGAGGAAGGTGAGAGGAAGTTAAAAGAGAGGATTTGGTTTTTAAAAAGAAACATGATCTCAAGAGCTCACTTATCATATACTCACTGTCTATCTGTTCCAAACTTAGAAATGCAGAAGTCTTTCTCTTATTAAATCCTTGTGAAGCCAAACTAAACTTCAAGGTTGAAGATTTGAAATGAGATTCTGAGAGATGAAGCCAGAATCCAATTATTTGAAAAGGGCTGGCTCTTTTTCAAGAGGACTCGCTGCTACCTTTCACTCTCTTTTGATTTTACATCCCATCCAAATATGGGTTATAGGATATTTACGATTTCGCTGGACTAAAAATATTAATTCTGCCTTTTCAGTTCTAGTTTAGTATCAAAATCTTCACCCACCCACACCGCACAGTCAGCAACACCCTTTAGAGACTTACGGCTCGGTAGGTGGCTCCCTGATGAGCACGTCTGGGACCTCATAGCGAGGCTTCAGAGGCTTCAGCTCGTTAATCTTCACCCTCGTTATGTTTCCCTGGAGACGGTAGAGCTCGAGCAGCAGACGCACCTGAGAGGGTGAGATACAGAAGACGTAAAGGAGGGTACAGAGGAATTTCAGGATTTCATAAACACAGCGGTAGCGGTCGGCAGATGGGGCGAGCCAAGAGACAGTTTAATCAGCAGTACACGTTGTTTGCTATACTAAGCAAACTGATAACTAGATATTTGCATCGAAATTTCATGAAGCAGAGAGGCCGATCTGGAAACAGGCTTAACATCCGACCACAGTTTTTAAAGCAGTGTGCTTCTCTGTGTGTGATTTACCTTATTGTTGTCATTGATGAGCTGCAGGGTGAGCCTGGTGTTGGTCAGCTCCATGGTCTCCAGCAGGGCTCGATAGGGAGACTCACCAGTCTTCAGCGCTCTCTGACGCCTGGTTAACAGAAGAAAAAAAAAAAGTCACCATGAATCAGTACGCCCGTGATTTTCTTTGTGTGACTCGCTCGAATTTAGTATTTCTTTGCACTCACTTGCAGAAGGCACTCTGGTCACAGGTCTTGAAGTTGCCCCTGTCCACAGCCCACGTCCCGCTGAGGGACACAGCCAGCCACAGCAGCAAGACAGGCGCCATCCTGCAAAGAAAATAAAGACCAAAACTTACTACCAACAATCAGATCTCCAACTCATTCACTGCTCAACCTTAATGTGAGTTGAGCAAGCGGTTACGCAAGAGGGCCCCAGTCCAACTAGAGCTCATATACAGGAGATAACTTATATAAAACAGACACAAACACACACCCGGACTTTGATCTTTGTCTGTCCTCCAGAGAGGAAAAAAAAAAGCACCGCCAGTCACTAAAATGTCACAGGCAGCTAAACCATTTCCCGTTTCCTCATCCTGCTGCAGCCACACGCTCCTCGTATATTAACTCATTAAAACATTAGCCACATTACACAGAAAGCCTGAATGTAAAGGCATATTCCTCGTGTCCCTGTCTAAGCCGGCTGCCCTGCTTTGAAAGGATGCCATTAGCTAACGCATCAGCTAAAGTGGGCTAAAGTTAGCTAGCATTCAATCGGAAATACGGGAAATACGTGAGAAAATGGGCACAAGTTATGAATTTAAACACAATAACGTCCTCACAGACGGGCTACCAGTCAGTTGTCTGACAGCATTAGTGTCGTTATTACCTCTGGGGATCGGGATATCGTGCTAACCTTGCTGACAACGGTACAGTCAGCCTGTCAAGCCGCTAATTCAATTGAGAGGATCTCGACTTTTCTACCGTCATTTTTATCCCGCTGCCGGCCGTTAAATCGTGAACCCGTGGGTGTGTTTACACGCTTATTAAATGTGCGCCCACGGCGATAGTCTCCGGCCTTTCAGCACACACCGGTAAAACATCAAACAAGTGATAAATTCACGGTGAAACTGCGGACCTGCTTTGTCTTACCTCTCAGTGAAGGTGGCCATCTTGATTATGCTACCGTTAGTCCCCGCCCATTTCACTCCGCAACAAAGATCGTTAAAAAGTAAGACTCTCAACTGACGCAAATACTTATTTATTTTATTTTTCAAACCAACAAACTCAATTAAAATATTTAAATAAAACATATACAGTGTAAAGTTTTTTTCTTAATTGAATTTTGTTTAATTTTTTTGACGATAAATGGAGGATGTCTTTGAACTTGGTATGAATATTTATCCTCTCAGGCTCGGACACGTCATCGTCAGGCTGCACACACACACACACACACACACACG
The DNA here is from genome assembly GCA_014281875.1 of Nibea albiflora. NCBI lineage: Eukaryota > Metazoa > Chordata > Actinopteri > Sciaenidae > Nibea > Nibea albiflora. Next base: position 12,043,664 of record CM024791.1, on the reverse strand, counting down.
GCCTGGATTGACTGGATTGATTTTCAGCCAATGCAACGTACTCTGTGGCAACACGTGTATAAATCTACTACAATCCAAAAAGCAGCTCTGTAATACACTTTAACTTTTTTTTAAAAAGTATAATGTTTAAAGTTTGAAAAGAAACAGTGTGTCCCTAACCTGTATATGCATAAGGGAATCACAAGATGTGATTTAGACATCTATCACATTACTTTAATGGGGAAGTATGATGATTCAGCTTTTATGATGATTGGCTACAGTTTGTGGTGTTGAATTGTGTGTGAATGTATTGTTACTCGCCCTTAAACACAAACAAGGGCAGGTCTACTGGAATAGATTAGAATAGAATAGAGGTGGGAGAGATGGAGTGATGGACAGCCATACATAGCGGCATCCTGGGACCAGTTAGGGGCTCGATACCTTGCTCAGGGTTACTTTGACCTTACCTGGCACCTCTCCAGCTACCAGTCCATGCTCCATACTTTGGTCCACGCTGGACTTGAACCAGCCCCCCACCACTTTTCCTCCAAGCCAAATCCCCTACTGAATCCCTTAAGATTATATGGAAGCCCTAAGTGGTCATAGATTTATGTGTCTCCAAGTCAACTCTGGATCTCCTGTGTGTCATTTCACTGTTGGGGGAAGTAAAGAGTTACCCCTGAAGTCGGTACACATTTTGGCACGAGGATGGCATCTCGCCTGCGCTGCCCGAAAATGAAATCTCGAGAAAACAAATGAAATTAAGCTGTTATCATGAGAAACCGCAGGAAATAAAATGTATGTATGCATGAACGCCTAGGACTTCCCGACCCGGATGAATCACAAGATGTGATAAAGACGTCTATCAAATTACTTCAAAGAGGACACGTGGGGGAAAAAGCATTAGGAGCCGCATTAAAAAGTTATTGATTCAGCTCTGTGATGACTTTAAAGGCTACAGTTTGTGGTGATGTATTCTGTTGAATCTATTGTTTCTCCGCCTTAAACACAAACAAGGGCAGGGCTACTGGATCACGGGATATTGTGATCTTGAGATTACAAGACTGTTTCCCAAAAGATAACAAATTTGAGATCTCATAATAATGTATCAATTATGATAGGCCTGAGATTTCTATCACACGTGACGTCATGCCATGCTGACTGCTCCTCTGACACTGCTACACTGAATGACGTTTCCTGCAATTTAATATACTATCCTTTAATTTTCTTGATGAATTAATTGTCATTATCTCGACAATATAGTTTCTTTATCTATCAAGATCTTAAGAGAATTATCCTGTTATCTCAAGATAACAACATAAATAACTTGACAAAAAAACCCCAAAAGAACTCACTATCACGATCAAACGTAGCCACTTAGGTAGGCTTCCATAGGTTTTTTTTTTTCTCTTAGTAGTTTATAAACTGGGTGGAAGGATGATTATTAGGATTTAAAACCCAAAGCAAAGCACATTTAACCTCTAAAAATGATTTATTTAGCTGTGGTTAGTATAGAGGCAACAAAAGAGGCTGCAAATCACTGGCTCAGAGGATTTCCAGGATGTAAACCACACGCTAAGACTTTGATCACTTTAATCACAAAGAGAGTCCTGTGATAACATATCTTAGCCTCAAACATGGACGCACAATTCAAGACAAGTTCCAGGACCAAATTAAGTTTTATTTTGCAAAGTGGTTGAATCAACAGATCTGCGCATATAACAAGAAATGCAAGGCCTGTCTGTAGTCACAATCTTTGAACATGGACAATCTGAAAATGATACAAAAACAACAACAATCTATAAACAGTTGAGCAGAGTTAAGTTGTATTTTCTATCTGAAAGGACACATTAAGGCTGTGTTTTGTGTGGAGAAAATTCTGTATCAACATAAATTACATGTGTGCCATTTCTCTTGTCCCCTTGTCTTCCTCACTGAAGCAACCAGTTACAAATGTATGAAGTCTAAAAATATGGTACAAAAGGTAAACACACATGCGCACAGTTATACTTGTATGAAACCAAAGTATAGTGATAGCAACTTTGCAGTCCACTCTTAGAGAATGTAACACAATATTCCATCATTTTATAGTCTGTTTATTCTCCATGATCTGCTCCCCGCTAGAGCTGGAACCGCCAGCATAGGTGTCCCAGTCGATCTATGTTTTTATGCAGGACGCTGTGAATCGGTGCCACGTATCTTGCCACGTCACCATCCCGTGAGAAATCCCTGCAGAAGAGGCCCTTCTCTGAGCTGAAGATAAACTTCTGGGGCATCGGGCCATTGCCCCTCATGTACTCCCACACAGCCAGGAGCAGCAGCCTCACCTCGAAGGGAGTGAGGTGGGGGAAGGCTTCGTGGACATTGGCGAGCACAGGAGGCAGGAGCTGGCCCTCTCCCATGCAGGACACCAGGAGGCAGGAGGCCTGCAGGTGCCACGGGGAGTCTGTGGACAACATCTCGCGGGACGCCTCCCAGTGGGACAGCAGAGTGGCCAGGAGCCCTCTGAGCACAGCTGAGCAGTAGCAGAGAGCTGGACGTCCAGCTGCCACCACCTGAAGCAGAGGGAAGAGCACCGGGTGGGCCTCAAAGCAACGCCGAATGTGGATGTCTCGCTCTACAGTGGTGCGGGCGTGCTCTTCTGGGGGCCAAGACAGCTCGCCGTTGGCCACATCCGGACAGACGTTTTCCACCAATGTGACTGCAACAACCTTGGCTGCCTCTGCGTTGATGGGTGCCGGCTCGTCAGCGTCAGACGGTGGTCGTGAACCATTGATAGAGCCATTGAGACCAGAGGAGCTGCAACACTGGACGATGACAGCCAGCAGAGTTTGGATGTTCTACAGAGAGAAGGTGATGGTGACACATTTTCAAACATTTCTGCTGCAGCACATGAAACAGAAAATACAAAATAAGTTCACAGATTGTGCAACTCACCTGGATGACTCCAGATGGGTCAGGCACCTGTGTGGCAGTGCGGACCTTCAGCCCCTTGCCAATCACCCCTGCGTGAAACACAGACCACACGCTGCCAGAAAAGTTGACGGTGGTGCCAAACCGACAGTTGATATCCAGCAAAGAGGCTCCGATGTCAGGGGACACAGATGGGGAAGTCAGAGGGGCACCAGACATGTCTGCGAGCTGCCCCCCAAACAGGTCAGCATTGCCTTTATGTAGCGCTCCCTCAACCAGCTGCTGAAGTACTGCCTTGAGAGTGAGCGGAGAATAGGCTGCGAAACGGGACAGGAGCAGGACCGAACAGTTCACCGCCTCGCCTGCGTGTCCTGCGTCTCTCCCCACCTTTCCCCCTTCACCTCTTCTCCGCAGCGCCACAAAGAAATGAGTGACGGCAGCACGGGAGAGGAGGAGCAGGTGTGCTGGCGAGGAGGTGCGAGGGAGTGGGCTACAGGATAGGAGACGCACGGCAGCGTGAGATACAGCTGGGTCGCCGTGGAGAAGGAGCGGGCCAAAATCATGGAGGTGCCCCGAGACGGCTGAGCCCACCTGGATGGCCATGGAGGACTGAACACCTGCTGCTCCTCTTCTCTCCTCATCCTGACTCTGGATGGCTGCAGCTAGGTTAAGTAGCAGCTGCCTCAGCTGCCGCGGCCCCAGAGTGTGTGTATGGATCTGGGCCACACAGCGAGCTACAGCGGCAGGAATGAGCCCTGCCATGCAAGAGGACAGTGTGGTGTGGAGCTGCCAGGCCAGAGCCAGCTCCTCCGGGTTGCGGGCCTGGGTGAGTAACTGGCAGAAGGCCTCAGTGGCCACGCTGGGACCACCATACACAGACAGCAAGCACAGCAACTGGTGCAGCCAGAGGTGCCGCTTCCTCTCCAGTCGCAGCGTCTCGGCACAGAGCTCACCTATGTGAGACTGTAGCTCCTCTAAGAAGGGGATAACCCTCTGGGGCTGAGAGGGAGCAGAGTGATGGGGGTGGACCTCAACTCCATCTGTGCGGTTGAAGACCAGTTTGTGGAGATGAAGAAGCAGCATCTGGAGGAGACGGTCGCAACCTTCTCTGACTCCCTCGTGAGGGGAGGGTGTAGGGCCGGAGATGATGACCGAGGCTGGGGTTGCTGTGTCTGCAAGAAAACGGAGAACCCGAGCACCTCCTGAGGGACTCTGGCTAATAAGGTGCACAGCCAGCCCCAGCATGTTATCCAGTTCCTCTCTGGGGAGGCCCTGCAGCAGGGCCTGCAGTTGGAGCAGGACAGGCGGGCGCAGCAGCTCTACCAGCTCTGCAGACACTGCACCAAAGAGGTTGGGGGACATTGCAGCAAGCTGCAGCAGAAACGGCACCGCGGCACGGCGCAGTTGAGGGGAACTCTCCCAAGATGTTGAGGACGAAGTGGGTGATAGAGGGCTTGAGGGAGTCAGGCTTTCCTGAAACATCCTGAGCAGCTCCTTCCTGATGCTGTCTGAGTGATGTGCTGCAAGATGTCCAAGGATTCCCACCACTGAGCCAATCTTTGGCACTCTGCTGCCTTTATCCACTCCCATCACCATCAGCCCTTGGTCCTTAGCGCCATGGGAGCAAAAGTCCTTGAGTCCACATGCCAAGACTCTGCTGATAATAGTACCCGGAAAGGCAGAGCCGATGTGAGCGACCACCCAATCAAAATGCGGGGAGTGTTGGACTGAGGTGTCCAACAGCGCATCCACACAGGCGTCAGGGCACCAGGCCAGCATGGCGGCCAAACACTGGGAGTAGGCCTCCATGAGTGACCGAGTGGCAGCGCAGGACATCCACAGCTGGAGCAGCTCGTTGAGGCTGGAAGAGTGAGGGGCCACCCTGCGGCCCGCATGCTTGCTGCTCAGCTGGCCCAACAAGTCCACAGCCCAGGCAGATACCAGAGGGGCCCAGGCCCGAGGGTTGAGACGGATGAACTCTGACAGCACGCCATGAACCTCCTACAGACAAAGAGAAATTTTTAATACCATTTTCTTGGAACTTCCCAACTATTATCATGTTTTTATGAACACACAAAGACAAGCAGTCTCAAATGTGTGTCTTGGTTTTGATGCCTTTCCAGAATAGAGAACTTGCATGGAAGCAATACCAAAAGTCACCAAAATCACTTCTGTCTGTCTAAAACTCAAAGATATTCAGGTGTTATCACATGTGCCAAAAAAGCAAACAAATCCTCACAGCTGAGTAGCAAATATTTAGCATTTCTGCTTGAAAGATGATTATAAACAGTAATCATCATCAAAATAGCTTTAACAATGTCCTGTAATATTCAAATCTTCACACAATCACTTCATGATTTTAAGATGTCCTATGTTTGTCACCTGTATGATGTCCTCCAGGTTGGAGCTGACCATGGAGTTGGCATCACCCTCTGTCTCCAGGTTGTGCAGGAAGGCGGAGACGTGTTCATCGTAAACGCCCCTCAGATGCTCCAGAACCGCTCCCCGGCAGGCCGGGACCGATCGCAGCAGACGCACAGCACAACGTGCGTGCTCCCGGACGCTGAGCTTTCTGCCCTGAACCGTGTCAACGCCTTTGATGAAGGACTTGATCTCCTGGGACAGTTCCTGGGCGCTAGAGGAGAAGGGTGGACATGACTGTTTAGTCTTACATGATATATGAGGAAAGTAAAGCAGCAAACAGATTTTGTTTAATATTTCAATAGTTGCAGATTAACTTTCTTTCAAATAGTATTTAACTAATTGTTGCACAATACCTTTGGGGGAAAAACGTCATTTGACATGAAATATATTTGCACTAAAGCAATAAATATTAATAGTTGATCATCAGGAAATCACCAACAGTTTGGAATCATTTATCAAACTGACCTGTGCTGTATTCAGCTTATCAAATGCGGGTTTACTATCACATAAGACAAACAGCAAATCCTCACAATTAAGAAGCTGAAACTCGATAATGTCAGGCATTTTTGCATATTTTTTCTTAAATACCATAAAAGCACATATTGTGGATTGTGGTTTTATTATTTTAGCTTAACAAAAAACAAATACATAAATAATGTGAATAACCTTGCACTGAAGCCCTAAGATATTATTTATTTATTTTTAAAATCTGATTCATACATTTAAATCTTGGCAAACTAAAAAGAAAATGCAAAATTTGCTGTGATTGAAAGTATGAAGTGTGTCGGTCAGCACAAATAACGACTGTCATGAGCATAATATCTGTGTCTAACCTTTAATGGAGCACATGAATAATCGATTAACTATAAAGTACTCAGTGTAGCCCTGACGTCTATTGTTAGTCCACTGACTTTCAACACGAGCTGGCTCTGTTGAACACTGTGGCACTGTTAATATTTGTCCAGTCCACTCAAACACAAGACAAAAGACGTGTTAACTGAGTTTTTGGTCGACATGTAGTTGCTCTGTCAGTCAGCACTCACCTCAGGGCAGTCTGCGGTGTGTGAGTGTGTGAGCTCTGCATCGCTTTCAGCGGACTCCCGTTAAACACCACAGACATCGTTTGGTCCTTTAACATTAAAGCGTTTCATCAACTCCCCCTCTCGTCTGCTTGGCTTCGAGGTGACCGAGTATGAAGCGTTGTGTAGTTATTTCTGTTGTTGTGTCTGTCCAGTGTCAGGACACAAATACAGCGAAAGGGCGCCCCGAAGCCGGAAGTTAGGACTTCTTCGTCGGTACAAAAAAGGCAAACCGTCATACAAAGCTGACGTCACCGACGACCTCTAGTGGCGCTTCTTCTTCACATCATTATCAGGGCCGCTTCTTCTTAATATGCGGACTATGCGCTTTGCACAGTAGGGCCCCACAGACACCAGGGGGGCCTCGAAGCTGCAAGTTCAGCCTCAGTAAATTCTGAGAGAATACCTGTCTTTATTTGTAGACGTCACGTGTCGGCGGAGGGGGATTAATGGAAACATAAGACTGTGATCATACAGATCATGAACACAAAGCAGTGCGATCATGTCGTACTGTTACATGTTATTCCTTTTAAACTACAACATAACCAATATTCTTATTGTTGGTTTGTTTTCATTGTTTGCACATTAAAATAGGTGCTGCTGGTTTCGTGTATTTTTATTTGAGGTAATTGCTTTTGCTGATTTCTAGGGCCCCCAAACAGATAGAAATTATTATTAGTAGTAGTAGTAGTAGTAATAGTATCTCTGATGCTGGGGCAGCAGCATCAGAGCCCCTGCAGATGGTTGTCAATAAAAAGACACAAACTACTTTAGATAATAATTGTTCATGATTTCCTGCTACAGGAACTTCCTGCTACAGGAAGTCATTCCTACCAAGTGCCATAACTTTGTATACTTACTCCCCTCTGTGGAGCAAGAGGAGACTCAATCTGTAACAGTTACATGCTCAGTTACTACACTTTGACATTGAAAGAGGATGCTTTCATTTTGAAGGCGACAAAGACCCCAAATCTCAGCTGAACTCTTTGTGTCGACTCTGACGTTCAAAGGACTTGTCGAGGTCATTTGATAAAAGGTAACACCACTTTTTAACTACATTTTTAACCACTTTTTTTTTTTTTTTTAACTACAACTACATTAACTGAGCCGTTTTCTTGAAGGGTTTTATACAGTGGCGGCTGGTGAAAAATGTTTTAGGTGGGGCTGTGCCATATTCAGTGAGAAACCAACCACCCGAGACAATTTAACACAAACTGCAGGATACCTACCTGCTATGGGCATTTGTTTTAAATGCCACTAGTAGCTGCCGCTGCCACGGATTGAGCCGGCCCTTTTTGACGACCGCTCCAAAACTGGACACCATCCAGGATTGAGCGCACTTAAAATATTTTCCATGACAATATCCATCCTATTTTATTCAAAGCTTACCGGTAAGTTTAATTTTTCTTTTCATGCTGTGTCCTAGTTTAATCTTTAAAACGTGTTCCCACAGGTTCTTAAAGTCATCTGGAAAGTGAAACCTTTCCAAAGTTGACACAAACAAACCCGAACATGGCCCCCACACTGGTTAGTGAACCATCTCTTGATCAGTCTTTGAATATTTTAATGGTATCATGGAATGCTCAGTTATTTAAATGGATAAATGAATAATTAGTCATAGAAATAAACAACTAAAGATGGAGTGTTGAGTTAGAACTGAGCCTCATCCTGTGGGAAGAAGCTGCTCTGTGGTCTGGTGGTATGACAGCAGGCCAGCTTTTGAGTCACTTGACACACAGCAGCACGGTCAACAGGCTGTGGCTCGGGTGGGTGTTGTATTTCAGGCCATGTGTTATAAGTCTTCCTTTGACCCTGATCATGTCCGTCTGGTTAGGTCAAATGTGCTGCAGTTGTTGCTAAACTCAGCTAAACCGTTTTATTCTCTCTCTGTTCTAATCCAAGGATGATGAGAAACCACAGCCTGGGGACTTGATAGAAATCTTCCGGGGACTCATTCGGCACTGGGCTGTGTATGTTGGAGATGGCTTTGTTGTTCACTTGGTACCATTTAGTGAGTCCACACATACACACACAAACTGTCTGGACTCTGAATCCAAACCCGTCTCAGTCTGGGACAATAATGACAGCCCACATTCACTGCCACAGGCCGTTTTTCAGACCAGATTATCAGCTTTGGTCGCGTGTTTGTTTGAACCGATTCATAATGAATAAACTACTGAAATATTTGGTGCATAAACCTGCAAACCTTTTGTTCATAACTTCGGTCTCAGGTGCCCTAGCTGAGGAGGCCATAGTGAAGAAAGAGGAGCTGTGGGACGTGGTGGGAACCGACCGGTGGAGAATCAACAACACCCTGGACAATAAGTACAAGCCCCGTCCAGTTGACGTAATTGTGAGGGAGGCTTGTGCACTGGTGAATCAAACTCTGCCATACTCTCTCATCAGCAGCAACTGTGAGCACTTTGTAAATGAGCTGCGGTATGGAAAAGCGGAGTCCGGGCAGGTCAGTGGACATATTTTAGTCTTTACGTGCAAGACTCTTACTGTGACTGGGGTAAAAACAGGAAACAGGAAAGGATACACCCCTAGACACAGTGTGTAGCCAGTGGAGTCTGGTTTGTGTAAGTGTGACACGACTTAAGCTAAGTTTATTTGAAACATAAAAACTGTATTAAACGAATAATAGTGAGATTTAAAAACAATGAGCATAAATCTGAAGATTGTTTGGTGGGAAGTTTGTGTTTGTATTCCCTTGCTGAAATCCAGTGTACCTTTTTATAGAGAATTCACATGACATGGAAAATATTTTACACTGAACAAAACTTGTCTGATACCCAAAAATATGTACTCATGAACATACATAAAAAAACAAGAATCTCTTCAGAGTTCAGATTTATTGTAACACAGCAGTGTTACAGCAGACACAGGATCATGAATGGGAGAATAACTCCCACAGGAATGTGGGAAGTATAGGAAGTTTGAAGATCTAGACAAAAGGGGTGAAGTCCATACTGTGGTCAGTTTGGTTTCATTTATTTTGGTTTCGTGTGATTTAGTTGTTGTATTTTTCTGATCTGCACAAACAGCGAGGTTCGTTCATTCGACATTCATTTTCCAGGATGGTCAAAATAACAAAGAATTAAAAATATATAGAAAATTAAATCCAACAATCAGTTGATCATCTTTAGTTTCTGGAAACAGGCAAGATATCATGGCAGTCACAATGGATTATAGTGATCTGTTGTCTTTGTCGGCATAATCTACAGTTCAGCTTTCCATTACAATATAATAGAAAAGGGAATGTTGATAATACAAAGAGCTGAGTACAAAAATAAGTGTGAGTGATGCATTTCCTACAGTTGTATATAATTCTAACAAAGTTTTGAATGCCAAGCCTCTGCTCGTCATATCTCTGCTCACTAACGAAAAGATGTATGTTTCCATCTGCAGGTGCGTAAGGCAGAAGAAGTAGTCATGGTGGCAGGTGTAGCAGCACCAGTTCTGGGTCTTGGAGTTTTTGCTCTGGCAGGCAGTTCTTCTGGAAGCAGCCAAAAAGGAAGCAGCAGCAAGAAGTGATTCAGGTCCCAGGTCGCCTGTTCAGGGACACTTTTCACTTAGAAATAGTTCTCTCATGTATGCAAGTTGTTTGTAGAAGTATTTGTTTGATGTATATATTTGACCTCGGTTCACATGGTGCAGCAGAGCTTGTTAGTGAGGTCTGATAGCAATGGCTACAATCCACTGCAGTCACCTGTGACAGATAGTAAATCATAATAATGAGGTTTACTCCAAAAAGTGTATAAGCATCAGCGTGGGACTGTCCCACCCTGAACATTTTCTGCAGACTGTCTTGTGCATTTGTTTGAACTGTTCCTTTTGTAAGAATAAAATGACAAAACCTTTAAGGACCAATTGATTGACTCAAGATCTTTTATTTTGTATTGGTGGGTGTTTTCCAGAAAATTTCAGCAACAGCCCTAAAATAGAATTTAATATATCATTTTATAAATCTAATTGATACATTTAAATCTTGGCAAACTAAAAAGAAAAAGCAAAACATTTCTTTACAAATACTAGCTTTGCTCTGACTGAAAGTATGAAGTGTGTCGGTCAGCACAAATAATGACTGTCATGAGCATAATATCTGTGTCTAACCTTTAATGGAGCACATGAATAATCGATTAACTATAAAGTACACAGTGTAGCCCTGACGTCTATTGTTGACTTTCAACGCAAGCTGGCTCTGTTGAACACTGCAGCACTGTTAGCTCTGCATTGCTTTCAGCGATAAGGTAGAAACAGCCGTGATTATTATTTTTTAGTAGTAGTAGTTGTACTATGTTAAAAAACTTTTATGTAGATCTTAAATAGTATAAGTTATCTAAAATAAAATAAAAAATAATTTAAAATTACATCTAAAACTTCTAAAAAGAAAAGAGATAAGATAGACTTTAATGATCCCACACCAGGGAAAGTCATTTGTCACAGCAGCTCGTATACAGAAGGAGGACACTAAATGACTCATAGATTAGAAATATATAGATAAAGTCATGAGGTCATGCTGGTGTCTGACAGAGTCTGATAGCTGTTGGACTGAACGACCTGTGGTAGAGCTCCTTCTTACATGCTGAGAGTAGCAGTCTGAGATGTTTAAAGACCCCACAGCTGTTGATCACAGCTGGAAATAAAGTTTTGGTAAGTGTTTTGTTCGCTTGCTTGTTTTTTCACAACATTGGTTTGAGAGCACGTTTTCGAGCCGCCTGTTTGGAGCGTGCAGGGCTGGTGCTTTTATTTTGAAGGTGCCGCACACGCGCAGTCCGTTGAAACCACATCAACTGATCTCTGTCAGCTGAGCTTTGGTGTGGACTCTGACATTTAAACGACTTGCGGAGGTTACTTGATAAAAGGTAAGAGCACGGACAGTTTTTAACATCTAACTGCATTAAGTGAGGAGTGATGTCTCGGTGTTGTGTAAGTGACGCTGTGTCAGCTGTCGGTGTGTAGACGCGGCAGGATGATGTAAACACACTGACACCTTGATGCTAAGCGCTTCGTTAGCGATCGGCTATGCTTCGTCGTTTGTTAAAGCTTAAAAACTGTGAGTTTATCCTGTCAGTCACTGAACCGACTCCTGACTATGTGTTTAGATATTATAGCAGCTGCTGCATCACTGCTCACAACCCTTATTCAACACTTTTTTTTCATTTCAAAATATCTGTAAGTCACTTTTGATTGGTTCAAATGTACAAGTAGAAAGTATTTGCCATAGCTGTTGAACAGGATTTAAGGAGCTGTAAGTTTCATTTTTCTTTTCATGCTGTGTCCTAATTTAATCTTTAAAATATGTTCCCACAGGTTCTTAAAGTCATCTGGAAAGTGAAACATTTCCAAAGTTGACACAAACAAACCCGAACATGGCCCCCACACTGGTTAGTGAACCATCTCTTGATCAGTCTTTGAATATTTTGGTGGTATCATGAAATGCTCAGTTATTTAAATGGATAAATGAATAATTAGTCATAGAAATAAACAACTAAAGATGGAGTGTTGAGTTAGAACTGAGCCTCATCCTGTGGGAAGAAGCTGCTCTGTGGTCTGGTGGTATGACAGCAGGCCAGCTTTTGAGTCACTTGACACACAGCAGCACGGTGAACAGGCTGTGGCTCGGGTGGGTGTTGTATTTCAGGCCATGTGTTATAAGTCTTCCTTTGACCCTGATCATGTCCGTCTGGTTAGGTCAAATGTGCTGCAGTTGTTGCTAAACTCAGTCTGTTGCAAACCGTTTTTTTTCTCTCTCTGTTCTAATCCAAGTATGATGAGAAACCACAGCCTGGGGACTTGATAGAAATCTTCCGGGGATCCTATCAGCACTGGGCTGTGTATGTTGGCGATGGCTTCGTTGTTCACTTGGCGCCACCCTGTGAGTCCACACATACACACACAAACTGTCTGGACCCGTCTCAGTCTGGGACAATAATGACAGCCCACATTCACTGCCACAGGCTGTTTTTCAGAACCAGAATATCAGCTTTGGTCGCGTATTTGTTTGAACCGATTCATGATGAATAAACTACTGAAATATTTGGTGCATAAACCTGCAAACCTTTTGTTCATAGCTGAGGTCCCAGGAGCAGGTGCCAACAGCATGATGTCTGTCCTAGCTGAGAAGGCCATAGTGAAGAAAGAGGAGCTGTGGGACGTGGTGGGAACCGACCGGTGGAAAATCAACAACGCCCTGGACAATGAGTACGAGCCCCGTCCAGTTCGCGTAATTGTGAGGGAGGCTTGCGCACGGGTGAATGCCAATCTGCCGTACTGTGTCTTCAGGGGCAACTGTGAGCACTTTGTAAACGAGCTGCGGTATGGAAAAGCGGAGTCCCGCCAGGTCAGTGGACATATTTTAGTCTTTACATGCAAGACCAAAGAATTGACATGATTTGTACTAATTTTGGAAGACGCAAATTATTTTACAGAGAACAAAAACTGTCTCAAACACACACTCACAGATAATAATAAAAAAAATGTATCCATGAACGTACTGAAAAATACAAGAAAATCTACAGAGTTCAGATTTATTGTAACACAGCAGTGTTACACCAGACGCTGTAGAATAACTCCCACAGAGGAATGCAGCGGGGAGAGGAAGTTTGAAGAAGATCTAGGCAAAAAGGGGTGAAGTCCATAGAGTGGTCATGCCCACGGCAACCCACCTCAGCTCCCCTCACCACCTTGATTGTCATAAAAGTTAAGTTTAAACTGTGTTTCAGATGTTTTAAATCATACAATGTGTACGTGAGTTCCTCTTTCTTACTGTCTTCAGTTCAGGTTAGTGTATAAACAGAGGAAGTCCAGAGAGGTTACATTTAGATTGGGAATATGCTGACTACTGATTAAGGGAACTAAGAAAAACGTTTAGATGCTATATATGCAAATTGTCTTAACACTTTGCAGGGGTTAAGAAAGCTCATAATCAATTGTATGAGAACCAACTGTTAGAGCTCCACAGGGAGCCTTTTTCTCTGTAACCCTTCTGTGTGTTGCACTGTTAAACGCTCCTTCTTGTACAAGAACAATAAATCCAACTTAAGCCTTGATACTTTGAATCCAAACTTCTTTATTGAATGGCCACTGTAAACAATTCTTGTCAAGTGATGCATTTCCTTCACTACAGTTCAGCTTTCCATGACATTATAATAGAAATGGGAATGTTGATAATACAAGTACAAAAATAAGTGTGAGTGATGCATTTCCTACAGTTGTATATAATTCTAACGGAGTTTTGAATGTCAATCCTCTGCTCATCATGTCTCTGCTCACTAACTGAAAGACGTATGTTTCCATCTGCAGGTGCGTAAGGCAGGAGAAGTAGTCATGGTGGCAGGTGTAGCAGCAGCGGTGGGTCTGGGAGTTTTTGCTCTGGTAGGCGCTCTGTTTGGAGGCAGCAAAAAGGAAAACAAGAACACGGAGTGATTCAAGTCCCGGGCCGGCTGTTCGGGGACTTCATTAACAGATCACCAGCAAAGCCTAACTGGGTCTTATCATGTTCTCTTATAGAAAACAGTGTCTAATTTGTATGTATGCATGTGCTTTAGTGAGACGTATCCTCCATCTGTCCTTCACGCCTTCTTTGGTTTGATAACGGTAACAATGCAGGGCTGTTGGGATTGGTTGTTTGGGATGAAGGCTCTGTATTTTTAACACTTTCTACAAATTTCTACAGATAGCACAACAAACCACATTTTCACAAATGAATTAAGGTGCCGTGGTTCAATATGTTTTAATATGAACTTTTTGAAGATGATTGATATTTTCTGTAGATATTTTCTGGACTGTGATTGCTATGAGGTTCACAGGGTTGAGGGGTCTTCTTCTTTTATTCTATACTTGTGTCAAATCTAAACACCTCCAAAGTCTAAATTTGTATTCCTGTTAACCAATGCTTAATCTTAGAATATTTTATATAACCAAACTGTGTCTCACATAATAGCTATGTAATGTTGTATGCACTTTGAACTTTAATTTAGTGGTGTGTCCGGGATTGAAATAATTTAACACTCTTAACGCACTTTTCTCATGACGTCACCTTTACTGGTTTTTAAAGTTTTCGTCGTCTTCTGACATTGTACTAATAATTGCTATAAATAAAAAATAATTTGTGAGTCTCGATGGTGGTGTTGTACTTCTTGAAACCATGTGGGCCCTGATCTGTTTAGCTTGAGTTTAGAATCCATTCTTGATTTATTTTTGAATTTCTAAGCATTTTAATTTGAAGTAGAATACAGTATTGGTGTTGAAGACTTAAATACATTAAACTCGTGTTTCTGTTAAAAATAATTCCACACTACATCTGTGTACAATCTCCATGACAAGTTCTCTCTGCTGATTTTAGTGATATCACTGAATAATTTGGTTTTTGCCTGACACATTTTTGATTGCAACTTCTATGAGAGGTTTTTCATTACTACAGATCAAGACTCCAGAAATCTCCAAATCCTGGATCACCCACCACATTTTATTTTAGGGACAATCAGAAAGCCTTTAAAGCAGGACTAGGTTTCACTTAACTAATAAGCAGTAAAGTTAAAAATGAATTCAAACACAGGAAGCTGCTTGAATACAAGATAAGCTTTTCAACAAGACAAAACACTGGATGTGACCCAAAACCCAAATTATCTGTAGTAACTGATCGCACCTCATTTGCTTTGCTTTGACTTACACACGAGTTGACACTGTCAACTCCTACGAATGAGAGTTATCACTACCCATCCGGGAGTTTGAGTTCACAGTGGACAGCCTAACTGGTTCTAAACATGATCCCTTACAGAACACACTGTCATGTAAACTGTGATTTAGCGAGAAATATCCTCCATCCGTCCCTCACGCCTTCTTTAGTTTGAAGGCTGTGTACTACAAATAGCCCATACAAACACAACAAACATGAATTAAGGTGACAAAATGAAAGATGTATTTCATGTTATCATATGAAATTTTGAATATGACTTATGATGCGAGATTCAAAAAGTTAAGGGACATTTTTCTAGTAATAAAAACAAATAGTGTGCTGATAGTTAACATATTATCTACTTGAATCAAATCTAAATGTATGTGAAGTCTAAATGTTGATTGCCACCAATGCTTAATCCATCAAGAATATTTCACATAATAAAAATAAGCTCATATGAAGAGATTGTGGTTATATCTCACAGAGAAGCTATGTAATGTCATTTTAATGTAATGTTGACCTACGTTTTCTTGCAAGAGTACCTTTATGGGTCCTGGGCTGAAAAGAGACATGGACAGACATAATTTTCACAGTTCAGGCAGGTTGACTAGTGTCGAAGAAATCATCGAGTCCAGTTGAGAGGTTTGCTGTGGTGGTGTGTTTATTAAGAAGCATGCCGGCACACTGGTGAACTGACGGTCACAGAGGGTATCTGATCCAGTGAGTTGACCCAGAGCAAATGAAATGGAGCATTTTTATACATGGAAACAACCGTGATCAAAGAATAGGTAAAAGGGTAGGGACTGCCCATTAACACCTGAGGTAATCACAGAAACAATAGGACAGGTGTGAAGGAAAGGCACATATTTAGCATGTCACAAGACCAAGGCCTAAACACTATAGGGGATAGTAGATGTTTCTTGACGTCACCTGATCAATGAGTCTGTACTATCTCCAATGTATTGTCTTGATCAAGGAACCAACCCAAGGGGCTAAAGGCTTCCCCTAGATATTACTTGATTCAATCAGTCTATACGATGTTAAATGTGTATTTTCTTCATCACTAGGAACACAACAAATAGGACACAAATGCAGACTCAGAGGCTGAACTGGGATAAATGAATAGTTTATTTATTGTGTTGTATTTATAGTGTTAGTGAAAGTACAAAAGCTTAAAAAATCAAAGTAAATATAAAAAGCAAATAAAAATATTAAAAAATAATGTTAAAAAATGTTACAATCATAATTAAGTGAATGAAGTTTCCAGGCTAGTCCGAAAGAAGTATAAAATATAACTGATTCCAAGTAGTAAGAGTAATGTAAAAATAGAAAAAGGTCATGAACATAAAACTTTAACATAAAACAATAACATTTTGTGTGATATTTTAACTAGTCCATAAAACTTTGGACCTTGTTGTCCTTTTTTAATACTCTGAATGTTCCATTGACATTAATCAATACCATTGTATTCATTTTCATTCCGATAAACATACAAGAAGCACCACCTTAAGTCTGATTTTTTTCTCCTTCTCCGCCGCTCTTGATCCTGCTTCCACTTGGTTTTTGTGGTTGTGTGATGAACAAAGATGGTTTATACAGCATACACGCTAGTTTTACAGCATTGCTACATCAGTGCATAAATCAAGAAAATCTAAAAGAATAGCCCTATCCACTGACCTTGGTTATTATAGTAATTATCAGAATGGCGTCTGCTTTCCTAAGCACAAACATAAAGCTGTATCTTGAGAAGTCTAAGATTAAGAATCTAAGATTAAACATTATCCCTACAGTGTCAAGACATATGCTTCACTCTGTGTAAACCAGAAATTAAACAATAAAACATCACCAGCTATATTACATATCAACAATCAATCAGCTAAACAGACCTGAGTTATCTGCTGTTTGTAAAATCTGCTCAGATTGGTAACCCTTGTCTCTCCACTGCCCCGTTCCCTTTAAATTCACCATAATTCTTCAGTGGCAAAGACAAGCATGGCTTGATTTCAAATTTGCCCAATTTCACAGTTAACACAAGCTTAAAATGTCCTCCATTTTACCTATTCTCGCTCTGATAGTTTCCACAGCATGAGTTTGCCTTTTTCCAAATGTTAAACTACCATGACTAAAACTCTACTAGCAATCCACTATAGTCTGGCAAAAAAGAAATGATAACCAGTTAGGGCCAAAAATGATCATATAATCATGTGAACTAGAACCATACACGCTATTATAAATCCATAATATAAAACAAAATATTGAAGACCCCTGAATTGTAATATGAAAATATTATTTCTGTTAAAAATGGAAACAGAATAAAAGAAAAAAGTACATTATACAAAACATACCTGTACATAAATGGTCGCTGCTATTGTTTTGTTTGTTTTTTACCTGACCTCAATTAGCAACAAGTCTTGATCATTTGTTCTATTTTACCAAATTGACCAGGTTACCTTCACAGAAAAATTGTAAATGAATTTCACATGTGCAGCAGACTTGCATGTGAATTATTTTTTCTGGAAGTGTAATCTGTTCAAAATCACTAAAAGTAAATTGCCATGACAATTGTTGCACAGATGGCAGTCATTGTCTTATATATAGCTGTGCTGATGTTGGTCTCAAAGAAGGATGGGCTGCCACAGGACTTGACAACCGGCTTCACTTCTGTGGTACACACCTTCTCCTGCTTTGCCTTGTTCACTCTGGGACTGTTTGAATCACGGTCCATTTGTGCAGAGCTTGCAGAACGTCTGATTCCACTGTCATTCTTTGAAAAAGAAAAGAAAGAAAGAATCCTTAAGAAGTCTTATTCTTACAATTATAGATGGGGTTAAAACACAGTCCAGAACATTGAATTAAATGTTCTTTATCATATCTCTCTGACTTTCTTTGCGTCATCTGTTGGAAAAATGGAACAATGAGCAAATACTGGAAAAATATGAGACTAGTAAAATGTAAGACTAAAATGTCCTCCAACACCAACAAAACTTGCTCCAATATTCACATGGGCATCTGACTAGTGTTTAGAGACAGACTTGAAAAACTGTGAACATGTCCTAAAGAAATCCCACCTGTGATGGTCGTGTCTGGTTTGTTGCTACTTGAGCGGCGTTGTTGAATTGGGCTCTCGGCCTAGCCATTTCCTGTAAACACTTTAAAGTTAAACAGAAGAAGAGAATTTACATTTTGCTCAATTATTTTGAATGAGAGCACTGTGTTTAATTACCCAAACTCTCAGTGCTGTCTGTCTCACTCTGGCACTGTCAGATTCATGGTCCGGTTGTTCGGGGGCTGAAGAACGTCTGATTCCATCGTCATCCTTTAAAAAAGAAAGAAAGAAAGAAAGAATAAGCCTGATTCTTTCTGTTTTCTACATTCAGGATGTTTTCTAGCTGTTTGCCTTTCAGGTGATCTGTGGCGATGCAAAAGTCTGTCACATTTTAAGAGGAAAGCAGGCTAGAGTACATTAATAAATGAAACAGATGCATCATGTTCATGAAAAATTTAAACTTTGAAAACAAAATGACGTAACAAAAAAACCTCCCCACCGATCTAAACCATAAATTTAACTTACTCAAATGAATAAAAATGGAGCAGTATCCATATTAATGTGCAAACAATAACAAACAAAAACTAGTAAGAATAATAGTGTTACACATAACACTGAAACCCTTCCGTACCATTTTGGATCTGTTTCTGTCATTGTGGTATGTATAAGCAAAAGTCAGAGATCAACAGAAATCAGCTATTACCTATTAAAAGCTATTACCTATTATTACTCTGATGCCATGATGCAAATGTTGATGGTGCCTACTGTTACTCTGCTCACTTCAGTAAATAGTGAGTAGCTGTTATTCAGTCATACCTCATCAGTATTATTCTTAGTAGTTTTTTGTTTTTTATTGTTTGTATTTTGATATGGTGGCTGCAGGACCCTATGCAGCTCAGTATTAAACCCACTATATACTATAGCAGACAATTTTACTACTTTTACAACTAGAAATACCTGAGTCATCAATTATTTAAAAGTTATTCCTCATTGACTTCTGTGCAGTCACTCCATAGAGCTATGTAGCTGTTAAAAGATCACTCCCTAAAGTACTTTCAGTGTAAGTGATGGGGATATCACATACTGTTGAATGGCGACTCCTCGAGTGAGTATGATTCCAGTGTGGATGGTCAGTTTCCCTCAAGGGGCCCTTCAGGAAAAAGCAGATTAATTGAGTGATGATGATACATTGATGGCATCAAATTTAAATCTGCTGCAAGCTAAAGGCTACCAACAAAAGCCTATGAATCTACTTTTACTATACATACATTTTGCGATCTTTAGATCTTGTAATGTTGTCTGGTTTTAGACTCTTAATCTGTGTTAATGGATGAATCAGATTTATTGGCTAAAGACCCAGATCTAAGGTCTGGTCTTTCACCCTAGAATGAGAAAGGAAGACCATGGGACCATTAGTGCCTATATGGCCAGGATTTACCTGCTGACGTCGACCCAGAAGAAAGAATGAGTTGTGAAGGGCAGAGGTCTTTTTCTCTTTTTTCATGAAGCGATTCCACAATATGCCAAGAAAAGTACGATCTGTGTCCAACATTTCGCGTATGCCTTCATGCTCCTTCTTGAAGTCTAGAATTTCATCCATACTGCTCAACTTAATCAAACAAAAGTCAGAGTCGGGGAGTTCTAAAGAGATGTTGGGACAAGACCTTGAGAACCTTCCTCGTCTCTCCTAATTGTACAAAGAAGCAGAACAGAGGTATGTCATGACAAAACTTTTTATCAAGTCAAAAAATGTGAAAATTGAAAAAAAAAAGTTTTACCTGCTCTTCTAACTGTTTTTGGTGCTGCAGCATGGAGATTCTACTGAAGATGATTCTCCTCTGGTGCTGCTGTATTGACTGACGCAGGGTTTCAATTTCAGCTCTCAATCGTGCTTGCAGGATTCCTAAATTTTGGTGTAGTCTCCTTAAATCTCTCCTCCATCTTGACAGGCTGTGTGGAGATCTTGAAATCCTTATCATTGCTCTACGAAGGTCTTGTTCCAGTGCAAAAGTCTGTTCTTGTATTTCTGTCAACTGATAGTCAATATAATTGGAATTGTATTAGATATTATTTCAAAGAGTAATTCATAACCTTTAGTCATTACTTTTACAGTATAAGGTACATAAAAAATATTTAATGGTTTGTTTTTCATTCTTTAACCTGCATGCCTTTTTATAATTTAATTATTGCAAAGTGTATTGGTCAATTGATCATTCAACATTGGCATTTATTATTTGATTGTTGGCTTTTTGTCTTCTATGAATATCCATTATATAATGGTTATCATAATTTGATTATGATTTTTGATATTTGATACTACTACAACTTCTTGCATAAAAGAAAGACCCAAGAAATAAACATGGGGAACGAAAAATAGGTGCTTCTGCTATACTTGAAAGGCTCCGAATCAACTTCCGGTCATCACAGTGAAGGAGATCTCACAGTGCTGGTCTGCAACAAAGGGTCCTGAGTGGAGGTCTGCAGCCAGACCTCTCTCGTAGAACTCAAGCCCTGCATGTGACTGTGACTGTAGGCTATGTGTGAAATGTCTGGTCTTCAAAATTATCTAAATACTAAATGAAATGTAGGTTATAAAGTTACAGTATAATACAGAATAATATTATATTATTATTATTATTATTATTAATTATATATTATTTTATATAATACTTCAACATTCTAAAATAAAATGGCAGCTGAGCTGACTCGATGCAAAGCTGCTAGTTTTACTGGTGATTTTTTTTTCTTTTTACTTACTTAACATAATAGCAAAAGGCCAAAGCAGAGACAACTGTATGTATGCATGACGATGCTATATTAAAACTGTGTTGCACCAAGCTTATCCATGTAATAGACATCTTTTTCAAGGAAGGCCTTGCTCATTTAAGCATGACTAAACCACATTACGTATTCAGATGCCTCAATCTGAAGTTTCTGTCATGGAATGCCTCCATGGTAGGCTGTAAATATATTGGTTGTGGCCAATTGAGTGGTGAGAAGTGTGAATATATGTCAAATATAATAGAATTTTGTTTGTGTAATTCTGACATTGTGACTTTTGTGCCTAATTCCGATTAAACTTCGACCACAGTGGTGTAACTCCAAGGTGGTTAGTTATTGAAAACAGCTTTTATTGAATATTGTTCCATCTCAACTAATAAGCTATTGAAATATTCTACTGTATACAAATACTATAAACTATTTGCAGGCTGGCTATAAAGGGTACAGGAGTCATATAATTACAAATGTATCTCTAAACGCAGTATATTTTAAGGCTTCTTTCAGTGTTTTTGTCTGACCAGCTTTTTGTCTCTTCAGTGGAAGCCGTTTACATGCTTCATGTACGTCAGGGTTTATTCACTACGTTTATATTTATTTTTAAAATTATTATATTATTATATGTTCAACACTGAGTAGCATACCTCTTTCAGGTCCTGATAATATGCTGTCGATTGAAGTGGTCTTTCCAACCGATTTTGAAGCTCGTTCAAACCCTGAAGTCACAGAAATTTAAACGTTAAAAGTTTTAACATGTGTGTCTCTTGTATGAAATTTAAATATAAAAGTGCGTCATACCGCGGTCCATCTTCCGGATCGGTTTTCCATTATATTATTAAACTGAGTGTGAAAAGCAAGCAGCATTGCCAAGAAACTGTAATATATCCTATCATCCATCTTCGTTTCTTAAACGAAAAAACTCATTAGTTACTTCGACGGAAAAATCTGTTCTTATCTCTCAAAACCGACTCCTGGTTGAACGAGGCTAATCAAAAGTCGCTAACCTGCTTTTGTTACTTCCTGCATCCGTCAATGAACAACAAAAACAAAGCAATTCTTACTTTCACTTCCTAAAACACGAGGGTGGAGAGGATGGTTTAGGCAATTCGCTTTTGAAGGTGTCTCTCCAACAAGCGCTGATTTTGGGCCTGATCATCACCAACAGGGTGTACTGTAGGTGGGATGAGGGGCGAAGGATAAATGAAGGTCAAGGGATGAAGGGATACAGACGTGAGGGACAGGATAAGGACGATAGGGGATGTGAGGAGAAATCAGGGTCCTAGATCAATGAAGGAGATCAGAGGTGGAACAGTATAGGCTGGTGGAGGGAAGACAGAACTGAGACCCCAAGAGGGGCAGACATCTCTTCATCACTCTTCAGATTAGAGCCCCAGTGGTTCCTGTATTTTAAAGAGAGGGGAGGGCTTTTGAGGGGGAAGCATGTGAAAATTGAGTCAAGGAGTGAGTGATAAGACGTATAGAACATATATCTGTTCTTCACTTCACTCTTCTTTGCTCTCCTGTCTGTTCTCACCTCCAGCATGAGACAGTGGCAGCTGCTTCAGCAACAGCTTGCTACTCCCACCATGTAACAAGGAGCTCTACAGGTCCTTCATTCCAACAGCTATCAGAATCTTTAACACCAGCATGACTTAATGAGTTTCTTCTATATATTTCTTATTTATGAGGAACTTATTATCAACCTAACCTTGTATATCCAAGCTACTGTGACAAGCTTGTTTCCCATTTGTGGGATCATCAACATCTATCTTATCTCAAGTACTTTAGGTCCAGAATTGGGATGAGTTCAAGGTGTGTTCTTTGTTCCTGAACCTAGTTATAAAACGTTGTATGTCTTAATTACAGATAGATGTTTGGTATGGTATGTTTTTTTGTTTGTTTGTTTGTTTGGGGTTTTTTTGTCTTTTATTGATATAGACAGCCAAAGAGTGACAGGAAATGTGGGGAGAGAGATGGGAAACAACACATGGGAAAGGGCCACAGGTCTGATTCGAATCCTGGGTCTCCGCACATGGGGCAGCTGCTCGACTGACTGAGCTAAAGCCACCCCAGAAATGGTTTCTAGTAATGAAAAAAAATAGTATGCTGATAGTTAACATATTATCTACATGAATCAAATCTAAATGTATGTGAAGTCTAAATGCTGATTTCCACCAATGCTTAATCCAACAAGAATATTTCACATAATAAAAATAAGGTCATATGAAGAGATTGTGGCTATATCTCACAGAGAAGTTATGTAATGTCATTTTATGTCATGTTGACCTACATTAATGTGGGTCCTGGGCTGAAAGGAGACCTGCACTGACATATTTTGTTACAGCTCAAGCAGGGCAACCAGGAACACGACAAATAGGACACAAATGCAGACTCAGAGGCTGAACTGGTGCACATTTTTACACAGTTTATTTCACAAAAGTAAAAGTACAAAAGATTAAAACACATCAAAGCAAACATAGATTCAAAGTGATGTTGATGTTTTATAGTCATAATTAAGTGAATGCAGTTTCCAGTCAAATCCTGAATAAACAACAACAAAAGATTCTCCCAAAAAGTATTTTAAAAAAAGAACTCATTTAATTTACAAATAGAGAAACTAAGCCTCGGCCCGGACACAGCTTCTCTCAAAATGGTTCAATACACACTAGTTTTACAGCATTGCTACATCAGTGTTTAAATTAAGAAAATCTAAATGAATAAAATTCATCCATCACACCGTAATGTACATATCCGTTGTGTCATCACCATGCTCTGACCTTGGTTACCATAGTAATGATCAGAATAGCACCTGCTTTTCTGGACACAAACATAAAGCTGCTCTGTGTCTTCCAAAGAAGTCAATAAACCATAAAAACAATAAAACATTGCAAGGTTTATTAGATATTGTGCAATCAATCAGCTGAACAAACCTGGGTTATCTGCTGTTTGTAAGATCTGCTCAGATTGTTAACCCTCGTCTCTTTGTACCTCCCTGCCCACTCTGTTCCCTGCCTCCCTTCATCGTCTCTCTCTCTCTCTCTCTCTCAGAATTCTCAGAACTCAGAATAGCAGAGCAGTGATTATAACTTCACAGTTGTTGTCCTGATGGAATTAGTGCTGTGAAAAAAGGACGTTATACAAAAATATAATTTGCTCTTGTTTTTTACCTGACCTCCATTGCCAACCCAACTTGAGAGGTCGGTTGTGTTACTTTGGTAAATCAACAAGGTTATCCTTATAGACATGGACATGTAGTCATAAGTGAATGAATTTCACACATACAGACTCATGTGAATTTTTTTCTGGAAGTCATTGTCACACATATCACGTGCTGATGTTGGCTGCAGAAAAAGATGGGCTGCCTCTGGACTGGACACACTGGGACTTCGAGCGCGGTTTGCAGAGCGTCTGATTCCATTGTCGTTCTTTTGAAAAACAAAAGAAAGAAAGAATAAGCTTTATTCTTGTAACATGTTTGTTTTCTGCATGTTTTGTTTGATTTATAAAGTATGGTGTAAAATAATAAAGAAATAAAGAAAATTAGAAGACACATTTGCAAATTTGACTATACACACGTCATAAAGAAATGAGCTGCAAATATAGAAAACATAATCAAATACAGGAATGTTTTGTGCGACTTGCAGTGTATCACTGTTTGGTTGTATGATCCGCATTGGCAGCACATTTCTGTCACAAAGCAGTGTAAGCATGTCAAGTGTCAATGTCAAGGAGAAAATGATCAACACTCTGCAGTGAAACAAGAGTGTAGTGCATCATTTTGTCTTTTGATTCATATTTGTCTGCAGCATTTTGAGCTCTCTTTACCATCCTATGATATGACAAAAATCTTCCTATATTTTTAACCTTAAAGGGAGCAGGTATGACCAGGTATGTTGATATTTGTTTTGGTCATTAATTTCAGTGAAATTTGCTGGGCTCCGTAAACACTATCCTAAAACCTGGTCTGGTGTGCAAACTTGGTGCGTGCTCCCCAAATTGTGAAGCTCTCCTTTAAGAAATCCTACTTTAGACTCTGTTGCCATGAATGAATCCGATTTATTGGACTGCTGACGTTGATGCGGATGAATGAAAAAGATGAGTCGGGCATCAGTCTTTTCCCTTTTGTCAGTGAGGCGATTGTGCAATGTGTCAAGAAAATTCAGATTTCACTTACGTCTTCAAAAAGCTCCTTCTTCGAGTCTAGACCATTAGTCATGCTCCTCCACTTACTCAGAGGATTAAAGTCGTGATGGGGATCAGAGTCGTGGAGTGCTGATGGGATGTTGGGACAAGACCTCGACCTCAACATTCCTCGTCTCACCTAAGTGTATCAGGAAGCAGAACAGAGGCATGTCATGACTAAAAAAAACCTTTTGTCCTCTGTCTGTCTACAATACAGATTGTTTGTTACATTGTCCCTTACAACTTCTGGAACTAACAGACATACTGTAGAGTCTACAAGTCTTCTTTTAACCTCAAAGGACACAATCTCACACAAATGCAAACTTTAATGATAAACAGTGAACATCACTGTGATGGATGATAGTTATTCATTTAAATGAAGCATACAGTTGAGGCTAATTTAGCATTTGACTATTTGATGGTTGGCTTTTTGTCTTCTATGAATATTTATTATATAATTCATGAATACACATAAGAATACAAGATTACACAGCCTGCAGTACATCTAGTGTAGCCCTGCATGTGAATATGATTTGGTCTTCAAAATGATCTCAAAACTAAATGAAATTTAGGCTATAAACCTGAAATATTGAATTACAACATGCTGCCATGCCACAATACAGAGGCACAGATGGTATGAGGACCAGTGAATCAGTTAGTTAATTAGGTATTTATAATAATTGGAAATTGTCTGACCACAGGCTCGTCCAATAGCAACAACAAAACAAAGAAAACTTATATTTTAATAATAGAGCATGTTTGTAACATACTTTTGAATGTTGATTCCTCAAGTGAGTCTGATTCCAGTGTGGATGGACTGTTTCCCGGATGAGGCCCTTCAGGAACAATCACAAGATTAATGATGATGATGATGATTAATGAGAAATGATGATACACTGCACTGATGGTATCAGCTTTAGATCTGCTGCAAGCTAAAGGCTACCAACAAATACCTATGAACAGACCACTGAGATGATGATCAGGCTATTATCTTCAGTGTGTTGTGTAGTTATTGGTTTTGTGATATTAAAGAAAAATTACATTTCAAACAAAAGTCGACCTCATGGCTGTTAAAAACAGTAACGGAGCAGCCCTATGTGTTAAGACAGCCCTAGAGGCTGTGTCAATGGGGAGTGTGTTGTTTTTGGCAGTTGTGGTTAACCTGTGTGACTTCCTGTTGGAAAATGACGTGCTATAAGGCATCTATAACCAACACAACAGACTGACACCGCTGTGAAAATTAATAGTGATAACATCACCTCCTTAAACACGAAGTCTCTTAAATCAAAAGGAATGAAGAAGATGAGGTGTCTTTTTTTCATGAAGCTTTTCTACAATGTGTCAAGAAAATCACGATCTCCGTCCAACATTTCACTTACGTCCTCGAAAGACTCCTTCTTGAAGTCTCGTCTAATATCCATGCTCTTCCACTTACTCAAAGGACTCAGGAGGGGGCCGTCGGGTTCTGACGGGATGTTGGGACAAGACTTCGACAACATTCGTCGTTTCACCTAAGTGTATCAGGAAGCAGAACATTGTTCCTCACAACCTCTGGAACTAAAAACATTATAACAAAAACAGCAAAAAACAGAATTGATCTTTGATTTGATACTGAACTTGATCTTCTGTATCAAGTAACATCACTGTGATGAATGAATGAAGCCTACAGTTGAGGCTAATTTAGCATTCTAACTTTGGAAATTTTACATCCTAAATGTAAGATGGCAGCTCTCAGTTAAGCTTGCAGGTTCCAGACATACATGTACATTATGAGAAAAATGGTACTGAGCACAGGATGATCAGGTGTTTCCTAAAAATAATATATCTTAGGGAGGAATCTGATGTTTACTTGCTTATTATCGTTAAAAAAAAAAAAAAAAAAACCCTGAGCACCATACCTTCTCTTTCAGGTCCTGAAAATACTCCTCCCCTAGGCACGATCTTTCCAGCAGATTTTCATGCTCGTTCACACCCTGAAGTCATAAAATTACAAACAGGTTTAAAGTTAAAGTTTTATTGCGTGTGTCTCTTGTAAGAATTGTAAATGAAAGTGCATCATACCGTGGACCATCGTCCATGTGTCCATCGTGGGTCTTCCATTGAATTCATGAACGGGGTATTAACAATGAGCAGTAATATTAGGAAACTGATAGATATCCTGTCATCCATCTTTACCTTTTAAACAAAAAAACAAGGCTATTTGACGTATTGATCACTGAGACAGAAAATACTCCGTCCTTAAGCCCTCACCAACCTGTCGTCGAATGAGGGTGCAATGTAAAGTACGTAATCTGGTCTCATCTGGTTTGACTTCCTGTATGTTACTGAATTCTGAGAAAATCGAGGGAACTGACACTTTCACTTTCAAACCTCGAGGTACAAGGTATTCAACATGCTGACGGCCTGGTCATATACCCATCTCTCACTTTAGGAGTGAGACACCGGCTCTGTCTCTCTCTACAGCAACTACAGATGTCATGCCATAATTAGGAAGAGGCCACAAAACCATTCTTCATGAAAAATATTTAAGAGCACACCAGTTGGGATATAGATTTAGACAGGTAATTGCATATTATGGATGAAGATGAAGGAAGATGGTGTACTGTAGGTGGGACGAGGGATGAAGGGATGAAGGATCTTGAGGAGGAACATAACATCTTTTTCATTTAAAGAAGAAACATACATGTATTTGAATTAGATTTATTTTTTTAGAATAGCT